>JAZKLR010000400.1:0-673516 GCA_037103525.1 Ganaspis brasiliensis
TATCAGGCTTAGTAGCACTGATACGATGAGTGGTAGAAAACGAAAAATTCCAGTAGATTCTGCAATTCTCATTCTCCACAACAGCCTCCTGATCCTCTTGGGCGTATGGCAAGACAGGTTCCTTATCTACACCATATTGGTGTCGAAGATGGTAATACAACACCTTAAGTCCAGCATTGTGTCTTTCAATATACCTGGAACATGCATACGTCGGACACGCACTTAGAATGTGAGTAAGTGTTTCCGTATATTGTTTACATGCTCGACAGTTGTAATTGTCGACAGGTATCTGCATGACCTTACTGCGATAATATAAGGTATTGATAACACCATCTTGGCAAGCAAATAAAAATCCCTCAGTCTCCGATCTTAAACCAGCAGATTTCAGAAATCTAAAAGACAGATCCTTAGACAACTCCATCTTCCTAAGAATCTTATAGAATTGCCCATGAAGAGACTTCCTAACATGTTGCTCCAATAGAAGTACATGTTCAGCCTGCTTCACTTGTCTTTTAAGCATCAAAGGTGTTAATGATGCCAATCCCTGTTCTGTATCGCTGGTATCAAACGGAAGACTAAGTTCATCTGCCGCTCTGTTTGCCGCTTTGTATAAAAATGCCCCATTATCTGCAATTTCATGATGGTGGACAAATTGCATAAGAGGATCATTACTGTTCATCACCGAACACGCCGCAGCCAATACAATACGGCGATGAAGACACTCTACACTAAGTAGACCTCTCCCTCCCTGATCGCGTGGAAGGTAAATTCGAGGTACAGAAGACCTTGGGTGATGACATCGATGTATTGACATCATCCTACGTGTCTCTCTATCTAGTAACTTCAGGTCATCCACATTCCACTTAACAGCTCCAAATGTATAGAGAAGTAAAGGAATGGCTAATGTATTTGTGGCTTGTATCTTATTCTTCAAAGATAATTCAGATGACCAAATTTTTTTAAGAAGACCTCGATATTTCTTTTGGAGATGATCTTTAAGCTTACAAACATCCTGAGTCTCCGATTGTGGAATCCCAAGATATGTGTAAGCATCCCCTACACCAAGATGTTGTATGGTGTTGCCACCGATGAGCTGAAGGTCCTCAGAGTTACTTTGTAAATCCGATGTTTCTCGTCTTCCTCTATTTAGATGAATCACGGCACATTTGTCCAATCCAAAAGACATACCTATAGCTCTGGAATACACAGCTACTGCAAACACTAAGATATTAAGTGCCTCCTTACTGGAGGCATAGAGCTTAAGATCATCCATATAAAAAAGGTGGTTGATCTTATATACTCTATTTTTTGGTTTGACACACATGTATCCAGAGTGCTTTTCTCGAAGAACAATAGACAGAGGCCAGAGGGAGATGCAAAAAAGTAGAGGACTGAGTGAGTCTCCTTGAAAAACTCCTCTTTTATAGGTGACGATGTTAGTATTCACCTGTTGTTTGTTCGATGTTATAACAAACCTTGTCCTCCACTTGAGCATTAGATCTTTCAAGCATCTCACAATGTTTGGATGTACCTGTAAGCATTCAAGAAGCTTGATAATCAATTCGTGACTCGTAGAGTCGAATGCTTTACGGTAATCAATCCAAGCCATTGACAGGTTGCGCCGATAAAATATCGAATCTTGGGTCACGCACCTATCTATCAGTAGGTTATCCCTACAACCTGCTAGGCCTCTCTTACACCCTCGCTGTTCACCTATTGCACTCCACACTGGCTCTATGGATGTTAATATCCTCTCTTTGAGTATACCAGTGAATAGCTTGTAACAGGTGTTAAGACAAGCTATTGGTCTATAATTCATTGGATTAGACAAATTTCCTGATTTTGGTAGAAGTATCGTTCTTCCTTCAACCAACCACTGAGGTACGTGATCTTCTCCGTTAAGAAAGCTAGAAAATATACGGGCCAAATTTTGGTGGGTAAAAGTGAACTTCTTCCACCATAGATTATTAATCTTGTCTGGACCGGGTGCTGAATAGTTCTTAGTTTTAGCAACTACATTTCTCACTTCCTCCTCAGTGATTCGTGAGCACTCTTCCATAGGGTGTTCAAGCCCCTGCCGATGACAGAAGCTACGAAAGAGTGGTATAGATGCATCTTGATCGTTTAGAGAACATGTGGTTTCGTAGATGTTCTTCCAGAAGTTTTCAACCTCTTCACGACTAGGTGGCTTTTCAACGGTTGGAGAAGGTACTGGGAACAGGCGGGACGGATTGATAGCAAAAGTGTTATTTTGCTCTATCCATTTTACACGCCGTTCTAATTGTTCTCTTATAGTTACAAGAGTACGTATCTTCTCAATCCAATGCTGCTTGATATTCTGCAGCTTAGACTTCTTGAGAGTATGATGCAATCTTTTTAGAGATTGGGCTATGCCCAAAACTCTAGGAGTAAATGCTCTATTTGAATAGAGCAATAATTATTATTATTATTATTATTATTTTTTTTTTTTTTACAAAACAAGTTTAGGAGAGGAAAAAATGCATTTACGCACTTGTTCGTGTGGAAATCGACCACATGCTGTGGTAATACCTCACTAAAACAACCTCTCCCATTCTTGCCTTACGTATTCTTATCCGCTTTTGCTCCTTCCGTCCTGAAAGGTAAGCAATAGCGCGATTCCTTTGCTCGAGGTGTTTTCAGTTCTCTGTTCTGTAGGTGTTCCTGTCCGTTGCCGCTGTTGTTCTTACGCGGTGGCCAGGAACGCTATTGGATGCTTTTTTAGAGCTACCTTCGTGATGTTATATTATGAAGAACAGTGCTGCCTGACCAGATGAAGAGAGCTCAGCAGAACTGCCTTCTGCATTCGACCTGCCAATGCGTCAGCTTGACGCTCGCAGGTTGGAACTCTTTGAAGCTGGCTAACAAATGAAGCTCTCATCCCCCCTAGACAGCCGAGAATAAGGACAACTAAATGGACTTTATAGCCTCTGTGTATTCTCCTCAATTCGAACAGCAGGTCTTGATACTTTTGCCGTTTCTCATCCTCCTTCTGAGCGATATTGCCCTCGGCAGGAGCCGAAAACTCAATCACGCAGATGATCTTACCTTTATGATCCTGGAGTACTATATCAGGCTTAACTGTTATTATCAATATTTTTAATACTATTAATATTGTTTGTTTGTTGTGATTATTATTATTGTTATTATTATACGTGAACAGAAACACAATTTGCAACACAAAACTGCACTTTAATTAAAAAGACCAGACAAGAAAGAAATTAACTGTTATTATCAATATTTTTTTTTTTTTTAATACTATTCATATTGTTTGTTTGTTGTGATTATTATTATTGTTATTATTGTACACGAACAGAAACACAAGTCGCAACACAAAACTGCACTTTAATTAAAAAGACACAAGGAAGGGAAACTGTTGTTATTAGTATTGTTATTATTATTATTATTATTATGACACACGAACAGGAACACAACTCGTAACACAGAACTGGAACCGAAGCACATTCGACACACAAAACTGCACTTGAAATGACTGACGAAAGCGAAACTGTTAATATTAATATTTTAATTATTATTATTATTAGTATTGCACACGAACAGAAACACAATTCGTAACACAAAACTACACTGTAATTTAAAAGACACAAGGAAAAGTATTACTATTATTAAGATTATGATTATTGGTATATAAAACCAGGGACACAATTCGCAAAGCTCGAAAAACTCTTATCATTAAAACACCTGAATGCGATTCCGCAAGGACACGACACGAGAGAAAACACAACGTAAAGGGCAAAAAACCACAAAATATTTAAGTTGCTCCTGCAACATTATATAATTTTGTGAGGGTCAATATAACAAACTCGACATACACCAATATGTCATCAATTATTAATTACTATTTATATTTTTTAATTTTTATATTAATCTAAAAGTATATACTTTTGAATTAGTTTTCCCAATAATCATTTCCTATTGTTAGCTTACAGTGTTAAAAATATAATAGTGCTCCTATATAGTAAATTATGTAAATATTACTATATATAAAGTAAATAGCACATAATATATATTTTTTTAAAGTATTATTTGGAATTTTTATAAAAAAATATATACTTAATACTTTTTACGTCATTTACAAATTTAGGTGCATGTGTGTGTATCTCCTAACCGCGGCACTTTCAACCCCAACCCAGAAGCACTTTACGCCCCTTTATACTAACATCTACTTTTTATAAAATATAAAATAACCAGTTAATTAAATCGGCATTGTTAATATATTATTCAATTCTTAAATAAATTTGGATCATTTCAGTAAAAAATTTGCATCGAAAGCTTTAAAAATGTATTAAATAGACCAAAATGTATAACGGTGAAAATATTTTCAAATGTGACATAAAAAGTGAAAATTCACAAAAACACTAACAGCTAACTATTTTACATAGCAAATGAAATCAAAATGACTGACAGCGAGTCGCATTCATTAAATATTACTTTTCTCACTTCAACTTTATTTTTATCTCGTTTCATTTCCGAAATATAAGCATCGGCACTTTTTACCCCCGGCACTTTCAACCCCGCCCTCCCCTATACCCCTATATTATGAAACGTTGGTTGACAACATATACCACTGTTTCATTTTTGACGTCCCTATTATGAAACAGGGTTTTTAAATCAATAAATAATTTCAATTTTTTTAACTTTTCGGAATAATTGAAATATTAGTTATAAATAATGATGTTCGAAAAACAAATTTTATTTCAGAAGATAATTATTCAACTAATTTTTTTAATGAAACAATAATGTAGAAGTTCTGAAAATATTTGAGGTTATGTTTGCAGTAGTGTTTCATGAGTGTTTCTTAATAGGGACATGTGAAATAAATATGTACCCCAATATGAAACGCTTCTTTAAAAAAAACATGGTTACTTAATTAAATGTTTAAATATTCTTAAACAATTATAATTGAATTAATAACTAATATATACATGAATAACCATGCTCTCATTAGTTACATAATTTATTAAAATAAACAGAATTTGATTATCATTAGGGTTATTTTATTTACTTTAAAATTTTTAAAACTGTTTCATAATAGGGAGATGATTAAGAAAATGTTCCATAATGGGTACCGTTACCTTATTCCTTTATTTTTCTAAATTTGTTTTTGGACTTCTTTAAGTCTAGAAGAAAAATATTTATAAAGATATTTTTGGTTTAATTCTTTTAAACCTTTTTATTTCTAAAAGATTTTTAATTTTCTTTTGTGGACTTTTTTTTTATCTTTATATACATTTATTTATTTATTTTTTATTAATTCTAATTTTTCAACACATTCATACCAAATTGTTTTATTTTTGTACTTTTAAAATTTTTTTACAGTTTGTTAGATTAAGAAAAAAAAAATTTCTTTATTTTCTTTCTATTTATTTAATTTTCTTGCTGTTTCACAATGTTTTTAGTCTTTCCTTGAATTTTATTTGATTTTTTAATTTTTGTCTTTTTTCTGTGTTTAAAAACAGGTTTTCTTCCTTTAAACTTTTGGTCTTTAACTTATAATTACGAATTTCTGAAAACATTTATTTGATTTATTCTATCTACATTTTTAAAATATCTCAATTTTCTACTTTTTTGAAAACTTTTATTTCTTTATTGTATATTATGTAAATATAATATTGTACTAAATATTTTCATTTTAACATCCTTCTATTCACATAAAACTTTTTTCAATTTTCCAAAATTTTATTAATTGTTCTTTCTTCAATTTTTAAAATAATTCTCTTTTTCTTCTGATTTTAAAAGAAAATTATTTTTCGTAATATATTTTAACGTTTTTTTAATAATCTTCTTTATTTTTTTAATTTAAAAAAAATGTCTTTGAACAGTTTAATTTTTTGAAAAGAGTTTCTACCTTTTTTTTGTATTTTTATGTCACTATTTCATTCTTGTGTTTTTTTTAAAATTTTTCTTTCTTGTAATAATTATGACTTTTTTTATTTAAAAGAATTTTCTCATTTTTTAAATACAGTCGAACCTGGATAAGTGAAAACTGGATAAGTGAAAAACCTCTATAAGTGAGTAATCTGTAAGTGACCGGTCATTTTTTTCGGTAAGACCTCTATAACTGAATGAAACGTCTCTCGAACCTCTGTAAGTGAATATCCTTTCCTTCATTTTTCTCGGCTAGACCTCTATAAGTGAAAGAAACGTCTCTCGAACCTCTATAAGTGAAAATCTCTTCTGTATTTTATTTTTCTAAAGGGCAGTAGTAAATAACACAAACAACAGTGATGATGATAATGATAATGACGAAGAAGTAGACAAAAATTTGACTAATAAAGAGGTTTTAATTCCTAAACATCAAGAAGCTTTAGCTGCTCTAAAAACAGTTCATAGATTTTTTGAATTTTCGACGAAAATTGATAAATCCGTTTTTGACAAAATTTATGAACTTGAGAAGCATGTGAATAATAGTAAAGTCCAAAAACAAACAAAACTGACAGACTTTTTTCAATCAATTAATTAATATTCATGTAAATTGGCGAATTACTTTTTGATAAAATTTTCTTTAAATAAATTATTCAAATAATTAAATTTCGTATTCCTTGTAGATTAACAAATCCTCTATAAGTGACAGAGGCCGCTCTTCGACCTCCATAAGTGAAAACCTCTATAAGTGAAAAACCTCTATAAGTGACAAAAAATTCTTGGTCCCTTGTAATGTCACTTATCCAGGTTCGACTGTATATATATATTTTTTTTTTTACTATTTATTATTTTTTCTTTGCTGTTACCTAATTTTTTTAATGTTTCGATCATATGACACTGTTAGTTTAAACCAATTATTATGAAAATGAAAAACAACGAAGATTTTTTTTTATGTATTCTGGAACAAAAAAACAAAAAATAGTTATTTCCAACAAAAATCAAAATCATCCATCGGTTGCTTTTAAAAAAATTTGTTTTTTTCTGTAAAATCGCGTAATTTTTCGATTAAAAATATTTTCATGTAAATAATAATCTAGAAAATGAGTACAGATGTATGTATATACATGTATGTAAATGATATATTATATTATATATTATATACTATATATTAATTATGCACTGAAAAAATTTCGGGCGAGGGAACGGTCTGATTCCATAAGACCGTACGATCTTGAATCGGTGGAACTGGTATCCCTGCTCGGGAGCTCTGATCGCCCAAGATAGCGCTGTCGCACACCGCACATTGTCAACCCAACCTTCTGAGACTTCTGTAGTATCAATCTTAGGCGTCCAGAGCTCCCGATCTGGTAGAGTTGCTTTTCCGAGTCCTACTCGTGCTGCACTCGTGAACTTTCGGCTCAATCGGAACAGCTGGTCGTCCAAAATTTTGTCAGTGTATAATTATTAACATTTTTATTTTAAAGCGAGAAATTACGACATTATTTGTATTATTATTATTGTATGTAACATATTATATAATAATTATATAATTATTAACATTCTTATTTTAAAGCGAGAAATTACGCGATTTTACAGAAAAAATCAAATTTTTTAAAAATCGACCAATGAATGATTTTGATTTTTGCTCGAAGTAGGTATCTTCTCTTTTTTTAGTATACAACCAAAAAAAAAATCTTGCTTGTTTTGACTTTTCATAATAATTGATTCGTTTTGAGACAAGGAATATGATTTTTGGTTTTATTAAGTTGTATTTTTAGCATGGAAAAAAATTTTGGTAATTTTCAAAAATCCCTGTGTCAAAATTTAGATATTTATGAGCTGAGATATTCCTGACAACAAAAAACGCTATACACACACACATACATCTAGACATTTGCTTAAAAATGAAAATTTACGCTTTTTAGATGAAAATGAGTCGATTTAGACTATTTTTGGAAAATCGAAAATCTTAACGATCACAAAGCTGATGATAAATGATGATTTTTGACATTAAAAATTGTTTAAACAAATTGTTTTAAAGAAATAGGAAAAAAACTGAAAATTATTTGAAATAAATAGCGTTATTCGATTGTACGCAAAAAATTACTAATGGAACATGTGTGACATTTCAACATTTTTAATCGATTTATTATAAATAATTAATAAACAACACATAGGGTGAGATGAGCATTGTTAGTTAATATTGTTTATTAACTATTAATAACACGGAAGGTGAAAAAATTTAAATCGTTACACATGCTTCTTGAATAATTTTTATCGTTCAATCGATTAATGACATTGGTTTATAATATTTTTCAATTTTTTTTCTATTTGTTTAAAAAAAATCGTTTTTTTAACCGTTTACAATGTAAAAAATCATCATGTGATTCACAATCCTGTTTTCTGTATAGGCTTTTTTGTTTCTATTTGTTTATAACAATTTGTTTAAACCACCCGGTAAAAAGGCTGGAATAGAATTTAAAAATTTAATTCTATTGAATCCCTTATTTGAATCCCATGCTCATGTCCACTTGCAAACATAAAAAAACACAAGATCTTATTCGATTCAATTCATCACAAAACCGAAGCAAGAAAGGAATTGAAGGATATTGAAAAATCAGAAATCTAGTTGAAACAAAGTAAATGTCAATACGTTTTCTGGAATTGATTTATCATTCAGTAAAATAATTGGAGGGAATTAAGCTTTTGGAAAATGTTGTCAAGAGAAAAAAAGTTTCAATGCACTTTTCACACGGTAAAAAAAATTCATTGATTTTTACAAAATCTTTTTTGTATTAAGGGGATGTGATGGATTATGACGTCACTGGTTTAGGCAAAATTTTTCCGTAACTTTTCTGCCAAAATATTGAACATTTTGTCACGAAACTTGGTAGAATTACCTAAAATATTATTAGGAAGGTCTTTCTGAATCAAAATTAGTTTTGAAAAAATGAAATTCTTCTAAAACTTTCCAAAATTAATTTTAGGCCAAAATTCGAGCAAATTCGGGTCAGAGAGACCTTCCTAAAGACGTTTTAAGTAAATGCACCAAGTTTCGTGACAAAATATTCAATATTTTAAGAGAAGAGTTACAGACAAAGTTTGCCTATACCAGTGACGTCATAATCCATCACATGCCCTTAATGAATGTATATTTTTAATGTTCAAACAATTTGTGTCAATTTCAAATTCAGTGCATCAAATTACATAGGAATATATGGTTTTTATTCACAGATCAAGATACTTTTTTTGGGATGTTGTGAAAAAAGACTGTTACGTTACAAATTGATTTTCGCTCTGATAACAGAAACAATTGAATATGTTGCTGATTTTATATTTTATTTAGAAAATAACATAAAAATGCTCAAAAACAATTAAGTCATTGCATTTAGTTGACGTGATAGATTTTGCGTCAAAAAACTTTTTGGGATTTTAGACTGTTATGTTACATTAAAAAAAGCGGTCGAATTCTTTTGCATTACAAATGTTATAAAAATTTTTTTCTTTCAAGTATTAGTTTAGTTACTTTCAGTTAACCTAACTCTATCCGAAAATAACGGATAGTACGTAAAAAGTAACATTTATTCAATAAAATGCAACTTTTTGTTTCGTGTTACGTTTTTGTTCAATTTTATTAATCTCGATACTACAAAGAAACAAGCCTGAGGTTTTGAACAGACAACTCATTTCGCGTTGATATTTATTTCATTCAATACTTTGAGATGTATATAGCCTGCAAATAATCAAGAACCCATGGAATTTGAAAGTAAAATTTTTTTTCCGTGGTTTCATTTTTCGCGATCTGGTCCACATGGAATCGTACCCTAACGCTGGCGTCCGATTTCTCCGTTTTGCGTTGCGTCAGAATGAGATAAAAAAGGACACATACATACTTTGTCCTTTTTTATCTCATTACAACGCAACGCAGAACGGAGGCATGGAGCGCCGATTCACAAAAGTTGTAGCGACCGCATCTACAAAACAGGGGTGGATGCTGGTATTTCTCACTAGAGATTCAATGTCTATCTGCAAAGTGCATGTCTAGACATCTGAGTTTAATTGGTTGAAAGAAGGCGTGCTTATTTATATATATTATTTCGAGAAATAACCAATAACTAAGAGAAAAAGTATTTTAATTATATTATAAGCAAAATATAAATTAAATTTATGTTTTTTGTTAAACATAGGAGTGCACTTTCAATTAAGTGTTCTGAAATTTCAAGTGGGTCATGACCCACTCAAAAATTTTCGAGTGGGTCATGCTACCCACCTGACCCATATATCCTGCCGGCCCTGATTTTATACATACCTTAAACGCAAGTAAACGCATGGAAGACGAATATTTTAAAAAATCCTAACGACGCTGAGATTCGAACCCTGATTTTCTAAACCGAACGCATATTAGGAGTCAGACGCACTGACAACCGAGCACTGAGGCTATAAGATTTGGTTTTCGAAGTACTCGGTGACCTCTAGTTCTGGCATGTGTCATTGAAACAAATTTTCACCAAAAGGGGAAATGGCAATTCCTTTCGAGAATCTTTTGCTAACTACGTATTTTAGAGATAAAGATATTTTTTGGAAAAATAATATTGAAGAATCTTATCAAAATAAAATTTGAAAATATTTTGTTATGGTGAAATAATATTTGAATTCAAGAGGAATTTTTAGTTTTCGTCTAATCTTTATAAAATTATGAAATAATAAAAAATTGAAAACATTTCTATTATTTAATTTTAACATCTCATTACAATCATTTGAAACAGTATTAACTTCTTTCTGGTAAAAATTGACAAAAGTTTAGTCTAGTTAAATTTAGTACCTATACCAATAGTTATTAGCAAATTATTAATAAAATAATTAAATAAGTATCTCCAAAAAGTTTTTTTTGAAATAAATTCAGACGACACGTATTTTTTTGTTTGGCTGAAAAAAAAATTTTCATAGAGTTAAAAAGATTTTAATTTTTAAAGTCGGAACTCTCGTTTATTTAAAATTTTAAAATAAACCTTATAAGTGTAATAACTTTCTAAATAATTTGGATATCTTATTCTTGTTTACTGCCTGAAAGAGTTGTTAGTCCTCTTTAAAAATCCATTGAAAATTTGTTAAAATGTTCTAAAATAACAAAATGGCGGCCGTTTTACTAAAAAAATTTAAATTGCAATTACTCAAAAACCCCATCTTTTTTTTGGTTGAATTATTTTTTTGGAAATCGTCGTCATAGTAAATATTATTTTCCATAGGAACTTATCTTGTGCCCGATTTTCGTAAAAGAAAAAAAATATAATTTTCATTTTTTTAAAGAAAAATATTTTTTTTCTTAAAAAATACACTAGATATTAAAAAATTTTCGAAATAATAGTTGTTACATTCTCATCCTAAATGAGAAGGTCTTAAATTTGTGCGATTTTGAACTTTTGCTAAAACCCACATTTCTCGACGTTTTGAGACCTCCTGATTCCGAAAAAATAGGTTTTACGAAAGTGTCTGTCTGTATGTCTGTCTGTCTGTCTGTCTGTGTAAAAATTTTTGAAATCCATTAACTTGAGTAAAAATTCATCTATCAATTTGAAATTTGGTATGCGTTTTAAGTGACCAAAAATACAGATCGAGTTCGTTAGCCAGCTATTTTGGACCAAAAATGTCAAAAATAGAACATTTTCAAATTTCAAAAAAAAAAAATTTTCAAAAAAACATTTTCTCTAATTTTTTTCTTAAAGTACAAGTAAAATCGAACAAATTTTGTTTATATAAGTTTCCGATATAATGCAACCCCACAAAGATATGAATTTTTTAAGTTTACACGTGCAAAAAGGGGAACTGAAAGTGGATAAATCCTATACAGAAACTCTATTATTTTTAAAAAAAAGTAATAAACTCTCGGTTTTTTCTTCCTGTTGTTGTTGTTGTTGTTGTTGTTGTTGTTGTTGTTTTTTTAAGTTCTACATGCTTGTTGGTTTAATGGAAAATTTGAAATTCGCCTCTCAGCCTTTACAAACATTATTAATATTTTGAAATTTAAATCTTCGAGAAAATTGAAGTTCTATGAAATTTTAAACATTTGTGAATAAATATTATTATATCGTTATTAGTAATATAATAAGAAGAAATTTTATCAAATGAATATGTGAAGTTAACAATTTTGGCATAAAAGGAATAGTGACACAGGCACACAATAGAGATACTAGTCTATTTCTATGTGATTCTTTCTGCTGAATACGAATCTGAAGGCAGAAGTTTTAGATTGCCTAAAGTTTTCGAGTTAAATTAGAAACGGTTGAAAAACACGACTTAGAGGCAAATTTAAAAAAAAATTTCGCCTAGACACTACAATAGTGTATTTCTTTTTGATTTTGGGTGCTGAATTCGAATTTGAAGTCAGAAGTTTCAGATTTTCTTAAATTTTTGTCAATACCTCAAAAATCTGCTCAAAAACACGAATTTGATTCCATTAAATAGAAATAAATGAATTGGATTATTCCAATGTATTTTTTTCTTCTGAATCTTAATCTAAAGTGAGAATTGTCAGATTTTCTCCATTTTGGTATCAATAGATTCGTTGAAAAAAACTGCATCTGATAGTTATAATGTAAATCATTTTTCAAAATTATTCACCAAAACAAAAAATTCTTAATAGTAACAGATTCCTGTCATTTTGATGCTATTTGACCTCTTCTATATGGTCACTAATGTATCCCTTTCTATGATTTTCCTCTTCTATCCTCTTCTGTCAAATTTAGAAATTTCACATATTATTGTAAAATTTATAATTTGTCACAAACTTGATATTTTTTTACATAAAAAATTTACCTGTTTTAAAATTAGACTATATAATTTCCTGAATATATCTCAAGTATCAGAATTTTTTATTATTTTTCAATTCTTTATACTATTAAATTAGGTTGAATTCATACAAAAGAGTGGCTATGTTTCAAAAATCCTTTTCCTCTCCCAAAATCCTCTCACAAATAGAGTAATAATAGAAGAGGAATATTCCTCTACTTACGAGATAATTTTTTTTTCGGTGTTTGTTGTAAAAAATTATTATTAAAAATCTTAGAAACTCCAGAAAATTAAAGAATACTTGATAAAAACTTAAGCAAAGTTCTTTGCGTAGTCCAAAAATCGTACGAAGCTTCGAGCTCGAGTATAAAATAAGAAGAAAAAACCTAGGCAAAGTCACTCACGTGTTATTTGTATCAAATAGCGTGGTCGAAGCTGACCGCTGTATACGAAATAAAAACTACGCAAACGCCATTCTTGTTAACCCATGTCGTTTGCCTAAGTTCTTCCATCTGATCAAGGGTCCGCGCTCGCCTACTTGTCTGGCAGAAACTACGCAAACGACTTTGCTTAACTTATTCCTTCGTATTTGCATTTAGAAAAACTCGCATTTCCATTTTTTTCATATAATTTGTTTAAAGAATGAACTTTTAATTTCATAACTAAATAGAACATTATCATCTTATACAGTATGTGAAGTTAAATTCAACAATTTTTTAGTTTTTATCAGGGTTCTTAATGCCAACAGTTTTTCTTGATTTTTTCAGTTCGACCGAAAATGTCGTTTGCCTAAGTTTTTCCTTAGTACGGCAGTGCAGTATCTCGGCGATTTCATTTTCCTATTTTTGCTGATATTCGTGTTCTTGAGCACTTGTTAGATCTAAACTCAACAAATCAAGCCAATCTGACAATTCTAACTCCACATTCGGTATTAGCGCGAAAAATTACATAGGAATACACTGGTGTAGTGTCTGGGCCATGACACTTTTTTGGGTGCCTTTGTAATTTATTATACTGCACGCAAATAAAGTGGTTATATTATTTTAAATATAAAAAGAATACATAGTAATACTTTGAGGAAAAAAGCGTGTTTAAAGTATTAATACTTACTGATATGTCGTGTTAACGTGCCATTTCTGTTTGTTAGACATTACTCTTAATTATATTCTAAATTTAAGTTTAATACTATATTGATTTGAAGACTAGTCTTACTCAATCATGGAATTGTATCGAGGCAGGAGTCAACTAATATCAATAAGTTCAAACAGAAATTGTAATGTTTTTTAATGACATTTAGGTGCAACAACCCTTTGCTTTGAGGATTTAGGTAACTGAGATTTTTCTTTTCGCTCCAGTCTATCGCAAATATTCCGGAAAGTATTAGTATCGAGCGCGAAGCGCGAGTGCCGTGATGAGAATGTATTCCTTAAAGGCGTAGAACTTTAAGACAAAAAAAGTTTTACATTTTAAGTGAAAACCCAATTTAGAATAGCGCTAAACAGTGCCAAAGATTAAACAGGCTGATGTCGTAGGGAAAGTATACAATTTCAATAACGAAGAGCCTGTATTACATGGTCGAAGCGTGCAGCCTGACGGGAAGATTAATATAATCGGATCTCTTGATATTTTTCTATACTTCTCGTTTTTTAAACAAATTTCGTTAAAACTCGATAAAAAGCTAATTTTTAGAAAACTTTCCAGCAGTGTTTTTGGATGAAAATAAGCAAATAATTGTTAGAAAATGTGTAACCCGTGTGGAAAAGTTCCCAGTATTTCCCAGTTTGTAAGTGGGCGCCATTTGGGGCCCACTTGGCTTTTCCACACGGGAATTTATCAGAAACGTTTATATCTTAAACATATCTCATTTTTATTTTAATTGAATTTTTAATATATTTTTTTAAACTATTTTTGTTAAAAATTCAAATTAAGAAATGGTTTTTTAGCTGAATAAAAATATTATTAAAGTTAATTTCACAAAATTTTGAAATATCAAGTTTCACATTTCTTAGAAAAAATTATGTTGTGTCAAATTATAATTAAACATTTTATGTTTTTTTTTTAATCTAGTGGAAATATGTAATTTTTATCCAATCTAAAAGTAACTGACTTTTAAAAAATCAAAGATATTGTAAAGTTTCATTATCTGGTTTTCCGTAATTTTTTTTCAAACACTCTTTGAAGAGTACTTTTTATTAAAACTAAAACTAGAATATTAAACATTAAAAAACAAAATAATTAAAGAAGACATTGGATTGAAAATTGTTTGTATTGGAAGTATAAACAATTCATAATAATTTATATTATAAACACAAAAATTTAAGATATTTCTCTTTTTCTATTAGTTTCAAACAGTCTCTAAAACTTTGTTGTAACTGATACTGATAGCAATCAAATTTTCTATGTTGCACCTGTCTAATAGATTACACTTGAAATTCAACTGTGATAGATAGACGGCATAATGTTAACTGCGCGCGTGAGCGCGCAGTCAAATATTTTACGAAACTCATTCGTAACTCGTACAAATGGAAATTTTGATATTCAGAACAGGCAAGTTTAGAATAAATGTAAAGTATATATTTAAAATTGTGTTAAAATAATTTATCAAATTAGATTTTCCAAAGAAACTAAAACTATTTTGTACTTGACACAAAATAATTTGATAACTTTTGCTGAATTAATTTTATATGAATTACAGAATTTTTTTTACGCAGCTGTTTTATAAAATGTACAGAAAGTTTCGTAAATAGTTCTGAACAGTTTGACATTAAGAGCAGAAAATTTAGTAAACAATATGAAACTTAGCTTTCTAAAGCGATTTATCCAAGATTACTAAAATAATTTTGTAGTATTCGAAAAACTTTTTTTTTTCGTGTAGTTTGTAAACTTAACAAATATTTTTTAAAATTTTAACTATTTTTTGCAATTTCTTTTAATATTCTAAAATTTTATAAATTTTGTCATTGGTATATCAATTATTTTCCAAAATTTATTTCCTTCAATTTTCTTTTTTTTGTTTTGTTTTATAATTTCAAAAATTTGAAACTATTTATCTATTTATTTATTTATAAAGTATACGGGTAAATATACCCTGTTACAAAAGATGTATACAGATGCTTTGCAACAAATGGTTTAATAATGGGTACCTAACTAGTACAAAGAAAAAATATATATATAGGGGAGAGTCGCTAGTTGTGAGACGGGTTATATTTTTGACCTATAAATTGAAAATAGGTAAACGAAATCGTAAATAAAATACACCGTTCAAAAAGTAACTTAAATATGCAACTTTTATTCATAGAAAGTATAGTGTTCAGAAGAACTCGAAAAATTTTATGATCAATTTTCCGAGCACATCTTTTTAGTAAAAAAAAAAAGGTGTCCAGTTGTGAGACACTTATAAAAAAATGCTAAAATTTAAAAAATTTGGCATGAAACATTATGTTTAATATAAATAACTAAATATATTGATAATACATATTATTATATACTAAATAAAAATATTTATTCTTTAAAATATGAATATCAGTTTTCTTCATCGAAATCGCTGTCGCAATGTAGGCAAATGAAATAACTTGTGCGCATGTTCCCACACTTTAAATAATTGTTGTGTTATCAAATGTACGTAACGAACTAAACTGAACAGAGCGCTTTATGCTGCATAACGAAAAATATAGGATATTCCAGATGGGCGGCGCCACCGTCTTACAACTGGTGACTTGCTGTGTCTCACAACCGGAAATTGGCGCTACTTTGAAAAAGGAAAAAAAAAATTTCCAACTGTAGATTGAAACAATGCAATATTGCATTACAAAATAGAAGGAAAATACTAAATAAAAATGTATAACATTTAGCTTTTCCAATTAATTAACTTAAAAAAAAGTACTTTGCACATATTGAAAAAAAATTTTTTAGTCGATTTTCTCACACAGTGTTGGCATCTAACACAAACAATACATACATCCGCTTCGGTGTACACGCAAAAGTTGGCTCGTATAAAAAGAAATGTTTTTATGTATACCAATCAGCCTTTTTATATTTCGTGTTAAAAAAAATGGACTGTCTTACAACTGGAGCCGTCTCACAACTGGCGACTCTCCCCTATGTATTTCACTAAGTCCTTGTGGCTGTCGAACATTGTACTGAAAAAATTAAATTCTATAGTCCAATTTTGTAAACGCTCAAAGTAAAATGAACGACGCACTAACAATATAAATTTTCGATTTAAGAGAAGATTGTACAAAAATACGCTCAATATTTGAAGCTTGAGTGTATACATATTATCTGATATTGCAATTATTTCATTCCATTTTCAATTATTTATATATTATTATTAATATTATTTTCTTTAATTTTCAATTACTTTAATTATTTTTCATAATATTTTTAACTATTTAATCATTTTTCTGTAATTAAAAATTATTCTTTTCAACTTTAAATTATGTTTATATGTTTTCATTTATTTTCTCTAATTTTCAATTATTTTCTTTTTTTTCCAATGAACTTCAGAAAGTATTAAGTGTTTTTCTGAAATTGTCTTTAACCCTTCTTTATTTAAACTATATTATATAATTTTTTCAATTATTTATTCAATTATTTAAATTATTTGCTTTATTTTTAAAAGATTTTTATGATTTTTTAAATTACTTTACCCATTTTTAATTGATTTTATTTTTTTTTATATTAATTTGCAATATTTGCAGTTACTTTGTTTAATTTCAATTATTTTTTGCAATCTTTTTTAATTCTAAAATTTTATAAACTTTGGCCTTAATAAATATTTATTTTATTTATATAAATTTATCTTCAAATATTATATTTAAAATATTTATAATTGTTGATAACACAAGGTGTAGAAACTAATCGCGCGCCCGTGCGCGTTGTTTAATTTAGTCAAATATCGAAAAAAATCTTCCTAAATTTTCGAGCAAAGTATTGATATAGTAGATTTCTTAGATGCACGAGTTGTGTGAGAGCTTACTTAATGGCAAATACAGTTCATCAAACTAGGTGAGAATTATGTCCATATCATGGACATTTCGCTTCAAAGAAAGCAAAATAATTTGCTTCCTTATAGGAGAAGCAAGAAATTTACTAAAATATAAGTTGATTGGGGAAGTTGTTCAAAAAAAAAAATTTTTAATGCAAACAAATGTAAAAACAAGAATTATTTTACGAATTCTTGATCAATGATGAACTTTATATAGGTCAATCGCTTCGTTTTGAGATAAGAAATATGATTTTTATATTCATTAGGTTGTATTTTTATCAAGAAAAAAAATTTCGACAAAAAACGATTTTTTTCGATGAAAAAAGGTGCTCAAAATAAATTTGATTGGGTATTTTCAAAAATCCCGGTTTCCAAATTTAGATATTCATGAGCCTAATAAGTCATCCAAATTTAATTAAAATCCATTCAAGCGTTCTCGAGATATCTTGTACACAAAAAACGCTTTTCACACACACACACATACATGTGGACATTTGCGTAGGAATGAAAATTTACGCTTTTTAGATGAAAATAAGACGATTTAGACTATTTTTGGAAAATCGAAAATCTTAACGATCTCAAAGCTTCCTCTATAAGGAAGCAAAATTCTGAGAAACTTTGAATTTTTACTTTATATTTTTAATTTCTTGAGGCATTTATTTAACACTACAAAAATTGTGCAACATTTAATATTGCTAATTTTGAATAATTAATATTGTATTTAATTTTTTATATTAAGGAAAATACAAATGCATACAAAATCAATACCAAATATTGCAATTCAAAGTAATGAAACAATTGTGTCCTTAAAATGTAATTCATTGAAATTAAATGCATTTAAGAGTTATTCCCACATGATAATTGGTAAATTTGTTACAACTGTTGCATTGACAAAATTAATCAGAAAACAAATGTATAACAAACCAATATCAAATAATCGAATTTAATATAATTAATCAATCGCAGTCTTAAAATGTGATTCATTGAAATTAAATGCCCTAAAAATGTATTCCTACAGAAAAATTGAAGAATCCTTTAATCGTTCTTTCCTTACAGAAATTGGACGGAATTCAAGAAACGTATTATCAATTCTTCATCATGTAATAGACCAGAAATATTTTTTGCTAGAATTAAACGTTATTCAAAGTTATATTTTATCAATTCTCTCTTCAGAATTCAATATCAGTTTGAATACCATAAACTAATAGAATATAATTAATTTCTTCACAAAACTTATTCTCCTATGCACGGAAAGAAAAATATTGGTTTTGTACTATCACATTACTCTATAGTATTTTCCTATTTGCGTTTGCTTACCTATAAAAGCAAGAATATATGGTTTTAAAGCATTAGGTATTGCCATAGGAAATACCTATCATATACTTACTTTTATAGTAAGAACATAATAGTCTAAACGCAAAGACGTTATAGTCCAAAAGCCTACTTGCCCTCTTCAATCGTCTGACGTTTGTGTAAATGTGTGAGAAATGTGTGAGCCGGCAGAGGTTGTTTTGGGGTTTGAATATATCATTGTGATTTAATCGTTTGATTTTAACGAAATATATTTTGATTATACATAGTCTTTCTGATTTTTATTTGAACAATTATCTTTGGTAAGTACGCATTTAATTACTTTTGTAAATTATTTTCAATAAATTATTTAAACAATATATACAATATATAGATTAGGGTGGTCCTTAAAATGGAAAGTTGCGAATTTGAAAGGTCTCACCCCCTGATTTTGTTACTTATCGAAAAATAAGAGATACGTATTTTTTTATTTTTTTTTATTTTAATATTTGATGGTGCCTCATCGACCTTGAAATTTCCCATGCATTTTGCATGGGGAAAAAACTTTTTTTCGTAGATTTGCAATAAAATCATGAAAAATCAACATTTTTTAACCGGATTACTCTATTTCTCTTGGGAAATGTTCAAACAATGACATCCAATAATTTATTTAAGAATTTTTTATTATTAACTATTTTTTACAGGGTCGTGAAAAAACCCCATAAATTGCAAAATTATGGAAAAATCGTTAAAAAATATTTATTACTATTATTTCTGGTATTTATTGCTAAAATTTTTATTTACAACTAAAACAAATATTATTAATAATATTTTCAGGTAATTCGCAATTTGTTTAAACAATTTGTTGTTGTTATTGTTAAATTATTTTTAAATACATGTAGAAAAGTATGGTTTTTTGTATTATTTTACAATTGACTTTGACATTAATCATACAAAATAATGATTAATTGTTAAAAATTATAAAAATAATTGTTTAAACAATTTATTGTTGCTATTTGAAAAATAATCTTTAAATATATCTACGGAGTTGCAGTTTTTTCTTAATTTTGCAAGTAGTTGTGCTGTAAGGGACTGCAAAAAAGAATTAAATATGAAACATAATTTTCAACAATTGTTTAAACAATTAATTGTTGCTATTTGGAAGTTTGTCTTTGAATGTATTTACAAACTTGCAGTTTTTCCTTAATTTTTTAAGTAGTCCTACTGTAAGGAACTGTTAACGAGTATTAAATATAAAACATAATTTCAACAATTGTTTAAACAAATTATTGTTGCTATTTAAAAATTTGTCTTTAAATACATCCACAATCTGGCAGGTTTTCCTTTATTTTTTAAGTAGCCCTGCGTATATTTGACTCGGGGTGATCCATATATTTTAGAAAGTTTGAAAAACATTAAGTTTATAGAATTATTATAAATAAGATTAACTATGAAATATAATGTTAATAATCATTTGAAGATTTTATTTGGTTTACAAATTTACTAGTGTTGATGTTTGTTAAGAGCTATTAAGTGTCTTATAATGTTATAAGACATACGCGTGTTTTTTCGCGCTATGACAAGTTTATACGCGTTACGCATGTATGACCGCGTCTGTACAATGGTTCATATATTTTGCAAAGTTTGAAAAAGATTAAGATTATAGAGTGATTATAAATAAGACTAACTATCAAATATAATTTTAATATTCAGTTGAAGATTTTATTTGGTTTACAAATTTACTAGTTTTGATGTTTGTCAAGAGATATTAAGTGTTTTATAATGTTATAAGAAATAAGCGCGTTTTTTCGCGCTATGACAAGTTTATACGCGTTACGCATGTATAACCGCGTCTCTACAATGGTGCATATATTTTACAAAGCTTGAAAAAGATTAAGATTATAGAGTGATTATTAATTAAAACTAACTATCAAATATAATTTAAATAATTATTTAAAGATTTAACATCGTTTAATAATTTACCACTTTTGAAGTTGGCTAAAAATGTTAAGTGTCTTTGTGTAATGGTGTATATTATACACCACTAACTATCAAATATAATTTTAATAATTATTTAAAGATTTAACTTCGTTTAATAATTTACCACTTTTGAAGTTGGCTAAAAATGTTAAGTGTCTTTGTGTAATGGTGTATATTATACAACTTCAAAAGTGGTAAATTATTAAACGAAGTTAAATCTTTAAATAATTATTAAAATTATATTTGATAGTTAGTTTTAATTAATAATCACTCTATAATCTTAATCTTTTTCAAACTTTGTAAAATATATGCACCATTGTAGAGACGCGGTCATACATGCGTAACGCGTATAAACTTGTCATAGCGCGAAAAAAACGCTTATTTCTTATAACATTATAAAACACTTAATATCTCTTGACAAACATCAAAACTAGTAAATTTGTAAACCAAATAAAATCTTCAACTGAATATTAAAATTATATTTGATAGTTAGTCTTATTTATAATCACTCTATAATCTTAATTTTTTTCAAACTTTGCAAAATATATGAACCATTGTACAGACGCGGTCATACATGCGTAACGCGTATAAACTTGTCATAGCGCGAAAAAACACGCGTATGTCTTATAACATTATAAGACACTTAATAGCTCTTAACAAACATCAACACTAGTAAATTTGTAAACCAAATAAAATCTTCAAATGATTATTAACATTATATTTCATAGTTAATCTTATTTATAATAATTCTATAAACTTAATGTTTTTCAAACTTTCTAAAATATATGGATCACCCCGAGTCAAATATACGCAGGGCTACTTGAAAAATAAAGGAAAACCTGCCAGATTGTGGATGTATTTAAAGACAAATTTTTAAATAGCAACAATAATTTGTTTAAACAATTGTTGAAATTATGTTTTATATTTAATACTCGTTAACAGTTCCTTACAGTAGGACTACTTAAAAAATTAAGGAAAAACTGCAAGTTTGTAAATACATTCAAAGACAAACTTCCAAATAGCAACAATTAATTGTTTAAACAATTGTTGAAAATTATGTTTCATATTTAATTCTTTTTTACAGTCCCTTACAGCACAACTACTTGCAAAATTAAGAAAAAACTGCAACTCCGTAGATATATTTAAAGATTATTTTTCAAATAGCAACAATAAATTGTTTAAACAATTATTTTTATAATTTTTAACAATTAATCATTATTTTGTATGATTAATGTCAAAGTCAATTGTAAAATAATACAAAAAACCATACTTTTCTACATGTATTTAAAAATAATTTAACAATAACAACAACAAATTGTTTAAACAAATTGCGAATTACCTGAAAATATTATTAATAATATTTGTTTTAGTTGTAAATAAAAATTTTAGCAATAAATACCAGAAATAATAGTAATAAATATTTTTTAACGATTTTTCCATAATTTTGCAATTTATGGGGTTTTTTCACGACCCTGTAAAAAATAGTTAATAATAAAAAATTCTTAAATAAATTATTGGATGTCATTGTTTGAACATTTCCCAAGAGAAATAGAGTAATCCGGTTAAAAAATGTTGATTTTTCATGATTTTATTGCAAATCTACGAAAAAAAGTTTTTTCCCCATGCATCCCCCATGCAAATTTCAAGGTCGATGAGGCAACATCAAATATTAAAATAAAAAAAAATAAAAAAATACGTATCTCTTATTTTTCGATAAGTAACAAAATCAGGGGGTGAGACCTTTCAAATTCGCAACTTTCCATTTTAAGGACCACCCTAATATAGATGTTAATTGAAACTATATATTACAAGCAATTTAAACTAATTTAAAAAGAATTAGGTTAGACTGTTTTATTTAAGTTAATGTTTGATATATTTTTTAACAAATTATTCGTGGTGAATACAGCTGTATTCATGTTTGAAAAGAATTGTTCGGGGTAATAAAGTAATATGGATTGATTATTATAACGAATGTAATTTAACTAAATCTTATATGAAAATCAGATAGCTCATGCAGACATAACCTCAAAACTATTTGAATTTTCAAATTGCATACTTTATTCTATTGTTTAAGTTTAAATGTGTTTTAAATTTTATTTTTCGTTTTTAACTAAAAATTATCTTTTTTCCTAATTTTAGAAATTACATTTTTGTTAAATTAGTTAAAATTGCATGTAATATATAGTTTCAATTAACATCTATATATTGTATATATTGTTTAAATAATTTACAAAAGTAATTAAATGCGTACTTACCAAAGATAATTGTTCAAATCAAATTTCAGAAAGACTATGTATAATCAAAATATATTTCGTTAAAATCAAACGATAAAATCACAATAATATATTCAAACACCAAAACAACCTCTGCCGGCTCTCATATTTCTCACACATTTACACAAACGTCAGACGGTTGGAGAGGGCAAGTAGGCGGTGGCCTAAAACCTCGTTGCACCGGAATAACAGGCTAATCCTGTTAAACTTTTGCGATTGAACTGTAACGATGTTTCTTGCTTTTGGCCTATAACGTCTTTGCGTTTAGACTATTATGTTCTTACTATAAAAGTAAGTATATGATAGGTATTTCCTATGGCAATACCTAATGCTTTAAAACCATATATTCTTGCTTTTATAGGTAAGCAAACGCAAATAGGAAAATACTATAGAGTAATGTGATAGTACAAAACCAATATTTTTCTTTCCGTGTGGGAATTGAGCTTAGGATTTAAAGCAGGTATTAAATAAAATACAAAAATCGTTGCTTCCACGTCACAACCATGGAATATTCATTTCTATCCAATTAAAGCTTTCTTGACGGGCAATTATTCTTTAAACAGGTTGCTAGTATTTATTCAATAAAACACTTGCAACGATTTATGTATTATTAATTAGGAGCATAGAGGTATAAGAATAGAGGACGCGATAGGCCTGAAAAAGCGTCAAGTCGATAGAAAGAGTCAATTAGTGTACTTAACGTCCCCTCTGTTGTCTTTGTTTATTTATTCATGATTCATAAATTTGTCAAATGCATTTGTTTTTTTTTTGTACTTTTAACAATTTGCTTAACAATGAACATTGCTTTGATTTGTACATTAATTTTTAGTAAAGTAAAAATTATTATTATTAAGAAATTAATAATTAATTAATTCATCAATTTAATTTATTGTACATTATTGATAATAAATAATTAATATTTATATATTGTTATAAAATATAATTGGTATTACAGTGAGTCCTCTAGAGTAGTTAAACACCGGAGTTGCTGATCCTTCGTAAACGTTGGATTTGTGCGCGGTGACATTTTACGTAGTCGTCAGTTTTACGAGGTGCGCGCTTCACTAGTCAGTGCTGTGTAACGTGTAGTTTTAAGGGGTCAGTATGGATTTATTTTTTAAAAAAATTTATTTTTTATGATCATCAATTTCGTATACTATATACCTATAGAAATAAGATAAAAACTAATATATAGATAGTAGAGTTCAAAAACATGCTAAAAAACGCGATACTGCAGAAGCATAAGACGCATAGCATAGCAGTACAAATTGTTTAAACAAATGTCATTATAGCATTATCAGTAAAATTTATTATTTGATAATATACAGCAATGTTAGAGAAAAGTATTTATGTATTTAAGTCATTTTTACCTTAAAAATTAAAAGTACAATTGAATATTTATATTGCGTGACCAACGCGAGCAGCCCTTGGTTGCGCGAATGTTTAACGCCTTTTTCTCAAAACAACGTTTTTTGACCTGGCCGACACGATTTAAGAAAAACTATTGAACCGATTTAGCTCAAATTTTCAGGGGTTCTTCTATGCACATGCCGCTTTTGCATGAACTAGGATAATAAAGATCCATTGATAATTTTTTTTTTGCGTAGGATGTAAAAACCTGCTGCCAGGTAACCACCCTTATGCAAGGGTGGCGATGTTCTGCCGACCCGCTAAAAACACACCCTTTTTTAGGGACCTTAAGACCACTCCCGGCTAGCACTTTCCGCGCGTATCGCCATCAGGAGTGGTCTTACATCCCCTACTCTGTCGCTAAAGCGACTTTCTCCTGTCCTCGGGACCTACTATCATTGACAGTCATGGAGGCCCTTAACACACACAAGTTGGGTCCAGGGACTCGATGAACCGTCAATTCGCTCTAAAAACGCTTCAAAAGGAAGAAACTTCCTCTATCTGAGTTTTTCTGCGAATTAGGCAGCCCTGAAGCGGCTACGCTTCAAAGCCTCTTCTCTTTTTGCCTGTTGCAGGACTCTCCTGAAACAGGCACACTTACCCGAGCCTGCGACATGGGACACTTCCGTCATGCCCTGCTCTTTCGAGCACAGGAAACAAAGTGCCTCTTTTGTACACTCTGCAAGAGTGTGACCAGATCCTCCGCACTTGAAACATGCCGAGGATCTGTCCACTCCCTTGCACTCAGCTTTCTTGTGGTCGTAGGCCTGGCACCTATGGCACCTGGTCACTATCAACCTTCTCCTAATGTGGCAACTTCAAAATCCCACCTTTACCCTTCCTTCTTCTTCTAACCTTTTAGCATCATCTTGGTCCACGACCACGATTGCTAACTTTACCCCTCTAACATTTGGACCCAAGACCTTGACTTCCCTCTTTTCTCGAGGAGTCCGTAAGAGCTCCTCGAGGGCTACTACTACCTCTTCTTTTTCGGTAAGGCCGTCCAGGTCTCGGATCTCCAAAGTTACCCTTTGTCCATCCGGGGCCCTGACGGTTCCTATGCCTTTTACGGCCTCGGCAACCTTGGCCGTAAAGGCCTTTCCATCTGAACCTTCTCCAAATCGTAGGAGAAGGTTTCCCTGCTTTGTGGGCATTGCACCCACCACCGTGGCCTGACAGGAGCCAGGGTCCACCTTCTTCCTAAGCTTCCCAAGGACATAGGCGTATGTCTGTCCCAGGGAAACCTGCACTAAGAGCGTCGATTTCTTAGGCCTCATAGGCTCCACTACTACTTTGGGAAGAACAATTGAAGGTACCTCCCTCCTTTTAACCTTTTTCGGAGCATTAACCTTATCAGCTAAGGTATCCGACGGCTTCTTGGGCTTCTTGGTATTTGGAGGTGACCCTCCACCGTTTTCTCTTTTCCTCTTACACTCCAAGACCAAAGCTCTTATTGCTTTGGCCTGGACGCGCTCTCTTACTTTTTGCCTTTCGGTTCGATCAATTTTGCAGTTCTTCAGGCCAATATAAAGCCTAGAATCTGCTGCATCTGCCTCCAAATGTATCTTCCATAAATCGGGGATCCACTGGTTGAATTTCTTCAATCCAGTTTGGATCTCCGCCGCAACGTTCTTTTGAACCTTTAGCTTTTCCATCATAAGCCTCAGTTCCTTTTCCATTTCGAGGAAAATCCTCTCCCCTTTCTCGCGAAGATTTTCGGCCTTCACCCTTTCTTCCTCGCAGTATGCGAGGTCTGCAGCTGTGGCATTGCTAAAAGCGCTGCCAACGCTACTAATACTTGTTGCACTTCCGCGACGCGACCTACTCTGACCATCCACCGTCAGAAACGATGGATTTGTTCCTACCGAACCCGGTCCTGTGGCACTCGTTGCCGGCGGTGCCTCACCACTGCCCCCTGGGCGCACATCGTCATCTAAATTTAAGTCGTCAGTATCCATATGAATCCCACGAGCCTGGGAGAAAAAACTCTCCACCCACACAGAGCTCCAATATATGTGGGTAAGGCATTTGTACACTAGGAGGGCGCCCGGTATCCTAGCACCGCTCGCGACACCTCCGAACGTGTCACTAGCGACGACAGTGCGTCTGCCGCGCCGCCCAGGCCCCCGGCATCAGCAACCGACGCCTGCGCTTTACAGACGCCAAATTGAAGAGCACGTAGGTTGGGCGACGTTCGCACCATCCCCGGCAGCTTCACGCCGGATTTTGTAACCCTGGTGCCATCAATCCCTCGGCACAGTGTGGAACCTTAGATTGGGTTAGGTGTCGTTGGTCAGATCGAACAGACAACCGGTCCATCGGGCGCCAACCCTAGATCGAGACTACTCCACACCAACTTAGAAAAACCAAAGAGGCGGGAGTGTCCTACTCTTCCCAGAACCCATGTCATCCACAGCTGACGAGGATGGTTAGCCTTCATTTGGAATCCGAATTAACATCATCCGCACAGGTTAGCTAGTGCACAGGTTTGAAAAACGGCGGCTACCTGAATTAACGGGGTCCCGTTCATTCCCCTGTGCCCAAACTCGCCAGACATCGGGGCTCGATGAGTTCTGGGAAGAGCCGAACAGCTCGTCCAGTGGTGGCGACCAAAGGACTAGCGCCTGGCCGGTCCTAAGCCCCCTCACCACGACAAAGTGACACCACGAGGGGGGATCCATTGATATTTAACCCTCTTTTTAAACAAATTAAGTTGTAAAAAAAGGGGTAAAAAATTTAAACTTCCGCCATTTTGTTTCCTTTCATCGGAATTAAAAGATCCTAGTTCATGCGATAACTACAGATCCAAATTTTAAGAAAATACTTGATTTTTTATTTTGACAATCCAAACTACTTCTACGACGGCTTCTAGTAATTCTACACAATCCGCATACACGATCGGCCTATTTTTTTTTTGTGTTGACCCCTTCAACATCAAAATCGTGACTACCTTGTTTATAAATGTCTTTTAAAAGCTTACCTTTTGCAACCGCGAGATTTCTATAATTCTTGGGAATTGCATTGTTTCCAGCGTTACAACGAATGAAATTCTCAAAAATTCTCATTTTATTTGAAGGTAATCCCAAATTGTTTTGAAAATTATCCAACTTCTCAATAGTGAAAACAGTTTCTTTACTTTCTTTGGGATTCAGAACGATCGTTGTATCATGTCGGCCGAAATTCTGCAGTTTCAATTTTTCGGGTTTTAATAACGTCGAAGATTAATTATTTTGACCTTTTTCTTCTTTTAAAATAGATACTACAACTTTATCTTGTATGTCTTTGGGATAGGTCATTACTATAATATATTTCGTAAATTATCCACCAAAACACGTTTGCTATTGCAATCATGACGAACGCCTTTACCGACTTTTCCACAACAAATTTGACAAATTTTAATATCATTTTTCGCAGGTGTTTCAGAAACTTTTGTAGAATTACAACTTTTTTCTAAGGTCGAAGATGCATAAAGACCATTTTCCGAATTTATCTCGATTTCGAATTTTCGTTCGTGACCATTACCTTTAATAACTTTTGAATGAGTCGTAGATCTTGCTGTTAAACAAATATAGCAGTTTCAAAAACCTTTTTCATTCCTTGTTTCTTTCTGCAATTGTATCGTTTCGTAGTCAGGCATTTTAATTCGAGGGCTGTTGGTTATTTTTTTCTCGTATTCTCTAATGGTATTGCGGCAGGTATTACACCAAGCCAAAGGATACTTCGAGTTATCCAACTTGAACGAACTATCTACGTGTTGCTGAATTAGAGTTTCACCCTCTTTATTAATCTTAAAAAAATCAATTTTTTAGAACGACAAACTATTTTTCTTCCGCATGGGCGGCAAACTTTTAACCTATTACTTTCGTGATCACAGAGATTCGTCGGCATTTTAGAGCAGATATAACCACAAGGGATGAAATAAAGAGCTAGAAAAATATAATTACCTAATTAGAAGTGATCAAAATTATACTTGTAACATCGATTTTTCTAACCCCACATGACAGAAAAATCTTCGATAATTTGAGAATATTGTATTGCACAATGGGTAAAGTAACATTTAAAAACGGAGAAATAATTTATATGGTTGCTGCCTTTTAACTCACCTCGTATTTTCTAACTATATTATTACTGTTCTAATAAAATTATTGATAAATCAATTATTAAAATATCATTATACACGCGAATCAATATAACTTTACATTACATTAAGTTAGCTGAATTTATACGCGCCAACAAATGAACCAAGTCATTTTTTAAATTCCGTTTTCCAAAATATGTTACAATCAAAGTTTCAATTATTTAAAAATATTTTTAACTATTTATATATATACATGTATATTATTAGCACATTCGGTTTTTTTTATTAATAAAAAACGTTTTCGTCGATATTTTGAAAAGGGGAGCAGCTGGGATTTCTTGCGAAATTGCATTTGACTATTTTGGATGTGCTTAAAAAGATGCAATCAAAATTTTAAGTCACCATTTTAGTAAGTCTTGAATTTGCTGAGGAGAGGTGTGACTTAAGTTCACGATCCTCTTCGCAGGATCGGAACCCTTTCTTTTTTTGTTACGGGTACTACTTATAATTTTCACGATTTTGGGTTGAGTGAAACAAAAAGAACACATAATTCACAAAAAAAAACATATTTTAATAAAATTTTTATCTGCACTTTACAACTTTACTTTACGACGTTACAAGCCATACTACCCCTTCTCTCATTTTTAAGTCCCACCTACTATCTCTCTTAGCGAACTCTAGCGGATATCATCATATCCTCCCACCTTGAGTTATCATAACTATATATATATATATATTTGTTTTTTAGAGAGATACCAAAGGTCATTTCAATTCACTTTAAAAATAGAGTCAAAATAAACACAAAACCCCCCTTTTTTTCAAATAAAGTCTTCAAAATCAATGACCCACATTAAATACTTTCACAGGTTTCACTTGTCGTCCTGATCTCGTATAAACATTTTTCGTTGAATCTTCCACAGACTTCTCTCCGCTGGACTCTTTTGTAACAGGAACACTGGAACTTCTCTTTTTTCTCGAACTTGTCTGGATCAAGGATTTTACTCCTTTATTTTCACAAAAGATTTTATTGTCATTTGTGGAATTTATTTCCAATGGACAGACTCGTTGTACTGGACGTACCAGAACTCTAGTTGCAGTTTTTAGTTTTAATACTCGCACTTTACCATCTTTACCAATTATTCTTTCAACTATTTTAGCTAACGACCAATCGAGTCGTTTTTGGTTATCACTACCAATAAGAACAATATCTCCTTCCTCAACGACCTTGGTATTATTTTTACTAAACTGTTTTCGTGATAATTATCCCAAATATTCACTTCGGAAACGTTGTCGTAAATCCTCTCTCAGCTTCTGTCGATATTTGATTCTAGCGCGTAAATCCACAATATCAAGGTGATCAAGATCTGGTATTCCATTTTTCTTAATCTCATATAAAAACATACTAGGACTTAATGGGCTTGGTTCATCAACGTTATCCGACATATAGGTGATCGGTCGAGAGTTTATCACGGCTTCACAGTCGCAGAGTGTGGTACTCATTTCTTCATAAGTCAAACTTGACTTTTTTAATACCTTGCGCAATACCAGCATCCTCCCCATCATGCTGCTGAGGGTGGATTGAAATGCCACTCAATGTTTTCAACGGCACTGAACTCTTTGATCTTTTCCCAATTGATTTTTCGCAACAGATTTCCCATTCCAAGAAAATTCGTGCCATTATCACTGTAGATAACGGCCGGCCTTCCTCGACGAGCGATGAAACGTCTGAAGGTTTCCATGAATGCCTCAGTTGTCAATAAAGTTACCAACTCGAAATGAATGGCACGTAACACAGCACAAGTATATAAACATATCCATGCTTTTTTTCCTTCCTTCAAATACAAGGGACCAGCAAAATCAACACCAGTGACCTCGAAAACTGCTGCATCTCTTACTCGATCCTCTGGTAAAGCCACTGGTGCTACTTCTAAACGTTTACCTTTAAATCTCTTACACACCACACACTTGCTGATAACTGCACGTACAGTTTTTCTTCCTCGTAGAATCCAAAAACGTTCTCTCAGATGATTAAGTACTATTTGAACTGCTGCATGCTGTAATCGCTCATGATGATGTCGTATCAAACGTTCAACAACGGGATGACTGTGATCTAACACTATAGGCTCTCTAAAATCGAAATGGTCAACTCGATTAGATATCAACGACTTCAATCTAATCAAACCTTTTGAATCTGTATAGGATCTGAAACAGCAAATCCGAGAATCATTTTCTACTGAAAATGATTCCTTTTGCATCAAACGTATCACTGTTATTTCTGCTTCACGAAACTCTTGTATTGAAATATCTCCAAAATTTCGAAAATCAACACTTACTTGTGTGTTGCAAAGAAATCTTTTAATCCACGCCATCATACGAATTAGTTTTTCATACTGAAAAAAATATCGAGCTCTCTTCCAGTTTTAAAGGCTTTTTACAAGTCGTATTTAAAACAATATTTTTATCCAAACTCACCTTGAAAATTTTCTTCTGAATAATAAACATAACGCCAACTGCTAGCGTCTGTCAATTTTCTAATTTCTTCCACCCGATTCCAAACGAACGCCGCCCACTGTCCTTGACGATGAATCCACGAAAGTATGGTTGATGAATCACTCCAAAAAACAAACATCAGGGTGCTCATAATTTAAAGCTTTACTCACCATTTTCATAAGTCGAGCTCCCAGCGTTGCTGCCAAGAGCTCTAAACGAGGAATAGTTATTTTCTTATTTGAAGCGACTCTCGATTTTGCTGCGATCAGTTGTATTTTAACACCTTTAATTGACTGAGTTCTTGCATAAATAACTCCAGCGTAAGCAGCTTGACTTGCGTCAACAAACACATGAAATGACAATTTCACTTCTAATTTATGACTGCTGAAAATCCATCGAGGAACTCGTAAATCCTTTAAGATTTTTAACTGTTGATACCACGCAATAAACTGTTCCTGCACTGCACCCGGCACTTCAACATCCCATTCTAAATTGTTGACAGTTTGTAATAACAGTTTCGGACACAGTAAAACTGGGCATACGAATCCCATTGGATCAAAAATTTTATGAGTAACTGCTAATATTACTCTTTTAGTAATTTTATCCGCCAGCGGTTCCATAAACACAGATTGTCTCAGCATCAGAGTGTCATATTTTTTGTCCCACATTAAACCAATAACTGAAGTCAATCCAGAAGAGAGCTCATCTGATGAATACTCCCACCCACGTAGATCGAAGCCTGCTGATGCCATCAAGGACGTAGCACCAGTCTTAAAATCCAGTAGCTGCTCCCGAGAATCAACGCTAGTCACACAATTATCGACGTAAAAAGATCTTGACAATTTATATCCGACACTTTCCGTAATTTCATGCTTACATTTTTCAATTGCTGATTCTAAATGCAATGCAATAACTGCTGCCAATAAAAACAGACTACTGCACCAAAAGGTACTCTTGCATGTCGATAAACCTGTAGAATGTCAGATTCACTTTCTTTCCACCACAAAAATCTCAAAACATCACGATCTCTTGGTGAAATGCTTATTTGTAAAATGGCTTTTTTTATGTCCGAAATGACTCCTATTTCTTTTTCTCTAAAACGCAAAAGCATGGTAGATATCAACTCGATTAAATTAGGCCCCGATTCTAAACTCTGGTTTAAAGAAACTCCACTTTTACATTTTGCAGAAGCATCAAAAACCGGTCTCAACCTCGTAGTACTATTTTCTTTTAAAACATGGCGATGAGGAAGATAGTGACCCCAGGAATTAATTTCTTCTTCTGAAACTTTTTCAATAATTCCTTCTTTTAACCATTCTAATAACACCTGATCGTATTCTATATCCAAGTTTTGCATTCTCAATTTCTGTGTTGTAGTCAAAAGCCTATTATAAGCTAACTCTTTGTTTGTAGAAAGAGACGGATGTTTCTTCTTCCATGTCAGTCGAACTTCATATCGACAATCATTGTTTACAATCACCGTTTGACGAAAACGTTCACGTATATCATCTTGATGAACTTCTTTTGTTTTTGTTTCCGTAGGGTCAGTAATTCCTAATACATCAAGTCGCCACAAATCAGAAACGTCAGCGTGTTTTGTAAACATCGAGGTTACAAATAAGGCAGTATCATTTTGACAGCTCTTTTGATAAGGCTTTTTTCCCAGCAACGTCCAGCCTAATCTTGTTCCAATAGCTGTCAATCCACATTTTAAATTATGAATGTTACGTGCCAACAATTTACCCATTACGTTACCTCCAATCAACAAAGTTATAGGGTCATCATCCTGACCGACATCAGTTAGTTACACATTTTTTTCTATTAATTCTTGTATTCAAGGACCATTGTTTACACTGGAAATTCCCTGGCAGATAGTATCCTCGTCAAGGGCAACGAAATTACACGCGTAACTACGGTCCAAGCTCTTCAAATGAATTAGATACTTCTTATGTTTCTGAGGTTTCGTCCTAATTCCTCCAAACAATAAATGTACCACTTGTTGTTCACTTGTCATTTTATATTCCATGTCACTCACTGCTTGTTTAAGAATATATGATCTTTGTGAAGCACTGTCTAGTATAGCCCTCACCACAAGTTCTTTATTTTTGCAACACAGTCTTACGCGCACCGTTTGAAGAAATACCTCAGGATCCACTGACACATTTGCAAGATTCGCTTCCTTAATGCATTTCTCACTATCTTCTGAATTTAAACTGCTGCCTGACACATCCTTTGTTGACACTTCTCGACACAAAAACAAAGCATGTTTTCGTCCACACCACTGACACCTGGAATTAAATTTACACCGTTTACTATTGTGTCCCGGTATTAAACAATTAAAGCAACTATTTTTGTCCTTCACTTTATTTTGTCTTTCCACTAAAGACATATTCTTAGCTTTAACACAATTAATACTCCGGTGTTCTTCGTCACAAAATATACACTTATGATTGAATTTATTTTCCTTTATAGTCAATAATCCTGTCTCAGTTGGAATATCTTTATGGATTGTAGGCTTACCCTTTTTCTTTGATTTATCGTCATTTAAATTAAATCCATTTATTGCCAACTTGATTCTTTCTTCGTTCTCAGCTTCACCTTGTAAAAAGTCAATCAATTTTGTCAATCTTTCTTCCAGTTTATCAGTCTTTAGCGTACTTGCCTGTCTCTGCCATGTTCGTATACTTCTTCTGGTAAAGATGACTCCACTAAAGGATACAACATTGCTGCACATTTGTCTTTCGTTACTCCTAGTGATTCTAAGGCTTGTAGTTGAGATTCAAGTCTATCATAAATAGAGGTTAGAAAAGATTCTTCTTTAGAACTCACAGCATTACTGATGACTAATTTCAGTAATTCTCTTACGTAAACCTCCACCAATAACTCGTCTTTTCCAAAACGTGTTTTTAAGCTAGTAATAACTTTTTCATAATTTTCACTTGTAGGAGGAAAACTACAGACAAGCTCTGCAGCCCTCGAATTTTGAACCATCGCTTGCATGAGATATTGAAATTTATCTTTATTGGTAAAATCTTTATCTTCATGTATATTTTTAAACTGACTCCAAAATTGTAACCAGTTTTTCAAATCACCGTCAAATTTCTTAAGCTCAATTTTTGGTAATTTAAATCTTCTTCTGGAATCCATACTTCTGTTATCAACACTCGAACCAGCTGTCGACTGCTGCTGTGGTGGATTTACTTTTGCGACTACTTCAGGGACATCTATCTTCGCTCGAAGAACCTTAGCTGTATACTCGTCTGCTGATTCATTCTCAACAGCTAGGGAATTCTCAAATTCGACATATTCCTGTTCCAAATCCAACATGGCTTCTACAATTTTTTGATTTAATGATTCCAGATCTTTCGATTTATTTTCTAGAAGCTGAAATTCAATCTGGATATCTTTAACAATTGGCACTTCTTTTTTCAAAGCAGTATTTAAATTCGTTAAAATCCTTGTAAAAGCAGTACGCACTGCTTTTCGACTTTTCTTTAGTTTCTCGAACAGTTCGTCAGCCATTTTTGTACACGCTCACACCCGATCGCGTCTTTTCGATTTCAATTATCCAGTAATTACACTTAAAGAGTCCTGTCACGGTCCCCACATGTTACGGATATTACTTATAATTTTCACGATTTTGGGTTGAGTAAAACAAAAAGAATACATAAATGACTAAAACGAACATATATTTAAATAAAACTTTTATCTGCACTTTACAACTTGACTTTACGACGTTACAAGCCATACTACCCCTTCTCTCATTTTTAAGTCCCACCTACTATCTCTCTTAGCTAACTCTAGCGGATATCATCACATTTTTACTTAATCCTTCTCTAATTTTCTCGATCCTCTTTGTAGGATCGGAAACTACTCTTTTCCTATTTTTACTTTTTTCACACTCAAGTTTCACTATCCTCTTCGAAGGGTCAGAACGGTTTCTCCACTAATTAATTCTTCACTATTTTTCTCGATCCTTTTCGCAAGATCAGAAAAATAACGGTATCAAATTTTGGCACCCAAAGTAGGGCACTAGGTCATCAGAAGAAAAACCCGAACCCTAAAATTGACATCTTATATAACCTCACTTCCGGGAGTGAGACACATAAAACACCCGGTGGCGCTCAAGGTTGAATTATCATCCTTGCATGTAATTCAAGAATACTGATTTACAAAAAGATGAGGCCGGTTTTGTCAACGTGTATACAGATGGTTTGTGTTTAAATAACGGTAGATCATCTCCAAAAGGTGGCATTGGTGTATACTTCGAAGAAAGTCATCCTTTAAATATATCTGCTTTTCTCGTCGGTAAACAAACCAACAACGTTGCCGGAATACAAGCAGCTACCGAACACGGTGGGTCCGAACCAAGTTCAACCAAAAGGTTAAAGCACTTAAAATTTTCTGGTGAATTTTTATTCTATTATGTCTTCTGAGTAATTTAAGACCAAAAAAAAAATTGTTAGACACATTTTAGAGAAAATCGAATTTTTGTATTTTTTAAGCTAAAAACATTGCTACTCTGCAATAACTAAAAGCCAAAAGTTTTTTAACATCAAATTTTTTTGGAATTTTTATTTCTACATTATCTACTGAGTAATTTAAAACAAAAGTACTCTTTAACAGTACACATTTATTTATTTATTTCTGCTGTTGTAAATAATTATAAAAAAGTTATACTTTTAAGTTGTACGGTTATAAAAATGATTAATACACACGCTTTAAATCGACTCAAAATTTGTTTGCTTTGTTATGGCAAAACTAAAAATATATTTCCCATAAAAAATAAGTTGAAAGACGAAGTTGATAAAGTATTTAGAGGAGAGTCGGGTAGCCCCTGACACTTAAGCTTAGTGAATTATATATTATAAAATAATGATCTTAATTTTAGTGCTTGAGATTTTTTATAGTTAGAGTATCATTACCAATACCTTCAAAAAGTAAATACAGAAAATAAACATACAGGGAATAAAATGGTTAATTAAACGCTAAGAAAAGTGCTGTTAAAATAAAATACCTGTTGTACAGCTATTTTCTAATAAATTTCTGTTCTTTTGCTATAAATTAAACATTGATTCTTAATTTTGTATAAACCACAATTAACCAAACGTAAACAACATAATTGTTATTTTGACAGAAACAAATGATTTCTACACACAAAATGTGTCTGGTAGTACGAGACAAAAAATGTCCGTGGATACCAAACAGTGATATATTTTGGTAAATTTGCTATAAAAAGTAAAAAACTTTAAATTAACAAAAACAATATTAACAAATTTCATAGTCCGTAAGTATATGTATGTATTTCTGCAAAGACAGAAAAATATATTTGATGTTGTTACATAAAAAATGTACCTTAAACTAGCGCCTCAGACGGCCGCCAGCGGCCGTCATCGTTGATTTGAATGCAATATCCTATTTCTATTTTTGTTAATTTAAAATCTCATTGGATAAATGCTTAAATTAATAAATTTTGTTATATTATTATTATTATTATGACAGGCAAATTTATATATTGTCCATTGTCATCAAGTGTTAATAATACTATAGACCTTTTCATTTTAGTTCTTGTCTTTCTCCAGCTTATGCAATGGTACATGCATTAGAAGAAGACAGAAAAGTTAAATGAAAAGGTCTATTAAGGTTAAAGTCAGTTTTGAAGGATAAGCGAATCAGGGGAAAAGAGTAAACCAATCAGAAAATGGTTTTCAATGTGCAACTATCTGATTCGTCTATTCTATTTCACTGATCCTCTAATCTGCCTGTGCATCTGACATCACCTTAAAAAGTTTACCTCTGTAAAGTTAGCACTAAACCATAAAAATTACAATCTTTTTTTTTTTTTTTTTTTTTGAATCATTTGAAAATTATTTTGAAATAATTGGAAACTAAATTGTTTGATTGATTGGAAATCCAAACTTAAAAAAGTATATAAATTTTAAAAAGTACAGTACCAACTTCGCATCATGGAAATCAAACGATTTCCAAATCGTTTGGAAATGATTGGAAACTACATTTTATTGTTTGGAAATTGTTAATTTAAAAGATATTGCAATTTCTAAAAACATTTATTAGTTGCGCACAAGATTCTGGTCGCGTAGTCTTGGGGCTAAAATTCAAAGTATACTTTTTTAAGTAATGACGGAAAATATGGTTAAGCGCATTTATTTCGAATACAGCGTTCAATTGCTTATAGTATTAATAAAAATTAGTGCTTAATTCTTTTACATTTTAAGGCGAAGTGGGTTGAAACTGTTAGGTAATAGAATATTAATCAAAATTAGTGCATTGTTTCATTCTACGAAGTACCGGGAGGTTATCTTAGACTTTGAGAAGTATAAATATATTACAGGGTGGTCGCAGGTCAGGGAAAAGTCCGGAAAAAATCAGGGATTTTCTAAAAACATCTTGAAAAGTCAGGGAATTTTTTCTTGAAGGAATCATAATTAAAAGGTCAAGATTTTATTACTATTTAAATTCCTGATTGGTTCTAATAAACAAACAGGGTATGGTCACTTGACAGGGAAGCCGGAAAAAACCGGAAAATTACCGGGAAATTTGTTATTAAACCGGGAATTTCCTTATGGGTCTAAAAGTTATTAGAAATTTTATCGAAAATCAATTTTTTTTATATTTTACAAATCTGTAATAATGATAATCCTCACGTTCTGTCATTCCTTTCATTCATTTTTGTCTATTTACATCTGAAGTTTTGAACTAAGATATTTTTTGTTTTAAATCAGATATTTTTTTAAAAAATGCATTTTAAATTGATTAAGGGGGGGTATGGTTATAGCCCAAAGCACAATGAATACAGTTACGGGAGCAGGGCATGAGATAAAAAAGGACACAGACTGTTTCTGTCCTTTTCTGTCTCATGCTTTGGTCCCGTACGCGTATTAAATTTGCTTATAGGGCTTAATACGGTAAAGAAGGCATGTTTTTATGAATTGTTTTTGGCGATGCAGAGTGTATCAGTTTATTAAATCAATTTCCATACAATAAAGCAACATTCGAACAATTTTTGGGTGAATTCTCATTCAAAAGTATTTAAAATTGAGCGAGTGAATGTAAATTTCCTGATGCGCTTCGGAAAAAAGTTGTCTTGCGGTGCGCAGCGTAACTCGCAACAGAATCATCAGAAACATAAAAATCAAAATGCATTTGTTAAAGGAGATGTTCTTCCAGGTAACATCGAGGGGATTTTTGTTTTTTTTTAAGTTTTGAATTTTTGGTAGCACTTTGAAGTCAAAAAACCGATTTTCGACCAAAAAACCGACATATTCGTTATTGTAAAATGAACAATTATTTAAAAAAACAAAAAAAACCTCGACATTACCTGGGGAATTATGCGAAGAAGTATTGTGGAAAATTTAAAAACGATTGGTTCAGTAGATTTTTAGTTATGTTGCGCACCGACTTAAAAAATGGCACTTTTCAGTAGAGAGCTTTAAAGTTTTACACACTAAGAAATTCAAAATAAAATTCAATAATTCTGTAAAGCTCACTCAGAGTCGTCAATGCCAGATCCATAGGGTAAAGTTCTTTCGTCCAGATACATTACAATTTAAAATACTAAAAAACAACGAACGCGAACGAAAGGAAATTTAAACTTTTGTCAACTTTTGCTTCTGCTCAGCACGGGCGCGGCATAGAAACGGTTCCGAGGAACGGTCACTCAAATACTCGTAACTTCAACAATTTTGCTCCGATCAACTTAAAATTTGGACACAATATTCTTAAAATATTGTGCATTCACTTAAAAAAATAAAAAAAAAATTGCCAAAAAAAATTAAATACCATACCCCCCCCCCCCTTAAAATTAAAAATTTTAAATATCAGATCAAATAATTTTAATTTTATTAATAAATAAATCTATATTTTCTCTATAATTTTAAAGAGTTTTCGCCAGGGATTATTCTCTTTAAATTTTATAATTATTCTTTAATTTTTTAAAAGTAATTCGTTCTGTTGTCGATTATTTTCGCCAGTTTTCAAATTTTTCTTTCGATTGTCAATTATTTTCCTCATTTATTAATTATTCTCTTTAATGTTTAATTATTTTAATCATTTTGTAATTTTTTTTTCAATTATCGACAATTTTTTTAAAATTTCAATTTTCTCATTTATCAATTATTTTCTTGAAATTTCGATACAATTCTTCCATTTCCAATTGACAATTTATTATTCTCCTTCAATTTTATGATGATTTATTAATTAAAATTTTGTTTTTTCGAATGCTGATTATTCTCACCATTTTTTGATTTTTTTTCATTTGATAATTATTTTTTTTCATAGTAATTATTTTCATCAATATTTAATTATTTTCGTCATATTGTATTTTTGCTTTAAATAATCAAATATTTTCTTGAATTTTCAATTATTTTTTTCACTCATAAAAATTGTTTTAAATTTTCAATTCAATTATTCAATTGTAGAACTATTCTCTTCAATTCTCAGTTATTTTTTTACAAATTTAAATTCCACTTTTCAATTTTAAATTATTTTCTTTAATATTAAAAAAAATATCGCATTGTTTCTATTATTTTTTTCGATTATCATTAAGTTTCTTTAATTTTAATGTAATTGTTCAATTATTTTCTTTAATTTTTATTATGTTTTGATTTTTAATCCAGTTGTAAAAGGGGCAGTTATTTCTAACAATTATTCCTATAATAACAGTAATAATTATAATAATAAAATATTCTTAATTTTTCAATTTGCAATTATTTTCTTTAAATTAAAGGTTTCTAGTTCAGTTTTTTCAATTATTTTTTTCAGTTGTCGATTAATCTAGTCATTTTTCAAATTTTGTTTTCAACTGACCTTCGTCATTTTTCAATTATTTCCTTCAATTATTAATTATTTACCGCAATATAAATTACATTTACATTTATTTAAAGTTTTTAGGTTTTTAACCCTTCGCTACACATTTATTTCTTTTTACTTCCTACTCATAAAAGAAACTTTAAGATCTTAAAGATTTTCGGTTGTTCAAAAATAGTCTAAATCGATTTATATTTATTCAAAAATTCTAAATTTTCATTTTTAAGAAAAAGTCCGGATGCAGTGTGTGGTCACTTTTTGTCGCTGGTATATCTCGAAAACATCTAAACTGATTTTAAGAAAATTTAGATTAGGAATTAAGCTCATAAATATCGAAATTTGGACACAGGGATTTTTGAAAAAACCTAATCAAATTTTTTGAGCATTTTTTTTTACCAGAAAATATAGTTTTTTGACAAAAATTTTTTTTGCAGTAAAAATACAACTTAACAAATGAAAGAATTATATACCTTATTTCAAAACGAATCGATTTGACCAATATAAAGTCTATAATTGACCTAAAATTCACATAAATAACTCTTTAATTTCTTTTTAAATTTTATATTATTTAATTTCAAAACTAAATCGCTTACGTGTTTAACTCTTTAAGTTTTTTTAAAAATTATATATTATTTAATTTCAAAACTAAATCGCTTACGTATGTGTTTCTTAAATCTTCCCAGAATTATGACGTCAAGTTTACATTTGTAAAAAAATAATTAATTAACTCTAATTTTCTGTTTCAAAGTTAAAAATTAATTTAAAAATTATTATTAACTTTGCATTTGTTTGTTAATAAAAAATAACTAACTAATTAACTGTATTTTTATTTTTTAACATTTATAAATAATTTAAATTTTGTATTAAGTACCTACTTTAACTTTGTATTTGTTTATAAATATAAGTTATTAACTTTAATTAATTAGGTAACACCTTGATTTCTTTTAATTTCTTTCGTTTAATTTTAATTTTAAAATTAAAACATTTGTTTGTAAAAAAATAATTAATTAATTAACTCTAATTTTTCTTTTTTTTTTAAATTTATAAATAATTTTAAAATTACTACTTTATTACTACTTTATTACTTTATTACTACTTTATTATACTACTATATTTGTAATTTTTACAAATATAAAATAATTAATTTATTTTACTTAATTAACACTTTGATTTCTTTTAAAGGTTGGTATTAATTTAATTTGAAAATTAAAACATTTGTTTGAAAAAAAAAATTACTTACCTCTAATTTTTCTTTTTTAAAATTATTACTTAGCTGTGTTTTAATACCTTTAATTTATTCCATTAACTTTAATTAATAACACCTTGATTTCTTTTAAAGTTAAATATTGATTTAATTATAAAATTGAAAAATTTTTTGTAAAAAAATAAATAATTAACTCGAATTTTTCTATTTAAAATTTATAAATAATTTAAAAATTATTAGGTACTTAGCTGTGTATTTTTTTGTAAATATAAAATAATCAATTAACTTTATGTTATTTATATTCCTTTAACTTATATTAATTTGAAAATTACATCGCATATTTTTAAATTCTCCCAGAGTTATGACGTCATATAATGTGCCAACCAATCATAAGCAGAAACCTTTTATTCGACTACAGCTCCATCTACTTGTTATGATTTATATGCACTCGAAATGCCTTTCTATTACAATTTTCTATTCCCATGCTTGAACTTTCATTCGAGTTTTTTCGAGTTTTTTCGAGATTTTCGATATTCGACTTAAAATGGATTCCTCCTACTTTCATGCCTTTTTTAGAATAGGATATGATCTTAAACTCTTAGAAGGCCATTGCTTTGAAAACAGAGAACATTTAAATTGAATGTATTACTATTCTAATTAATGATGATAGACTCCACTTTTTAAATTATATTTTAAGATCATGTGGAACGACACAAACGTGGTTTTAAATTTAAAAAGTATACAGTTTATTGTATTTCACGAGTGTTCAGGGCTACCCGCTGTCCGAGGCTATCCGACTCTCCCGAAATTATGTCTAAAAAAACAATGATTTAATCAGCGTTTATTTTTAATATTGTTTTCAATTTTTCGTTAATGTCTATAGTTTAACAGACCAATAAATAATTATTACTACAACAATTTTAATTCGATTTTTTCCTTTTAATAAAAATAATGCGCGGTAAAAAAATAATATTATATTCGAATATCAATTTATTTAAGAAGTAGTGTCTTCAGCAAACAATAATATAAAAAAACAACTTTTCACTAAATTTATTTAATTAACCTTTTTCTCTTTTGGTTTTAAATTACTCAAAAAATAATAGTTTTAATTAAATTTACAAGGAAATTTGAAGAGCTTAGATTTTTGGGTTGAAGTTATTGCTGAGCAGCAGTGTTTTTAGCATAAAAATACAACAACTCGATTTTTTAAAAAATGCGTCTAACGATTTTTTTCTTTTTGGTCTTGAATCACTCAGGAGACATAATAGAGTAGAAATTCACAAGAAAATTTGAAGTGCCTCAACCTTTGGGTTGAACTTAATTCGGATCCACCGTGCAAAGCTGTTTTACAAGCAAAAAGGGCTGGTATTTCAAAACATAGAATCAACACTAATTCTAAATATCTTATTAAGAGTTGTACTGAGTGGATTCCTCGCTGGAAAGAAAACGGTTGGATCAACTCATCCGGAAATCCTGTGAAAAATAAAAACGATATCAGAAATTGGATCACTAAACTAGTTCGTTTGAAGTTGATTGGATTCATATACCTGGGCATCAAGATCATCCTGGAAATTCTAAAGCTGACGAATTAGCTAAGAGCGGTGCAAAAAAACATATTTCGAATAACTTCTAGAACTCTACCGCTAGACAGAGAAATTTTAAGAAACCGAACGATTGAAATTTCTCCTCCTATATTACCACCAAACATGGAAGAAATCAATAATTCTAATAATTTGAGAAACCACGCTCCGAGCACTAGTAGTTTTGGTTCCGAAACAAATTTTTCTCTTGAAAACCTTTGATCATTTCCATCCCCATGGTCACCAGCAACACTACAAATACAACAACTACTAGTAGTCCCAGAATTACTGAACAAAGTTTTATTACTTCTAACTCGATTATACAACAAGATTCTAGTGAAATTTACGTAACGGCTACCAACACAACGTCATGTAATAGTGGTTCTCGAATGTCAACTGGACTCTTCAATAATCCTACTGCTCATCAAACAATCAAACAACCTTTTCCGGGAAACAATCCAAATCAGCCGTCTCACAGTATACCAGGAACATCCTCTTCCCTTGCTCCTCCAGTACGATGGTTTCCTCCTGCACCAGATCCCAATTGGTATGCTTGGAGAAATTAAATGGAGATGCAGAGAAATTCAGTTCCGTTACCAGAATTTTATGGAAAAGAGCATGAAGATCCTGCTAGTTTCTGAAGAGAAATTCAGGAGTATTTCTGTCTGCAAGGTACTCCAGAAACCAACAAAACCAGGTTATCCTGTCAAGCTCTGCATGGTGAAGCGTAAAAATGGTGGGAAATTTACAAAGGAATTCCATTTGAATGGGTTCAATTTCACAACCTTCTTCTTCGTCAATACAACTCACCTTCAGTGCTTGGAAAATTGCAAGCACAATTTTACTCGCAGCGACAAAGTGATAGAGATCCAGTAGGAGTAATCCTGCAAAAGTAATTTTTATTATTTCCAAGATTGAGGCCTGAGGAACCTAAAGGCATTATGGTTCACACCTTAATGGAACTTCTGAAGTATACGACATGCAATCCGTGCTTCTAGCCCACCAGATTTTAATACTCTTCTTACACGAGCGATCAAAGCTGAAAGAGACGAATTTGATTTGCTGCGCAGCCAACCTCGAAAAGAAGACAAGAAAATAACGGAGAAAGAAGTTCAACCGAAGAAATCACCTCCTGACTGTTGGTACTGTCCAGAAAAACATTTTCATCGGGATTGCGCTATTTACCAAAAACAAGCCGAAGAGCGTAAAAAACAAAATCAAGAAAACTGGCGAAAGGCTGTTGACAAAATGCCCACCACCAATCAACAAAACAACCCTTAATTTCATTATACTTAACTCTTCAAGATTCTCGTAGTTTGCCACGCATCCTGACTTTTTTTTAACAATCAGGAAATATCTGCAGCCATAAATACTGCAGCTATAGAGAATTTTATTCTTTCTTCAAAACTAACATCTTAACAATTACAAGCTATTAATCCCTGCATAGATAGTATAGATTTAGCCGATCCTGAAACAACAATGAAAGTTTTAGGTCAAATATGTCTTCCGATCAAAATCAACAATCATTCTATGGAGGCAAAATTTCTAGTCTGCAAACAACTTCGTGAACACATGATTTTAGGCTTACCTTGGATAAATGAGCAACAAGCAATCATTGACATTCCAGGAAAAAGAATTTATGCTGGAAGAAACCATAGATTCACCATCTACTTTCACAAATCTGGTCAAATAGCAACGGTTTCTCCAGAAAGGGAAGAAGAAATTAAGAAAATAAAGCACGGTTTTCCTCCAGAATTTGCAGACGAATTCTTTAATATAGTTTGTCAGTTATCCAAAACTCTTATTCCAGGTCCTCGCCTAACTCAAACTCGTTCAATACAACATAAAGTAGAACTGACTGATACAAAGCCAATTCGATAGAGACCTTATCCTGCTTCGCAAGAAAAACGGCTGGAAATGTTAGAACAAGTTCAAGAGATGTTGTCCGACGATGTTATAGAACTTAGTACCTCACCTTACTGCTCCCCCGTGGTTTTAATAAAAAAGAAAGATGGAAAGTCTCTTTTCTGTGTTGATTATCGAAGGTTCAATGCTATCACTGAAGAAGTTACCCATACATTGCCTAGAATCCAGGATTCACTAAAAGAATTGGGAAAATCAACCATTTTTACGACACTCGACTTGCGCTGGGGTTATTGGCAGATGCCTATGGAGAAAAATAGCAGGACATTCACTGCTTTTTCAATTCCAAATGGTGGTACGTACCAATTAAAGGTCATGCCTTTTGGACTAAAGTATGCACCTAACACCTTCCAAACTCTAATGAGTCAAACGGTTTTATGTGACTATATAAATAAATGTTATATATCAGATTTAGATGATATAATTATTCATTCCAAAAATTGGGCTGAGCATCTCCGTCATCTAACCTTAGTCTTGGAAAGATTAGAAATACATGGATTAAGTTGCTCATTTAATAAATGTTTCTTCGGTCAAAAAGAACCTATTTATCTTGGTCATAATGTTTGTTCAGATCGCAATGAACCTCAAGAGCACCATGTGCAAGCAATTTTACAAGCTGCTCCACCTGCAAATAAAAAGGAACTTCAAAAATTTCTGGGAATTTGTGGTTGGATAAGGGAATATGTTCCTGATTTCTCTATTCTATCAATACCTCTTACTAACTTACTTGGAAAAAAGTCAGGAAAATGGACTTGGACCAAAGAAGCTAATTTGGTAATTTGATACAAAGCTAAGCTTTGTATCTACAAACAAATGTCAGTCCCAATAGTATGTGCGCAGTCCTTTATCAACTAGTCGAAAATTCGCGAAATGTTATCAGTTATGCAAGTGCGAAGTTTAGTCCAGTGAAAAGCCGTTACACTCTGGTTGAGCAAGAATGTCCTGCGGTAGAATGGGCTATTAAACGTTTTCGTCCTCAATTGGAAGCTGCACATTTCCATTTACACACCAACACTCGAGCCTTAAGATGGTTAAAAGATTCGAAAGAAACTAAGCCCAAGTTAAGCCGTTGGGCTCGATTCCTGAACGATTTTAGTTATACCGCTCACTCACGCACAGCTACGGATTCGGAGTTGACTATGGCTTTGGCTGACAAGCCAGCAGAACAAGTAGGTCACGTTGACTAACCGAATTTATTACTTCCTCCTGAAATAGCTCCCCAACTGGAAACACCTTTTCTGGCTCTGATCACTTCTAATAATTTCTTTAAAGAGATTGTTGCTTCACAGCAAGACGATGAAGTAATTGATCAACAAGTGCGACGATGGTTGACCCTGAAGAAAAAAACAAGTTTAAAGAAGAACGATAAAAAATTCTTTCAACAACATCGACTAAATGATGAAGGTTTCTTTGGACGGAACAACTTACAAGAATCTTAGCTCATTGTTCTGCCTGAGATTTGTTGTCAAAGACTCTTGTTTAAGTATCACGACGCTGGTTTAGCTGGTCATCCTAGAGAAGAAGAAACTTTACGTGCCATTCAAGAACATTTTTATTGGCTAAAAACGAATAAACAAATCCAAGATTATGTTAAAAGTTGTAAGCTCTGTTCCTGCTGCAAATCCTTCAGGTCTCAAGGCAACAACGAGGTACGTCCACGTCAACCTAAGACCCCGTGGAGAACCATTGCTGTAGACCTAATGGGACCTTACCCTCGTGTAAGGTGTACCCCTAGTGGTAACAGATCTTTATTCAAGGTGGGTTGAAGCTTTTCCTTTAGCTTCCTCTAAAACTCAAAAGATAACTTCTCTACTGGAAAGAGAAGTTTTTCATCATTTTGGTTATCCAAAATCTATAATCTCGGATAACAAATCTAAATTTAACAGTAACTCGTGGGAAAAATCCTGCAAAAAATAAAAGTCTATGGCATGGTTTACGCCTACCTACCATCCACAGGCCAATCCAACTAAGCGCAGAAACCAGGAGCTGAAAAATGGAATAAGATTCCGCCTGGTCAACTCTTCACACAAGCAATAGGATTCTGAACTTGCTGAAATTCTATTTAATATAAAAAATCGACGCAACGCGGCAACTGGACGAACGCCGAGTCAGGCCCTGTTAGGAACATCATTGAAAATACCTGAAGAATGGGTTTTGTCAACAGAAACAAGACCAATACCACAACTATCCGAGCGGATGCTGGAAATTGACCATCATCAAGAACGTTATTTTAAAAAATACGCAAAAACTTCTGAATCTACGAAAAGATTTCAAGTGGGCGATTCTGTATACGTTCGAACCCATCACTTATCTAATAAGGACAAAGGTTTTAATGCAGGTCTAGCACCCCGTGGAGAAGGACCTTATGAAATTAGACATCACTGCGGTGGTGAAGTTTTTGAAGTTCAAGTTAAAAATCGTTTCGTTAAAATTCATACTAAAGATCTTCGTTATGCTCATCTACGTAAAAAAATCCCTCTTCATGAAATTATCCAGCCAAAAATCAGGCTTGCTAAAAAAAATATAGGAACAAATGATCAAGAAAACCCCAAACGAAAATATGACGAAATTCATGTTCAGGAATTAAAATCCACAGAAACTCCAAACTCAACAGGAAAAAAACCTGGTCGACCACGTAAAAACCATATAACAATGTCATCTGAAAAAATAAACAAAGTTATAAATGAAAATATGATTCAAAAAACTTATAACTTAAGACACCGAAAACTTCCTATTTAAATTTTAATCAAGCATAACAAATTTTTTAAGTGAATCAACTCTCTTCATATTATTCATGCCTGGAGGCTCCAACTTCAAGTTATTTATAACAATTAACAATGTAGTTTCGCCTTCTTGTGCATCACAAGACTAGTTATTATTTTTTATTTTCGTTGACAAAAAATAATGGATTCAGCTAACGAACCTCTGATTTCACAAACAAAGATAAAGAAGCTAAGCCAAACTAAACGAAGGACTGAACGTCGAAGAAAAGCTTTCGAAGAACAACACAAAAATCCTGAGTGCTATGTGCCCATACCCACAGAAAGAAAAAAGAAAACTAAAAAGTCACTTAACCTTTCTGTTATCAGAACACCGACTCCCTCGAAAAATATACTTGTTGTCCCATGTTCAGATTCAGCAGCAATGGACGAAGAAATACCTGCAACAATTAAAAATAAAGTTTTAAATAACACTTTGGAAACGACAGATCAAGATCCAGACGTTCTTGAATTAAAAACTTCGCCTATAGTTCTTTTTCCACCTCGTCTTAACTACTTTCTTGCAAAAAAACCAAAGCAATCACGAAACAAGAATCATGATTGTACTATTCAGAACTTACCCCTACTCCTGGCAAAAACTTAGTTTTTCCCTCAACTAAATCACAAAATATTTAAAAAATTCCAAAACTCATAGTAAAACTTCCCCTTTGTACTTTTTCTAAATCAACTGATTCCTTAAAACTACTGTTTCAAAAAAATCAAGAAAAACAAACAAACCAAAGTCAACTGGATTCAATCAACAGGAAACGATCTCGATCTTCATCAAGACATGTAAAAAAATCAAAATCATCCCGTAAATCTACTAGGAAGTCCTTAAATTCATCTTCACCAAATGAAAAACCAAAATGGCATAAATCGGTAATATGCAAACCTTCTGTGTGTCGACAACATTTCTAATTATAAATCTTTTATCTTATTTTTCTTAAATTAAATCCTTCGATTTAATTCATTGTTAAAACCTTGCTAGATACATTGTTTAGATTTATCGTTTATTGTTCATGTTTTAATTTATATGTTCAGTTAAAGTAAATAACAAATTACTTATTTGTAATTCCAGCGTCAAAGATTTCTTTTTCTTTTCTAACATCATAGACCCCGTGGAATTGTTACACTCTAAATTTTAATAATTAAAATCTATTGTATTTTTATATTATTTTAAAGAAAAGAAAAAAAAACCTTGACAAAGGAAGAACGTCTCATTGAACTTACAAGGAGAGGTTGTCAACTGTCCCCCGCCGATATCACTGGGGCTGAAATATGTTGTTCTATATCAAAATCCATTAGACACGTGTTTTTCATTGTTGCCAATGGGCATTTCTTTACGAGATATTAGCAATAAACAAATTATTTAAACAATTTTACAATTTTTAGTAAAAATTCATCCAATCGAGCTGAAATTCGTTACTCGGGGGTTTTTGAGGACCCTGAATTCGAATCTGTGATCAAAAATGCAAAATTCAAAATCGCATATCCAATATGGTGGACATTATTTTTGAACAGTTATTAAATTCGCTTAGAACGTGTTACTCGGGGTTTTTGAGCGTCGCTGAATTCAAATATATGATCAAAAATGCAAAATTCAAAATGGCGGATCCAATATGGTGGACAATATTTTAAAAGTTATTTAATTCGCTTAAAACGTGTTACTCGGGGGTTTTTGGGGTCGCTGAATTCAAATATATGATCAAAAATTTAAATTTTCAGAAGGCGAAGCCGAAATGGCGGACAATATTTTTAAAAGTTATTTAATTCGCTTAAAAAATATTACTCGGGGGTTTATGGCATCGCTGAATTCGAATCTACTATCAAAAATGCATAATTTAAAATAACGGATCCAATATGGCAGACATTATCTTTGAAAAAATACTAATTCGCTTAAAACGTTTTACTCGGGGGGTTTTGGGGTCGCTGAATTTAAATATATGATCAGAAATGCAAAATTAAAAATAAAGAATCTAATACGACGGACGAATTTTTGAAGTGATCGACTTCGCTTGAAACTCGTTACTAGGAGGTTATTGGGGTCTCTGAATTCGAATATGTTATTACATTTTTAAAATTAAAAATTATGGATCCAATATGGAGGACGAGTTTTTAAATAGTGATCGGATTCGCTTGAAATTTGTTACTCGGTGTTTTTTGGGGTCGAATATGATATTACATTTTTAAAATTCAATTTGGTGGATGCAATATGACGGACGAATTTTTGAAAAGTGATCAAATTTGCTTTAAACTCGTTACTTGGGGGTTTTTGGAGTCACTGAATTCAAATAAGTTATTACATTTTTAAAATTAAAAATGGCAGATTCGAAATGTCAAAGAAAATGTTCAAAAGCAACACATTAGGCCATGAATGATTACATAGGGGGCAAAATTTCTCAAGTGTACTAATCGAAAAAATGAAAATGGCTAATATTTGCACAAAATGTAGTATTCCATGTCAGTACTCAAACCACCAATTATTATAAAATTCTAATGAAAATTGTAGAAGAGGAAGGGGGTTGAAGATTTTGGTCAATTGAGAAGAGGGTATTTTTTTAAAAAATCATTACTATTATGCAACAGAGTGGACACAAAATTGACCTATATGTTTTCGAAAGGTTTTTTTCTCCTCTTTTCATTGATGCAAAATTTTTTTAAGAATTTTTAAAACTTAAACTATTTTTTTTTCTTTTTTTTTACTTTTAAAATAAGCTTACTATGTGCACTTTCAATACACGTTATAGAGAAAATGTCTTTTTTTGTTTTTGAATTATTAATTAAGAAATTAATAAAAATTAGTAAAAAATTAGTAAAAAGTGAAATATTGAACAAACAAATAAACTTTTGATAATTTTGGGCATACTAACGTAAAGCTTATCAAATTCCGGATCTAACAAGCATAACTTGAAGTATTTTTGATAAATGAATGCTAACAAAATAATTAATAATAACTAATTAAATAAAAAATGTGTATTTATTTAGTATCCATTTATCAAAAAGACTTCAAATTATGCTTGTTGGATCCGTAATTTGATAAGCTTTACGTTAATAGCCCCAAAATTACCAAAAGTTTAATGGATTGTGAAATATTTCATTTTTAACGAATTTTTATTAATTAATTAATTAATAATTCAAAAACAAAGAAAAAAGACATTTTCTCTATAGCGTGTATTGAAAGTGCACGTAGTAAGCTTTATCCGATAATTTTTTTAAAAAATGCATTTAAATTGATTAAAATTTAAATTTATAAATATCAGTTCATATAATTTTAATTTCATTAATAAATAAATCTATAATTTTTTCTATAATTTTCAACAGTTTTTAATATTCAATTATTCTCTTTTAATTTTATAACTATTCTTTAATATTTAATTATTTTAGTCATTTTGTAATTTTTCTTTCAATTATCAACTTTTTTTTAAAAATTTGAATTTAAGTCTTTAATCCTCCATTTAATTCTTTAATCTTTAATTTATTTCTTTCATTTTTAATTAGTATCTTCAATTTTCAATTGCATTCTTCGTTTTTCAAATATTTTTTTCAAAATTCAATAATTCTCGCATTTTCTCAATTATCAAATATTTTCTTGAAATTGCAATACAATATATACCATATATCATTTTGTTTTCAGTTGTCAATTATTTTTATCATTTTGTAATTTTTTTTTCAATTATCAATTATTTTTTAAAATTTTAATTTAATTCTTAAATTTTCTATTTTTTTCCTTAATTTTTTGCTTCTTCATAGAAGAAGCTTTGTGATCGTTAAGATTTATGATTTTCCAAAAATAGTCTAAATCGACTTATTTTCATCTAAAAAGAGTAAATTTTCATTTTTAAGCAAATGTCCAGATGTATACATATTCACCTTGCAATAACAGCCACACTTCGACGTACGTATTACTTTAGTAACAAATCGTAATGACTAAACGAGAAACCTATTACTTTTGACACGCGACAAAAATATCGGGATTTTCTTTGACTGAATAAAGAAGTGATTATACTATTGCTTCCTAAATATACTTGGTAATGACAAGACTTTCTGATCTATTACTCTATGTACAATGACAGACTAACCGACAAACAACCACATCAGTAAGTGCGAAAGACTCAAAATGGCGACAAGTGATCTATCTCTTCTCGTGATCCTTCTCTTCTTGACTTACCCTAGATTAGATTGTGCCTGAAATTATCTATTGTTTAAAAAAATATATAAATAATTACACTACCGTCGGAAATTGTCTGTCCGATCGATAAAAGTGGTTTCAAAAACACGGCTCAATTCAAATCAGGATATCTTTGTCAAAAAGTTAGATAGGGACTTCGGATTAAAATATTTGGAAATCTTATAAAATTTTGCGACAAAATTTGAGTTCCCCTTGTTTTCTTTGCTGAATTGTAAATTTTAATTTGAGCTAAGGAAACTTAAAAAATATTAAGTGGTTCTCGTAATATGACTCAAAACGTCCGAGAAGGTTTTCCGGAAAAACCATCATTTTCAAGTAAAAATGATGAGTTTTTTATCCAAACTCATCAAATAATATAAACTCTTTGATAAGTCAAAAATAATGTATCAGTAGACCATCTATTGCAGAATTTTATAAGATTTCTAAATATTTTAATCCGAAATCTCTATCTAACTCTTTGACCAAGATATCCTGATTTGAGTTGATCCGTGTTTTAAAACCAATTTTATCGTTCGAACCAACAATTTCCGACGGTAGTGTATGTGAGTGTATAAATATTTTTGTCGCTAGGATATCTCAAGAACGCTTTAACAGATTTCAATCAAATTTGGATAGCTTATTAAGCTTATAAATATCTCAATTTGGACACAGGGGTTTTTGAAAATACCCTATTAAATTTTTTTGAGCCCCTTTTTTCATCGAAAAACATCGATTTTGCCAAAATTTTCTTCCATGCTAAAAACACAACTTAATGAATACAAAAATCATATTCCTTGTCTCAAAACGAATCAATTGACATATATAAAGTATATCGTTTACCAAAAATTCGCATACTAATTCATGATATTTCTGTTTTTTTAACATTTAAAAATTGTTTCCTTCTATAACTTCTATAATTTTTATTTTTAACCATATGATATGTCCTAAATAAAAAATATTCTAGATTGAAAATCCAACCTAGTAGTCTATATTTATTTTTAATAAGTGGACCACTGTTTTTATCAATGACAGAACCTCCGTGTTTTAAACTTTTATTTATCGATAGCATTTATTACAGTCAATGACGTTGTTTCAAATTGCTTTTTGTGTAGTATTTTGGTATTTTTTTTATTACAATATCATTTTGTTTACAAATGTTTTAACCAAACCTCGAACCAAACCTACATAATAGTATATTATGCATCAAGGGAGGGAAGTCCGTGTTTTTTTGTCAAGCACAAATGTTCGAAGAACGAGTGTAGTACACGAGTGTGTATTTTTAAAATAAATATTATTATTATTACCGTTATTAAATTTCTAGGGTGTTTTTTTAATATTCTATCATTTTTGTAGTTTTTTAGAAAGTGGTCCACTCATTAATACAAAATTTTTTGGAGCCAAAAACGGAAGTTTCAGAAAATCGACAATAAATGTTTCCAATCAAATTATAAAAAGATGTTATTGCATGCACTAGTTAGCTACACTGAGAAAAATGGATGTTTTTGATTAACATATATGGTGGATTTCTCGTCAACTGTCCAGCCAAAAAAAAAAAATTGTGTTTAATCCTTTCCCAATTTTTGTTATGAGTTGTCTTATAGGTAAACAATTTATGAGCCAAATATTTTTGAATTATATAAAAAATTGCCCGAGAGGGAGGGGGTTAAAGTTTTGAACTTTTTGTTAAGACGCTCTCATTTATTTATTTATTGAGCTTTAAAAAAATGCTAAAAAAATTTTTTGGTACATAATTTTTCTAGATTTTTTCATCAGCTTTCGATTGGCGTGGTCTATTAAAAATTTTTTTTTTATTTTGACCAAAACTTTTGAAAATTCAAAATAAATTTCACTTTTTTTCGTCTTTGGGCTCGTTTTATTTTTTTTATTTTTTTTTTAAAGAAAGCTGAGATTTTTTCCTACAAAATATGTAATTTTCAAGAACCCGTTTTTTTTTTGTTTTTGAGAAATCTAATGTTGAAGTTAGCGCGCTACGTCAAGGCGAAGTCTCACTCTACCGCCCCGCTTGTTGCTGTGCGCTGTTTGCATCATTACGTGGATATTTAATTATTCTAAACCTTAATTGAACTTTTCTCTGCAGTTTACAGTGCTGAGACTGACATAAAAACAATTAAGTGCCTGCACTATAGTTCTTATATTTTTTAAGTGTTTTGGAAATTTACGTTTTCGCGACGTAAAATTACATCCAGCGTAGACGAGAAATCACATCGACGCTGCAGGGTCCTTTTATTACCCTCGACGCTCGATGTGATTTTATTCAGAAACGTAAATTTACGCCCTCTGTTGACGTGAATTTACGTTTCTGAGTAATATTACATCGAGCGTCGATGTGAAATTCCCTGGTCACTTTTTACAGTGTGATAGATCAGACTCAAAAGTAGGGCATAATTTGTCACACTTAAAGACCTATAATTTCGCAAAAAAAACATTGTTTTAACTATTATTGTTTTCAAAATATAGAGCCTAAAATAATTTTAACACACATAAGCAAGACAGTTTTAAAAACATCATTTTTGACATCCTGAGTTTAAAATATGTCAAGATATTTCAGAAAATCTCAATCGATTCTGTGGAGGTAAAACAATACTTTCTCTATGAGAAAGCAATATCAAAAAATACCCAAAAAAATTTAAACGTAAAAGAATTAATAAAAGAACTATAGTGCAGGCACTTAATTGTTTTTATGTCAGTCTCAGCACTGTAAACTGCAGAGAAAAGTTCAATTAAGGTTTAGAATAATTAAATATCCACGTAATGATGCAAACAGCGTACAGCAACAAGCGGGGCGGTAGAGTGAGACTTCGCCTTGACGTAGCGCGCTAACTTCAACATTAGATTTCTCAAAAACAAAAAAAAACAGGTTTTTGAAAATTACATATTTTGTAGGAAAAAATCTCAGCTTTCTTTAAAAAAAAAAAATAAAACGAGCCCGAAGACGAAAAAAATTGAAATTTATTTTTAATTTTCAAAAGTTTTGGTCAAAATAAAAAAAAATTTAAATAGACCACGCCAATCGAAAACTTACCTATAAGACAACTCGTAACAAAAATTGCTGAGACTGACATAAAAACAATTAAGTGCCTGCACTATAGTTCTTTTATTTATTTTTTTATGTTTAAATTTTTTTGGTAATTTTTTGATATTGATATTGATTTGATTTAGTTCTCACTTCAAATTAGAAAGTTTTATTTTTTATTGGAAATTTAAACATTTTCCTTCCGAATTAAATATATATTTTCATACTTTTTACACTTTTTTGTTCTTAAACTGTTCAAGTCAAATGAACGTATTTAAATCTGCCGCAATCCTGACGTCACCACTCTATCAAAAGTTGACAAGTGTAGTGTAGAAAATCCCGTAAAATGTCATTTTCGGAATTTCCTATTTCTCTGGTTAAAATTAATATTTTAACTCCCAATTTTTTCTTCAATTGATTAAAAAAGTTACATTTTCCCATAATTATTAACTTTTTGACCAATTTTCATCATATTTATCTCAATATTCAGCAAAGAACCCAGTTGGAACTAACCAGTACTCCCAGAGTACCCAACCTGGTTCTCACACGGTCCCGATCCTGGACTGGGTTTCTTGAAAACATTCACTACTTTGTGCTTTTAACATATACCTACATACTGTTGCGTTTACTGATTCTCCTCTTTTCACTTTTTTTCTTAATTGTGCTTTAAAAATGAATACTTTTTAATAAATCATTTACTTAAAAATAAAGAAATGTAAAAACAACAAATGAACACTTCAGACAAAACAAAAACATAGCAGACGATATTTTTAGTTAACTCATTTTCCGTTACGGTGCTGCGATCGCTAGCCTCAAAAGAAAAGAGATATGCTTTGTCCGATTAGGGGGCTATGCGCAACACGCTGATACGTCCCCTTATACTACTTGTGAGTTTGGACATGCAAACTTTTGATTAATCTAAACAATCGAAAATATTTTTAATACTATTATTATATTTAGAATACAGTATAACTAAATCAAATTACCACGTCACATTCGCACTTTTGCACATACATGAAAACTAAACATCTTAGATGTTAAAGGCAAACATCATGATTCAAACATATTGGGATCTGACATTCGCAGATACGCCATCTGGTGTTAAGAAATGAAATTAGTTTTGGATAACATGTTGCGCAATTTTCTATTACATTTCTGTAATTAGATAAAATTTGATTGCTCTCCATTTGTATTTCTGTAATACATTTCTGTAATATTATTATCGTTATTTATTTTACAATGGATAGGGACACATTGTCGCTACGTTAAAATTGTCCTATTCAACCCTTTGCGGCATAGTGACATTCCAGAGTGTCACCTTTTCCGTTGCACTTTTTTGCATTTTTCAAACATTATTTGATCTTTTTCAATTACAGAAAGTGAATATAATGTATTACAGAAGATCCCTTTCCACAAAAAAGCAATAAATAAATTTTTATTCTTTACAAAACATAGTAAACTGTGGATTATAACTAACATGTTTATTAGGTCGCTGATTACGATTTTCGTACTGGTTCTTAAAAATTTTAAATTGCGGATCCAATATGGCGGACGAAAATTTTGAATTTCCTTAAATTCGCTTGAAACTTGCTACCTGGAGGTTTTTGGGGTCACTGATTACGAATTTGAATTCCGATTTTCAAAATTCAAAATGCCGGATCCATTACGGCGGACGAATTTTTTGAAATTCCTTGAATTCGCTTGAAACTTGTTACTAGGGGGTTTTTGGGGTCGCTGATTACAAATCTGAAATCCGATTTTCAAAATTCAAAGTGGCGGATCCTATATGGCGGAAGAATTTTTGGAAATTCCTGAAATTCGATTGATACCTGTTACTTGGAGGGTTTTAAGGTTGCTGATTCCGAATCTAAAATCCGATTTTCAAAATTCAAAATGGCGGATCCAATATGACGAACGAATTTATAAAAATTTATTGAAAACGCTTGAAAATTGTTACTCGGAGGTTGTTGGGGTCTCTGAATTCGAATATGTTATGACATTTTCAAAATTCCAAATGGTGGATTTAATATGGCGAACACAAAATAAAAATCCGATCGAACCTACTGAAAGGATTTCACCCGGGGATTTTTGAGGTCACTTGTTACAAATTTGGTGTCACATTTTTGAAATTTAAAATTACGGGTCCGATATGGCGTACAGAAAATCAAAAGTCCATCTGATCCTCTTGAAACGTATTATTTTTGAGTTCCTTGGGTCGCTGATAACGTATCTGGTAAAATATATTTAAAATCCAAAATGGTGGATCTTGTACGACCGAAGCAAAATCAAAAATCGATCTTTCCTCTAAAAATTTGTTTCTCGGGGGTTTTTGGGGTCGCAGATAAGGGGTCGTTCATAAATCACGTGAGAGTTCAAGGGGGGTGGGGGGCATGAAAATTATCACGGTTCATCACATGGGGGGGTAGGGGTTTCCCCTCTGATCACGTGATATTTTAACTGCAAATTTTTTTTAAAAACAGAGACTTTCTTAGTTCTTCCTAATGGGGAATCCTTCGGATTATTTTCATTAAAAAATTAGATTTCCTTGGAATAATTTTTTTTTAAATCTTTATTGTAGCATAAACATACGTGTCTTTTGTAGTTCGTGGTTTGATAAAAATAACGAAAGATATAAATTATTGAACTCGTTTTTCTCCGTTAATAACTTTTTTAGCCCATTATACGCATTCTAGAGGTGAAATTGATAAATATATAATGTGGTAACTATAAAAAAATATAATATTGGGCATTCTTTCTCGATTCGACCACCCCCCCCCCCCCCCCCCCTCGCATTTTAGTTAATTAGTCAGATTAATCAATAAAATCTAATAATATTTTAATTTTCAAGATAAAAGACTTTACTATAGTTTACAATTTTCGTCAAAACATCAATTTTTTGATGTCGTATGGTGTTTTTTATTTCCAGCTAAGGGTTGGAAAGTATCACGCATAAACGCTTAAAACCTCCAAAAAATATAAAAATTGTGCGAAAAATAAACGAAAAACTAAAAATTATCAGTCTAAATAACTACGAGATTTACATAAAATATTTAATCGCATTAAAAAAAAAAACCAAACCTTAACAAGCGTTGTAATAAGGAAATCCCCTTCAAAATCATCCCCTAAACATGAATTTAAAAAAATTGACAAATATTCTTTAACAAGTAGACAAAAACATTCTTTAGAGAATTTACAAACTTTAAATATTACTAAGAATAAGAGTTCTATGAAACTTTTCCCTTCCGCATCGAAAACCACCCTTAAAAATCTTCTCTTAATCTTTAATCCAAAAAATGGACAATTTTTTATTAAACAAATAAACTAAAAAAATTTTGAGAGAATTCTCCGGCTTTAAAAATTGCTCAGAATGTATTCCTATGTAAGAAAGAAAGGAATAAATTCTGAGCCATTTTTTTGCAATTTCTTTATTTCTGATTAAGGGATGATTTTCAATGGTGCTTTTCGATGCTGAAGGGGATAAGGTAAATAAGAATACACTGAAAGCAAGGTTTTAAGTAATTAAAGGATGATTTTAAAGGGTGGTTTTCGATGCTAATAGGGGTAAATTTCATAGGTATTTATTCTTATTGAATTTTAAAGTTTCACAGAAAATTGTTTTGGATTAAATTAATCTGCAACGCTCTTTTTTTAATACCAAATCCAATTTAAATAATCTGAAATTGGCTTTAAAAAATCGCAGTGCAGATTATTTTAATACATAAAAGTTTTCAGTGTTGTGAATTCTCTAAATTTTTTTTAGAGGATTTTTGTTTACTTGTTTAAGAATATTTGTCATTTTTTGTGACAAAGTTTGTGAATCCTCTACATTCTTTTAGAGGTTTTTTGTTTACTTGTTTAAGAATATTTGTCATTTTATTAATTCGTGTTTAGGGCATGATTATGAAGGGTTGTTCCTTATTATAATTCTTGGTAAGGTTTGATTATTTCTTTAAATGTGATTAAGTATTTTATTTAAATCTCGTAGTTATACGTATACCATACGACATCAAAAAGTTGATGTTTTGGCGAAAATTTTAAGCTATAATAAAGTCTTCTATCTTGGAAATTAAAATGCACAGAGGAGTGGCCGAATTGAGAAAGAATGTCCCATATATGCAAAAATAAAGAATATAAAACGGCCTTCTAACGTAATTGTACGAGGAATTAGCAATAAACAGTCTGTGAACATATTGTTTATATGCTTTCAGTATTTTAAGTAATTTTTATAACTATTCAAAGTCACGTGATAATCAAGGGGGGTGGGGGGTCTAAAATTGGCATAAAACCTATCACGTGATTTATGAACTCCTAAGGGGACGTTCATAAACTACGTTACCAACTTAAAAGGTGGGGGGGGGGGGTCCGGCTTAAACCTACGCTAAATGTTAAAAGTTTTTAAAATGCATGTAAAGTCGTCAACGGAAGGGGGGAGGGGGTCTAAAAAGTTGAAAAATTGGTAACGTAGTTTATGGACGAGCCATGACCTCAATATACGAAATGGAAATATCATGGTTATTTCTTGCTTGCTCTTTTTGTTACCCGAAACTAACAACGAGGATGTGTCAAGCTTCTAGTGAAAGTCCCAAAAAAAAAGTTTTAAGAGAAACCGATTGAATTTTGATTTTGCGTCCGGCATAATGGATCCTCTTTTTAAATTTTGAAAATCGGACTTTAGATTCGGAATCAGCGTTCCTAAAACCCCCCGAGTACAAGATTTAAGTGAATTCAAGGAATTTAAAAGAATTCGTCGGCCATATTGGATCCGCTATTTTGAATTTTCAAAATCGAACTTCGGATTCAGAATCAGCGACCCCAAAAACTCCTGAGCAACACGTTTCAACGATTTCAATCATTTTTTGCAAAGTCGTCCGCCATTTTGAATTTTGAAAATATTCAAAATCTGACTTCGGATTCTTAATTATCGATTAATTGCTAAATTCATTTACTCTATTTTTAGAAAAATTTTAGATGCGACTTTTCATAATTTTCCGAATCCGAAACAGCATGTTGTTGACACGAAAAATACGTTTGACTTTGAGAAAATTGATAATTCAAAGGCCTGGCAAATATAGATTTCAAAATAAACTGAATAAGGATTTTAATGAGAATGTGTTCTCTGTGCATTTCAACAAAAATTATTTCATTTTTGTATAAGTTTTAAACTTTTCAAATTTAAAGGTTATAATATTTTTTATATCGCTTATGTCAAGTGTTGTATATATTTTTTACCAAAAGTTAATTGTTTTCTAAAAAAATAAAAATACGTGTCAACGACGATGAATATAGTCTAAAGTTAAGGTATATCTCTTTCAGTTATACTTGAAAAATCGGTTTTCTATAGATTTTCTTTCAATTGTGAGAAAACGTTATTTTTTGTGTGCCTTTTATCTGGTTAAAATTTGAGGACCCTTTACCGTCTAAAAATTGAGATATTCATGTTCGAAATTTCAATTTTAAATACAAAATGATAAAAATTTAAATGTCGAACTTGAATATCTCAATTTTTAGATTGTAAAGGGTCCTGAAATTTTAACCAGAAAGAAGGTACACATAAAATAACGTTTCCCCACAATTTAAAGAAAATCCATAGAAAATCGGTTTTTTCAAGGATAACTGCAAGAGAAATAACTTAAATTATTACTGAACAATAGTCTGATAACTGAAACAAATGTTATACCTATGAATTTTGATTTTAAAACAATTCAATTTCATATAGCACCTAACTCCCCGGTACCCCTGTTAAAAAACTCAACTAATGTCGGCACAAAAAGTCTTCGCCCCTCAAAATTTGTCGACTTTGGAAGACGATAACTTGAAAAGAAAAAAACGTAGAAATGTAAGGTAAGTACTGAAATGTTGAGTGTTTATTTGTGCTTAAAATGATAAGTAACTCATGCATAGAAAATTTTTTTTTTTTCGAACTATGGACTCACATGTCCAAAAAAGTCAGGCAAAAATGACACTTTGTAAAATGTGTCTACTTTCACTCGTTCCTACATTGTTAAAAACAAAGCAAAAAATTTGCAAATTGTATAGCTAATTAATTAAAATTTGCCCTATACAACGTAGTTTATGTTATAATATGTTTTAATTACAAGAAAAATAACAATTTATAATATGAATAATGCGTTGAAGAAAAACGTAGAAAATTCAATAAAACTTGTCGTTCGTAGACCTGGCCAACAATAAACAGCAATAAACCACAGCTGGGATTTGGGAGTCATGAATGCTTGGAAAGTAACACTTGCCTCCTCGCTTGCTTCCAAGGCCTTTTTTTTCTAAGCTTTTACTGCTATTAATGCAATTGATATCTCATTAAAAACTGAAAACTTTGCAAAGGAATTACAAGAGAAATATATATTGCCCAAAAATACAAGTTTCCAAATTTTGTTTAATTTTTCAAACTATTCATTTTAAACTTTACAAGAATACTGTATCTTTATTTGGAACCAAAATAGCCCTCATAACAAAAGGACATCTGTCAGATATCCGACGGATATTGGATAATTTGCACGGATATCCTGAAAACGTCCTCAGAATGTCCTGGGACATCCTTAGGATGTCCATCGGATATTGTAATTTTCGTTCTCTCAGATATCCTGTAAATATCCTGATATGAATTTTTTCTGGATATTTGTAATTTAAACTAAATATCCTAAAGATGTCCTGTGGAGATCTTGTGGATATCTGCTGGATGTTCTATGAATATCCTGAGGATGTCCAGCAGATATCCTCAGGATTTCCCGCAGATATCCTTCTACCGCCCAGTATAAAATAAAAAATAAATAATATTAATAAAAAAATCGAAATTAATTACCCAAGATTAATACTGTTTATTATTAACTTATATTACACTTATACATTTTTGAAAAACACTTAAACACGTATTTTTGTACAAATTAAGTTTCGCAACGCTTGGGGGGATTCGACCTTATATTCTAACGCACCGAAGTCTAATACGCTAACCACTACGCTATACGCTCTTGACAATCCTAATTTATAAAGGTTCCTATATGGTACCGCTAGGAAAGATGTAAATTTAAGAACTAATAATTTAATCAATTTATTGAACAGTCACAAATTTTAATTATTATTATTTATATAGATTTTTCTGTTAATATATGTGATCTGGACAGTGAATAGAGAGCTTACGTGCTAAAACAAGAATTCGCGAAAAACGATGTTAAAGTGAACAAGTTAATATTGATACTTCATCACGCTTTAATGGCTTTAAACTCCTTACTCAGGGGTTTTTGGGGTCGCTGATTACAAATCCGGTGTTAGTTTTTGCAAATTCAAAATCGAGGATCCAATATGGCTGACAAAAAATTGAAAACTTGTCGGATTTGCTTAAAGCTGGCTACTCGGGGGTTTTCGGGGTCGCTGATTAAGAATATAGCTTTAGATTTTTAAAATTCAAAATGGCGGATCCAATATGGCGGACAAAAAATTAAAAACTTATCAAATTCGTTTAAAACTGGCTACTCGGGGGTTTTCGGGGTCACTGATTATGAATTCGATGTCAGTTTTTGAAATTTTAAAATGGCGGATCCAATATGGCAGACAAAAAAATTAAAAACTTATCAGATTCGCTTAAAACTGGCTTCTTGGGGATTTTTGGGGTCGCTGATTACGAATCTAGCAAATTCAAAATGTCCATCAAAAATTAAAAATTTATCAGATTCGTTGAAAACTTTTTTTAAGCGGATTCAATGAATTGTGTAATCTGCGACTTCAAATAAGTTACAATTATCGAGTTTCAAGAGAATCTGTCGATTGTTAAAATCTCCATTGTTACTGACGCACTCGTATTCAGTTTCTTGTATTTTATCCTTACACTGAAAGGTTTTTCGCCTAAGTTGCTACTTTTGGTTTACTAAAAAAATAACAATAAATCAGTGAGTTTACAAATGTTATAATTGTTATCGTGCTAGTCGTCTTCTGACGTTACGTTTCACTCCGAGTGAAACGTACCTCTGCTTCATATAATTAAAAAAAATTAGAGCGGTACGGAACCCTTGGACTTAGTACGAGTGTAACTCGTACTTGCCCGATTTTTTAAACGATATTATTAATATTAGTTTTTTTGTGTATAACTTGAAAAAATGTTTAAAACTAAAGGTGAGACTAGAATAGAGAAATCTACATGTAGGACCTACATGTAGGAAAGTTACCCATGAAGGTCCTACATGTAGATTTATATTTATTCTGGCCTCTCCAAAAAAATAAAAAATAAACTCATAAAGCGCGCAAAAAGACATTAGTAGTTTGCCTAAGCACCACGTTTGTAATTTTGCCCCACTTGCAGATTTTATAAAAAACACAATAAAATTCGAAACACTTACGAAATCGCCAAATAAACAACATAATCATACTTGCAGCACTCGAACAAATAAAATACAATGATCTGTCATTTCCAATTATTCATAATTTATACAAAATCATATTTTGATCAAACAGCAAAAACTTTGACATCATGATCCAATTTCAATGTTTACATTGTATTGCTGCAGCCATTTTCTCCATCGCATCGTCATAGAATTAAATACACATGTGCAGACTGTCAAAATAAATTATCACAATGAATGTTAAGTTTGTAAGACTAACAAAACAAAAATAAAAGCCAATTGGTGGTTTTGCCCCATTCTACTCCACTCTTCTGTAGCTTCAGTTTTTATAAAATTTCTGACAAGTTATGACTTTTGGTTTAAGTCGCGCGAAAGAGCATCTCAAAATCTATCAGGATCGTCAAAAAAGTGAAAAATGATTTTTTGACACGAAGCCCCCTTTTCACTGTCCAAGTGACATTATAATAATTATATTATACAGAGTGAATAATATTTAAACAGAAACTGGTATTTTGACAATAATTTTAAAAAATTGAATTAAAGATATCGGACAATTATATTTATAATAATAATAAACACATAAACATTATAGTTATTTTTTAGTTCATTATTATTTCTAATTAAATATTTTGAATATTTCTATTTATTTATATTTATAAAAAATATATTACATAACTTACTTGGGGTTCAAAAGAGTGAGTTTTATTGATAAATTTTTAGTTAATAGTTCATAAAATTAAAATTGTGAACATTTACTTGACAAAAAGTTAATTAACTAATAAAAACATGCTTTATAAAATACTATTGTAAATGTAATCAATTTTATTAAAATTAATTGCTTAATTTTTACACTTTAATATTAAGTTCTTATTAATAGTTCTTTATTTAATCACACGTTAACAAGGTACATACTTTAAAAAATATTGTAATAAATAATGTGGTTTTTTGTTTCAACCAATAACAAAAAATTCTTTTTTTTATTACTATACTATACTTAATACTTTGGCGGCTTCCATAAATGACGGCACACTCTTATAGGGAGAGATAAGCAGGCGCGTAGGAGTGAACTTTTTTCTGGGGGGTGTGTCAAGAAGCTAAATATGACGTATATTTATATAGGGGAGAGTGGCCATCAATGTACCAGTTTTTTCAATGATCCATTTCAATTTTCTCAGAAACTATTAAATAAAAATTCTCCCAATTTTAAATATAAATGAAGTTTGCGTAAACACACTACGTCCATAAATTTGAGACGTGTGGATTTATTCTTTACAGAGAAAACTGAAAAAAACTGTTTTTGATGCACTGAAGAAAAAGTTTACCTAAAATACAAACAAGTTTTTTAATTGAAATAAGGCAATTTAAAAATAAAAATTCTTACGATTTATTTTGTTTTGGGCCCTAACTACAATATTCTAATGAGATAAAGATTTTGAAATATTGGATTAAGTTATAAATAACCATTTTTGTTAAAAATGTCATGTTGATTCTATGTACCGGGGAACAATGAACCACCTGGAATTTCAGTGTATTTTCGATTTCCAGAGTGGTATGCCTGATTATAAAACTAGGCATGCGTACAGCATGTGACAGCGATTGTTATCAGTACTTTTCTCAACATAGCAAAACTAAAATGCCATTTTAGCTAGTTAACTTAAATTTGAGGTATATTTATGTTATACATTATCAATTAAAAAGTGTTAAATAATAATTTTTTATAGTATTTGATAGAAAATAAGTTTTTTCACAAAATGAAAATTGCAATATTATTATTGTTAAACATTTTTAATGTTTTTATAGAGGTGGTTCATTGTGTACCCAGGTTGTTGAAAATGAAAATAGCTTGTTAGTTTAGAAAGATCCTAAATTTTATTATTTAATCAAAATAAATCGTGTTCAATATGTTTGCATTACCTAGAGAAGTGTTGTAGTTTTATATTGATGCAAAGAAGTGCTTGAAATTGGTGAAGTTGAATAAGTACTATGACCTTGAAAAAAACCCGGTACATTGATGGCCACTCTCCCCTACATATTTACTAAATGTATATGTATATATAATATATATATATATATATATACCAGTATATTTTACGTTAAATTTCGGGTGGGGGGGCAAATCATGATATTTGGCCCCCCACTTTTCAGACTGGGGGGGGGGCAACTGCCGTCTCTGCCCCACCGGTTCCTACGCCACTGGAGGGGGGTCTGTGAATCTGTGACATGTAGATTTTCTATTTTGACCATGTAAATAATGTGACATAGTGGCGAGGGGGTTGAAAATTCTCGAAAAAATCATGACATCATTTATGGAAGTTGCCTTTAAAAATTTTAGCAATAATTTTTTTACGTGTTGCATATTTTTACTTTTCTTCAAAGTATATTTTTATTTAGCAATATTGCACTATAGGTATTTTAATAATATTATAATAAAATTATAATTAATCATCATAATAATTAATGAGATGTAGATATTAATAACATTAATAAGTACTTGCTCAAAGAAAATTTAATAATAATAATAATAACAATTAAAATAATTCGATATAATAGTTTTAAATGAAATTTATTAAAAATCTGAAAGTCGAAAATGTCCCAGGTAATAACTTGACATTTGGCATTCTTCCGAGTATCTTAAAGTCGGATCCGTAGACTACTACCTGCAAATCCAAAAGATATCCAGAGAAGATCTGAAGGATGTCTAAAGAACATCTCAAGGACATCAGAAGGATATCTGCAGGACATCCATACGATATCCTGGGGATGTTTACAAGATATCACAAAGCCAACAAAAAGCATATCCAGGATATCCTACAGATGTCCCAAGGATAGCCTCAGGATATTCTTATAATATCCTCAGGATATCCAATGGACATTAATTCAGGATACAAACAGGATATCCAAAAGATCTCCTGGGATGTCCATAGGACATTCATCGGATATTGAAATTTCCGCTTTCTCGGATATCCTGAAAATATCCACCAGATATCCTCTGGACATCCTACAGACATCCAAGGATATTTCCTGGATATCCAGCGGATATCCGTTGCTTTAGGGAGGATGGTTGAATATAAATGTTTATCACATCTACAATTATTATTATTTTTAAATCGCATAAACTTCTTTGTATAGGAAAAATTTTAATTAATCAGCCATACAATTTACAAATTTTTTGCTTTGTTTTTAACAATAGAGGAACTAGTGAAAGTAGACACATTTTACATTCTCAGTACTTACCTTACATTTCTACGATTTTTTCTTTTCAAGTTATCGTCTTCCAAAGTTGAGAAATTTTGAGAGGCAAAGACTTTTTGTACCGACATTAATTATGGAATATCAACGCCTCCTTCACATCTGTTAAAAGGGACCTTATACGACGAAAAATAAAAAGAGCAACTCGACACAATTCTGTTTACAAATTTTTATAACAAATCAGAAATCGCGTAAATGATTAACTCGCAATTGATTTATTAGCCTCAAATTAAAATTGGGCCTAATATTGCCTAAAGTGGAAAATGTTGTTTGATACAATGCTCTAAAATCTTTTATCAAGTTGTATTATTTCTGAACAATGAACAAAAGTCTGATAACTGAAACAAATGTTACCTATGTATTCTGATATAAAAACAGTTTCTATTTTTCATGACACTCCAACTACCCTGTATCTGCTTAAAAAGTTTAATTTATTATAGCACCCCAACCCCCCTGTATCCGTTACAAAAATACAAATTATTATGTCACCCCAACCCCTGTTTTACCCGTTTAAATTAGGTTACAGTTAAAAAAAGAGTAAACATGTTTTTAGAAAAATCATTTTCTTCCACAAAATTCTATTATTTAACGAGGAATTAACTTGAGTCACGGAAGTGGAATATTTCTTTACATGTAAGAATATTGTTTTCGGTCTGGAGTTTAGTGACAGATATTTTAGATCTTATAAAAAGATACATTTCATGTTTTATACACTTTTTATCAAAAGTTTGTAGTTTTCTAAAATAATTCAAAAAAATGTCAACGACCATGAGAATAGTCTATAGTTATATTATTAAATTAGCCTGTTAGTTAGCCTGTTAAACTGAAACAAATGTTACCTATCTAATTTGATTTAGAAACAGGTTCTACTTTTTATAGCATTCCCATTACGAAAAATTGCACTTATTATGGTACACCAACCTCCTCTTATCCGTTTAAGAAAAATTCCAATTTTTATGGTACCCTGACCCAGCGGTAACAATGTACAAAACTTGACATCCAGTTATGTCAGTTTACGTCTGTTGTTATTTTGTGAAACCAACTCCACGCTAACTTTTTAAAAAATTTACCTTTCTGTTTATACTTACTCTGCGCTTTTAGCAGTGTATTTGTCTTTTACAATCTTTTCAATTTTTCTCTTGAAATATTTATTTTGTTGGGAAAATGTATAGTATATGAATTTATCATATAATTATAATTATAATTTATAGTATTTTTATCAGATGTACAACTTTTTTCTAAAACATGTTTTGAAATTATGAACATTTTATGAGATAACAGCAAACAACTGTGAATTATGGTTCCTTTTTGTTTTTTAACATTCTAATCAAATTTGCGCCCATTTTTATTATGACATTCGTAATCAACGCATCAAAATGCGTATGAATACTTAGTTTTAAAGAAATCGAAAGTATGTGCTAATCTGAAATATATCCAATGTAAGATATTACAATTTGATAATTTTTTGAAGAGAATTATGTTGCTTAGAAAAATTTGTTTTAAATAACTTCTGTCAGAGAATACTTATTGGCAAAAAATAATTTCTGTCAAAAAATTATTTTTGGCAATAAATACTATCTGTAAGAAAATACTTTTTGGCAAAAAATTCTTTCTGTCAGAAAATACTTTTTGTAAACAAATACTTTCGGATAAAAAATACTGTTGATGTCATGGTACTAAATTTCGAATAGGCTCGAAAGCTAGTAGCCTATGACATATTCTGTCCAATTTTTAAAATTTGAAGTGAAGTTAGTCCCTGTTTTTTTGTATTTTGATTCTCCTTATCGAGAAATATTTTGAAATTTGAATTAAAAGAAAGTAATCTTTTTCGCTTATGTCGGGTTGTGCTGGTTTTCAATTGTCATTTGTGTAAAAAGAAAGATTTTAAAAAATCTTGAACTATTTATTATGGTTTATAATGTGACGGGAATATTAATTCACGACATTAATGCCAGCAATTGACCAAGTATCCCTAGAATAAGGTTGGGGTTGAAAAGACTCTAAATTCGCCCCTGAGATTAAGATCGATACTAGCGCTAAAATTTCCAAAAATGGGCGCATTGCCGAATTCTACCGAATTCGTCACTCTTTGTCTGACTGTGTGTCTGTTAGCACTTCTTGTGCAGAATTGAAATTGTGTATCAGTTTTGTCATTTCGACTTGAATAATTTGTCAATTGATTGTGTGGATAAATAGTTGTGATATCGACAAGAGTCGATATTTGGTCAATTCGTCAAGTTCAAGTAAGTGATTAATGTAACACGTGTTTTATTTGAATAAATTAAATTCCTGGAAGTCGCTTGATTTATTTTTAATCTTTTGTTAGGGTTCACCAACGGTACCTACCTTGATTGTTTTGTCTCATAATTATAAATTTTCTAATGTAGTTTGTTAATTCTAATCAAAATTGACTGGCGTCCGCAGTATATTTTTCTTTTGCCAAATAGAGCCCCAGCAACTCTGAGCCCGGTCGCGCTGGGTGAGATGGAATTTTTAATCACTCGACTTAACTTAAATTTCGACTGAAAATTTTCATTAACTAAAATTCTATTCGTCTCAATAAAGATGAAGTTAAATATTTGGAAACATTTGTGGCGCGTTTTCTTACGTCTTAAATTATCGTAGTGGCTTTTGTAGTCAATCACGAACACGATGAAAAAGGCCTTTTGGAAGAAGAAAAAAATCGGGGTGCATGAATCTTCCATAAATCACATTTGAAATAATGTACAATATTATTTATCTAAACATATTGCATTGAACCAGCAGTTGTCATAATTTTTATTTACTTTAATTAATATTTAGCCTAATTTTCCTAATTCATTAGCTCGGATTTTCCTTTAGTAGCAACTTTGTTTTTCGCCTTTTTTGACCACTGAACTATAATACTACTGGAACAGGCACAGCGCTACAAAAGTGGCATAGAGAGAGAGAGTTGTGGAGGGGCATGTTGTCTCTTTCTGTACAGTCCGCTTGAGAAGTTTGCTTGTGCCAAACACTCACACACGCAAAACTGACCAACGCATTAGTTTTAAAGTTTTATCATTCACTGAAATGACGCGTTCTGCGAGAGAGAAAGCATGCCCCCCATCTGTCTGTCTCACAGCCGCTGCTCTCTTTCAGCTCAACATGCGTGGTGCCTGTTCCAGTAGTATTACAGTTCAATGTTTTTTGACATTTTTTGTTACTGAATTTTTCATACAATTACTATCAGTCTTTAATTTCAATAACATGTCTAAGAAACAATGTATTTTGTATTAAATAAGTTAAATATGTATCAGTAAAGACTCTTATTGAATTTTTAAATTGCAAAAATGCATATTTGTTGTTCAACTTTGACTAAATTTTAAGTGTCCGACTTAGCCCCATACAGTGTCCGGTTTAACCCAACCATTTTTGGGATTTTCGTTTTCGAGGTGGTCATATTCAAAGCGAATTACCAACAAAACTATCTATTATTTTTTAAATGGAACAAGCTTTAAAATGGTAAATTACACTTTGGCAAAAAATATGTCTTTATATGGGATATTTTGCAAAAGACCAAATCCGTCCGGTTTAGCCCCAGTCTCCCCTACAATAAAAAAGAGTTTTTGATTTATCTTTTTTAGTTTTACTTATAGATCATTTTTAATTCGCATATATTAAATTTCAAAATCACAATTTTCCAGGGTAAATCCGGTCACTTGGTTTTTTCAAGAATTTAGGGTAACCCCGACAGTTTTATTTTTTAAATATTAAAATTTGCCTTATTCCTGTGTTAAGTATCATTTGATTTTGATTTTATAATTGATAAATTATGAGTTCTATAAGCAATAAATATTGGTTTAATAAATAATAAATATAGGTTTCATGAATTACAACTATGGATTTAAATAATGTTATATTTTATTAGGAGAAAGTAAAAAGTGAAATGTGGTTACAATTTTGGATCTAACAAGTTATAAATTTTATTATTGATAAAATGTAAAACGTGAAATGTGAACCCGACGTCACGTGACCGACTGTGCCCTGAATGTATTCCTCACATTTCAGAATAAATTTAATTAAATCTTGATGGAATCAAACAAAACTATATATGTACTACAAAAAAGGACTTCCAAAAGCATCGAAACAACTTACCCAAATAAATTAAGACTAAAAAATAAATATCGAAAAACTTAAAAACTCGAAGAACGTTTTTTTTTTGCTGGCACTTCTATAATACCGATATCTCCTTCTTAAGTTGATTTCATAGTGTCAAATCGCTAGTGACCGGATTTACCCCGGTTTCTCCCCTATGTCAAATAAGATTTGTGGAAAATGCATGCTTCCGAAAGAATCAACTACAAAATTGATAAATTATATTAAGGGGACCCGGTGCACAGTAGTCTGAAACTCGAATTTACTGTTCAAAATCGACAACAGGTCACAAATCTTAACCGATTTCAAAAGTTTTTTTTTAAATGATTAGCGATAAATCCTTAAAAAAATGGTCTTTCTCGATTTTTAAATTAATTATTTATAACATTGATAAATAAACAAATAGGAGAAGAAATTATCATTTTTGTAAAAATAGTTGTGTTTAAGAAATAAAAATAATAATATCACAGACCCATATTAACCATCAAAATCATATTTAGCAATCGTTTAAGGTATAAACAATTGTATATATGGATAAAATAATTGTTATAAACAATTTACTTAATTATATAACTTTCGAGTGAAATTGTCAACTTTTTTATAAAGTAAGTTTCTTTGACAAAAATGACAGTAAAAGGGTCTTCTGGTGTCGCTGAATAAGAATTTTATGTCAATTTGACAGTTGACAGCTGTAAAAAAAACTGCGAACATTTTAAAGAAAGTGAATATTAATTTTTATAGTTAGATAAATTTTGATTTGCAATTATAGTAATAATTAAGAAAATTGTTACATTTATAAATGTTATAAATAATTAATTTAAAAATCGAGAAAGACCATTTTTTTAAGAATTTATAGCTGATCATTTTAAAAAAAAAACTTTTGAAATCGGTTAAGATTTGTGACCTGTAGTCGATTTTGAACAGTAAATTCCAGTTTCAGACCACTGTGCGGTGGTCCAGAGTTCTAAAATTTTAGGTATTTTTAGAAATTTGTTTGAAGATGAAAATAATGAATAACGATGTTAAAACTTTTTAGATATTTTTAAGAACTTATACTGTATACAATAACAATTTTTTTTATTTTTAAAAAAAAATTTAATTAGTTATAAAATGGTGTTACTTTAAAAAAATGGACCTAGGTGGTGTGATGAATTTATACTCTTCTATTTATCTGAAAAATAAAAACCAATGAAATTATTAATTAGTATAAGTGCAGTTATGGCTGGAACTAAAATAAAAAAAAAATATTGAAAATTGACAAAATGGCGCACCGGGTTCCTTTAAGAAGAAGCACCACTTTCATCTTGACCCCTTTAAATTTGAATAGTCTTAAAATAGTATATTATGCATCGAGGGTTAGAATGCCGTGTTTTTTGCCTCCCGAGGTGCATATGCTATTTTCTACCACATATGTACGAAACATTTGTATTTTTTCGCGTTAGCGGGTCAGTACTCGCAGTTTTCAGGTCAGTGACGTTAGAGGTAAAAAAAACTTCCGAAAAGTGAAAAAAACTCTTGCCCTATGCGCCTGCGCGACGAGAGTTACGTGCAAACAGTCCTACTATATGAATACGGATACGAGACCAGAGCATGATCTCTGACTTTTATTATCTTATGCTCTGCTCCCGTAACCATATTCATTCAGCGTTAGCCATAACACCGCTCGACGTTAACTTGGTTGCGCGGCTCTACCTGTGTGGTGCGGCCCCGGTAATTGGCGAGGCATAGAAAACGATTCAGAAAGTTGAATTCTTTCGAATGGGCGAATTTTCCAAGCAGTCCTATTCCCTGAAAGAGCAAAAAACGCAGGAAAATCTTATTCTTCTGAATTGATTTGCCAAAAATTTTAAATACGGATTGAAATGAATGAAACAGTAATCCAAATTGATAGCAGTTCCTAATCTTCTGAATTTACGCTTTTTTAAAGCGCTTATTGAAATGATTTAGAAGAGTAAAGAAAAGTAGTAGACATTTCTATATTTCTCAATTGACTGGACTATCATACGTTAAATAAAATATTTAAAAAAATTTGGGCACACACAGGTTTCGAACCTACCTACTCCAATGAAGACGTACGCTTTGTACCAGTCGGCAAACCAGCTCTTGGAATAACGTTCAGAAAGTGTTTTAGATGAACGGCAATGTGAAAATTTTGAAAGCGCATTCGAGCGCGTTGGAAAACATAAGAACTAGCTAATCTTGTCAATTCCCTTTAGCAGCCATTTGGGAGCGAATTTAAAGTGTCGAAATGCTTAACGTAAGAACTACAAGTGTCTATTTCTTTCAATTGGCAGCGGCAGAAATTCAAAAGTGTATTTGAAGGAATGAAAACTTCAGAGAGTAAAATGTCTCTGTCTATTTACTTTAATCAACTGAGTTAGATATTTAGGAGTGCATCCAGAGGACTAGAAACTTTGGAGAGGAAATTAAAGAGTTCTATTTTTTGATATTGACATCCTAGGAGTTTTAAGAGCGTATTGTAAAGAGTCATAACTTGTGTTAATAATTTATAATTCTTTCAATCGTTTAAGTAAGTTTTACGGAATTAAATAAAAGGAATGCCCAAAAATTTGCTTTTACAAACGAATTTAAAAACCTTTCTTCTAAAAAAGTTGCTATTAAACTTGTTTTTAATTTTGGCTACTATATTTTTCTCAAAAATGTCAACTTTGGGGACTGAGATTTTTTTCATTAGTCAAGTTTCAAAATTCATAATTTCAAAAAAGCAAAAGAGTCGGAATTCGTGAAATAAGCATAGAAAATAAGATTTTTCTTTCTTATCGAAATATTGAAAAAATTATTATGTTTGATCATAAAAATATTTCCACCAAACAAAAAAATTTTGAAACATTTTTTACAAAAGTTATTACAGAATTAACATTTTTAACACTTATTAAATAAAAGCTTATATTTCATAAATGAGTATACCGATTTAAGTATACCTTAAATATAATCAAAGGGGATTAAATAAACTTCCAATTACACTTCGTCATTTGGTAGTATATTGGGTGCTAAATAAGTGATTACGAATGTTGCGAAACTTTTTGGCACTTATTTAGCACCTATCATACTAAAGTGTCACGATCGGCATCAGTGACTTTATTTTTTTAAACTTTTTGCTCATAATAATGTTTTAAATATTCTTTGATTATATTAAATTTAAAGAAAACAATAATTTATTTGTTAATTCAAAGACCTTTTCAGGTCATTCAAATTATTTCTTTGAAATATTATTGCTAAACGTAAAAATTGTATTGCGAGAGCGAGAATGATTAAAATTGTCAACTAAGTGAAAAATATGAATCAACCCAAATCATAGACACCAAAATAAATCTAAAACTCCCTTATTAATTATAGAAAAAGTCGAATGGACGAAGTTATTAACAAACTTCTATTTCTTCTTATTATTCAAATTAGAAGCAAACATGATAAAGAAAAGAATTACAAATCAAAAACGCAAGATGAGATGCTCTCGATTTTACAACAAGAATTGTATCAATGTCGATATTTCAAAATCACAGTGAACTAATTTCATCAAGAATGATGAAAAGATTCATCAGCAAAATTACGATGACCCAAAACATGAGTTAATAAAACGAATGATCAGGGTGAAATCGAGGTCTTTTCGGCCGAGTCTCAAGAGGAGACGGAGGTCGATTATTTTGTATATTTGCAGATAGCCGTCACTTAGAGAACGTGCAAATAATAATTCTTTTGAGTAAAGCAAGTTAACGCTCAGTTGCGTTTATTTTGATTAGATTTGAAAGTGCAATAATTTATAAAAAGGCCTTTATATATCGGAACTAAATATAAAGAATTTAAGAAGTTTACATTTAAAAATACTGGATCAGTAAAGATTTGAGAAAAATAAGTGAAATAATAAAAAGAAATAGAAGAAGTTCTAATTTGTAATTAACATTATAAAGTGATACCTATATACAAATATACGTATATGATAAATAAATGGTTACGAGTGGCGAAATCTCGTTAAAAGGAATTCAGATTTATTGGTGAGTACATCAAAACTAAACACATCACATATACACTCATACAGTGAAATACACATTTTATTTAAATGAGAAAAATTGTTAAGTACTATAAAGGTACTATTTAGATTGTCGTAATTGTTATTTACAGTGTAAGCATTTATTCATTCCAATAAACTGTTAATGTAGAATTCACATATACAATTGTTTTGTTTTTCTTCTTGATTAACTTATATTCCAACCAGAACAAAATACGGCCCTCTGCCGGCACGTTGAATAAATAACGTGATATAAAGACGATCCCCTACTTTTTTTTGATTATTAGATTGAATAAATATTATCTACAATCAATTTTTGTTAGTATAGGGCACATTATAATCATTTCACATTAGTTTATACTAAGTTGAATTGAAGTTTATAATTGGATTTTTGATTTTATTTTTATAGTTTCAAAAACCACCCTCTACCCTTACATAAAGAAAAACAGAAAACTAAAAAAATAATATCTATTTCCGATCGAACGAATTTCTCGTGGAATGCACCTGTTACGTTTCCGTAACGTTGCGTGGTCGAGATTTAAAAAAAGAAGTTTTTAATTCTCTTCGGAGTTTGAGCATTTTCGCACAAGTTGGTAAGACTTGTGCTTAATTTATTTTTAAGGTAGGTCTGTTATTGCTTCAGCTCTACGGGAGCTGTCATTGCATTGTTTAATAAAAAAATTAAATAAATATATATATTATATTATTTATAATATGAATATTTAGGAAAAGGAAAGAAAAGTAAGAGAGGAATAGTATTATATATGGAAGAGAATAAAGTTATTTTATTTTTAATCGACAGTAAAATAGTATGCAAAGAAAGAGGGTTACAAATAATTCTTACCGATTATTCGGTTTATCAGATCGATGTTCACAATTATCAAGTTGAAAATGTTTATTGGTTGGGAGTCAACACGAGTATAATCGTTTCGTTTATTTAAAAATTTACAATTAAATTTCGCGTTTTGACTAAAGCTTTACATCGATGCCCGATTATTGATTTTTGAGTATTCCGGACAATCGATTTTACTTAATAAGTTTTCAATCTAGTACCAGTTCAACAAATAAAATAAAAGGGCGTTAACCGATGGGACTTGGCAAAAGTTAAACTTCACTCTTCGCAGGTTGGAAGTTAAGTGTCGCAGAGGTCGAATTCTGGGGGAAAACTGACTTCCTTATATAGAGATGACCAGTGATTTAGTGTTGGACTTTCTTATTCATATCCAAATCATCGTTGTATTTTACACAGCGATGAGGTGGGGATGAATAAAGCTCAGGTCATTTCCCTTAGAGAAGAGTGTATAGGGGGTGGAGGGAAGCGTCTAGGAAGAGTGAGATCATCAGATAGTTCCGAAGAAAGTGTTATTTTCAGCGATTGAATATTCTCAATATTGTGATGTCAAAATAATAATTTATATTAACAATGGTAATAATAATAATAATAACCGTTGTTATTGTCATCCTTACTGTTACTACAATAATGTCCTTTTAATGTTGTATTTCGATACTTATTTATTTGTTTATTCGTCTATTCGAGCATTCATTCATTTAATTTGTTTAATTTTCGTAACCCTTATTGTTAATAACCCAAATCTCAATTTAAAGAGGTTTGATTATATTTCAATAATAAGGAATTTAGCAAATATTTCATCTTTTTGCTCTCCTTTTCATTTCTCTTTCGTAAGTTGAACTCTTAATTCTTTGTTTATAGTACGTGCGCCGGTTGACGCCGAGTCAGGAAGTGCATCGATCTTGAATTTTGTAGATCTATTCTACTAGCAATACTGAACAATTATATTGCATTGCCCTCTGCACGTGACTAATAAAATATTAAGATTTGGTCTTATCTTGCATAAATAGGTTTCAATGTTGATTAATTTTACAAACTGCAATATAACAAAAATAAAACAGTTTATAAAATTAATAATATAAATTTTGCGATATAATTAGAATTAACTATTTATTTAAGGAATAAGGAAAGTGATATTATTTTAAGTTTGGTATTTAAATAGTAATATTCATAGATATAAAAATATTGATAGAAAATTGATTATATAATTGAATTTCTGTAAGAAGCAGAGTACAAGAGCTACGAATCTTCTTCGATTCTCTCTTGTCCTCATTTTCTTTTCGTGTATTAATCAAGAGTTCTCAACTCAGTTTGACATTTAAAGATTTTTCGCAATGCAAGGCTAGTTTTTGATCGCTCAAATTGAAGAAACAGAGCACAAGAGTCTTCTTCGATTCTCTCTTGTTCTAATGTTCTTTTCGCGTATGAAACCAGAGCTTTTAAATCGGTTTGACATTTAAGAAATTTTATGCAGTGCAAGACCAATTAATTGAACATTCTTCCGCATATTATTTTCTTAATTTTAATTTATCTAAACAATGTACGTAAGAGCATACACATATATGCACGCACATACACTGTTCATTATGTATATGCGATATCTGACTTTTAGAATGAAATAAATATTTTAATAAATAGTTTTAAAACTCATTTAAGTTTTAATTTTTTTTATTTAAAAAGTGTTAGAATTTTTCATTTTGCAATAACTTCTGTAAAAAAAATTTTAACAAATTTTCGTTTGGTATAATCATTTTTAGGATCTAACATTATAATTTTTTCAATATTTCGATAAAGAGAAAAATCGTTTTTTTCTATGCGTGCTAATTTCACTAATTCTGACCCAAAATTTGTGCTGAATTGTGCTAGCTTAGCCCAACAAAAAAGTTTGATAACTTTTTATCGATATAGTCAATATTTTGTGCAAATAAGTCCAAATTAGGGAGTTTGGAATTTTGTTTGTCATTTTTCAAAACTTAAAATTTCAAAAAAAAAGTTTAGTTGTGCCAGGATACCACAATTCAGTACAACTTTTGTTTTTTCGAAGTTCTGAATTTTGAAAATTGAATAAAAAATGTTTAGTCCTCAATATTGCCTTTTTTACAAAAAATGCTAACTTTAGTGAAAAATGTTATAAGACTTATTTGTTATGCTAGATTAATAACACAACTCAGCACAAATTTTTTTTTTGAAATTGTGAGTTTCAAGTAATACATGAATAACACTTTCTGAAAAATATTCCAAGAGCTGGATGGCCGAGAGGTCTCTATAATTTTCTCTCCAAAGTTTCTAATCCTCTGGATGCACTCATAAATATCTAACTCAGTTGATTGAAGTAAATAGACAGAGACATTTTATTCTCCGAAGTTTTCATTCCTTCCAATAAACTTCTGAAATTCTGCCGCGGCCGATTGAAAGAGATAGACACTTGTAGTTTTTACTTAACCCATTAACGCCCAAATGCAAAGATTTTTTAGTGCACTTTCGAGGCCAGTTCATTCGCAAATGAGAAAAGAGAGTTTTATCGGAAGTACCATTTCTTATGTTTTAAATGTGCTCTTTCGAAAGATGCCATCGAAAATTTGTTTAAAAAATTATTTTTATTCTTTTTTGCACTTTTTTGCAAAAAACCACGATTTTTTAACGCTTTTATTTTGATAAAACATAAGTTTCATGACGAAAAAATTATTTTGACAGCCAGGAAGTACAAAAAACGTGCACTCGACAGTTGTACAAAAAACTGGCATTATTTACTCTATTTTGGTCCAAACTTTATTTTTCCATCAAATCATAAGGACAAAGACTTTTCTTGTCTTTTTTTACTTGAGTGAACTCAATTATTTCATAAATAATAAAAAATTCAAAATGACGGATTCAAGATGGCGGACAAAATTTTTAAAAATCGTTAAAAATGGCTGAAAATGGTTACTCGGAGGTTTTTGGGGTCTCTGAATTCGAATATGTTTGTTAAATTTAAGAATTAAAAATGGCAAATTCAAGATGGCGGACAAAATTTTTTAAATTTCTCTAAATTGGCTGAAAATGGTTACTCGGGGGTTTTTGGGGTCTCTGAGTTGGAATATGTTTGTTAAATTTAAAAATTCGAAATGGCGGATTCAAGATGTCGGACAAAAATTTTTACAATTCTCTAAATTGGCTGAAAATTGTTACTTTGGTACTCAGATACAAAAAATTTAAAGTTATGATTTGATCATAATTAAATTATTATTTTTATAGCGTTGAGATAAGAACAATGTAAAATTTTAGGTGTTATGTTAATAGCCTATAAAAGCAAAGAATTTTTATGTCAATTCTTCGTCAATATCTATTATTTCACAGAAAAAAAATAGTTTTAGAATGAGAGGATCCTCTCACCTTAATGCTCATTCCTCTGAATAAATAAGTAGAATCCTCTCAAACTGAGAGGATCCTCTCATTCTAAAACTGCTTTTTTGGGGGGTTCTACATTTCATATCTCAGAATTTAGTGATATAAAGTACATACAAGCATTTTCAGCTATTGACAAATCATAGCATTTAATTTTTATTATCTGACCGTCTAAGAAACGAAAGCATTGTTTTGATCATTGCGTCGCCAATATCTGTCTATATTAAGCATTTCATATCACATTTCGCTTTTTTATTATGCTTTACTATATGTTTTTACCTAATGCTGCTAAAGAAAAAGAAAGCTGCATCTTTAAAAGATTCTTTTTCGATGATGTCTCAAAACTAAAGACGTTCAAAACAATCTTTAACTTATTTAAGCCAATGAATGTGTTGAAGCAACAACAATTCCTAACATATATGATTCAGATAAGACCCACAATGACGTAGGTAATGAGGAATCTGACTTGGCTAATATAGAAGAATTTGAAAATGATTCACTACGACCGACGGAAGCTTATGTTCAAAAGTATGAGAACTTTTATGAGTACATCCTATACCAAAAAGAAAACGAAAATTGGAGTAAAGCCACGAATACATGTCTGAAAATAGATAAAAACTAATAAAGAATTTGTTTTAAATAAAATACGTTTAACAGATAAAGAAAAAAATGTATTTTCACATTTTTCAATTAAAGTTTGTTCCAAATGGCTTATTGATGACTTTTTAAATGTATTTAAAAATTTTAAATTTTTGGCCGCAAAAATGAATCCGCCATTTTGAATTTTTAAATTTAACAAACATATTCGAATTCAGAGAACCCAAAAACCACCGAGTAACCATTTTCAGCCAATTTTAACGATTTTAAAAAATTTTGTCAGCCATCTTGAATCCGCCATTTTGAATCTTTAAATTTAACAAACATATTCGAACTCAGAGACCCCAAAAACCCCCTAGTAACTATTTTCAGCCAATTTAGAGAAATTTAAAAAAATTTGTCCGCCATCTTGAATTTGCCATTTTGAATTTTTAAATTTAACAAACATATTCGAATTCAGAGACCCCAAATACCTCCGAGTAACCATTTTCAAACATTTTTAACGATTCTTAAAATATTTGTCCGCCATCTTGAATCCACCATTTTGAATTTTTTATTATTTATGAAATAATTGAGTTCACTCAAGTAAAAAAAGATAAGAAAAGTCTTTGTCCTTATGATTTGATGGAAAAATAAAGTTTGGACCAAAGTAGAGTAAATAATGCCAGTTTTTGAAAATCAAGACGCCATTTTGAAAAAACAGGGGTGGAGGGTGAAAATGGGTTTACATATTTTTAAAGTACAACTATCGAGTGCACGTTTTTTGTACTTCCTGGCTGTCAAGAAAATTTTTTCGTCATGAAACTTATGTTTTATCAAAATAAAAGCGTTAAAAAATCGTGGTTTTTTGCAAAAAAAAAGTGCAAAAAAGAATAAAAATAATTTTTTAAACAAATTTTCGATGTCATATTTCGAAAGAGCACATTTAAATACATAAGAAATGGTACTTCCGATGAAAATCTCTTTTCTCATTTGCGCATGAACTGGCCTCGAAAGTGCACTAAAAAATCTGTGCATTTGGGCGTTAATGGGTTAAAGCACTTCGTTCGTTTAAACTCGCTTCCTAAAGGCAATTAACAAGATTAGCTACTTTTTATGTTTTTCAATGCGCTACCAAAGTTTTCACGTTGCCGAGTCAAGAGAATAGGATCCCGAATTTTGGGTGGAACGTTAAAGCTTTGTGCATTCAGAAAATTAGGAAAATCGAATTCTTTTCTTTTGCTTTCTCTCTGACAACAATTGAAAGCAATTACTTTTTCCCATATTTCACAGTTCAGTGGGGAATAGGGTCTTGTGGAAAATTCGACTATTCCGAATTATTATTAAATCCTCGTTTTCGCGACTAAGACTAGAAATATCAATCGTTTTCTATTCCTCGCCAATTACCGGGCACGGTGGTCTTGAAGCCGGAAAGTTCCGACCTAAAATGACGAGAAAATCGGCTAATGAGGAAGTGTTCTGTTTGATGTGAAAATCACAAATCCGTTGGATTTGAAATCCTAGCTGATCTTTTAAGCAAGATATTGCAAAATGAATTAAAAATATACGATTTTTCAATTTTATTTTCCAGAAAAATTCAATTTTTCTTATATATATATGTATATGTAATTTTTTATGTAAATGAATATACATATATATACCTATATATAGGGTGTCCCAAAGTTTTGAAACGGACATGAATCTCAAAAAATCTAAATTGCATAATTCTAGATCCCAGTGTATTCAAAATTTTGAACTCTTACCTTATTTTTATGTTGTGTATCCTTAATTGTAGTAAGTTTTTTTGAAATGCCCAACCCAAAGTGTATGAATACTTGTTACAGTTACTTTGTAAATTCAACTTGTATGCTATGCAAATTAAGAAAAAATTATATTAAAAAGTTACAAGGGAAATGAGTTTAGATTAAACTTGAACTGCTAAATGCGTTATTTATTAAAAATGATATAATTTATCTTAAAAGATTTATTAAATAAATATTATTACAGAAATGTATGCATAGGGGAGAGTGGCCATCAATGTACCAGTTTTTTCAATGATCCATTTCAATTTTCTCAGAAACAATTAAATAAAAATTCTCCTAATTTTAAATATAAATTAAGTTTGCGTAAACACACTACGTCCATAAATTTGAGACGTGTGGATTTATTCATTACAGAGAAAACTGGAAAAAACTGTTTTTGATGTACTGAAGAAAAAATTTACCTAAAATAAAAACACGTTTTTTAATTGAAACAAGGCCATTTAAAAATAAATGTACTTACGATTTATTTTGTTTTGGACCTTAACTACAATATTCTAATGAGATAAAGATTTTGAAATATTGGATTAAGTTATAAAAAACCATTTTTGTTGCAAATGTCATGTTGATTCAATGTACCAGGGAACAATGAACCACCTGGAATTTTAGTGTATTTTCGATTTCTAGAGTGGTATGCCTGATTATAAAACTAAGCATGCGTACAGCATGTTACAGCAATTGTTATCAGTACTTTTCTCAACATAGCAGAACTAAAATGCCATTTTAGATAGTTAACTTAAATTTGAGGTATATTTATGTTATACATTATCAATTAAAGGTGTTAAGTAATAATTTTTTATAGTATTTGATAGAAAATAAGTTTTTTTACAAAGTGAAAATTGCAATATTACTATTGTTAAACATTTTTAGTATTTTTATAGAGGTGGTTCATTGTGTACCCAGGTTGTTGAAAATGAAAATAGCTTGTTACTTTAGAAAAAACCTAAATTCTATTATTTAATCAAAATAAATCGTGTAAAATATGTGTGCATTACCTAGATAAGTGTTGTAGTTTTATATTGATGCAAAGAAGTGTTTGAAATTGGTGAAATTCAATAAGTACTATGACCTTGAAAAAAACCCGGTACATTGATAGCCACTCTCCCCTATAGTATATGTATATATCCTCAAAGATATAAAAAACAATTTTTAAATTAAAAAATACTAATAAAAATCTTTAACTTGGAAACAAAATGCTCATTTACAAAAATATCTAATTATTTAATTAACTTTTTCAGTTCATGATTTCATATTTTTAATAAAAAAAATTGTTTTTATCACACTTACATCAAAAGTTAGATTTTACGGCTTGTTTGGGAACCTGTAAGGGCTCATTTCACGGCCTATGCCGTGAAGTAAATGAACTCGCAATCTAATTGGCTGTTGCTGGTCAGCTGACCTTTACTTTATGGTACAGCTGCCCAAACTGGACCAAACGTCACGGCTGTACACGGTTTTGCCGCCCTCCGGGGGCATTTCTAAGTCTGTCGACCTACTCCCACCTAGAAATGCCCCCGGAGGCCCTTTTTTACGATAACCACCTCTCCCTAGGTTCGAATTTTTAGTTTTTTGTGTGATAAAAAATGTTATATGACACTTGGACCCTCTCGGCACTTAAGTTCTCGTGTATCGTACAATTCGCCAAAGCCATATCAGAGCCTCGTCTACTTTTCGGTGGAGCCTCGGCTTCATATCTTCACTTCACCTCGGCTTCGCCTCGGCTACGTTCGATGAAGCCTCGTCACCACCTCTAATTCGCCTCGGCTAAGATTGGACTTAAGCTCGTATTGCAATACATACTCGTACTATAAAGTGCCATTTAGGGTCCTTGTGTCATAAATAACTATTTTTATATCTTTGAGGATATATACATATACTATATGAATACATTTCTGTAATAATATCCATTTAATAAATCTTTCAAGATAAATTATACCATATTGAATAAATAACGCATTTAGCAGTTCAAGTTTAATCTAAACTCATTTCCGTTGTAACTTTTTAATATTTAGATTTTTTGAGATTCATGTCCGTTTCCAAACTTTGGGACACCCTATATATAAGTATATATATGTATATTCATTTACATACAAAGTTACATATACATATATATATATAAGAAAAATTGAATTTTTCTGGAAAATAAAATTGAAAAATCGTATATTTTTAATTCATTTTGCAATATCTTGCTTAAAAGATCAGCTAGGATTTCAAATCCAACGGATTTGTGATATTCACATCAAACAGAACACTTCCTCATTAGCCGATTTTCTCGTCATTTTAGGTCGGAACTTTCCGGCTTCAAGACCACCGTGCGGGGCACCTTTCTCACAGAGGGGTATAGGCTGCCTCAAAATGTCTGGTATAGTTGTATTACAAGTTCAGAAAAATTAGTATGATGAATTCTATATTAAATAAGTTAGGGTAAGTCGAGGCGCGATGGATTACTTTTTTTGATTTTTTCTACAGCCGAGAATTCGTAAAAAAAATTAATTTTGAACACGTGTAAGTCTTATAATTAGTTCCACTACTTGTGAAAAAAAAACATGTAGTTATGAAAATCCAATTTTTTTAACATTTAAACCACGAGAAACGTTTGAAAAAAAGAAAGAAAATATTAGAGGAGAAATGGATCAAAAACAAAAATGAGTGTTACTATCATATTTCATACAAATATTAACTGTTAATTACATATATTATGCAACTCAGGAGCATTATGGTCAATTAACTTACCTACACAGGCGCATTCGAAGTTCTTCCTTATAGTCCAGCAGGCAATAAAGTAAACATTATTACCATTGGACAATAATGGTCACTTTAAAAACCACGGGGCTAGCTCAGTTACTGATAAATGAAAATTTTACTTTTTCATAAGTGGAAAAATTCTATACTTATAAAAAAAATTAATTTTTTACTTGGCCACTTGTTTTATAGATTTCAGATTTGTAGATAACCACCTTTCCTCGAACATCGACAAAAAGTAACATGTTTAATAAATTGAAATAGGTTTGAGAATCATGTATTAAACATTTATTTACTTTGTAAGAGGAACCACACTTTGACGCTACACGTATTACTTTAGTAACAAATCATAACGACTAAACGAGAAATATATTATTTTTGACACACCACAGAAATTTCGGAGTGTTTTTTGAACGGAAAAAAAATTATTGTCCTATTGGTTTCTAAATAAACTTATTAATGGCAAAACTTTCAGAACTAAAGTCAAGTATCATGATACACCAACTAATAAACCACCAGATCATTCGATGAACCAGACTTAAAATGGCGAGAAGTGATCCATCTCTCCTCGACTTATGCTATATGTATTTTTATTTTTAATTAAAAAACCGTGATGCCAAATTTTTAAAATCAATTGGAATTGTAGAAAATCTTGCTGGAATTATCACAAATAAGGGAAATCATGTCACGCCTTGTGTGGGCCCAGCCTCGTTGGAGGCCTTCGTCAATGTTTTCACGAAATTCAACTATCTTTTTTAATTTCAGAATTCAAGGACATTCTGTATACAACATGCAGTTAAAAAATGCTCTTATGGATCCTCAATTCATTATAAACTTACATACAGAGGCAATTGCTCATTTAATAGAAATAATATTAGACCAGGAGTCTCTTATTTATACTGATTTTTCTCCAGAAATAAAGAAGTGTTTGAAACAAAATGTAAAATTACCATGCAGCTATGAATATTTTGATGATATTTGGAAAAATATGGAATATAGAAAAAGAGTTGAAAGATTTTTAAAACAATTGATGCTACCACAATGGAGGTAATTAATTTTAATTCTTTATTTCTTAACTTATGTTAAATACCTGGAGGTAAGGAGGTATACCCTGTAAGAAGGCCTGCATGAAAGCAGATTGAAATATTATATGAAAATGAATGAAGTATTTTCTATCAAATGAGCTCGACACCTTTATTTGGACACAGAAACTCAATTATTTGAAAAACTATTAAAATTTAATACAATTTAATGCAAAAAGGATATTTATATTTTTTAAAATTTTTTTATGCAATGTAGAAAAAGTAGCATTAGACGCAAGTATAATGATTACTATTTATTGGTTTTAAAGAGTGTCGGCAATGAATAACTTTTAATAGAATCTTTTAAAATTTATTTTTATACATTATCAGCTCTAATTTTAACCAAGAAAGCTTCAAAAGTAAAGTAGAATTAGGCAAAATCACCAAGGGGTAAAACTAACAATTGGGTTTTATTTTCGTGTTGGTCATCTCTTAATCTCAACATTCATGGTGATTGATAGTTTTGGCAGTCTGCACATACGTATTTAGTTTTAAGACGATTGAGAAAAAATTACTGCCACCATACAGCGTTAACATTGAAATTGGATCATAATGTCTTAGTTTTTGTTGTTTCATCAGAACATGATTTTAAAATAATTAAATTCATAATTTAAAATGAAAGATCATTGTATTTTATTCATTCAAGTGTACACTTATTTGTTCATTCATTTGTACTAATAGTTGTTGCGTAATTATTATTTATTAATTTTGATGTTTTTTTCGTGGAAAAATGGTATTGAAAGGAAAAAACAAACACAAAAAAAAAGTTGTTTTTTTTTTGGTATTGGTAACACTGGTCGACAAAAAAAGGATTCTTTTTTTGCCACGAGAGTAAACCATAGAGATTATACGAGGTTAAAGTGTCAAAACGCGAGGTGATAAACATCTCAAATAAGGCTTAAATGAGAGCTCAAACCTTCTACATTAATCTTCAAAAGCAAAAACCTATGTGACAATAACAGAAAAATGCGAGGAACAGCTTTTTCCCCCGTGCCCGCAGCAGTTTTCATATGCTCCCGTGATTTAAAGCAGTGTTTTATATTCGGTTATATTAATTTATATTAATTTTTTGAAATCCTTACAGCTATAACAAAATTTTCACTAGTTTGGTAAGTTTTCGGGGTCGCTGATGACTAATCTGAAGTCAGTTTGTGAAAATCCAAATTGGCGGATCTAATATGGTGAACCAATTTTTGAAAAATTAATGGTATTTCGTAAAATTTTATATCTTTGGGTTTTTGAGGCTGCAGATTACGAATCTGAAGTCAGTTTTTGAAAATTCAAAATGGCGGATCCAATATGGCGAACCAATTTTTACAAAATAATGGTTTCTCATAATATTTTGTTTTTAGGGATTTTTGAGGTCGCAAATTACAAATCTGAAGCCAGTTTTACTAAATTAAAAATGCCAGAACTAATGTTATTTTAACAAATTTTTGATTGTTATTTAATTTAATGTTTAACATACATGTTGAATGAAACTTTTAGGAATGGGTAAGAATTTACGTTTTAGCCAACCCTTATTGTTATAGTAATTTTTTTATTTCGGCTGTGTCAAACATAAAGAAATTAAAAGTATGTGATAAATCCTAATTGATTCTTTATAATACTTAATATCCTGTAATACTTTTTTCGTACTGTCATGAATCTCATTTATTTTTGCAACAGTTACATAAGAGAAAAAGTTAATTTCTTTTATAGCTTTAAAAATATTATAAAAAAATGATTTGAAACTTAACTGTGCAAAAACATATTGTGCAGAAGCTTTCTCTGCTTACTTATATTTAAATTTAATTTATTGTTAATATTATTTAAAAAATAATTTTGACGTGTTTTTGCGCTGTGGTCAGGAAGCAAGTTGAGGCTCGTCTAAAATGACGATGAAAACTAGAATTGGGAGCTTTTTTCTTTAGACTAGAACTACCAAAAAATCGTAGACAGAAAATCGAAACTGCTCCTCTTTGATTTTTATATGAAAAAAAAATATATTTCATAACAGGTGATTATTTGAACATTATTTCTTCCTCATAGAGGAAGTATTGTTTTACTCTCAAATTCTTGATTTGCGATTTTTTTACAGATGGCGAAAATGAAGTTTTTAAAAAATGTTAGTGTGTGTGGGTATGTCCACATTGGACTTGGCCCGATATCTCGAAAACTATAATACTTCGACTATGTTTTTTTTACGAAATTATAGATCCCTCAGGGTCAGGGAGAAAAATTATGATAAAGAAATTTAATATTTATTTTAATAAATAAATAAGTTAAAACCCGACCGATAAATTCTAACTATTTTTTTCGCAATTTAAAAATTTTGAAAAAATCGTTTTTTTGCAAAAATGCATTTTTTTAAATAAGTTAAATGTAAGTATTTTATTCGTTTTATTTTTTGAACACGCATCGATTGAGCTATTAGCTAACCCTTTAGTGCAATTTAATCAAAAGTTATTAGCATTTAAAAAAAAAAAAATTTGAAAATCTTGTTTTTTAATAATTTTATTACTATGCTTTATTACAAGCTTTAATAAATTTTCATTATCATGTAAGTGATTAAAAAACACATCGAAAGACCTGTTTGCGAACCTTCTAATGTAATCCTGTTCCAAGTTATCAAGGTTTCAAAAATTGAAAATTTTTATAAAAATTAATTCTTTTATGTTTTTTTGCTTTTTATATAAGTTTTATGAAGATTAGTTTTTGCTCGTTTTGTAGGTAATTCAAATATGCATCAATTGGCCTTTTTAATATTTTTTTGCGAGCTATTAATTAAAAATCAGTGATGTTTGTAGTAATCTCTATGAGGAAGCAATGTTTTCAAAAAATGTATACTAAAAAATACTCACACCAAATAAATACTTGAGGTACAACTAGGCAGCGGTTTTTTACTTAACCTTTATAACTAAGAATTTGTGAAATGCTGGAATATGCAAAAAATTAATCTAATTACGGATTCGTCTTATCCAGATAGACTAAAAGCTGTTACAGTCGAATTTTCATCTTTACATATTTAAGGTATTAGTCGCGTAAAATGATTTTCGTCAGATTTTTTTAAAACTTTGTATCTGTATTCATGAGGTATTTATCTATTAAATGAGATCTATCCTATCAATTTTGTCCACTTTTCAGCTTCAAAATATAAATTCAAAGTTCATACTTTTTACATGCAATAGCACTAAATGCATGTATAAATTGTCTCTTATATTCATTTATATTAAAAAAGTCGTGAAATTTTTAAATAAAACTACTAAGTTACACACTGAGATAAAATAAATCATTTAAAAAAAATTAACTTTATTGACCACGCCGAATAAAAAATACAATAATTTAAAAATTCAAAATTTTTTATTTTCACGTGGTTTCATTGAAAAATGTCGTAAACGTGTCAGCAATACATCACGATAACTTATAGTACATGACTCAAAATTGTGAAAATTACATATATTACATTAGAAGAGGTCATAAGGAAGCAAGTGAGTTGATATAAAAGTTTATTTATTGTTCTTTTTATTTTGCGGGAATTTTGCGGGAGCATTTACGCGACTAATACCTTAAATAATGTATATTTTCATTTTATGACTTTACTTAAAATGAATTATTCCCTTACAGTTATTTTCTAATGTTAAACTTTATTCATTGATATAAAATTATAAAGTTTAGGTAAAATTATTGTTCAAATAATCATTTGTTCTAAAAAATATTTTTTTCAATAATTCAATTCTCAATAAAAATCAAAGAGGAGCAGTTTAGATTTTCTCTCTACGATTTTTTGGTAATTCTAGTTAAAAGGAAAAAGCTCCTGCTTTTAGTTTTCATCGTCATTTTAGACGAGCCTCAACTTGCTTCCTGACCACCGTGGCTATTTAGTAGAAATTTTACAAGAATTTTGCCAAATTCTTAGTTATTAAAAAAATCATATAAATTGAAAATTTCTAATATCCATATTGGATCCGCCATTTTGAATTTATACATACTGACTTCAGGTTCGTAATCTGTAGCCTCAAAATCCCCCAGATACAAAATTTTAAGAGAAACCATAATTTTTCAAACATAGGTTTGCCATATTGGATCCGCCATTTTGAATTTTCACAAACTGACTTCAGATTCGTAATCTGCGGCCTCAAACCCCCCAGATACAAAATTTTACGAAAAACCATTAATGTTTAAAAAATTGGTTAGCCATATTGGATCCGCCATTTTGGATTTTCACAAACGGACTTCAGATTAGTGATCAGCGACCCCGAAAGCTTACCAGACTAGTGAAATTTTTGTTATAGCTGTAAGGATTTTAAAAAATTGAACCGTATATAAAACATTGCTTTAAATCGCGGGAGTATAATTATGAAAACTGCTGCGCGCACGAGGGAAGAAGCTGTTCCCCGCAAATGTTCTGTTATTGTCACATAGGTTTTTGCTTTTTAAGATTAATGTGGAAAGTTTGAGCTTTCATTTAAGCCCTATTTGAGATGTTTATCACGTCGCGGTAATTTTTTACAGCTGTTTGAAAACTGCCAAAAATACCATCTTTTGACATTTTAACCTCGTTTTTCTTAAAATTGAGACGTGATGGACAAATTTCACTTACATATTCGTAATCTACGGAAAAAATCCTATAAGAATCACTATGGTTTACTCTTGTGGCAAAGTTTTGTAATTGGAAGGGTTATGTAGAACGGCTGTAGCTCGGAATTTAGAAAGAATCGTATGGATTTTGAAAAATATTTATTTTTTAAAAAATAAAAATTGGAAAATAGACAAAAAAATATTGTTTTTTCATTTTTATATAATATTATATATTACACATCATATTTCGATAAGCTAAAATTTCACCAGTCCCTCTTAATTATTTACTATTCTTTAATTCTTTTCCAATCTTTGCTTCAGTTTTAAATTATTATTTCAATTATTAATTATTTTCATTTATTTTTACACTGTTTTTAATTGTATTAATTATTTTCAATTTTGATTCATTATTTATTTATATTTATATTTAAATATTAGACTTCCGGTTGGCGATTGTGTCCGAGCACACGCGTGTTAAATTAAGCGAACGAAATTAAGAGGAAAGAGGGAAATATCGCGAGGTAGAGTTTGTGAAAAGGGCAAAAAGTCAAAAGAGGACGGAGCTTAAAAGAAGGAAGTGGTTTGGTTTGGTTTGGTTTGCTTAATGGCCTTGAGCCCCCGAAGGTCAAATAGCCAGAACTTCGTTTCTTAAAATTTTCATATATGTTGAGATCTTGTCGTGATTTGTTCAGAAATTCTGAGTGCGTCGAGCAGGCTGCGGTTGAGTGTGAAGGCAGTTGAATACAGTTGTCAAGTTGGCTTCCTTGGCTGAAGGATGCCCGATTCACAGTGATTTCATAAACAAATCATCGAAGTAATTGGGGCAAAAAAAATTTTTGTCCCGATATAGTCCACTCACAGCTGGTACAGAAAGACAGCTCAAAATTGAATTCCTTGGATATCAGATTTTGCTGTCAGTTGATTTCAATTTTGCATCTACAGATTTATTTCCTTCATTTAAACTCCTTTCGCCATGTGCTTTAATAGCCCGCCATTTTGAGTTTGCGAGAAATGCTGTTAAAGTTCCTTGTGTGAGCAACTATTTCTCGGAATTTATCACAAAAACTTTATACGACTTTATAAAGCATTAGGATGGAGCAAACCAGACACTATATAAATCAAGATTTCCAACATTTATAGTCTTAATTCACTAATAACTAATAATAATTATAACAATGCCGGGACGTGCCATGAACACGTCTATTCGGAACTACAGATTAGAACGGAATCCTAAAAGAAGGAAGTGGAAAGTAAGGTGAAAAAGTTAGTGAAAGATCGAGGAGAAGTGAATAAAAGTTAAATTAAAGGTTTTAGAGGTTAGGGCGGATGTTTGGAGAATGACACGACACTAGCGGCAGTAGTGTATTTGATTAGAGTAGTCTTTGACTAGAGAAGAAACTAGCGTAACACGCGGGCCAATTTGAAAAGTTTTAGCAACAGAGGTAATGGTAGGGAGACCGCCCGGAAGTAGGAACACAAAAAAGAAGAAATACAAAGAAACACTCTGGACAGGTTCAAGATGGGCAAAAAGAAGGATCAAGAGTTGGAAAGAAAAATGACAAAAGCTTTAACGAAAATAGGAGAAGATATTAAAAAACAATTGAAGGATCAACAAGAAGAATTGATACAAGAAATGTTGAAAATGATGCAGAAAAAAGAAGAAGAATGGAGAAAAGAAAGAGAAGTTTGGAAAGAAGAAAAAGAGGAACTAATTACTAGAATTAGAAGATTAGAATTCGATAAGGAAAAAGTGGAGCGGCAAAAACGGAAACTGAACATAATAATAAAGGGAGAAGAATTTGACTAAGAAAATGAAGAAAAAGTAGAAAGTAGCGTGGAAAAATTTCTAGAAAAAAGTAGTAGCGAGAATGTTAAAGTGGATAGTGCGTATATAGTGAAAAAGGAAAAAGATTAAAAAAGTGGGAGAATAGTGGTAGCAAAGCTACAAAATTGGCAGATGAAAAAACGGGTAATGAGTAAGAAAAGAGATTAAAAACGGGAATATATATCGACGACGACTTAACGGAATATGAAAGAAAGGTGCAAATGGAAGTGAGAAGAAAAGTAAAAGAAGAGAAAGAAAAAGGAAAAAATGCAAAAATAGGCTATATGAAGTTTCAGGTTGAAGGAAAATGTATCAAGTGGGATGAAATGCAGGAATGTTTCGTGAATGAATCATCAAGAGAAAGAGGTGGATAGAAAAGGAAAGAGGGAAAAGAAGAAAAAGAAAGGGGGGTTAAAATTTGCATTTGGAACATAGCGGGTGTTTTGAATAAAGATAAAGATACATGGGATTACTTAAACAAATTTGAAATAGTAGGACTATTTGAAACGTGAGAGGAAAAGGGCAAATGGGAGAAAATAAAAGCAAAATTACCGAAGAATTTTAATTGGAAGAGTGTTTACGCAAAAAAAAGACTACAAAAAGGGTAGGGCATAGGAGGGAATCATAACAGGAGTGAGCAAGGGAATTAGTGAAAGTGAATATAAAGAATGGACAAGGAATATAGTTGAGTATAAATTCAAATATAATAAAAAGAAGTGGAGATTAATGATAGTATATAGTCAAGATATGAAAGAAACGTTGAAAAGGATATCAAAAGACAAAGTGATCAACAGAGAGGGAAGAATACTGATAACAGAACTAGAAGAAAGAGGGTGGTCAATAATCAATGGATGCAAAGGAGAAGAAGGGGAATTTACATACGCGGGACAGCAAGGAGCATCGGTAATAGATTATGTTATTAGAAATCAAAAGGCAGTAGAAGAGATAGTGCACAAATGAAAATAGGAGATAGAACAGAATCGGACAATTTACCTATGGAGATAGACATAGAAGGAGAAATGATAGAAGGATTTAAAATGGAGATAAGAGAAAAATCAGCAAAAAGACATTGGACAAATGAAGGGATTGAAAAATATCATGATAACTGTAAAGAATGGGAAAGTAAGGAAAAATCAATAGAATGGATATGGAAGGAGATTAAAGAGAAGGTTCAAGAGACGATACCGAAAATAAAGAAAAGGATAAAGAGGTGGAAATTTTGAGAAGCAGTATGGTATGACAGGAGTTGGAAGTTAAGGAAGAGAGAATTGAGAAAGTTTTTACGACAGTGGAGAAAAGAAAAAATAAACAAAGGAGAATATGTACAAAGAAAGAAGGAGTATAAGGATTGGTGTAAAGAGAAAAGGAGGGAATATGAGGATAATGAGGAAGAAAAAATAAGGAATATAAAAACCGAACAAGAGGCATGGAAATATATAAAAAAATTTAGGAAAAGAAGGGAGCCAATTGAGAAAGAAATAGATATGGAGGAATGGAGAGCTCATTTCATGATAAGATTTGAAGGAAAAGAGGAAAGAGAAATGTTTAAAGATACAGAAATAGAAGATGAAGAAAGAAATGAAGAGGAACAGGATGATATAAGTAAGAGAGAATTAGAATAGAACGCAAAAACCGAGATATTTAAAGGGTAGCATGAAGTTTAAAGACAGAAGAACGATAGCAAGATACAGATGCCGAAATAAGGCAAAAAGGAGAGAATTTTTGAAGGTGAGCGAAGATAAAATATGTAGAAACTGTGGATTAAAGGAAGAAACAATGCTGCACATATTAAAAGAGTGTGAGAAGACAAAAACGAATGATGAAATACCGGAAGTGTTAGCAGAAGATGGGAAAGGTCTGGAGGTGATGAAAGGGATAGATAGAGAACGAGAAAAGGCGAAAAAAGAAGAGACAGTGTTGTGTAATGATTGATACAAAAGGAAGTAAGAACTATTTAATTAGACAATTTTTTAGAAAAATGTGTTTGTTTAAAGTAGACAATTATATAATTTATATTTAAAAATGTATGGAAAAATGGAAGTTCGTCCAGAGCCGAAAGGCAAGGACTAAGAAATAATAAATAATAATATTTAAATATTAAATTAAATTATTTGTAATCTAACGTTACTTTTTAACGTCCCTTAACGTTGCTGCAGTTGGATTTAACATTAAAATGTCCATGGCCATTTAACGTTCGGCTGGAACGTTATAGAACGTTACTTTGGGACCTTCAATGGACATTCGAAAAATCGCAGTACGGGTTGCGGAAAAATGTTGCGGAAAGTCTGAAATTTTTTTTATTAATTATAATCGATGTTGATAATGTTATTGCTTCTTAAGAACAGTGGTCGCTAAAATCAACTGCGCAGCTCTAGTTGTGATAGAAAACTACTGCGCACAGTATTAACGTTATTTAATTTTTAAACATTTTTGAATGTCCATTGAAGGTCCCAAAGTAACGTTCTATAACTTTCCAGGTAAACGTTAAATGGCCAAGGACATTTTAACGTTAAATCGACCTTCAGCAACGTTACTTTTTAACGTCCCGGACCTTAAAAAGTAACGTTATCTGAAAGTTAAATAACGTTCAGTGCTATTAGGGTTAATATTTAAATAAGCAATTTTATTTCACATGCCTGAAATGAAAAAGAACTATTTTCTAATTCAGCACACAGTACAATCCAAAAAGTACGATAAAAAGACGATTATTGTTATTGAAATTCTGAAATCGTTTTGGATTTTAGTTGATTAAACTTAACATATGTCCATGTACAAAGAAAAATTCAGTAAGATTTATTCAAGCCTATAATTTACACACAATAGAGTAGCTATATTTATTTTCAATAATGATATACATACATTTAGGTTACTACAGAGCTACGCACAGTAGCGGCGCGGCTACGCCAGTCCGCGCTAGCTTAAATTAATAATTTTTTTCTCGAAAACTATAAGGCATACCATCTTGTTCTTTGGCTTAAATGTTTAAGCACATTATAAGCTATGTTTATGAATTTTTTGAAGAAAATCGAAGATATGATTTTGATTTTTTTTTAGATAAATAATTTTTTTTATTAATAAAAATTTAATTATAAACAATTTTTTATTTATTATAATTTTTCTTAAAAAAGCATTCAAATACGAGAAATTAAAAAAAAAATTAATCTAAATTGCTTGAAAATTACGGAAGTTATGAGTAAACAAAAAAAATAATACTCAAAATTTTGAATTCGAATATTTTTAAAAATATTTTGAATTTTTCAAAAATACTTGAGATTTCTTTTTTTAACTTAAGGAACCCAAATCATCAATTTCATAAATGTTACTTAATGTGACTGAAATTGGTGCGATCACTTGGTATGGACTCGACTATATGTAGGCCACTTTAGGACAAAAACATCTTAAAACAGAACATAATATCAAATTAAATTCTTAATATAAATACAATCAAAGCATACTAAATTTGAGGTTATTAAAACACAACTAAGTTAAAAGTACAAATATGAAATATAAGATAAAACAACTCATAACATTATAAATAAATCATACAATTAGAAACATTCTTAATAAAATCAACAATATCACGTCGTTATTAATAGAATAATAAATATTTAAAATAACAGATAGGTAACGTAAAAACGTGTATCATGGTCACATGTTAAAATTTCCTATTTAGAGGTTAACAGACTAACACTCATTACGTTATCAACAGATGGCACAGTACATTACCTATGTATTTTAATAGTATCATCTAAATTATGTTTCATCAAATAATAACAAAAAACAAAACAATTTGAAATTGATCCAAAATCACATTATATAATTCATTATAATTATTTAAATCTGTTATTAGGTTTAGACTATTATTTTTCTCTTTTTTAATAAAAAACATTTCACCTACTTTTCTTTTGTATTCATTCGTTTTTTATGTTGTACCTAGTTTTATCAAGATATCTATCGTAGTGTTAGATCTGAATACGGTATTAACAGTACCTACAGTTTTTTAACAATCTTTTAATTGTCCAAGAATAATTACCCAAAAAGAGATAGACACAATGGACTTATCTACTATCAAATTTTTTTCTACTTAATTTCGATTACTATTATTATTATTTAAAAATTTTAATGTATTTTTTACACGTTTAACAATAAAGTCACTAGGATAACTATTTAGCAGCAAATCAAAAATAATTTTCTTAAAATTCTTTTCCTGAAAAACTGCGTCAAATAACTTAAAAATAAAATCAACCAAATTGTTTACTAACGCAATTTTTTGTTGGATCAGGTTATTACAATAAAAATTCAAATATCTTCCAGAATAAGTATTTTTTGTAAACCAATCCGTGATCAATTTCCCATCCGTAGATCTAATGAGTTTAACATTTAAGAAATACAATTCACCATTATGCTCCACTTCATGAGTGAATTTTAACCTCGGATGATAAGCATTGAAATTGTCCAATACATAATTTGCATAAATCTATTCACTTAAGGGGGAGTAACACCTTTGAATGTCAATTTTATCTGTTTTACACTGTTAGAAAAATCTGACTGAATTTTCATTCACATATGCTGGAAGTTTTTTCCATTCATGTAAATGAAATTTGAAATATATGTGATTGAAAATTTAGTTACACGATGTATAATTTTAAGGTTAGCGTGCATTAATTTTAATGCACACGCATTCAAAAAAATTTTTTGCCTATAATTAAATTTTCATGCACAGGTGAATTAATTTTAATACATGCGGATGGAAAAAACTTCCAGCATACGTGAATTGAATTTCATTCAGGCATGCATTAATTTTCGTGTTATTATCTCTTAATATTAAAATAAATGTACCTCAAAATGTAGTTAAATAATTCATTTATTTAAAATAAATTCACTTTTTACAACGAATTAAACATGAAAATTTGAATATTATGCGTCACATTTTTAACATGTTTTAAATTATTCGCGCAACAAATAGAATACAAATTTAAAAAAACTTAAAATTTTCTTTGAGTGTTTTTTTCATCAAGTGGTTTTACCAATCTTGAGGATCACATAGTTTTCGTAATAACTTAACATAAACTGACAATGAGCTTAAATTATTATAAATAAGAAATAAATAATATAGTAATGGTTCAACATTTAAAAATACTTGAAAGTTCTTCCAGTTTTCTGGCTAAGGTGAAAACCGTCGAATCAAATTTCTGTTTGCGGTATTTACCTTTGGGAGCTGATTTGCTACCTGAATCTGGATTAATTTGGAGTAGTATTCTGTAAAATAATTTATAAAAAATTGTAAAATTAGAATATTCATAAGAGATATATTATAGGGTGGCCCAACAAATTTTATTTAGGTCTTCCTTCACATTTCCTTCATTTTTCCCCTATTTTATTAAATGCAAAATCTATTAAGGAAATTGGGTCAACTAAAATTTCGATCATATAAAAATTATGTTAAAAAAAATTGAACAAAATTTATTTTAAAAAAATGTATGTCGTATGAATGTTGAAAATTAAAATTAAATTGGAAATTAATTACAATTTAGATAAAATACTTGTGACAATGTTTTTGCTTTTTTTTTATCAATCCTTTATCAACAAGTTTTTGTACATAGAAAAAAATAGAAAATACGTTACTGAGGAAAGAAGCACAAAAAACCTAAAAAACTATTAAAAGATTTTTAAAAATCATAAAATCTACGTAAAAATGAAAAAAATCTTCAAGAAAAAGAAAGGTTCAAAGAGAGGGGACACTGATAATTTGAAAATATCGAAATTCAAAACAGGGACACTAATATTTTTCTTTAGTGTAATGTAAATCGTATAAAGATCGTACGATGTGAAAAATTAATTAAATTAAAATTTTTACCAGTTTAGAATTTATATTTTAGAAAAAAAAATGTTAAACATAAAACTTCTTTCACAGTATTCAGTCTATTCTATCACAAATTTTTTCCTCAGTTCTGTAGTAATTTTTTACCATTATTGCGAATAAATTAAAAAAAAAAAAAGCAAGATATTTGAAAATGTCTATGTTTGTAATTGTTGATAATATGGAAGTTTTTTGACCCAAAGTTATGAAAGAAAAAAATTGGCATCTCTCAGTAACGGGTTGAAATATGTATTATTTTTCTTACTGATTAAATTTTGCATCAATTCCACAATTTTCTATTGTCCATTATTTTCTGCAAAATTATGGATTTTAAAAGTTGTTTTTAGATAGAAAAGTGGCTATACCCTCTTCTAGAGGGTAACATTTCATTACAGACAAAAATCTTTGAAAATTTTGAAAAATTAAGAAATTACTAAAAGAAAATTAAGGAAACAGCAATAAAAAATATTTTGAAACAATGAATAAAAGTAGATAAATAAATAAAATTAGAAAGTGTAAAAAACAAGTAAAAAGTACTCAAAAGAAATGTCAAATAATGTCTATTTGAATAAAAAAAGTGTAAAATTATTCAAACCCGCAGAAAATTAAAACAAAAAATGGAAACATCTTTGAAAATACGAAACTCATTTGTTAATTTACAAAAAAAATAGTTTAATCAGAGAAGAAGAAAAGAGGACTAAAAATACGCAAGATTTTAAAAAATAACAAAAAAAAAAGAAACAAAAATTTTTAAAGAAATGAAATAATTTATGGATTTTTTTTTAGAAATTATGAAAATAAATAAGGAAATAAAAAAAACACGTAGATTTTTCTAAATTTTAAAAAATCAAAATATGATAAAAACTGAAATATCTTGCATAAAAAGAAGAAAATTCTAGCAAATCTTATAATATGTACAAAAGGAAGATAAACAATTAAAATAAAAGTAAAAAAAAAAACTTTTAAGAATGAAAGAAATTTAGAATAAAATGTAGGATAAAATACAAAATACTGAATATTTTTTTAAAAAAATGAAAAATGGTAAGAAAAATATTAAACAGTTTTCAAAGAAAGACATTTTTAATATGTTTCTAAGAAGTAGAGAAGAGATTATTAAATTAGAAAATTTAATTAAAGATCAAACAGCGATAATCAATTATGAAAGGATAAAAAATGAATAGTAAACTTTAAAGATTTTAAAAAATCTGATGAAAATTAAGTGGTTATTCTTAAATTTAAAGGACTTGGAATTATTAAAATTTAAGGGCTTGTATCATATTCTGAATATCTACCATATTCAGTTCCATTTTAAAACTATTTAAGAATAAAGACGGAAATTTAAAATTTCCAGGTTTATTTACAGATGTTTTTTCATCATGTACTAAATGTATGGCAATTTGTCGGGATTAAAATAAGGATTGCTGAACACCCTGATTAAAATAAGTACAAAATATTCACCTTTGTATAAATTCTAAAGTTTTGTTTAGTTCAGGTGGGTAAGCGCATCCAAATACGAAGAAAATAATAAAAGTTGTTAATATTCCTTCTAGTGCATCTTGGCAAAAAAATATTACTTCCTTTTCGTAAATGACTGTAAAAGTTGCATTCTCATCATAAAATGAATTTCCTGGAAAATAATGAAACAAAATTGAATCATTCACTCAAACTTAATATATTATTTGATAAAAAAGTATGTAAAAAGTATTAGAATTAATTAAAATGTAGATATATACCTCTAATGATAAGAACAGGATAGTCGGTTTCTGGACTCAATAATACGTCGGTATCTGTTTTCTTTTCCTACAAAAAATAAATAATTATTTGTACGTATAATTTAAAGCAGAAAGTATCATACAGTAAAATATGAAATTTAACTTACATCAACAACTTTAAATAATAATTCCTCATTTTCCTTGAAGTATTTTATCAAGAGTGGGAAAACTACTAAAGTATTCGGTATATTATCCTTTCGGACCTTAGCAGCAGTTTTAGAAGTTTCAATTGTATCTTGAAATATCGATTCCCTGCCTTTTATGTTATCAGGAATTTTATAAAATAACCGAATTGTTTTTATCTTATTCTCCAAAGAATTTTTCCAAACTGTACGAATATCTTTTCCCAAAAGCCTAGATCCATGTTTTAACAGATAGTCTACTTCTTTTAAAAAAGGCCACAGAGTTGTTATCTGTGTTATATTTCGGTCTTTAGCATTAATCGAGGCTCGTAGAGTTGGATAACCATCATTCATCAGCTGTGTTATAAGTTCCGGATCTTGATCTTCCAAATTAAGAAAAAACATTTCTTCTAACTGCTTTCTTTTGTTTTCTTGTGTCTCTGTTGTTTCGGAATGTGGTAAAGGAGGTGCGTAATCAACGCAACCATAAGAATCTTGACGACGTGATATTGAGATTTCCACTTCGCGTTCCAATAGCGTAGGGTTGTCAACGTCTTCATCAGTTGAGGAGTCAGGATCAATTGCTTGTGTATTTTTTACCTTTCCCATGCTTTTTAAATAACCTACACGATTACATATTTTTAGTCTAAAGTTTTCTATGCCTTTTCCCCAAGTTACATTTTCTATCTGATCAAGAAAACTATTCGGAAATTTCTTAGACAGTATTGTTGCGACTTTTGTAGCAAAACCTCTAATCGTATCAGCATTGGAAGTATTTAAATGATCTATTATATAATTTGCTATTATGTGCACGATCTCTTGTTTTGGAGAAAATGTCAATTTAAGTCCTTCTTCACATTGTTTCTGCACGTCTTCTGGTACCTTACTCCAAATATCTGTTTCAAAATTAAATAAGTTTCTTACTTTTGAGGTACTAGTTGTTTCTTCGCGATTTCTAAAACTTTGATTGTCAATGTTCTGTTCATCGTCAACTGAAAAGCATTTAAATATATTTCACAACATATTTCTAAATTAAGAACGAATTGCAGTATTTACAGGCTTAGGGGATAAAAAATAGGGGTCTTTTAGGGTACTTTAAAAAGTTAATAAATAAATAATACATCTTAATTAATTTGCAAGACAAAAACATTTTCTAGTCCACATTTTAAAAGAGTTACGATATTTTTTTTAAAGTTATTAAATTATTAACTTTTATGATAAAAAATATTTTATTTAATAAATACGTACATGAAACAATAAGACTGCTTAATTAGAATTGTGGGACTGCTTATTATAAAATGAATAAAAACATCTTTAAATGTAAAAAGTATGACAGGGTGGCCACAATTTTCAATTCACAAATTTTCCTGACATTTCCCTGACTTTTCCCTGACATAAAATTGTTATCATAAGTAATAAAGAAACAGCTAAAATAAAATAAAATTTTGCTTTATTCTTAAAAAGCAAGGCTGATAAAAATAATGATTTAAAAAAAATTTTTAAAAAATTGGTTTTCTATTATTTAAATAGGATTTTTCTTATTTAAATTGAAAATTGATTTTTTTTTAAATATAATCAGATTACATAAAATCTCAAAATGTTTATTTGTAAGTAGTTTATTAAAGAAATAAAGAATAAATTAAACAACCAACACAAGAATGAAACAGTGACATAAAAAAATATAAAAAGGTAGAAACTCTTTTAAAAAATTAAACTATTTACGGAAATTTTTTTTAAATTAAAATAATAAATAATAAGATAATTTAAAAACCGTTAGAATATATTACTAAAGAGAATAAATTTTAAAATTAGAAAAATTACAGAATTATTTTACAAATTGAATAAAAAACAATAAATAGGTATAATTTTGAAAAATTGAAAAAAAATTTAAAAAGAAAAGAAATTCTATGACATAGAAAAACGATGTTAACATGAGAATATTTAGTACAAGATTATTTTTACATAATATAAAATAAAAGAATAAAAACTTTCAAAAAAGTAGAAATTTGGGAAATTTAAAAAATGTAGATAAAAGCATCAAATAAATTTTTGCAAAAATTTGTAATTATAAAATAAAAACTAAACAATTTTAAAGAAGGGAAAATGTTTCTAAGAAATAGAAAAATACTGACAAAATATAATGAATTAATTAAAATGCAAGAAAAGACTAAGAAAATTGTGAAACAACAAGAAAATTAAATAAATATTAGGAAGAAAATGGAGAAATGGTTTTTTTTTCTTAAATAATAATAAATTTAGAAAAATTAAAGAAAATTTAAAAATTTTATAAAAGCATAAGTAAGTTTGCAAAAAATCTCGAAAAAAAAAGACAAAATGTGAAAACAAATTGAATAAATATACAAAAAAATAAGCTTATTAATTTTTCAAAATATGGAAATAATTATGAAAAATATCGAAATAAACAGTTCAGTTATTATAACAATTATATTAATCTTATTATAAAAAACGTTGAGACCATGAACATCTGAATAAATAAAAAGAACATTTTTTGTTTGAAGCTATCGTTTTTTCTTTTAATAATCTTATTATAATTAGTATAAAAAAATTGTGTAAAATAATGTGAAATAATTTGAATAAAAAGAAGAAAATTAAAAAGAATCTTAAAATAAAAAAAATGCAAAAAAAAATTAAAAGTAAAAGGAGAAAAAATCTTAAAATTTTGTAAAAATAAGAAATTATAATATAAAAATTAAACAGCTTCAAGAAAAGATATCTTAATTCAATATCACTTAGAAATATTGTAAGAATTAAAAAAAGGATTATTGTGACTATAGAAAATAATCAATATTATTTAATTATTATGCATCAATTAATATGCATTTAAATTTGAATTAATTGAAACTTAAAAGTTGGAAAAAATTGGCTTATGAGTTAATTGACGTTGGAATTTATTAAAATTATAATGATTTAAAGATATAAAAATTTTATATTATTTTTTACTATCTTCAAACCAAAAATTTGTAAATATTTTTTTAAGAGAGAACATTTTCCTAACCATTTTTTCCCCCTGACGTTTTCCTGACTTCCCTGATACTGTGGAACCCAGTATAAAAACTAATTTGTTTTCTTATTAAAAGCTAAACAATTCTCAAAAGAATGAAAATTTAAATCAACTCAAACTTGAATTTACAAAAATTTGAAAAAATTAAAATTTTGATAAATTTACGACTGGATTAATAATAAATTTTAATCAAATAATATTTAAAGAGATAAAATAGAAAAAGAGACAAAACAATATATTGAAAAATTGGAGAAAATCTTTAAAAACAAATTTAACAAACTATGAAGAAATAGTAAGAATAAAATAAGAAAATGTAAAAGTTGTAAAAACAGAATGACAAATTCCATTTAAGGGCATGTGGTGGAGAATGACGTCACTAGTATAGGCAAAATTTGTCCGTAAACTTTCTTTGAAAATAGTAAATATCTTAACACCAAGCTTTGTAGAATTACTCAAAATACCATTAGTAAGGTCTCTCTGACTCAAGTTTTTTTTTAAATTTTACGTTAAAAATAATTTTTTTAATTTTCAGAAAATCGGCTAATTTGTTTTAAAAATTAATTTTAAGGCAAAATTTAAACAACCTTGGGTCAGAGAGACCTTCTTAATTATTCACACATTGAAAAAACGAGTTAATCTAGAAATAATCTCAGAAATGAAAAAAATTTGCTTTCCTTCTCCCTTAAATTATCAAATTAAATAAGAAAATCAATTAAAAAAATTAATAAATTTTCCGAAATATTATAAAACCAAAATTATATAAAAAATTACATTCTCAAGAAATGAAACTATTATTGAAATTAATTCCACCAAATTTCTTAAGATCCAGTTGTACATTTCAAAAAAAAAAAATTAGGTTCAGCTAAAATTTGTTGTAAAATAAAAATTATTTACCATTTTATGCTTTTTCTTTAAATTTAATGAATAAATGCAATTTTTATCCAATTCTGATAAATAGGGGCTCATTTGTCACGTTAAAACATTCTCTAAATTTTATTTGTTGGGTTTAACTAAATAGTTTTTTGTTTAAAAGTTATTAAACAAACAAAATTTGTTCTTTACTTATTTTTTAAACAGAATATTATTTAACAAAATTTAACAAATAAAATTGTAGTAAATGTTTTAACGAAAAAAATTAGTAGGCATTATTTGTCAGAATTGGATGAAAATTGCAGTTGTTCATTAAATTAAAAAAAATATTAAATGATTATTACTTGACAACAAATTTTAGCTCAACCAAATTATTGTTTTTATTTTTATACAACTTGATCTTTAAAATTTGGTGAATTAATTTCAATATTTTTATTTATGATGAAAAACGATTTTTTAGTTGGAGGTTATGTAAATGGAGAGAACCTCCTTTAAATTAAAATGAATCAAAAAATGATTAATTCTTGAATTTTAACTGTTAAAATTTAAAATAATTGTAATTTAAGACTTTATTACTTTAAAGTTTAGGATCAAAAATTTTTTAAAAGTTTTGTTTTTTAAATTGCTAGTTTTCGTAAAAGATAGGCGATATTAGGGACAAATTTTAAAAATAGGGGACCTTTAGGGGCTAATTGCAAAATAGGGGACTTTTTGGTGAAATAGTCCCCTAAATTTATTTTATCTTATAACTACAAAATAATAATCAATTAAATTACCAATTTGTGGATCAGAAACATTTTTTGAATTATCATTTCGTTGAACTAGTAGCGAATTATTAGGATTGTTTTCTTTTGTAGAAGATGCATTCCTTATTCGCTCTGAATCATTTTCGTAATCCTCACTGGGCGGTAAAATTAGTAAATGCAAAGAATCTTCTTTTTTTCCTCCACGCGTCTTCTCCACAATTCAATAAGAACAGTGTCATCGTCTATTTTTGTCCAATTTTCTGGCAAGACAATCTGCATTTAAAAAATTTGGAATAAATATAAATTAAATTTCCTGATATTTTAAAAGAGACCAATATTGAAAAACTGTTACCTTATAATCATTTCCTTGTAGGCCGAATTTCCGTACAGAAGAATCAACTAGTTGCGTTATACTATTAGCATTAATTAAATTTTTTTTGGATCTATCAGATAGGGATACAGTGAATAAGTGCATTGTGAAATCTGAAAAAATAAGAAACACATATTAAGAATTACTCTTCAATAAACTTGAATAAATAATATAATTGTGACTCAAAATACGTGAGTTTTAAACTTGATTTCAAAACAAATAAAATATAAAAATCTATACTTTTTGGAAAATTTTTTGAATAATGGAAAATTTTAGTATTCTTGTTTCGTTAATTATTAACTTCAAGAAGACATCAGTTTTTACATAAAGGCTTTTAACACTGAATAAAAGATGAAGACTTTTTGAAGATAAAGAATTTTAATTACCGTATTCATCATTAACGTATTATACTTAAAAAGGACTGGTGACAAAACCGTATTTAGGTTTGACACAGAGCATGTTTTTCAATTTATATTCATTTAAAGGATTATAATTCAGCAATTTTTGCAAAATATAGCATTCATATCGTATAGAACGCCCCAGTTTGTAACATCTCAAGTGCGGAAGAAACTTAGTTTTCACAATCTCCAAAAAAACATACAATTCTTTTTCTTTATGAAAAAGAAACATGCATATTTTTGCAAATACAATCTTATGTTGGTAACCCTCTTGCCGTATTGCTAACAAGTGTCCTTTTTTATATTGAGTGCCTTTAATTGTAACTAAGTTGCTTTCCTCTAGATCTTCTAACAAATTTGCTTCGCTTAAAGTTTTTTTAATATCTTCATTGTACAAATCCATTTGAAATGCATTTAGGGAATCAAATTCAACTTCAAATTTTATATCAGATCCTAATCTCAAATAGCTTTGAAACAATTCATGTTTTTCGCTCAGTGATTTTGCAATATTAATAAAATTAAGTAGGTGTCGTACAGTCCGCTTAAAAAACAGAAGAACAGAATGCCAAACTTTGTCGTCGAGATCTTTAATTTTGTCTTCAATAAGAAGCGGAAAAAGTCGAAGAAAAGTCGAAACCTGGCAAGCTCCACCAGGTATTCTGTCACTTTTATTTACAATGAGACAAGGTTTATCTTTGTTGTCCTCTACTGTGTATTTAAATTTTTCAATTCGATCGTTTAACTCCTGTAGAGTAAACCATTTTTTAGAAATAAAATAGTCTACACATAGTTTCATATCAAAGGCTACAACACCTTCAAACAAATCATGTCCTAGACATGAAGGAAGTCCTGGAGCACACACATGATAATTTTGTAGTTGATTAAAGACGGAACTAAATTTGATTCCCCGATAATCGTTATTAGGATCAATTTTCTTCACATCGTCGTTATATGTACTAGCAGTTCTTAGTTTACCTATTTTGCTTTCTCCATTCTCACCGTTAAACTCGCTTCTTGTTAAGGTACAAAATCTGCATATATACAATGCCGTGCTGAAATTTTCTATAAAACCTCCCAAACCATGACTATCTAAATTGTCACCCGTAATAAACACGAGAGCACCTTTTCTAATTTTTTGATCAATCTCTAAACCCATAGTTTCAATTTTTTTAATTCTTCAACTACTTTACCGTACACCTTCTCGTGTTGAAAATCTTTCTCTTTACATAAAACTACAAGTTTAATTGTATTCACATGAGAACGCAGATGTTCAGGAAGATTTCCGATACTCATATATATTGCGAGTAACTTATGTTTCTTTTTTGAGGGTCCAATAGGATTTACAATTTCAAAGGAGTCTTGGTAGAGAATAATTTTAATAGCATCAGGGTTATCTTTAAAAAATTGATTGGATTTATAAGCAGCTCCATCCTCAAAATCTACTAAAATGTTGTCATCTCTAATTAGAGATTCATTATCAAGTGTGCTGTTAACAGATTTATCTCGAAAACAAGCTTTTATTGTATCAGATATAGGAACATATTGAAAAAACTTTTTTTCTTCTGCATTAATTGGTACTGAAACAGGTTGAATAAAATCAAATTCACTTTTATAAAATTTTTTTCTCCTGTAATCCGATTTCAAACAGTTTCTATTTTGTTTCATAGGATCTTCGTTAAATGCTGTTTCTAAAATGTTATCTATTTTTTCCGATGAAATGTTTTCGGCCAATAATCGTTCTTGCAAATTTTGTTTAATAATATCTATTCCATCGTCGTGAAGTCTATTTATTTCGGTAACTATAAACTGGATCAACGTTGCAGGAATTGAATATTCACTTTCTAGTTTCAGATAAAATTGTGCAATATTTTTGAGAAAAAGGTTGCCAAATTGGTCAGTATCCTGATTCACATTTGATTCTTCTAACATGTTTATTTCTTCATTTATTTCTACCTCATTTTCAACATTTTCAACGTTGTTTGTATTTTCAAACAGTACTTCAACATTCGAATCTATTCCAGCATTTTCAAAATTAACTATTTCTTGTTTATTATCCAAATTTCTATGACATTTAGTTAAATGGCTTGTAAAAGAACTTAAATTCTTATAAATTTTATTGCAACGACGATAAGGGCACATAATTTCCTCTTTTTTATTTATATGGTTTTTTAAGTGTTTTATTAATTAAGGATGCTGATCAAATTGCTTATTACAAATATTAACACTGCACATGAACTTGCCATCTTTATTAACTGTTGATGGAATATCAACAGTTACATCAGAAATTGTCAGCTTGATCACCTGGACAGTATCTCAAAAACATAAAGCAATTACAGTCACGATATCTTTGTCAAAATGTAGAATCGAGATTTAAAACCTAGAAATGGAAAGAATAAAAAATTTGCGTTTAAAAATGTATTAATAATATATTTTACATTTCTATTCTACTTTTTGACTTAAATATCATGCTTTAATTGAATTGTTTTTTCGATCCACTCCGAGCTGACAGACCGACTATTTTCGTCGTATTATATTTATTTATTTCAAGACTGATAAAAATCATCATTAAAAAAAAAGATTAAAAAAAATCTGGTTTTTTTATTCAAATTATGGATTTTTTTTATTGAAATCAAAAATTAATTTTTTAAAAACATAATAAATATATTTGAATATAATATGAATAAATTATAAAAAGAAACAGCAGAAAAGCGTATAAAGATGAGAAACTAAATACAAAAATTAAACTTTTTTCAAAAAAGTAAACTATTTACAGACATTTTTATTTTATCTTTAAAAAATAAATAAGATAATAACTAAGGAATCTTGACCGCATGACATAACCTCAAACTAAAAAGTGATTTTTAACAGCAAATGAAACCATAATTAAAATGACAAATTAAAATTGACAAATAGTAGCTCATTCTTCTCTTTGAAACATTCTCTACAATTCCACTCGTTGAATTTTGTTTAAAATATTTTTTTCAAAAGTTATTAAAAAAATAAAAAAAAAGTTTATTTCTTTTATAACTTTTGAACAAAATATTTTAAACAAAATTCAACGAGTCGAATTTCAGAGAATATTTCAAAGAGTATAATAAGCTACTATTTGTCAAAATTGGTTAAAAATTTTATTTGGTTATAAGGCCTTAAAGAAAAAACACAAAATGTTCAATAATTATTATTTTACAACAAATTTTGGTCCAAATTAATTTTTTTTTTTTTGATAATTGTACAACTAAATCTTTAAAAATTTTGTGAAATCATTTTAATTATGGTTTCACTTGCTGTTAAAAATCACTTTTTAGTTTAAGGTTATGTCATGCGGTCAAGACTCTTTAAAAAATCGTAATGTTTATTTTAGTAATAACTGAAGAGAACAAAATTTAAAAATTAGAAAAATTGGAGAAGTATTTTACCATAGACACGGTGGTCTTGAAGCCGGAAAGTTCCGACCTAAAATGACGAGAAAATCGGCTAATGAGGAAGTGTTCTGTTTGATGTGAATATCACAAATCCGTTGGTTTTGAAATCCTAGCTGATCTTTTAAGCAAGATATTGCAAAATGAATTAAAAATATACGATTTTTCAATTTTATTTTCCCGAAAAATTCAATTTTTCTTATATATATATGTATATGTAATTTTGTATGTAAATGAATATACATATATATACTTATATATAGTGTGTCCCAAAGTTTGGAAACGGACATGAATCTCAAAAAATCTAAATATTAAAAAGTTACAACGGAAATGAGTTTAGATTAAACTTGAACTGCTAAATGCGTTATTTATTCAATATGGTATAATTTATCTTGAAAGATTTATTAAATGGATATTATTACAGAAATGTATTCATATAGTATATGTATATATCCTCAAAGATATAAAAATAGTTATTTATGACACAAGGACCCTAAATGGCACTTTATGGTACGAGTATGTATCGCAATACGAGCCTAAGTCCAATCTTAGCCGAGGCGAAGCCGAGGTGAAGTGAAGATATGAAGCCGAGGCTCCACCGAAAAGTAGACGAGGCTCTGATATGGCTTTGGCGAATTGTACGATACACGAGAACTTAAGTGCCGAGAGGGTCCAAGTGTCATATAACATTTTTTATCACACAAAAAACTAAAAATTCGAACCTAGGGAGAGGTGGTTATCGTAAAAAAGGGCCTCCGGGGGCATTTCTAGGTGGGAGTAGGTCGACAGACTCAGAAATGCCCCCGGAGGGCGGCAAAACCGTGTACAGCCGTGACGTTTGGTCCAGTTTGGGCAGCTGTACCATAAAGTAAAGGTCAGTTGACCAGCAACAGCCAATTAGATTGCGAGTTCATTTACTTCACGGCCTAGGCCGTGAAATGAGCCCTTACAGGTTCCCAAACAAGCCGTAAAATCTAACTTTTGATGTAAGTGTGATAAAAACAATTTTTTTATTAAAAATATAAAATCATGAACTGAAAAAGTTAATTAAATAATTAGATATTTTTGTAAATGAGCATTTTGTTTCCAAGTTAAAGATTTTTATTAGTATTTTTTAATTTAAAAATTGTTTTTTATATCTTTGAGGATATATACATATACTATATGCATACATTTCTGTAATAATATTTATTTAATAAATCTTTTAAGATAAATTATATCATTTTTAATAAATAACGCATTTAGCAGTTCAAGTTTAATCTAAACTCATTTCCCTTGTAACTTTTTAATATAATTTTTTCTTAATTTGCATAGCATACAAGTTGAATTTACAAAGTAACTGTAACAAGTATTCATACACTTTGGGTTGGGCATTTCAAAAAAACTTACTACAATTAAGGATACACAACATAAAAATAAGGTAAGAGTTCAAAATTTTGAATACACTGGGATCTAGAATTATGCAATTTAGATTTTTTGAGATTCATGTCCGTTTCAAAACTTTAGGACACCCTATATATAGGTATATATATGTATATTCATTTACATAAAAAATTACATATACATATATATATAAGAAAAATTGAATTTTTCGGGAAAATAAAATTGAAAAATCGTATATTTTTAATTCGTTTTGCAATATCTTGCTTAAAAGATCAGCTAGGATTTCAAATCCAACGGATTTGTGATATTCACATCAAACAGAACACTTCCTCATTAGCCGATTTTCTCGTCATTTTAGGTCGGAACTTTCCGGCTTCAAGACCACCGTGTAGAATTGAACAAAAAAGAATGAATAAAATTGTAAAAAACTTTAAATAATTTCAAAAGAAAAAACAATCTATGAAACAGTAGAATTAAAGAATTAATTAAAACGCAAGGAAGGTCTAAAAAAATAGCAAAAAGTCAAGAAAATTAAATAAATAGAAAGAAAATAGAGAAATGTTTTTTCCCTTAATCTAACAAATTGTAAAAAATGTAAAAAGTACAAAAAATAATAAAATTTGATTAGAATCTACAAAAAATTAGAATTAATAAAAATAAAATAAAAAAATTACATATAAAGATAAATAAAAAGTTTATAAAAAAAATTTAAAAAACCTTTAAAAATAAAAAAGTTTAGGCAAATTGAACCAAGTACATTTTTATAATATTACACTTGAAACAAATCCAACAATAAATTAAAAAATAAAGAAAATCTAAACATTGCATGGAAGAAAAAGTTTACTAAAAATTTCGAAAAAATATACAAGGCGTAAAAACAAATTGAATAAATTTATTAAAAAATGGGCGTATTTATTTTTAAAAATATGTAAATAATTATGATTTTACATGCGGTATAAGAGATCTGGAGACTTGAAAAGTTTTTTTTAAATTAAATTATGATTTTAATGTAAATGTTTCAATGATTTAAATAACAATTTAAATCATGATTTTAATCCAAATAAGTTAAGTTAAATTTCAAATTTTTTTCTTATTCACTGTAAAAAATAAAAAATGAGAAATTTATAAATTTACCAGGTCAGACGATATAAAATTATAAATGATTCGTAAGTTAACACGTCGAACGATGTATGAATCCAACGTTCGACGTCATTAAAAGACAGATATTCTGTTAGTTTTTAAATCATGTGTAATTCTCATTAATTTTTTTACAGTATATCAGCATATTCGCTGACAAAGTCGCTAGTGACTACACTAAATAATGCCGCAAAGCACAAGGATAACCTTTAAATTCAAAGAAAATTTTAAAGTAAAACCAGAAAATAAATACTTGGGAAATAATCCTTAAAAAGGGATCCGAAGCAAAGTTAAGTTTTTTTACATTCTTGTAGAAAGTATACACAAGAGAAAAAAAATCAAATAAACATAACCTAAAATAGAAGATGTCAACACAGGCAACAAATATAATTAATAAAAACACTTACGGTTCCTTTTTCAGCTTCGCTTTACATTTATCACTTCAATTGCTTCTTCGTTCGTTAAGAAAAACATATATTAGTTTTCAAACTGCTTAATACCTGCACAATAATAGAGTTTGCGATTTTTTTTATGAAAGTTTGCGGCAGTTGACGAACAGTCGAACAAGAAAAATAGGACGCTGCGCACAACAAGCTCGCGCGCGTCTTTCTGATCAGCCAATGAGAGTTACCTTGCAAACCGCGCTTTTTGAAAAACCGAAATATTAAAATTTGGATAGAATAATTTTCATTTATTGATTCCTTAAATTTCAGTTAATTTTAATTGATTTTCATATTAATGTATAGGTAAGCTAAATTCAATACATACATGAATGAAATTTTATTTGCTTATGAATTAATATAAATTTCATTCAACATTGAATGAAAATTCATTGACGTGAATGAATTAAAAGTGAATTAATTTTCATACTTTTTCTAACAGTGTATTTTTGATTTTTTTTAACATAAAACTAATGAAGCAATCAAAAAACTGTTTTTACCTTAAATTTATTCATGTTTCTAGTTTATAAAATTATAATTTTTGTTTAAAATTAAAAAGTGCTTTGTTTTACGTCTGGGTATTATCTAATTTGTTAGTAAAATACGCATTCTCCAGACAAAGTTAAAAAATCTCTTTATTAATTTAGCTCTTCGTTGTCAACGTTTCGCAACAACATTTGTTGACTCATCAGGACAATGACAATCTATAAAATAGAACTTGATGTTAAGTTCATTTACAATATTTGTTGTTATATTAATACTTACATTAAAATAATATCAATAAATATTCGTCAGTTTTTTTCTACTGTCTTTTTGATGTATGTTCATATATTATTGTGTTTTTCTTTTGAGAATTACTCTTTTTTCTCCTACTATATGTCATGTCGAAACTGAAAAAATTTTTTAATTGAAAATTTGATTATTAAATTGATTTTTAAAAAGAAAACAAAATTTATTTTAAATAACTTATTTTGAATGTGGACTAATTTATTTTCTAAAAAGTAATTCGTATAGGGTAAAATTTTAAATTGAGTAATTTATTAAATGAAGGTTAGGTGAACTTTTCGTTATAAGTGATTAGTCAAATATGCTATACTTACATGAATTTTTTGTTGTTGAATTTTTTACTGTTAATTTGTTATGTAAATTTTAGTTTGTCTAAATAACTTAAATGGTTTTAGATTATCAATCCAATGTTTGTTGAACATATTGCGACACGAGTAGAATTCAGGAGTTGTACTCTAAAAGTTACATGGATAATAGACTTTAGTATAATATATCGTATCAATGTGACGTGTGATATACGTCACTACTTTTTTTGAATATCTGTGAATTACGGGCTAATCTAAGATATGCTTCATCTGAACTTTTCGAAATTTACAATTTTAAAATTGAATTATATATTTCATGGTAATTTTGTAAATCAGTTTTTAAATTTAAACAATTTTCTCTATCTTTTTTTATATAAAACATTTCTGCTATTTCTCGTTTTGTCTTATTATTTTCTCTGTGTAATATTGTAATATTTTCAAAATCAAAGTCATGTGTAAAACTGTCATTAATTTTATTGTGTGTTTTATGTGTTGAAATAACATTGTGGTATTTTTTATTTAAATTTATATTGTCTCTATGTTCTTTACATCTTTTCCATAAATATCTACATGTCTGACCGACATAATTTTTGGAACAATTTAACCCTTTAACGTCTGCGGGACGTATATGTCCCACTTGCAAAAACGCCTGTAACTTTCTTGAATATCAATATTTTTTAATGGGGTTTAGCTTATTTTCTTCAGTATGAATGCTAGTATCTAGAAAAAAATACAAGTAACAAAAAAAAAAATTATTTTATTATAAATAAATAACCAAATGTTTATGCAAATCTCAGAAATCGTGAAAAAAAATCAGTTAGCTCCCAGAAGGACATCAAACTCAAAAAAAAAATTTGGGACACAGAATTTAAAAGTTTTTGAACTACTTAATACAAATCTGGTACCAAAATTAAAAAATTCAAAATGGCGTATTCTAGATGGCGCCTCAAACATAAAAAAAATAACTTGTGTTTCCCAAGTAGTAACAATAATTATAAATAAGTGACACATGTTTATAAGGGTTTTTAGGGTCGCTGATTACGAATATAATGTCAAATTGACAATTTGACAATTGACAGCTGTCAAGTCAGTTGTCAACTTTTGTAAAAAGTAATTAATTTTGACGAAAATGACAGTATAAAGGTTTTCGGGGTCGCTGATTATGAATATAATGTCAAATTGACAATTGACAGCTGTCAATTCAGATGTCAACTTTTCTAAAAAGTGATTATTTTTGACGAAAATGATAGTATAAGGGTTTTTGGAGTCGCTGATTACGAATATGATGTCGAATTTGACAATTGACAGCTGTCAATTCAGTTGTCAACTTTTCTAAAAAGTGATTGTTTTTGACGAAACTGACAGTGTAAGGGATTTCGGGGTCGCTGATTACAAATATGATGTCAAATTGGCAATTTGACAATTGACAGCTGTCAATTCAGTTGTCAACTTTTCTAAAAAGTAACTATTTTTGACGAAAATGACAGGAATATCGGTTTCGGGGACGCTGACTACAAATATGATGTCAATTTGACAATTTAACAGCTGTCAAAGCAAATGTAGGATAAGAGCATATAAGAACATTTTTAATGATTATTTTTTCCTTCTTTTCATGAACGAAATTGAATAGCAACTTAGAAAAGGACATTTCATGTTATATATAGATATTTAACAAATCGTAGAAAAATCCAACAAAACAAATTATCTGTATGAAAGATGTGTAACTTTAATAGAAACTTTTTATGAAATGTATTTATAATACTTGTATGTATTCATAAATTTTGTTAAGACTTGATTTATCAACTTTCGTCAAAAATTCAAAAAATCTGCGAGGGACAAATCACTCAGCGACAGACGAAAAGACAGGTTGTACAATGCGTAAAGTTTTTTTTTTGCTTTTTACAATCTGGGCTGATTTTGATTATGTGACAGCTGTTAGCTGACAAATTCACATCATTTTCGTAATCAGCGACCCCAAATACCCTTATACTGTCATTTTTGTCACTTTTTAGAAAAGTTAACAATTGAATTGACAGCTGTCAATTGTCAAATTGTCAATTTGACATTATATTCGTAATCAGCGACCCCGGAATCCCTTACACTGTCAGTTTCGTCAAAAACAATCACTTTTTAGAAAAGTTGACAACTGGATTGACAGCTGTCAATTGTCAAATTGTCAATTAGACATCATATTCATAATCAGCGACCTCAAAAACACTTACACTGTCAGTTTCGTCAAAAACAATCACTTTTTAGAAAAGTTGACATCTGAATTGACAGCTGTCAATTGTCAAATTGTCAATTTGACATCATATTCTTAATCAGCGACCCAAAAAACCCCTAGAATGGTGTTTCATTTTTTCATACCTACTCTCAATTTTGCTCGGGTGTTAAAGGGTTAAACAATTTATTTTATATACCATATTGGTTGTTTCGTTTTTTTCTAAACTTTTTTTATTTTACCATGAAATATATAATTCAATTTTAAAATTGTAAATTTCGAAAAGTTCAGATGAAGCATATCTTAGATTAGCCCGTAATTCACAGATATTCAAAAAAAGTAGTAACGTATATCACACGTCACATTGATACGATATATTATACTAAAGTCTATTATCCATGTAACTTTTAGAGTACAACAACTCCTGAATTCTACTCGTGTCGAAATTTGGTTGATTTTATTTTTAAGTTATTTGACGCAGTTTTTCAGGAAAAGAATTTTAAGAAAATTATTTTTGATTTGCTGCTAAATGGTTATCCTAGTGACTTTATTGTTAAACGTGTAAAAAATACATTTAAAATTTTTAAATAATAATAATAGTAATCGAAATTAAGTAGAAAAAAATTTGATAGTAGATAAGTCCATTGTGTCTATCTCTTTTTGGGTAATTATTCTTGGACAATTAAAAGATTGTTAAAAAACTGTAGGTACTGTTAATACCGTATTCAGATCTTACACTACGATAGATATCTTGATAAAACTAGGTACAACATAAAAAACGAATGAATACAAAAGAAAAGTAGGGGAAATGTTTTTTATTAAAAAAGAGAAAAATAATAGTCTAAACTTAATAACAGATTTAAATAATTATAATGAATTATATATTGTGATTTTGGATCAATTTCAAATTGTTTTGTTTTTTGTTATTATTTGATGAAACATAATTTAGATGATACTATTAAAATACATAGGTAATGTACTGTGCCATCTGTTGATAACGTAATGAGTGTTAGTCTGTTAACCTCTAAATAGTAAATTTTAACATGTGACCATGGTACACGTTTTTACGTTACCCATCTGTTATTTTAAATATTTATTATTCTATTAATAACGACGTGATATTGTTGATTTTATTAAGAATGTTTCTAATTGTATGATTTATTTATAATGTTATGAGTTGTTTTATCTTATATTTCATATTTGTACTTTTAACTTAGTTGTGTTTTAATAACCTCAAATTTAGTATGTTTTTATTGTATTTATATTAAGAATTTAATTTGATATTATGTTCTGTTTTAAGATGTTTTTGTCCTAAAGAGGCCTACATATAGTCGAGTCCATACCAAGTGATCGCACCAATTTCAGTCACATTAAGTAACATTTATGAAATTGATGATTAATCGGTAACATTAGTAGAACTGATGCAATGGCGGATCCAGACGAGGGTTTTGGAGGGGGCGATATATGAATTAAAAAGAGAAAACAATATAGTGCTATCTCTTTCTCTCTCACATGAATCAAAGACTTTTGGGAGGGACGATCGCCCCCCGCTGGGTTCGTGCCTGAAAATATGCAAGGAAAACAAATTGCGCTCTAAAGCACTCTCAGCGCGGAGGCGCATGAATATTCCCTAAAACCCATTTAGCCTAAATCCCATTAGGCCTAAAACCAATTAACCTAAATTTCATTCAGCATAAAACCCATTTAACCTAAATTCCATTTAACCTAAATCCCAATTAACCTAAAATGTATTGAGCCTAAATCCCATTTTAACTAAAATGCCATTTAAACTAAAAAGCATTCAGCCTAAATATCATTTAATCTAAATTCCATTTAACCTAAATCCCATTTCACCTAAATTCCATTCAACCTTAATTCTATTTAACCTAAAATGCATTCAGCCCAAAATTTCATTTAACCTAACATTCATTCAGTCTAAATCTCATTTAACCTAAATCCCGTTTAACCTAAATTCCATTTATCCTAAATCTCATTTAACCTAAATCCCATTTATCCAAAAATGCATTTAGCCTAAAGCCCATTTAACCTAAAATGAATTCAGCCTAAAATCCATTTAATCTAAATCTCATGTAAACAAAATCCCATATAACCTAAAATGCATTTATTCTAAAATTCATCCAGCCTAAATCCCATTTAACCTAAATCCCATTTTACCTAAATTCCATTTAACCTGAATTCCATTTATCCTAAAATGCTTTTAGTCTTAAACCTATTTAAACTAAAACGCATTTAACCTAAGTCCCACTTAACCTAAAATGCACTCAGCCTAAATCTCATTTAACCTAAATTCCATTTAGCCTAAATCCCATTTAACCTAAATTCCATTTAACCTAAAACGCATTTAGCCTAAATTCCATTTGACCTAAAATGCATTCAGCCTAAATCCCATTTAACCTAAATTCCATTTAACCTAAAACGCATTTAGCCTAAATTCCATTTGACCTAAAATGCATTCAGCCTAAATCTCATTTAACCTAAATTCCATTTAACCTAATTCCCATTTAACCTAATTCCCATTTAACCTAAATCCTATTTAACCTAAAACGCGTTTAGCCTAAATCTCACTTCACCGAAATCCCATTTAACCTAAAATATTTTTTATGTACTTTTGACATGAGTTTCCCAACCCTGTATTAATAGAGAGTAGTTCTTACCTATCGATAATGCAGATAAGGATATTCAAGTTGGGTGGGGAGAAATTCAAAATGGCGGCTACCTGGATGACAGGTTTGCATTGCAGTCAATGGGACGAAATCAGTTTTTGTACAATAACTTTTAAAAAACAAATTTGCGAACCTATGTTTCTTGACAAATAATTTTTCATTTATTGAAAGCTATTTTTTAAAATAATAAAAACTCATATAAAAATTTTATACAATTTTATTATTTTAAAAAATAGCTTCCGATAAATGAAAAATATTTTGTTAATAAACATAGGTTCGCAAATTTGTTTTTTAAAAGTTATTATACAAAAACTGATTTCGTCCCATTGACTGCAATGCAAACCTGTCATCCAGGTAGCTGCCATTTTGAATTTCTCCCCACCCAACTTGAATATCCTTATTAGATGGCATTTCAGACATCTTTGCGTTTGCGGGAATTTTCAAATGCTTTCTTTTATTTTTGTTTTGAATCATTCGTTTTCTTTAGTAGATCACTTAAAGAAGATATATATTGAAGTTGTAAATTAATAATAGTTGTTTGTTTTTTATCTTAAGTAAGTTTTGTAATTTTATTCGTAAGAATAAAGGATACGTATTTTGAATAACATTTGAAATATAAAAGTAAAGTTTTTTTAAACAGTGAATTTAATTTAGTTTTCAGTAAAAATGATTTAACCAAACATGCTATTTTGTATCATATAGTTTTTATTTCTGGGCATTTCCACGTAACTGCGGACATTTCGTCCTTGCATCGCGAAAAATAATTAGTCTTTAACTTTCTTGAATATCAACATAGAATGAAAATTCCACTTTCTAGTAAGAAATACAAGGATTTATGAACTATGCCAAATGAGTTTTTAATTCTATAACAAATATTATAAGAGATATAATCAATTTTTTTTGTGGGATACCAACAAAATGTCCGTGCGTCACAGACTTTTACGCTCTTTCAAGTTCTATCATATATGGTAAAAGTTTTTCAATTTATTCGCAACCTCGTATTCTCATTCTACAAATAATATCCAAATATTAAATAGCCTTAGAACATTTTAATTCTTATAATTTGTAAACTATTCATGCATTATATTTAGATAAATTAAAATTCGTGTCCAAAAAAAGTCCTTGCGTCACATTAAATTGTTTTACTCAAAAAATGCATAAAGTAAAGAAGAAAAATAACTTTAATACATTTTTCAGATAGTTCTGTTTACTGGATTTAAGATTTTAAAAGTCATTTTGCATTATAAATTCAGAGAAAGCTAGGAGGTGGTGTAAAATAGTAAAAAATATCGCGAAAAAGGCCTTGCGTCACGCGTGGAAATGCCCTTCTCTAATATTTAAGTTTTTAGAAATATAACCTACAGAAATTGTCTTTTTTTTAATGTCAAAGTTTTTATATAAACAATGAAATCTGTTGATGGATTAGACTATAAGACATTTTAATTAAGTCATGTCGATCTAGAAAAATTTGATAAGAAAATTACTAGCAAAATAAAACGCGCGCAAGCGCGCGATTTGTTTTTACTACGTTTTAGAAATTATAAAATACAATAATTAATATAACAAATCGGTAAATAATATTTATCTAATAAGAAGAAATAAATATTTTAAATATAATATTCAAAAATCAATTAATATAAATAAAATAAATATTTATTTAGGACAAAATTTATAATATTTTAGAATTAAAAAGAATTGCAAAAAATAATTTATTTATTTATTTATTTAGTACATAATTCCCCGCAGTTCATAAAGAACCATAAAAGGGTAACAAAATATACATAGATATAAACTATATTTAGTTTATTTATAAACTATAATTGAAGTTAAACAAAATAAATGCAAATTTTGCAATTTAATTGAAAAAAAATAATGAAATCAATTAAAAATTGGGAAAAGTAATTTAAACCATCATACAAATGTTTTAAACATAAAGAAAATAATTTAAATTTAAGAAAAAAACTTGAGAATCTTAAAAATAAATTAAAACAAAATTGAATAATGAAAAATTAGAGAAAATAATTGAAAATTAAAAAAACATGGTTAAAAATTAAGATAAATAAATTAAAAGTAAAAAAAAATTAAGATTAAAAAAAATAATTAAAATTTGAGAAAATAATTAAACAAATTACATAAAATATTTTATATACATTTACATGTTTAAGGGCTTGAGGCCCTTTGGTACAAAAGTACTTAACAATAAATGGAAAAACTTAACAATTAGAATTGATAATACATGTTAGATGATTCAAGCGTTAGGTTGAGTGGAATCGTCAAAAACCACATCGTCGAAACATCGTAAATGTCCATGCCAAGCTCAAGAGTGACGATTTCATTGTGAAGCCATGTCTCCATAAATGCGATGACTTCGTAAGAAAAAGTGTCATATATTTTTGTAGATATGTCTACGAGGTTGAAGGGTTCGGGGGCGAAGCGGTGAGTGAGTTGTCTGAGACCGAGAGAGTAAGGATATTCTGTCTCAATGACGAGACGATCTTTGGTTCTCCCTTTGCGTACACTATCCGAAGCCCTTTTTCTCCACTCGGAGTTCTGTTGTTCAGAAGGATGAGTGTTCTCTTGAATTCTTCTGCTTGTCTCGGAGTCCTGTCCCAGGACAACGAAAGATTCGGTGGAAGTGGATCCGGAAGAGCTGCTAGGTTCTGTTTGAGTTTGACGAAGGCTGAGATTGTTGACTTGACAGACGGACGAGCCGTCCGTCAGGACAACACGCAGAGGACGTGAATGTGTTTGTGGCAACGTCTGTGAACGTTTACCAAGACGTGTTGTGGAAATGATTCTCGGAGTGTCGCTTGGTAATAAAATTTTCAATATATTCGAAGTTAAATTTAAGTCGTGGTTAGAATTGATGACGGGGTCAGAGCTTGAGTTAGAGGGTAGCTTATTGGCTGATTCAGGTAAATTAAACAATATTAAATTGTGTTTTCTGAAGTCACGGTCTGATAATTCCCGTAGGCAATTCGACATTATGTCCTCGGAACAGTTATCAAAATTAGACTTAATAGTTGAGATTTCGCTTTTTATCCCTCTAACTTCATCCTTCAGCGTGTCGACACGAATTAAGGCTCCTGAGATTGATTTTTCAGTGTTCTCCAGTCTTCCTGTGACAGCGTCCAAAGATGTTTTTAAAGGATTAATTTTATCGCTTATTTGCTTCAGTTGCTCAGCTAGAGCTGTAGACAGAGCTGCAGACAGGTTATCCTTTGTTAACGCTCTAGCAGAAGGAGAGGAAGATCTTGGTGCACTGCAACACTTTTTTTTAGTCTGGCACAACCTGGATGAAAAGGGGCGTTGCACGATTCGCAGCGAGTTACTTCTTTTTGGATTACCACGTTACAGCCACGACAAAGTCTGTCGGTGTCAGGGATCGACGGGTTATTCGTGGGCATAGTTATAGGTTAGGAAATTATTCCGGAGAAAAGGAATCGTCCGAAAACAGCTACACTTGGAATTATATATACAAAGTGTAAAGTAAAAAATCTGAACAAAGATTAAGCGACTAGAAATTCAAACACCATTCACAAAATAACTAAAAAATGCCAAATAAGTATGAGCCACAAACAGAGCACGTTTACTCGGAAAAATTAAAATTCCTTTTAAAAAAAGGAAAATTTAACAAAATTTGAGAAAATACTTAAAACTTTCAGAAGTTCATTGAAATAAAAGAAAATAATTAAAAATTAGAGAAAATAATGGAAAATTGAAAAAACATGATTAAAAATTGAGATAGGGGAGAGTGGCTATCAATGTACCGGGTTTTTTTCAAGGTCATAGTACTTATTGAATTTCACCAATTTCAAACACTTCTTTGCATCAATATAAAACTACAACACTTATCTAGGTAATGCACACATATTTTACACGATTTATTTTGATTAAATAATAGAATTTAGGTTTTTTCTAAAGTAACAAGCTATTTTCATTTTCAACAACCTGGGTACACAATGAACCACCTCTATAAAAATACTAAAAATGTTTAACAATAGTAATATTGCAATTTTCACTTTGTAAAAAAACTTATTTTCTATCAAATACTATAAAAAATTATTACTTAACACCTTTAATTGATAATGTATAACATAAATATACCTCAAATTTAAGTTAACTATCTAAAATGGCATTTTAGTTCTGCTATGTTGAGAAAAGTACTGATAACAATTGCTGTAACATGCTGTACGCATGCTTAGTTTTATAATCAGGCATACCACTCTAGAAATCGAAAATACACTAAAATTCCAGGTGGTTCATTGTTCCCTGGTACATTGAATCAACATGACATTTGCAACAAAAATGGTTTTTTATAACTTAATCCAATATTTCAAAATCTTTATCTCATTAGAATATTGTAGTTAAGGTCCAAAACAAAATAAATCGTAAGTACATTTATTTTTAAATGGCCTTGTTTCAATTAAAAAACGTGTTTTTATTTTAGGTAAATTTTTTCTTCAGTACATCAAAAACAGTTTTTTCCAGTTTTCTCTGTAATGAATAAATCCACACGTCTCAAATTTATGGACGTAGTGTGTTTACGCAAACTTAATTTATATTTAAAATTAGGAGAATTTTTATTTAATTGTTTCTGAGAAAATTGAAATGGATCATTGAAAAAACTGGTACATTGATGGCCACTCTCCCCTACATAAATTAACATTAAAAAAAATAATTAAAATTTGAGAAAATAATTAAACAAATTACATAAAATATTTTAAATAAAGGAAAGTTAAACAAAATTTGAGAAAAATACTTAAAACTTTCAGAAGTTCATTGAAATAAAGAAAATAATTAGAAATTAGAGAAAATAAATAAAAAAAGATAAACATAATTTTAAATTGAACAAAACAAGTTTTAGAGAAATAAAGAGAAAGTAAAAACTTTTTGTCAATTATGAAAAAGAACGACAAAAAGAACGAAAGTAATTGAAAATTAAAGAAAATAATATAAAAAATAATGAAATAATTGAAAAGTCAGATAAATAGTTAAAATTTTTGAAATTATGAAACAAATGTAAAGAATTGAAAATTGAAGGAAATAAATTTTGGAAAATAATTGAAAAATGTTTTTAATTTTTAAAACTTAACGAAAATAATTAAAATATGATACAAACAATGATAAGTTGTAAAAAATAAATGACATTTATGTTGATAATTGAAAAAACTACAGAATTTTTTTTAAATAAAGAAAAAATAATTGAAATTTGAAAAAATACATGAAGATCTTAGAAATCAAGAAAACAATAACTAAAAATTGGAGAATAGAATTGAAGAAAGCTAAAAATAATTGAAATTTACGATAATTAATAAAAAAAATTTGAAATTCTGATAACAAATGAAAATAATTAGAAATTGAAGAAAATATTTGAATTTTCTGAAAAATACTTAAAAAATCTTAGAAAATAATTTTAGAAAATGAGAATAATAATTAACAATCGAGGAAAATAATAAAAAAATGATAAAATTCAAAATTGAAAATAAAATTTGCATATAATTGAAGATTGAGAAAGAAAATTGAATTATGATGTAAATAATTTAAATGTGAAGAATTGAAAACATTCAATAAAATTTTGAGAGAAATAACTGAAAAAATCATAGAATATATGTTTAAAAAAATAATAATTACGAAATCACTTAAAAAAATTTAATTAAAGTGAATAATTAAAAAATCGCAGAAATAACGAAAATTGATGAAAATAATTGCAGGTATCACAGTTTCTCCCCTTTTTACCTAATCCCATTTTTTTTCCCCTTTTCCCCTTATTTTCCCCTTTTTTTAGAAGAATCACCTAAAACACCTAAAATCAACATTTTTCTCTTCTTTGACCTTCTTTTTTTCAAAAAGTTTCTATTTTCCACTTTCGGAAATGCAAAAATTTATCCTTTTGTAGGGTGTCTGTACAATGATGAGAAATTAGTTATTGAATTTAAATGTTTAAAAATAATTTTTAACTTAAAATGGTTTTTTATTATTATTTATTGAATTTATTTAGATTTTAAACAGGAAACATGAAAAAAACATGATTAAAATAAAATTATTTTAAAAAGTTATATAATTTTCTTATTACTATGTATTCTTAATTAATTGAAGCAAATTAATTTATTAGATAAAATAATTTTTTATTAAATATTTTTTACTTGTTTTAAACAAATATTACTACTTTTGCATCATAAAATAAAACCATGTATTCTTGCTGAAATACATCAAATTTATTTTATTGGATGAAAAAAAATTGTTTATGAAATATATTTACTTATTTTAAACAAAAATTAATTGTTTTGAATTAGAAAATATAAAAACACAATAAAAGAGATTAATAAAAATAATTTAAATTGATTTTGTTATATTTCGCTGAAAGATTTTTAATTTAATTTCTTTAATATTAAATTTTTGTATTTCCGAAAGTGCTCTTTCTTTTGAAATTTTCATAAACAAATTGAACAAAAAAGACTAAATTAATTAATAAAACTGTTTTGAAAAAAAGAAACAATAAAATTTTGTAAAAGAAAACTTGAATTATTAATATAACCCTTTTTTCTTAATTTTCAAAATCCCCTTTTTATTAAAGAAAATCCCCTTTTTTGAAAATCGAAATCCCCTTTTTCACCTAAAATTGAACGAAGTAACCACTGTGATACCTGTAATTGCAATATCAGATAAATAATTAAAATCTTTAGAAGTAATGCCAAAATAATGAATATAACTATAAATTGATGCAAATCAAGAAAAATTGCAGAATTTATTTTTAAGCAAAAGAAAATAATTAAAAAATCGTTATATAATGTAAAATTCATGACAATAATCTAAATTTGAGATAATAACTGAAAATTTAGGAAATTAATTGGATGTGTATATATTTTAAACTTCTTCAAAAACCATTGTAAATTTTTAAAGAGTGTCAAAATCTATAAAATAACAGGGACTAACTTCACTTCAGTTTTTAAAACGTAGACAGAAAAATATGAATACATATTAATACTAACTAAATTCACTTCAGACTTTAAAACGTGGACAGAAAAAGATGAATAAATATAAATACTAACTAATTTCAGGAGTTCACGGAGATTATTATTATTTAATTATTAAACCACAGTATTTATAATTATTGAATACTTAATTAAAATGTCTTATAGTCTAATCCATCAACAGATTTCATTGTTTATATAAAAACTTTGACATTAAAAAAAAAAACAATTTCTGTAGGTTATATTTCTAAAAACTTAAATATTAGAGAAATAAAAACTATATGACACAAAATAGCATATTTGGTTAAACCATTTTTACTGAAAACCAAATTAAATTCACTGTTTAAAAAAACTACTTTTATATTTCAAATGTTATTCAAAATACGTATCCTCCATTCCTACGAATAAAATTACAAAACTTACCTAAGATAAAAAAACAAACAACTATTATTAATTTACAACTTCAATATATATCTTCTTTAAGTACCGATTAAGCAAAGAAACAAAAAATAGAATTTTTATTATGTCAAAGGTGTAACTCCCCCTTTAATAATAATCATAAACGTATCATCAACATATCTGGAATAACATTTAACATTAATAAGAATATTCAAGTTGGGAGAAATTCAAAATGGCGGCTACCTGGATGATTGGTTTGCATTATAGTCAATGGGACGAAATCAGTTTTTTTACAATAACTTTTAAAAAACAAATTTTCGAACCTATGTTTCTTGACAAATAATTTTTCATTTATTGAAAGCTATTTTTTAAAATAATAAAAACTCATATAAAAATTTTATACAATTTTATTGTTTTAAAAAATAGCTTTCGATAAATGAAAAATAATTTGTTAATAAACATATGTTCGAATATTTGTTTTTTAAAAGTTATTGTAAAAAAACTCATTTCGTCCCATTGACTCTAATGTAAACCTGTCATCTAGGTAGCCGCCATTTTGAATTTCTCCCGACCAAACTTAAATATCCTTATATTAAAATTATTAAAAACATACAACTCTAAATCTTATAAAACTATGTCAGCTTAAATTTAAGAATTTGGAGAACCAAATATGTGTACCAAAAATTTGTTTAAAAAATTTATTGTCAAATTAACAGAAAGTCGAATTCAATAAAAACTGTACTCTATTTAAAAATTCACTTTATTTTTAATTTCATTCTATCTATTATTTACGAAAGACAAAACTAACGCTTCAGGAACATTAGTGAATAATGAGACTGCATCCAACGACACCATAATCTCATCATCACTAATATTAATATTAGCAATCTTTTTTTTAAATTCAAGAGTTCTTAATATTAGATTTTGGAAGCTGAAGTGAATTTTTTAACATCTTATTGAACATTTTAGCCATGGAATAAGTTGCAGTATTAATAAGAAAAACCTCTAGCCTAAGGGGAACATCCTGTTTATGTATTTTAGGTAACCCATAAATTCTAGGTAACTGCGTTTTTTCAATATGCAAAGTAAATTTTCTCGTTGTTTTACCCAAATATTGTTTTTTTCTCAAATTCTCCATCAACTTCAGAGGATATTTCTGTAAACACAATAGTGGGTTACTTTCTACCACCACGTATGAAGCAAAATTCCTTAAGTGTCACAGGTCAAGAAATGAAGTTTTTTGATCGTGCTGAAATTTTCAGGAATTATTGTCGTATTGGATAGTACTTCATATGGGTCGCCCCCATTTTCTCCAAAACTCAATTGTCAGAATATCCATTTGACCGAATTTTATTTATCCAAAATTGCATTTATCAGATATCTTATTTATCCAAAAAAGCATTTACCAGAAATCTCTTTTGTCCGAAATTTAAATGATCAGAAATCTAATTTTGATGAAAATGCATTTACCAGAAATCTCGTTTGTCCGAAAGGTAAATTGTCAGAAATCTAATTTATCCAAAATTGTATTTATCAAAAAATTAATTTATCCGAAATAGCATTTATCTGAAATCTCGTTTGTCCAAAAATTGAATTATCAAGAATTTTATTTATTGAAAATTACATTTATCAGTAATCTCAATTGTAAGGATTTTCAATTAACAAAAATCTAATTTGTTCAAACTTGAATTTATCAGAAATCTCCCATGTCCGAAATTTCATTTATCAGAAATCTTATTTGTTCAAACTTGAATTTATCAGAAATCTCCCATGTCCGAAATTTCATTTATCAGAAATCTTATTTGTCCGAAATAGCATTTAATATAAATCTCGTTCTTCAAAAAATTAAATTATTACGAATTTCATTTATCAAAAATTGTATTTATCAGAAATCTCATTAGTCCGAAACTGCATTTGTCAGAAACCTAATTTATTAGACAAAGCATTTAACAGAAGTTTCATCTGTCCGAAATAGCATTTATAAGAAATCTAGTTTTCCCAACATTGTAATTATCAAAAAAGCCATTTATCCAAAAGTGCATTTTACAGAAATCTCATTTGTCCTGAATATTATATATCAGAAATTTCATTTGTCAAAAATGTCAATTATCAGTCATTTTATTTATCGAAATTTGCATTTATCAGAAATCTCATTTCTCAGGAATTGCAATTATTAGAAATCTCATTTGTCAGGAATGTCAATTATCAGTAATCTTATTTATCAAAAATTGCATTTATCAGAAATCTCATTTCTCAGAAATTGCAATTATTAGAAATCTCATTTGACCGATATTGCATTTATCAGAAATCTCATTTATCCGAAATATTATTTTTCAGAAGTCTCTTTTATCAAAAATGTTAATTATCAGTAATCTTATTTGTCAATAATTGCATTAATCAGAAACCGCATTTCTCAAAAATTGTTATTATAAGAAGTCTCATTTGTCTGATAATGTATTTATCAGAAATCTCATTTGTCAAAAAAATCAATTATCAAAAACCTCATTTATCCAAATTTTAATTTGTCAAAAATCTAATTTATCAAAAATTGAATTTATCAGACTTCTTAGTTGTCCGAAATTGCATTTAACAGACATCTAATTTGTCAATATTTCCAATTATCAAAAATCTAATTTGTCCAAAATTGCATTTATCAGAAATCTTATTTTTCAAAACTTGCATTTATCCGAAATCGCATTTGTCCGAAATCGCACTTATCGGAAGTCTCATTTATCCAAAAGATTATTCTTCATAACCTTCAATTGTGCGAAAGTCCATGTACAAGAAATCTCATTTTCCAAAACTTCCATTATCCCAACATTTCTCTTTCGAAGCGAGTTGCCCGTCCCTGGTCTAATCGGTAAAACAGAGTGCAGTTCAGTAGGAATTCGGAGCGACGTCTATTCTGTTTCACCGAAACCATCGAATAGACCAGGGACGGACAACTCACTTCGAAAGAGAAATGTTGGGATAATGGAAGTTTGAGAAAACGAGATTTCTTGTACATGGACTTTCGCACAATTGAAGGTTATAAAGAATAATCTTTTGGATAAATGAGACTTACGATAAGTGCGATTTCGGACAAATGCGATTTCTGATAAATGCATTTTTTGACAAATAAGATTTCTGATAAATGCGATTTTTGATAATTGGAAATATTGACAAATTAGATGTCTGTTAAATGCAATTTCGGGCAACTAAGAATTCTGATTAATGCAATTTTTGACAAATAAGATTACTGATAATTAACATTTTTGATAAAAGAGACTTCTGAAAAATAATATTTCGGATAAATGAGATTTCTGATAAATGCAATATCGGTCAAATGAGATTTCTAATAATTGCAATTTCTGAGAAATGAGATTTCTGATAAATGCAATTTTTGATAAATAAGATTACTGATAATTGACATTCCTGACAAATGAGATTTCTAATAATTGCAATTCCTGAGAAATGAGATTTCTGATAACTGCAAATTTCGATAAATAAAATGACTGATAATTGACATTTTTGACAAATGAAATTTCTGATATATAATATTCCGGACAAATGAGATTTCTGTAAAATGCACTTTTGGATAAATGGCTTTTTTGATAATTACAATGTTGGGAAAACTAGATTTCTTATAAATGCTATTTCGGACAGATGAGATTTCTGTTAAATGCTTTGTCTAATATATTAGGTTTCTGACAAATGCAGTTTCGGACTAATGAGATTTCTGATAAATACAATTTTTGATAAATAAAATTCGTAATAATTTAATTTTTTGAAGAACGAGATTTCTATTAAATGCTATTTCGGACAAATAAGATTTCTGATAAATGAAATTTCGGACATGGGAGATTTCTGATAAATTCAAGTTTGAACAAATTAGATTTTTGATAATTGAAAATCCTTACAATCGAGATTACTGATAAATGTAATTTTCAATAAATAAAATTCTTGATAATTCAATTTTTGGACAAACGAGATTTCAGATAAATGCTATTTCGGATAAATTAATTTTTTGATAAATACAATTTTGGATAAATTAGATTTCTGACAATTTACCTTTCGGACAAACGAGATTTCTGGTAAATGCATTTTCATCAAAATTAGATTTCTGATCATTTAAATTTCGGACAAAAGAGATTTCTGATAAATGCTTTTTTGGATAAATAAGATATCTGATAAATGCAATTGTGGATAAATAAAATTCGGTCAAATTAATTTAAGGGGAGGTTACCGTTCTCAATGGTGAAAAATTCATGAAATTAAAGAATTTTTTTTTCATAGACGGAAATATTTTTGGAATTGCGGTTTTTTTATTTAAATAGTACATAATTATATAAACTTTTTACATATTTATATTAAAAAAAAAAATTAAAAATGGCGGCTGTGGCTTAACTTATCGAAGACCCTGCACTCTGTATTTTTTTTATGCGCCGTACGTTCTACAGCCTCGCCAGGTTATCTAAAGCAAAAATTTCTGATAAATTATTAAACTAGAATAAATGTAGGGGTCCTTATTGTTTTCCTTTTCTTAAAAAAAAAGTTTTTTAATATTTTATTTGACCCATAAAGTAAAAAGAAAAAAGCTTATAAATGGGGTTTTCCCTTCAAATAGCCGCCATTTTGCTAAAAAAACGTTTTTTAAAAAAAGAAAAACGATAAGGTCCACTAAATTTATCCTAGTTTAATAATTTATCAGGAATTTTTGTTTCTGATAACCTGGCGAGGCTGTGGAACGTACGGCGCGCAGGGTCTTCTATAAGTTAAGCTACAGCCGCCATTTTTAATTTTTTTTTAATATAAATATGTAAAAAGTTTATATAATTATATACTATTTAAATAAAAAAAACCGCAATTCCAAAAATATTTCCGTCTATGAAAAAAAAAAAATACCAAATTTCATGAATTTTTCATCATTGAGAACGGTAACCTCCCCTTAATTAAAATTTGTAGGATGTGGAGTGGGTTGAATTTTCTTACTTTTGATGAACATCTACTTCATTAGCATTTTCTAACCTTTTACCTTTTGTTCATAGAAAAATTTCGTTTCAACGTTTTTGTTTTGATTTTTAACGCAGATTTAGAAAATAATGTCAATTTTCTAAAAAATTAAAAATTTTACCCTTTTTTTTTAAATAAAAATAAATTTGAGCTTCTTTCAACTTACGATTAATTTTATTTTTTTTAAAATATTTTAGTTGGAAAGCTGAGATTTTTTCCTAAAAACTACTTAATTTCCGCGAGGGCGTTTTTTTGTTCTTGAATAATAGAAAAAAATGTAAACAGACACACCGTCATTCACGCGACTGTTTTGACTTGTCATCCGTCTGGCATTGGCGGATCCAGGAGGAGGGCCATGGGTGCTTGCAGTGGCGTATCCAGACAAAGTTTTTGGAGGGGGTATTACATGAGAGAGAAAGAGATAGCACTATAGTGCTATCTCTTTTTTTTCTCATTATCAAATACAAGGCATTTGGGGGGGCCAAGCATCCGTCATATGAAGTACTATTTAATACGACAACAATTTCTGAAAATTTAAGCTTGATCTAAACAAAATTCCGAAATGTTAAAAACATTTTTTTTCTTAATTTTAAAAACGATGGCACTACTTTTTTCGGCAATTTTTTTAAGTATACAAAGACCTACCTTCATTCATTAAAAAAAAAAAAAAAAAACGAAAGTTGAAAAAAACTCAAATTTATTATTATTTTTGAAAAAAGAGGTCATATTTTTAATTTTTTAAGAAGCTGATATTATTTTCTAAATCTACGTTAAAAATCAAAACAAAAACGTTTAAACGAAATTTTTTTATGAACAAAAGGGAAAAAGTTGGGAAATGTTAAAGAAGTAGATGTTCATCAAAAGTGAGAAAATTTAACTAACTCCACATCCTACAACTTTTGATAAAACTTAACAATACTTTGAATATGAAGTACTATCCAATATGTCAACAATTTCTGAAAATTTCAGCCCGATCAAAAAAACTTCATTACTTGACCTGTGACACTTCAGGAATTTTGCCCCGTATGTATTTTTATCTCTCAACATATTTAACATTTTATCTTTATAATCTAAACCATCTAAGTTAACAGTAAAGTTGCCTTTATCTTCTCTAGTCATAAATAAGTTTACATTGCTTTAAAAAAAAAAATTTAATATTTAAAATTTTGGATATTATTCTATCATCTTCACTGATTTTCAAATAGATTTTGGAAGCTGAAGTGAATTTTTTAACATCTCATTGCACATTTTAGCCATGTCATAAGTTGGAGTATTAATAAGAAAACAAAGGTCGTAGCCGGATAAGCATGTGTCTGCTGCCCCTACTCGGAATTCGTTCATATTCATGGGATTGAGTACCCTCAATATGAAACTTCTTTTCGCCAAGTATTAACTTTTGAAAATTATTTTTTAAAAGTTATGGCACTTTTTTGAAAAAAATTAAAATTTGATTTTTTCTTAAGTGACTAAATCGATTTAATCGGCAAAAAAATATGTTATAAGGGAAGCAAAAATGCATTTAAAAAAAAATTGTTGATTAATTTTGTCCAGGGTAAGGGGTACAAAAAAAACATTTTTACTTTCTATAATTTTTTTTTTCATAGTAGTTGGCTTGGAACAATTGCCATATTTTTTGTTACATTCTTTTTCATCTAAAAAGAAACATATATTTTGGGCAGCTCGATCTGAAAGGTACTTGACTGACAATTAAAAAAAAACTGATTTTTGGCCCCTAAAATACATGATATATCATGGAAAGGAGGGGCCAACCAATTTTTTACTTAAGTTTTTACTTCCTGTCTCATTAATAAACATCCCGAAATAAATTATGAACATACGAGTCATATATTATTAAAATTAGCCAATTATATTATATGTTTTCCTGAATAGTAATTGAGATCTTGAATTACACTGAATGAAAGCCCAGTTAAAATTATCAGAGTCATGTTATATTCCGTGTAAAAAAGTTCTGTGGGCTTCAGTTGAGCCCCATATGGGTTTCCTAGATTTAAGGTGGGCCCCAGTTGGGTCTTCCCACTGAGAAATTCGTGGGCTTGTAATGCTCAACCCGGTTAGTGCCAATTCACTAAAAAAGATCGTAAAAATGTAATATCGTAAAAAAATATTCATTACAACTTTTTACAATATTTTCCACCAAAATTTTCCATAATGACATAAAAATTAGTTAATAAAATTAGTTAATAATTACTTAACAAAGTAATATTGTTTATTTGCAACTTTTCATCTAATTGAGCTAAAGAGCTGAAACTTCCTCTTAATTTTTCAACTTTTTAAGCATATGAAAGTTTAATATTAAGAAAAAACGAAAATCCACAATTATAAAAATTGTTTAAGCAAATTAATATTGTTTATTTGCAATTTTTTATCTAATTGAGCTAGAGAGTTGTAACTTTTTCTTAATTTTGCAAATTTTAAGCCTATAAACGCCCAAAACTTATAGTTAACGAAAATCCATAATTATAAAACTCTTTTAAACAAATTAATATTATTTATTTGCAACTTTAATACAGTTTGGGAACTGTATTACAATATTAATATTAACAATATTAATTTGTTTAAACAATTTTTATAATTGTTAATTTTACTTTACAATTAATACTGGGCTTTACTAGGATTAAAAAATTGCAAAATTAATAAAAAGTTACAACTCTGTAACTCAATTAGATGAAAACTTGCAAATAAACAATATCAATTTGTTTAAACAATTTTCATAATTGTTGATTTTACTTTACAATTAATATTGGGCTTTACTAAGAATGAAAAATTGCAAAATTAATAAAAAGTTACATTTCTGTAACTCAATTAGATGAAAAATTGCAAATAAACAATATTAATTTGTTTAAAAAATTTTTATAATTGTTGATTCTACTTTACAATTATTAATGAACTTTACTAGGATTGCAAAATTGCAAAATTAATAAAAAGTAACAACTATGTAACTCAATTAGATAAAAAATTGCAAATAAACAATATTTATTTGTTTAAACATTTTTTATAATTTTAAATATTATTTTTTTTCTAATATTAGGATTTACTAAACTTAAATAGTTGCAGTATTAGAAAAAAGTTACAACTCTCTAGCTCTATTAGATGAAAAGTTTCAAATAAACAATATTTATTTGTTTAAACAAATTAAAAAATACATTCACCAATTGTTAGTAGATAATTTTTATGTAATTAAAGGAAATTTTGGTGGAAAATGTTGTAAAAAGTCGTAATGAATATTTTTTAACGATCTTACACGTTTCTTTCGTTTATGAAGATTTTTTATGTCCCTTTAAAAAATGGTTAATAATAAAAAAATTTGTTAACTAAATTATTGGATCTTATTCTTTAAACTTTCCTGAGGAGAAACAGCTTTAACCGATCGAAAAATGTTAATTTTCATGGATTTTATATTAATTCTATGAAATATTAATTCTATGAATATTTTTATACCTATGTGTACTATTACTTAATAAAGCAAATCATCTTTCTATTAAAGCATATCTGAGTTCGCTGTTGGATAGACAAATTGATGTTAGCAAAATATTTCTCCGGTGCTACCATATTTCTTCCTTTAGTTTTTTTTCCTGAGTATTTTTTTTTAGGATAGGATCATTTGTTATGTTCTACTAATAGATTTTTTATAATAAATAGGGGAAATCCGCCTAAGATGGGCCCCTATTCATATTTTGCAAAAAAGTGTTTAGTTAGTGAATTAAAAAGAAAACGGTAATGCATCTACATATGTGACGATTTATGGTGACAGGGACCTTACGCAACAAGAACATTGGGCTCACTTTTCCTGTTCTGCGCAACGGAATACTGAGCCTAATGTTATTGTCGCGTAAGGTCCCTTTTACCAGAAATTGTCACATATTTATGTTTAATGTTTCTTCTAAATAACTGATACGATGAAAACTTTAAAAACCCACTAAAAATTTGATAGATTCATTAGTTTTAAACTTCTTATTAGAATCAAAATATGTTCCATAACAATTGAGGCAGTTTGTGCAGAAACCGCAAATCAATAAAAACTGTTTTTCTTGTAAATGTAAGAATTTTTTTTAATTCTGCGTTTTGTATTATTTTCTTCTAACCTATAAGTTTAAAAGTTTAATATAATTGATTTATATTTTAATTAAGGGGTCAGCATGGGTTTATTGGATATATTTTCAAGAATTTATTTTTCACATTAAAATATATTTTAATAAGCCAGGCTTATTACCACCTTGTCGTGGTGGGGGGCTTAAGACCGAGAGTGCGACGACCCGTCACCTGCTTGCTCTGAAGCAGATATCCCGTGGGGCTTCGAGGAGGGGGCCTACATGTCTTCGGACAAGAGGGTTACAGCGTACCTGTGAGGTACCCCGTTAAGTCGGGCAATTCCAGAATGGGGGGGGGGGTGGCAAGCCCTTCCTTTAAGCTAAGCGGGACGATTAATCTGTGACGGAACCCCCCTTTTAGGGTCCTCTGCCCCAGTACATGGAATATCTGTAGATTAGCTTGCAGGTGCGTGGTTCTCGTACTCTCGACCTTACTAAGAAACAACCAAAACCAAGAATATAACATGAATAGTGAGAGTTCTAAAACATTACTCCAAGGAGGAACCCCGAAAGGGGACTGTACTCCCACTCGTTCCGATCGGGTGCAAGCCCCGGTGGCCGGTGCAGGATCCAAGGCTTTTGGAGGGATCCAAACTCTCGAGGAGTTGAAAAGTATGGAAGTGGATGACCCGCCTTCCATAGGTGATAGTGCTGCATCTGTCCTGGGCGTCAGTGTCGAGAGGAAAGATGAAGCTGCTAAGGAAACAGAAGGCAGATACTGCATTTGAAAGGTAATTTTATCACCTTTCAAACGAATTTTTAAAAATTGGTCTACGATTTTTTTAAACAAAGATATTGGGATCTGACATGGGGGCGTGGCCTAAAAAAATATGTCGCACTTTGGATAACATTTTTAATGAATTTACATTCAGAATTGTTACCTTATTTAAATCGAAATCATGTTTATTTCCTGCATTTTGATTTAAGGTTGACAGAATTACACATATGGGGGATTATTTCTCAAGTGTCACAGGACGGAAAAGCAAGTTTATTCTATTGGGCTGAAACTTGGATAAAATGTTGTCCTTTTGAATAGTAATGAATACAAAAATAATCTTGACTATAGAAGAAATATTTAGCGTGGGGAAGGGGATGAAATTTATGACTTTTTTAAGGAAACTGTTTACTTCAATAGTTTTTTGTTCTTATAATTTAAATTGAAAAAATTCTTGTAATACCAGTTTCGATAGATTTTTTCACGCTCTTTCGATTAGTCATATTGTTTTTTACAAGAAAAAATTTTTTGATCCCTAAAAACGTAAAATAAAAATAAAAATGACTTTTTCTTCAAAAAGGACATTTTTTTATTTTATTTTTTTTTTAAATGAAAGCCCTTCTTTTTTCCTATAAAAAATCTTTGGAGTAAAATGTTAAATGAGAACTCCTAATCATCGAAAATAAAGGTTGAATAGAACCTAACGTCTATGACGCTCGCTGCCACTACCCTAATATCACTTACGTTATTTAACTTCCAGGTAACGTTACTTTTTAACGTCAGTGACGTCAGTGACGTTAAAAAGTAACGTTGCTGAAGGTCGATTTAACGTTAAAATGTCCACGGCCATTTAACGTTCGTCTGGAACGTTATAGAACGTTACTTTGGGTCTCTTCAATGGACATTCGAAAAATCGCAGTGCGGGTTGCGGAAAAATGTTGCGGAAAGTCTGAAAAATTTTTTATTAATTATAATCAATGTTGATAATGTTATTGCTTCTTAAGAACAGTGGTCGCTAAAATCAACTGCGCAGCTCTAGTTGTGCTAGAAAATTACTGCGCACAGTATTAACGTTATTTAATTTTTAAATATTTTTGAATGTCCATTGAAGGTCTCAAAGTAACGATATACAACGTTCCAGGCGAACGTTAAATAGCCAAGGACACTTTAACGTTAAATCGACCTTCAGCAACGTTACTTTTTACGTCCAGGACGTTAAAAAGTAACGTTATCTGGAAGTTAAATAACGTTCAGTGCTACTAGGTTAGCAGCGGCACTGGTGCAGCGCGACGGATCACTGCGCTGAACCAAAGTGTCAAAATTTTATTGTTTATTTACAGAATTGTAATAGACTTAAAGTTACATTTAAACGCTCTCTGGATTTAAAGGGTTGAGATTGTCATTACTGGAATTTATTTTCACTTTATGACTATTTTGAAAAATACTTTTTATTGTGCAAATTAAAAAATATGTTATTGTTAAAATTATCACTGTCTAAGCAAAATTAAAACCAAATTTATTTGATTTGAACCTAAATGAAGAAAATGTCTCTTATGTCACATTAGAGAAACCGTCTACAGTTTACTTAAAGTTAATTTTTTCACTACTTTTAATAAATAAATTATATAATAAATAATTTAGATGTTTTGGAAAATACAAAATGTTTGCATTAGTAACAACATATAATTATATGTTGACAATTAAAAAGTATGCAGAACAATTTTTTTTTTAAATAATTATAACTTTATAATTTAATGCATTTTTTCAGATAAATTAGCTTGACAATGACAGCGGACTAATCTAAGATTAACGTCATTAAGATAATATAAACATTAGGAGTTTTTATTATTTGCTTCCTAAATCAAACAAAGTTTCCAAAAAAATTGTTTTTAATTTGACTTAAACGAAAAATATTTTTTTTTGGCTTTAAAACTTGTTTTCATTTGTTTTAAATATAGCGTGTATTTAAATTTAAATTAGGAATAATTATTTAAAAATTTATTCGTTTGGGCAAAAAATATTATCAAATGACTGAAATCCTTTTTAGTATCAAGAAAGATAAAAAAATAACTGCTGAAAAACTTAAAAGTAGATTTGATGCAGCAGAGACGGTCAACGGAACTCTACAATATCACGCATTTATACCAACTAAAGATGCAAGACTGCAGTTAAAAAAGTTTTCCTTTGACACTAAATGTGATTACTTCCCAAAAGATAAAAAGCGTACTAGACGTACAAGACTTGCCAAATAGATTATAACTCAGATATTAAAAAATACAGGAGTTTTAATACATGCAAGTATAAATATAATTTTCATCTTTTCGATTAAATTTATTTATTTTTCGGAATAATTTTATATCAAACATTTTTCAATTTTTTCAAAATTTATTAGTAAACGTAATGCAGGCATTCCAGTAATGACAATCTCAACTCTGTAAATCCAGAGAGCGTTTAAATGTAACTTTAAGTCTATTACAATTTTGTAAATAAACAATAAAATTTTGGAACTTTGGTTCAAAGATTTTTTATAGGAAAAAAGTAGGGCTTTCATTTAAAAAAAAAAATAAAATAAAAAAATGTCCTTTTTGAAGAAAAAGTTATTTTTATTTTACGTTTTTAGGGATCAAAAATTTTTTTCTTGTAAAAAACAATATAACTAATCGAAAGAGCGGGAAAAACTCTATCGAAACTGGTATTACAAGAATTTTTTCAATTTAAATTATAAGAACAAAAAACTATTGAAGTAAACAGTTTCCTTAAAAAAGTCATAAATTTCATCCCCTCCCCCACGCTAAATATTTCTTCTATAGTCAAGATTATTTTTGTATTCATTACTATTCAAAAGGACAACATTTTGTCCAAGTTTCAGACCGATAGAATAAACTTGCTTTTCGGACCTGTGACACTTAAGAAATAATCCCCCATATACACTTATATAAATTTAATCCAAAAAATTTTTATTTTTGTTTTAGCATTTTATAAAAAAAATAATAATAAACTTGATGAGGGTAGCGGCTGCTGCCGAAACGTCGTTTTTATAAAAAAAAAAAAAATTGTAAATTTGAAAGAAATAATGTGGAATTAATGGCCTAAAACTTGTTTTTTATTTAAAATACACAAATTCACAAAAAACTGACACTTATTGATATAGGTAATTGGTTAAAAAAACAGCACTTTTGTTAAATCATGCATAAGTTCAGAACGGTTGATTTTGGAAAAAAGTTATTCAGAACAAAAATGTGCCTTCTTATGTGTAGAATTACAAAAAAATATTTAGAAAAAAAAAGAAAAATTTTTTTACTATATTTTTTATTTATTTATTTATTTATTTATTTATTTATTTATTTATCAGATTCCCGCAGTCCAAAGGACCATAGATGGGATACAAAAGATGTATTCATAACAAAAATAAGTTAAATTATCGTGTACTTTAACAATATAATAAACGCAAATTTGTCGCAATATGGCACATTTAATATTAGAATTAACATTTTAAATTTTTGACTTATACCTCCTCACTATCTCTCACAAAATCAATATAACAATTCAACGCTTTGATAAATCGATCATTACTCGTAAAAAACAAATCAACATCTATATGACGTCTGTTGAAAATCTGATTTATATTATTTTTATTTTGAGTTTTTAAAAAAAAATTTTAATTAGTCATAAGTCCAGAACGGTTGATTTTAGAAAAATATTATTAAAAACAAAAATGTGCCTTCTTATGTGTAGAATCAGAAAAAAATATTTAGAATTAAAACAAAAAAAAAATTTTTTACCATATTTTTAAAAAACTCAAAATATATTTTAAAAAAATGTTGTGTTTTTTAATTTTAAATATTTTTTTCTGATTCTACACATAAGAAGGGATATTTTTGTTCTTAATAATTTTTTTTCAAAATCAACCGTTCTGGACTTATGCATAATATAAAAAAATTGTTGTTTTCTTAAACAATTACCTATATCTTTGTTAAAAAAATCGTAGAACAATTTTTAAAAATTTGTTTTAAAGGTGATAAAATTACCTTTCAAAGGCATTTTCTGCCAGTAAAATGTGATAATCTGTATAAAAAATACATCAGTTTGAAATTTACCAAAAAAAATGGAATTTTTTGACTATTGTTAATATTAATTAGATGATGAAATTCTTTTTTCCTTTCGGTCAATAGATATCCTAAAAGTAGAGCACATAAGCTTTAAAAAAAGTTCTCATTTATTGTTTTATCTTTATTAGTTAACAAAATATAAAACTTTTTGTAAAGACAAAAATTCTGATGGGTGTACAAATCCTGCTGGACGGCACTCTAAAAGTAAAAGTGATACTTGCCAGCGTTTTGCTACTGGCGAATTCAAGGATTGGCTACTTTCAACCACACGGCTTTTAAGGGACAGGATTATACTTATTGCCGTTATGCGAAACGTAGAAAAAAACTGTTGAAATCTTTAATCGAACACTGCAAAAACTGCTGTTTTCTAAGTGTCTTATTTTAAGACACAAGACATTAAGAAAGCGTCTTATGGTTATTTCAAGAAATTTCATTGGTCAATAATTTTGAAAGACGCTTTCTCATTGGTTTAAAATTAAGACACCCTAAAACGTCTTAAAAGTGAGGACAAAAATGTCTTAAAATAAGACACTTGTTTTTACAGTGAAGACTGAAAACTTTGACTGCGATGTGAGACCTCTAAATATTAAGTTAAAAATTTATAAAAAAAAGGTTATGCTTTAAAAATTTATGAAGAATATAAAACTGATTTAGGACTATGAAATTTCAGAATTTATGTTTTTTTGGACCACCCTAATGTGGGGCTTAGATATGTAAAAATTCAAAAAAGGTATACATGGAGGAATAAATAAAACAAAAATACTGCGCTACACTTGTGAGTGAGGATGTAGTGGGCAGCGGAATTTATTGGCAAATTCCCACAGAAGGAGCATCTGTGGCTACATCTAATTTTAATCGTTGACATTATGCAATCCCTTATAGTGTATGTTGATAAATTTAAGAGTAGGGGAGAGTGGCTATCAATGTACCGGGTTTTTTTCAAGGTCATAGTACTTATTGAATTTCACCAATTTCAAACACTTCTTTGCATCAATATAAAACTACAACACTTATCTAGGTAATGCACACATATTTTACACGATTTATTTTGATTAAATAATAGAATTTAGGTTTTTTCTAAAGTAACAAGCTATTTTCATTTTCAACAACCTGGGTACACAATGAACCACCTCTATAAAAATACTAAAAATGTTTAACAATAGTAATATTGCAATTTTCACTTTGTAAAAAAACTTATTTTCTATCAAATACTATAAAAAATTATTACTTAACACCTTTAATTGATAATGTATAACATAAATATACCTCAAATTTAAGTTAACTATCTAAAATGGCATTTTAGTTCTGCTATGTTGAGAAAAGTACTGATAACAATTGCTGTAACATGCTGTACGCATGCTTAGTTTTATAATCAGGCATACCACTCTAGAAATCGAAAATACACTAAAATTCCAGGTGGTTCATTGTTCCCTGGTACATTGAATCAACATGACATTTGCAACAAAAATGGTTTTTTATAACTTAATCCAATATTTCAAAATCTTTATCTCATTAGAATATTGTAGTTAAGGTCCAAAACAAAATAAATCGTAAGTACATTTATTTTTAAATGGCCTTGTTTCAATTAAAAAACGTGTTTTTATTTTAGGTAAATTTTTTCTTCAGTACATCAAAAACAGTTTTTTCCAGTTTTCTCTGTAATGAATAAATCCACACGTCTCAAATTTATGGACGTAGTGTGTTTACGCAAACTTAATTTATATTTAAAATTAGGAGAATTTTTATTTAATTGTTTCTGAGAAAATTGAAATGGATCATTGAAAAAACTGGTACATTGATGGCCACTCTCCCCTAAGGGAATCCGGAAATAACATTTTTTTAAAATACTTTTAGCTAGATTTTCTGGATTTTGTCCCTCTACTGTGTAACATATAGTTATTAATTTCTGCACCTTATCTGAAAGTTGCCTATTTTCAATAAAGAAATAGGCAAAAATTGAAGGGTAGCATGACAAAAGAGATCAACGCCAATTTTTCGAATTTGAGATTTTTCCATTAAAAAATTAAGAAAATTCATTTACACATTTTTTTAAAAGAATTTTCTTTTGAATTGTGTTTTTAAACCGATTTTTAAACAAAATTGAAATCACAAATGCATAAGTTTTTACCTACAACCACAAATCAATTGAAAAACAATAGAAGTGTAAAGTGAATAATAATTTGTAAATAAGGTTAAAAAATCTAAAAAAATTCTATTTTTACAATGAAAATGCCACATAAATGGAAAAAATACTTTCTACAAGAAAGAAATGTATAAAATTAAAAACTATTAGAAGTGTAATGTTAAAATTTTAATAAATAGTTGTAAAAAAGGTACGTATTAACGTTTAACCTAAATTTTATTGCTCGATTTCAAGGGAAACATTTATTAATTCATTATTTTCTTGAAAACAATCAATGTTTTTTTAATAAACTTTTTTGCATTTGATTCTTCAATTTGTTAATTCAAAACTAGTTTTCCAATTTTTCTTTAAATCTTATACTTTTTTCACAGTTAACGTTTAAAGAAAAAATGCACTTTTGATATAACCTTAAAGTAGCACGATTTTTTTTATATTTCTTGTTAATATGTAAATTTAGCTATACACAAATTATTATTTTTCTAGTAAAACATATCAATATCTCGGAACGGTTTTCTTAGTTTCGTTCCAAATAACCCGTAAAATCTTCAAATTTGTTTTTTTCGCTTCCTGTAAAAACATGATATTGGCGCTTGACCCCTTTTGTCATACTGCCCTTCAATTATAGGACTACCCGTCCAGAAGGCTGGAATAACCTATAATTAATTTTATTAATTCTATTTAATACCTTAATTTCCCTTCATTTTATGATTTTGCATTATGAATAAAAAATAACAAAACCCAATTCCTTATAATTCAGTTTTTGAAAAAATTCCAATAAATATAAGAATCAATCCCCAGTTTTTAAATCACAACCCAGGCGCGCAGGGACGATGATTTAAGGCTTTATAAAGCTTGACTGAGGACTGGTCAATATTGATTGAGGATTGGTGAGTCGGAGGAAGCAAGACTCGTCCAAGCTAGAATGTAACAGCGATTCAAGCCTGATTCCACTGTCGCTTACAGAAGACAGAACGTTAAATAATTATTAATATAATAATATTCTTGTTGTATTATGTTGTTAATAATGATAATTCTTATAATTATAATAATAATAATAACATTATATTATTATTATGAATTATATTATTATATTATTTATAATTATAAATACAATAATAATATTATTATTATCATTTTTTCTTAATTACTGTACTTCTGCAGATTATCATAAAATTAATAAAATAAAAAAATTTTTAATGTTCATCTATAATTATTTAAATTGATATTCTTTAGATTGTTTTTTTTTATAATTTAAGATTAATTGCACATTTACACACTTAATTATTATCGACTTAAGATTAATTAATAATTTTAATACATATAAACACTTAACCTATGAAATAAAATTTCGCACGCTCAAGGGGGGATCGAACCCACGGCCCTATAGACGAATTCGCTCGCGGTGAACGCACGCTATTAGTACCACTCGGCTACGACGGGTAGTTGAGAGTCAATAGAAATAACTTTGTGAGGTTCAGACCTAGATTATGTGCTATTTACATTTTAATAGTTCTGGAACATATTCATTATCAAAAATAAATGAATAGAATTTATTTATCCTTCGTTTATACTGATATACAGTTTATACAATCCAATCTCCTAACTTATTAATATTTTATAAATAAATATTTTTGTAAAATATTTGCAAAATATGTAAACAAAATTAACTAATAATTTATCATTTTTATTTATAACTTTAATTTAATAATATTATTTAAATAATTAATTTCAATAATATATCATACAAAAGTAAATTATAAAAATTTTTTATATATAATGTATTGAAGGGCACTTTTATTTAAATAAAGAAATTTATTCAATTTGTATAATTAAAGTTTTTTTGAAATGAACGATTTTACAAAATTACGCTATCGAGCACGTAATCATATCTTCAATATTTTTCAAATTTGAAAATTGTCTTTAATATATTTCGTTTGGTTATGATTCTTTAAAATTTATTTTTTTAAAATAAGAAAATAATTGTTTACAAATTTAATTTACTTCTAATATATCCTACAATTAAGTAAAATTACATAATTTTTGTTTGTTTATTTATAGTTTATTTTATACAAAATTAATAGTAAATATTTATAAAATTACTAAATCTGCAGCAGTTGTAATATTTATTATTTAATTAATAATACTTTTTATATGTATATACTTTAATATATAAAAAAATATGTAATATGAAAAGTCGAGCAATTGTGTCACAGTTGATTCAAGCTTGAATCTAGATTGGATGTTCAAGCTTCGCGCATGAGGATTCAAGCAGTCTTGAATCAAGCATGGAACGAGCATTGGTGTCCAATCTTGAACCAATATTGAACGACAGTGATTTAAAGACTGTTCCCAGTCTCGGTTACCCACTCTGGGTGTCAAAGCTAGAATCAAGCCTCCACCCAGCGTCAGCATTGGTTTCTCGCGCCTGGGAAGTCTATGAAAGTTACCACTGAGTTACTCGTGATTTGTAGATACAAACATAAATGAGCCTTTTGAAACTGTGAAAAGAATTGCCAGGGAAAGAAAAAATTTAAATCTACGTTTTCTACTAAGGAATTAAACATTTTGTAGACACTATTCTAGAAGGAATTATTAAGAATAAAAAAATCATGAATGCGTATACTGTTTCACAGAATAGAAGTTTGTGGAATTTAAAACATTTTAATTATATTCTGATGCATGAAATATAAAATCATTTGAGATATTTAATTGGTTCTGTCTAGTAGTTAATTACTTAATTATTTTTTACTATAGTTGGTGGATTTCAATACCTTGTTATTTTCTGTTTTTAGGTATGGATGGCCAATTCAAAATAAAATACAACTTCAAAAAGCGTTGCAAACCTTTTGTCAAGAAGCACTAAAAAATTGTAATTGTAATGTTGCCGTAGATAATATTCTGGAAAGTTTTTTTACGACGATTGATACGACGCAAAATTTGAACTTCATTGACATTGTATTGCTTATAACTAATAACAAAATTGATTCAATGGAAAGAAACTTAAAAGTAGTTTACAATCGAAATCATATTAAACATTTTCGAACATTACCATGGTGGTTTAAATCAAGTGTGTTTGTAAATTATAAATTTCTACCTTACACAAGTTGGAAAATGAATAATAAAGTCGTAGAGGATAATTCTGGAAATGTCTCTGGTACATCAATTGAGGAGAATAATGACCCATTGATATTGGATGATTATATTAATCAGTCGCTAAAAGCTGATATTTTTAATCCAGTAGAAGGTACTAAAAACGCGCAATGTCAAATGTCTGAAATGTATAGAAGAATAGAAGCATTTAAATCACAATTGGAAGACCAACATTTAAGAAACCAGTGTTTAGAAAACGAAATCCAAAAAGCTTTGTCCCAAAATATGATTTAAAGGCTTAAAATTAAATTATCAACTTGATTAAATTATTCCTATGATAAATTTATAATCTGGTAACTATAATCCAGTTTGCAAGTAGTATAAGCCAGTTAAATATAGTTGAAGGATATCAGTGTTACTTTTTCAACTGCATGAAAGTCTTTCTAAAACTGTGTATACAATCTATGATTATAAGCTTTGTTTCATGTTAAATGTTATTTTTAGTAAAAATTTGTCATTGTATCATAGATAATTAAACTTTTACTTACATTGGATTGTAAATTTTATATTTAAATAAACTAAATAATTCATTTTTTATAACTCTTAAAATCTTTATTTATTAATCAATCAAAATCTAATACATTTACAAAAGTATACTGTATTTTCGCTTGTGATGGAAATACAGTGAGTCCTTTCACACTGACGAATTTAATCGGCGTTTTAGTGCCATGCCAATTAGGGATAAAATTTAAATATACAGTATGGCTTACAAACTTTTGCCCACCCTAGAATGATTAAAGGCTTTACAAAAAGTTTTGTATTTTGTTTATTATTAAAGTTACGAAACTCGATAAGGTCTCATTTGAAAGCTCATTTCTTGAGCTTTAATATTATAAAACAAAAATTTAAAAAAATTTCTTGTTAATGTTTACTTAAGGAGGTTAGTTGAAAATCACTAATCGTCGGTACAAGTTTGAAATTTTCAGCAAAAATAATTAAAATATTAATGCACATTATTGTTAAACATGAGATAATTTTACCGTATAGTTTCTGAGATCTTGTCTTTCAAAATTCACTATTTTTCTTAATATTTTGCATTTTTCTAATGGCCGACGCGAAAAAATTAGTAACTGGAAATATATCATTTTATAACTTTTGATGTACAATTAGGTTTTAATTAAAAAAAAATTGCAAAAAAATTTTTTTATGTTGAAAACACAAAACAAGAGACTAAAAAAGTTGAATACCGCGAAGATTCGAATAAAACGACAAATTTTAAAACGAATTTTTTAGCGTAAAAAAAGAAGTAACACAAAAAACTTCTAATAAAATATAAATTTATTTAGTTAAAGTTTCAATAACTGTTACTGAACAAACTATTTTTCAAATAATAGTCATAAACTTAAAATCGAAAATTCTGTAGCTGTCATTGAAATCATGGTTAGTTTGACAGATTTCTAAATGCTCTGCACTAGGTTTTTCAAAAAATTACTATTTTTCTTTAAAATTTTATTAGTTACATTTTTTAATGTCGGAACACAAGGAATATTGTTTAAAAATATAAAATTTAGTTTTACATAAAACTTTTTATTTCATATTTCGCATTTTAGAAAAAAAAAGTTTTTACCTTGACTAGCTCATTCAAACTCTCCTCCCTAATGTTATGGCAAAAAAAAATTATATTTTTATTTAATTGAAAATTAAAATTTAAGAACATGAATTGTTCCTTTTTTTATGTAGAATTAGGAAAAAAGTACTTGAAAATTTTATTTTACATTTGCTATAGTTTTAAATTTTAATTGTAGAAATTCGCACTTTATACTCACTACAACAGACAAGATAATTAAACATCATATTTATTTAATTGTTTTTAAATCTTTTAACTCTGAAATCATTCAAATAACTTTTAATAATATAATAAGGTTTGTTGTTTGTAAACTGCTTATAGGATCTTAATTACTTGGAACATTGTCATAACAAATTTGTTGTAGTGAGTATAAAGTGCGAATTTTTAAAATTAATAAAACTTAAAACTATAAAAAAAGTACAAATTTTTTTCTAATTCCACATGAAGAAAGGAACAATTGATGTTCTTAAAAGTTTTTTTAAACTAACCGTTCTTGAGTTATCAAAATTGGAAAAAATGGCTAATTTTTTAAACAAATGACCATATTTTTGTTAAAAATTATGGTAAAAAAATTTTAAAGATTATAAAATTAATTTTGAAATGACTTAAGTGCAATTAAAATGTGATGATTTCCTAAACAAAACTGAATTCCTTTAAGAAACAAAATACAAGAATTTTTTAAAAGTTTTTAATTGCTGTATGGTGGGCAAAAGTAATTGAGTGGCACTGTATATGGGTCATTCTATACCAACTCTCCAGGTCATCGAAATTCACATTTTTTATTTGGCTGATTTTTTTATCCCTTTGTACATTGGGAAAAAGAGCATCATGATTTTTTCCAAATATTTGTATCAAGCCGTTCACAAAATATTAATTTTTCAAAAATTTTTTTTTTGAATGCTTATAATTTCTTCAAAAATGTATCAATTTTAATCAATTTTTTTTTAAATTGTGCGTTTTTGAATGAACTTTTAAAAAAATTAGTGCAAAAAATTATTAAAAAAATATTTTGTAGATTTTTTTAATTTATTGAGTAAAATCTTAGTTTTTAAATTGTTTTTGTCCTGTAATTTTTTATTTTAAATTTTAAAAAAACTACTTCTTTTTACACAAATTTTAAGCCTGGTCCGTTTGTAGAAAAATAATTTTTTCTATTTTTTTAGAATTTTTAAAAATTAATGAAATTTTGTATGTGTTTCTTCAGCCACTGCACGGCGCAGTATCAAATATACTGATGCGTTATTAAAAATAATATAGGGTAACTGCCCCAGTCGTTGGCACCTTCCTTAGTTTTCTTATTTAAATAACAAGAAAAACAAAATTTATAGCTTATTTTGCATAAGTTTATTAGATTTTGTAACATTTTTTACACAAGTTGAGCTTTTTAACTCATTAAATGCATTGATATACTTAGTTTTATAAAATTAAATTGAATATCATTTTGATATTTACAGCTTTCTAAAGAAAATGTTAAGGCCAGGTTCCTCTGAACAATTTTGAAAAAATCGACATTTTTTTTCTTTCATAAATTGCTACTGTATACTCGTAGAAATAGTATAGAATTAGTCCCGAAGGTCAGCAAGACCGAGAAGCAGGTATAAAATATAATACAATATAAATATATTTTATATTTATTTATTTATTATTTATTTTATAGGGGAGACCGGGGCTATTCGGCTCACTTTTGGTCAGACAGGAAAAAAGTTAGGAAATTATTTTTTAAATCCAAACATGGATATATCATTTAGTAGCCTATCATTTGCACTTTCAAATTTGCAAGGACTTTTTGATTTATCTTTTATAGTTTTAGCTCTAGATAATTTTGAATGCAAATATACCAAATTCTCAAACTGCAAATTTAGCAGGTAAATCGGCTCACCCTGTGGGGCAATTCGGCGACTTTTATTTTTTACGAAAAATAAAAAAGTTAAATAACCTTTATTTTGTAAATATGAAAAGTACCTATATTCTTATTATAATTATGCAGTGATGGATCAAGGTCAAAATTTGGGGGGGGGGGGACTGGGGCCCCTAAAATTAAAGAAAATTCATTAGACCTTACTTTTTTTTATTTTTTTATAAAAAATAAAAAAGTTAGTACACTCATTATTGTTAATTATTAAAAGTAATCATATTCTTATCATAATTAAGCAGGGGCGGATCAAGACAAAGTATTTTTGGATAAGATGATTAACCGTCGCGTGAGCCCATTTACCCCACCCTGACTTTTGGCACTTTAAAACAAATACAAGTCACATTTGATACATATAAATAAAATAGCATAGGTGTATCGAAAGAGCACACCTGAGAGCATAAAAAAAACTTACCCAAAAAAATTAGGCTCGTAAATTAATGTACTAAAAACGTAAAAGTTTGTAAGTAAAAAGTGTACGCGCGACGCATAAAAACATAATACTCTACCTGACACGAGGCTGAATCAATAGAATTACACTTAATTTCGTTTACCTAACTAAAATGTTGAGACCTATATTCTATAGCGACCTTTCCCTCCTAGATTCTAATTAAGGCGTGAAATCGCTAATGAGCCGAATTACCCGCCGGTTCGGATTGCCCCGCTCTCCCCTAAATATATTATTTTGTTCCGTTCTATTTCTAGAAAATATTCTGTCCTTTACAGTTAGAGAGCGTCCTTCGTATATAATATACGGCAGTACAAGTGAAATTTTCGTTGGTGATGGTTGTTCGCTTCAGTCCTCGCACGCGTCGGTAAATTTTTCGTTTGTGTGCTCTCAAAAACTGATTTTTCTCCAAACCACGTTTTTTCGCATGGATGACACTCTCATTTCAAAACTATTGCACTTATCGATATGAACCAAACGGCATTTTACTCTTTAGATGTCTGGCTATAGCCTCAAGCAGAACCAGAAATATTCATTATTATTTAAAAAAGTTATAAACAATTAAAAGTGAAAAAAAAGGTTGAAAAAATTCAAAAGTCCGCCATTTTGTTTTTTGTCATTGAAAATGTTTCATTCTGCTTGAGGCCATAGCCAATTCGATAAGGAACATGAAACCGTTTTGTTTTTTGCTTTCAGATAATTTTTTTCCAAGAAATGATGTCATCCATCTGCGAAGTGGATAACTTTCAGCAGCCATTTTCAAGACCGCCATTTTGAAAAAAAAAACAAAAAAAAAAATTTTTCAAGTAACTATGTATGTTATATCATATGTAAAAAAATTTATTACGTAACATTTTTTATATTATAAATAAAATGTATTGAAAAAAATCACGGTTTTCAGAGGAACCTGGCCTTAAGAAAACTTGAATTTTTAAATTCAATTTACCATTATTATAAGTTACTTCAGTGCATACAAATAGGTCCACGGGATATTTTGGAAATATTTAATTTATTAATCACATTTATTGTTAATGAAATATTTTGACTCTAATTTACTTAAATGTTTATAATTTATGAAGTTTTTATGCAACTTAAATGAAAATTGCTGAAAATGTCAACAAACAGTTCTAGTTAAAAGTAATACCATGCAACTTAAAAAAAAATTTTTACCCATTTTTTTAATAATTTTTTATAAGGGGCAAAATTTTTCAAGTGTAACAATCGAAAAAATGAAAATGGCTAATAAAGGCAGGGCATTTGCACAAAATGTAGTATTCTATGTCAGTGCTCAAACCACCAAATATTATGAAATTCTAATGAAAATTGTAGAAGGGGGAGGGGGCTGAAGATTCTGGTCAAGTGTGAAGAGGGTATTTTTTGAAAAATCATAACTATTATGCAACAGGGTGGACAAAAAATTGACCTATATGTTTTCGAAAGGTTTTTTCTCCTCTTTTCAATGGTGCAAAATTTTTTTTAAAATTTTCAGAATTAAACCTATTTTTTTCAAAAAAATTTTTTTTTTACTTTTTTTGAAAAAAGAAAATTTTTTTTCTTTTTTTTCATTTAAAATAAAGCTTACAATGTGCACTTTTAATAAACGCTAAAGAGAAAATGTCTTTTTTCTTTGTTTTTGAATTATTAATTAATTAATTAATAAAAATTCGTTAAAAATGAAATATTTCACAATCCATTAAACTTTTGGTAATTTTGGGGCTATTAACGTAAAGCTTATCGAATTCCAGATTCAACAAGCATAATTTGAAGTCTTTTTGATAAATGGATACTAAATAAATACACATTTTTTATTTAATTAATTATTATTAATTATTTTGTTAGCATTCATTTATCAAAAATACTTCAAGTTATGCTTGTTAGATCCAGAATTTGATAAGCTTTACGGTAGTATGCCCAAAATTATCATAAGATTATTTGTTTGTTCAATATTTCATTTTTTACTAAATTCATTGAAAATTTTAAAAAAAATTTTGCAGCATTGAAAAGAGGAGGAAAAAACCTTTTGAAAACATATAGGTCAATTTTTTGTCAACCTTGTTGCATAATAGTTATGATTTTTCAAAAAATACCCTCTTCACACTTGACCAGAATCATCAGCCCCCTCCCCCTTCTACAATTTTCATTAGAATTTCATAATAATTGGTGGTTTGAGTACTGACATAGAATACTACATTTTGTGCAAATATTAGCCCTTTTCATTTTTTCGATTGGTACACTTGAGAAATTTTGCCCCATAAACAAATTCGATTTTAACCGTGTTCTTTATGCGATTTTTTTCTCATTTTCATTGGCAAATGTTCCTTATAATCTTACCAATTAAAGACTAAAAAAACATTTTAGTGCAAACAAGAAGATTTTTTAATATTTCACTTTTTATCATAAGTTGCACGCTGCACTGCATCACTGAAAACCTTTATGTATTAAAATAATTTGCAACGGTATTGTTCAGAGGCCAATTTCAGATTATTTAAATTCTATTTGGTATAGAAAAAGAGCGTTACAGTTTAATTCAATCAAAAACGGTAGTGAAAACGAAAAGAATTTTTTAAAAATATTTTTTGTGTGTTTGAATAATAGAAATAATTGAATAAGAGATAACGAATGTTACAATCCTCTACGAAAGTCTCATCATAAGTGAATTAGGAAAAATTGAAAAGAGGAGGAAAAAACCTTTCGAAAACATATGGGTCAAATTTTTGTCCACCTTCTTACATAATTGTTATGATTTTTTAAAAAATCCCCTCTTCACAATTGACCAGAATCTTCAAGCCCCTCACCCTTCTACAATTTTCATTAGAATTTCATAATAATTGGTGGTTTGATTACTGACATAGAATACTACATTTTGTGCAAATGCCCTGCCTTTTGTGCCTTTTTTATTTTTTCGATTGGTACACTTCAGGAATTTTGCCCTATACGTAAAATCATATTAAGTTCTTGAACATACTGTTTCATTTATGATTTATCTGTAACTAAAGAAATTTTTTTCCTAATTCATTTATGATGAGACTTTCGTAGAGGATTGTAACATTCGTTATCCCCCATTAAATTATTTTTATTATTTGAAAACACAAAAACTATTTTTAAAAAATTCTTTTCGTTTTCACTACTGTTTTCGACTGAATTAAACTGCAACTCTCTTTTTCCATACCAAATAGAATTTAAATAATCTGAAATTGGCTTTGAATAATACAGTTGCAAATTATTTTAATACATAAAGATTTTCAGTGATGCAGTGCAGCGTGCAACTTATGATAAAAAGTCAAATATTAAAAAATCTTCTTGTTTGCACTAAATTGTTTTTTTAGTTTTTAATTGGTAAGATTATAAGGAATATTTGTCAATGAAAATGAGAAAAAAAATCGCATGAAGAACACGGTTAAAATCGAATTTGCTTATAAAAAATCCTATCCTAAAAAGTAGTATCCTATCCTAAAAAGTAGTACTAACGAGATATCGAGCATATTGTTGTCGAAAACCTGATTGGTTGTTAATGACGTGAGCTTTTTTTAAAAACTCTGAATGTGGTTTGTTTACTTTTGTTTATGTATTCAAAATATCAGCAAACGATCCAACCTTCAATGCATTTTTAATACATCATTTTATTACATAAAAGACTGAAGGAAAACAAAAAGTAAGTAAAAAACATTTTTCTAATAAATACCTATATAATATATTTATATATTATATACATACATATATTGTCCATAAAATGACTTAATATAATTGTATTAATTTTAACCTTTTGTATAGCGTTCACAGTTCAAATAATTTTTTCTCACAAATAATTGGTATTATTATATTTTCAATTAAATTATATTTCTTATATATTGCTATTTTTAAATTCATATTTACTAATTTTTTTATTGCCATTTGTAATTTATTTTAATTGTGCAACTTTCTAATTTTGCAATTTATAATTTTCGCAGGTTAAGATTATTTATTGAAGTTTTTATAGTTTTTATTAGTTTTTATTTTCGTAATTGTTAATTTTCGTGTTTTCCTTGATCCTTAAATTATTATTTTTTATTTTATTTATTTATTAAACATAACTCCTCGCAGGCCAATGTGAACCAATGCAAGGGGATACAAACACAATTTTAGATTGCAAATGTAGAAGTAATTAATACATAATGATAAACAATAAAGAAACAGGTGAATGCGAACGCTTAATTCCGCAAAGATTTTATGTATTTCCGTGTGTAATCTAGAAACTTATTTAACCCATTAACGCCCAAATGCACAGATTTTTTAGTGCACTTTCGAGGCCAGTTCATTCGCAAATGAGAAAAGAGATTTTTATCGGAATTACCATTTCTTATGTATTTAAATGTGCTCTTTCGAAATATGCCATTGAAAATTTGTTTAAAAAATTATTTTTATTCTTTTTTGCACTTTTTTTTTGCAAAAAACCACGATTTTTTAACGCTTTTATTTTGATAAAACATAAGTTTCATGACGAAAAATTTTTTTTGACAGCCAGGAAGTACAAAAAACGTGCACTCGATAGTTGTACTTTAAAAATATGTTAAACCATTTTAACCCCCCACCCCTGTTTTTTCAAAATGGCGTCTTGAATTTTCAAAAACTGGCATTATTTACTCTACTTTGGTCCAAACTTTATTTTTCCATCAAATCATAAGAACAAAGACTTTTCTTAACTTTTTTTACTTGAGTGAACTCAATTATTTCATAAATAATAAAAAATTCAAAATGGTGGATTCAAGATGGCGAACAAATATTTTAAAAATCGTTAAAAATGTCTGAAAATGGTTACTCGGAGGTATTTGGGGTCTCTGAATTCGAATATGTTTGTTAAATTTAAAAATTCAAAATGGCAAATTCAAGATGGCGGACAAAATTTTTTAAATTTCTCTAAATTGGCTGAAAATAGTTACTAGGGGATTTTTGGGGTCTCTGAGTTCGAATATGTTTGTTAAATTTAAAGATTCAAAATGGCGGATTCAAGATGGCTGACAAAATTTTTTAAAATCGTTAAAATTGGCTGCAAATGGTTACTCGGTGGTTTTTGGGTTCTCTGAATTCGAATATGTTTGTTAAATTTAAAAATTCAAAATGGCGGATTCATTTTTGCGGCCAAAAATTTAAAATTTTTAAATACATTTAAAAAGTCATCAATAAGCCATTTGGAACAAACTTTAATTGAAAAATGTGAAAATACATTTTTTTCTTTATCTGTTAAACGTATTTTATTTAAAACAAATTCTTTATTAGTTTTTATCTATTTTCAGACATGTATTCGTGGATTTACTCCAATTTTCGTTTTCTTTTTGGTATAGGATGTACTCATAAAAGTTCTCATACTTTTGAACATAAGCTTCCGTCGGTCGTAGTGAATCATTTTCAAATTCTTCTATATTAGCCAAGTCAGATTCCTCATTACCTACGTCATTGTGGGTCTTATCTGAATCATATATGTTAGGAATTGTTGTTGCTTCAACACATTCATTGGCTTAAATAAGTTAAAGATTGTTTTGAACGTCTTTAGTTTTGAGACATCATCGAAAAAGAATCTTTTAAAGATGCAGCTTTCTTTTTCTTTAGCAGCATTAGGTAAAAACATATAGTAAAGCATAATAAAAAAGCGAAATGTGATATGAAATGCTTAATATAGACAGATATTGGCGACGCAATGATCAAATCAATGCTTTCGTTTCTTAGACGGTCAGATAATAAAAATTAAATGCTATGATTTGTCAATAGCTGAAAATGCTTGTATGTACTTTATATCACTAAATTCTGAGATATGAAATGTAGAACCCCCCAAAAAAGCAGTTTTAGAATGAGAGGATCCTCTCAGTTTGAGAGGATTCTACTTATTTATTCAGAGGAATGAGCATTAAGGTGAGAGGATCCTCTCATTCTAAAACTATTTTTTTTCTGTGAAATAATAGATATTGACGAAGAATTGACATCAAAATTCTTTGCTTTTATAGGCTATTAACATAACACCTAAAATTTTACATTGTTCTTATCTCAACGCTATAAAAATAATAATTTAATTATGATCAAATCATAACTTTACATTTTTTGTATCTGAGTACCAAAGTAACAATTTTCAGCCAATTTAGAGAATTGTAAAAATTTTTGTCCGACATCTTGAATCCGCCATTTCGAATTTTTAAATGTAACAAACATATTCCAACTCAAGAGACCCCAAAAACCCCCGAGTAACCATTTTCAGCCAATTTAGAGAAATTTAAAAAATTTTGTCCGCCATCTTGAATTTGCCATTTTGAATTCTTAAATTTAACAAACATATTCGAATTCAGAGACCCCAAAAACCTCCGAGTAACCATTTTCAGGCATTTTTAACGATTTTTAAAAATTTTGTCCGCCATCTTGAATCCGTCATTTTGAATTTTTTTATTATTTATGAAATAATTGAGTTCACTCAAGTAAAAAAAGACAAGAAAAGTCTTTGTCCTTATGATTTGATGGAAAAATAAAGTTTGGACCAAAATAGAGTAAATAATGCCAGTTTTTGAAAATTCAAGACGCCATTTTGAAAAAAAGGGGTGGGGGGTGAAAATGTGTTTACATATTCTTAAAGTACAACTGTCGAGTGCACGTTTTTTGTACTTCCTGGCTGTCAAAAATATTTTTTCGTCATGAAACTTATGTTTTATCAAAATAAAAGCGTTAAAAAATCGTGGTTTTTTGCAAAAAAAAAGTGCAAAAAAGAATAAAAATAATTTTTTAAACAAATTTTCGATGGCATATTTCGAAAGAGCACATTTAAATACATAAGAAATGGTACTTCCGATAAAAATCTCTTTTCTCATTTGCGAATGAACTGGGCTCGAAAGTGCACTAAAAAATCTTTGCATTTGGGCGTTAATGGGTTAAGGTAGACGTGAATAAGTCAAAATTCACGTTAGGTTGATAAAACATATCATTGATTAAGAAAGACCCCACAACAGCGAAGAGTTTACAAACGTTAAATTGTTCTCGATATCAAGATAGAAAGGCTCTTTATGTCTAGTAGAAAGTCTCGGAATTTTAAAATCGAGACAACGCAATAATTCCGGGGAGTCTATCAAGCCGTTAATTAATTTAAAAATAAAGACGGCAGAAGCAACAATTCGTCTCTCTTCCAATGTAGACATTTCAAAACGCAGACATAAATTGTTATAATTACTGCCTCTTTGGGGATAATAACCATCGATCTTGAAACTAAGGTATTTTAAGAAACGTTTTTGAATATAATCGATGTCAGCGATGACACCCTTAAATACTGGATGCTAAATAACAGATGCATATTCTAACCGTGAACGGACAAATGTGTTATATAGACTCTTTAAAGTACTAGCATTTGTAAAGAATTTTGAGTTTCTGATCAAGGCTCCAAATGCTTTGGTAGAGGAGGAAATAATGTGATCGAAGTGATTGTTAAATGTGAAGTCAAAGTTAAAATAAACTCCTAGGTCTCATGTGGAATCGACGTGATGTAATAAGTGATTACTGATGAAGTAGTCAAATGTATAAAAATAGTCGGAATTTCTAAAAGTTAAAACATGACATTTATCGAGATTTAAGGGAAGTTTATTAACTAGGCTCCACTCAAAAATTTTATTTAAGTCAGCTTGAAGAGACGACACATCATGCATTAAATTGATAATTCTAAATATTTTTACGTCGTCAGCGAAAGTCAGCACCGGTGAGTCAATTGAGACGGTAATATCATCGAGGTAAACGGTGAACAGTGGAGACCCGAAGGAAGATCCTTGAGGAACTCGACGGCGAGATACAAAGGAAGTAGAACGATAATTGCCTAAGGATACATAATGTGATCTACACGATAAATAATCAAGAATTAATAAAATAAAGTCCATAGGCAAGTTTAAGAATTCTAACTTATGAGCGAGGATGGTATGGTGGATGGAATCAAAGCTTTTGCAATGTCAAGATAAATAACGTCAACTTGATAATCATTTTGGAGAGCTCTAATGACATATTGAGAAAAGCATGCTAGATTAGTCACCGCAGATCTACAACGTAAGCCCCCCTGCTGGTCGTCACCGAAGACGGTTCTGATAGCTTTATTTAAATATACCAAGACTGACGCTTCAAACACTTTAGCAAAATTAGGAATAATTGCTATCGGTCGATAATTACGACAATCACTCCTAACACCAGACTTGAAAACCGGCACAATTTTTGCAGATTTCCAAACTGTCGTAAAAATACCAGTTTTCAATGCTAAGTTATAAATCAAGGATAGGGGATAGGAGAAGATCGAAGCACAGTCTTTGATAAGAAAACTAGGAATTTGGTCTACGCCACTAGTATTAGAAGATTTTAAGGATTTTGCAGCCTTGAGAACCTGATTAGTAGATAAATTCAAGGACAGTTTCAAGATCGGTAACACACTTAGAAAAAGGAGGAAAAGATACATCAGAATTAACCATAGAAAAAATAATCGCAAATGCATCAACAATTGTTTGTGGATGCCGTAATTCAATTTTATCGCAATACATAGTATTAGGAAGAGTCGGGAATTTAGATTTATTAATAAAAGACCAAAAGGCTTTAGGGTTTTTAAATAAATCAAGTTCAGTGCGTATCAAATAAGCTCTATGTTCTTTCCTAATATTTGTATGAATAGCGCGGGATAGTAAAACAATTCTTGTATCATCATAAAAATAATTTGTTCTTTTTTATTCATTAATGCATGTTTAAGTTTGATATCATTAATAATAGATTTCGTAAACCAAGGTGGATAGTTACGGCTATTACGCTTTGGTTGTTTAACATACGGAACAAATTGTTTAAAAGTATCATCGATAATTATTAAGAAATGTTCACACATTGAATTTACATCATTGAAATCTAGTAGTACAGACCAATCAATTGTCAAAAAATATACATACAGTGACTGAAAATTAGCTGCTCGAAAATTAAAACGATTGGTCTGAACGTCTTTGTGAGATAGAAAGATAGAGTGCGACAATGCAATGTTTGAATGTAACGCGATACAAATATTTAGCGCTGGATGGTGGGGATCTTTCTGAACGAGTGAGGGAAGGGCTCGAGCAACGGTACAGGCAATATTAGTAAAAACTAAATCAAGTAGTTTATTATAACTATTAATGCAAGAATTACATTGGACTAAGTTAAAAAAATTAGTAAAGTTTAAAGTTTTAGAAAATTTAGAGTCACAAATATTTTGTTCTACACACTGTTTATAAAGTGGTACATTGAAGTCGCCTAAAACGATTCTATTGTCAGAGTTTAAAAAATCTAGTTCGTTAAGAGTATTAAAAAGTAAAGAGAAATTATCAATGGAAATGTCAGGTGGTATATAAATAAGTAATAAAACAGTGTGAAGATTATAACTAGAAATTTTCAAGGCTAATGCGTTAACGTCAATAGAGAGATTATAAACACTCGTCAAATCAAGGGGAGTTGAGAAGTAGTTGCAACTTACCTCAGCAAGAACCCCTCCACCCTTCGATCATTGCGATTATGCCTAAAGACATTAAACAGATGCACATCAAATAAATCACTAGAAGAGGTAGAGGTCTTTAGTCACGTCTCTGTGAGACACAGGAGATAAAAAAATAACAAATCTTGAAAAAAACTTACACAATTCATGTTAGTATTTAAGCCGCGAACATTTTGATACAAAATACAAAGATTTAATTTTCCTACGTGGGAGACGGATGAGGCGTTGCTGCAGGATGCGTTGCCATCGTAGAGATTATTGCAGGTGATCCCTGACGATATATTAATTTGAGGTTGCTCTCTCCTTGAGCTGTGCGGTCCTGAAACTCTTTCTTCAAAGCATTATTACTTTCAGAGGTCTTGGTTGAGACACAGTTTGAGAAGGAATACCAAGACGTGTGGTTTTAAAGTCACGGTTCACAGAAGCTTAAGGACATAATTCATCGATCATAGAGAGAATTAGGGAGTTGTCAAAATTGTTCAGATCATGAGAATTATTAGACGACGGTTCTTTCATGCCAAAAACAATGATGTTGAACTTACGAGAGAACCGTTGTTCCCATTCACGAAGAATTGAAGGCGATGCTGAGCGCTGGTATGATTCATTGTGGTTATTCTCAGATTGGAGAACTTCAAGGTCATCAACACGAGTAACAATGTTGGAAATTGTAGTTTCACAAGACGAAATTTTAGAATTATGAAACTGGACCTTATGAGACAGTGTATTCAAGGACAGTTCAAGTTTCTTATAGTCATCAAAAATACTATTTCTCACCAACTGGAATTCTTCTTTGATGAAGGTACGCAGTTGATCCATAAATATTGACTCTTGAGTACCAGCTACAGAGGTTGACGGCGAAGTCCCAGGAGGTTCCGTAGCAGGTGCAAAAAAGGTTTGAGAGGTAGGTACTTGTGTAACAGAAGGAGATTTGGGATAAAAACACTTTTTAAAACCAACTCCAGGTATGAAAGTAGCTCTGGCAGCACATTTGGGATGATAAGCTTTATTACACCCTAGGCACAAAGTGGCAGGGGTAGAAGACAGTTCAATAATTTCAAGATCACTGATAAAGTTTACAGTGTTTAATTTTGATACTTCACTGGCCTGAGTCATGGTTGCTAGACAGAGGTTGTATCGCAAACAAGGACAGAAACGATGTATCAACACACAATAGATGACGTAGGTGACAAAGAGAATACTTAGCTTAGATAAAGAAAGAGTAATAGATAATACTATCTGACCCAAAAATATATGACATCTCAGATTATCAATCGAATATTATAAAAAATTGATTATGATATATCATTAACACACCAATGTAATTCACAGAACTTCACAAAAAGTTTTGAATTAACAGCGGAGCACTCATAACAACGGCCTCGACAAAAAATTTTTTTTAAATAAAGTCACTCATTACAGTAAAAATGACTCAAATTCACGGAGCACGTACCGAGCGCGTCACACAATCAATCACCATATAAACCATATTATTCTGTATAACGTTTAAAGTATTGCTTATTAAAATCAAAATTCAAAACAGTGAATTATTCCATTTTATATATCCAATATTTATTTAATATGAAAATTCTTTTTTTAGTTTTGATTGGTCAACTCTTTCATTTTTATTATTATTTTATTTTGATTATTGAATTGACAATAAAATATTTAGAAAGTATGCACGAAAAATTTCGATATTAAAAATTATTAAAAATTCAATAAACAGAAAATAAAAGTACAAAAATCATTTCAATAATTAATCAAAAATTGTAAAAAAAAAACTGCGAATATACATAAAAAATTACAAAAGTTGATCCAAATTTTATAGAAATGTATTAAACATTACAAAAATAAATAAATATAAAGTTTTAATTAATAGCTCGCAAAAAATATTAAATAGGCCAATTGATGGATTTTTGAATTATCCACAAAACGAACAAAAATTATTCTTTATAAAATATAGGGTAAGTGTGTTAGTTGCTGCGGATGCTTCAGTTGCTGCGGTTTTCAGAAAAATATTACTCATTTCTAATTAAAAATATGTACCTATTTCAAAATGTGTGATAAAATTATTATAACCTTTACGTAATACAATTCCATCAAACATCTTATTTTAACTATTATTAATGTATAATTAATTAAGTTTAAATAATTGCTCTCGCAGCAACTGAAGCAAATATCTGGTTCCCACACAGCACAATTCCTTGTCTGAAGTTTGAGCGCATTTGCACTGCAAACTTCGCAAGTTTCCTGAAACTTGCGAGGAAAGTTTTCAATTACCATCCAGGTTATACTTGCCGCAAGTTGTCCCGTCAAGCTTACTTCACAAGCTGACATTTTGTTGGTTAGGTCAAGTTTTCATAAATTTCAAATGCAAACTTGCGAAGTTTGCAGTGCTAACTTCGCTCAAACTTCAGGCAAGGAATTGTGTTGTGTGGGTTTTTTATATGCTTTAGTTGCTGCGGGGAATCTAACCACCATTTACACGTTATTCTGGCCGCAGCAACTAACACGCATCAACTGCATAGAGATATCAACTGATACAAACCTGCATCAATAGATGCATTTGATATTATTTCTAATTTCTTAATTTTGTTCGAATAATCAATTTTTATGTGGTTTTGATGTTTGAATAAATATCTAAATAACACAAACTACTCATTTAATAAGTCGTAAGTTCATTGTTATCAATAAAAAGCGGTATTTTTTAATAAAAGGGAGTCTCGGCTAAGAGCCCGCAGCAACTGACACATGTACCTTATATAAAAAGTAAAAAAAACATTAAAAAAATTAATTTTTATACAAATTTTCAATTTTTGAAACCTTGATAACTCGGAGCAGGATTTGAGAACTAGGTTCGCAAATAGCTCATTCGATGTGTTTTTTAATCACCTACATAATAATAAAAATATATTGAATCTTGTAATGAAACATAAAAATAAAATTATCAAAAAACAAGATTTTCAAAATTTTTGATTTTTAAAATTCTAATAATTTTGGATTAAATGGCACTAGAGGGTTCGCTAAAATCTCAATCGATGCGTTTTCAAAAAATAAAATGAATAAAATACTTACATTTTAATTTTTTTTTAAAAAAATATTCAATTGTGCAAAAAAACGACTTTTTTTAAAGTTTTAAATGCGAAAAAGAAGTTAGAATTGATCGATCGGGTTTAAACGTATATCATAATTTGTCCCCCTGAGGAACCTATAATTTCGTAAAAAACAGTTCTAAGTACTGTAATTTTTTAGATATTGGGCGTAATGTGGACACACACACACTCACACACGGACATACAATTTAAGTTTGATTAAAACTAATAAAGGAATAAAAATTTAACAAAAAATTTCAACAATCGATCAAAAACTGAAAGAATATTTTTGTTTTAAAAATTAAAAACATATTTAAATAAAAATATAAAATATGATCATCCGCTAGGTGGCCGTATCTTTGACACGTGTTTTTGTAATATTGAGTCTTTTGCTACTATATAGTAGAATTTTCATAGTTTTATTGTTCTTCGGGGTCACGTTGCTCCTGGTGAAATTACGAGTCGTTGTATATATTGGTGTACTCCCATTCAGCTCTGAGTACCTTTTTAAGTCATTTTTAGTGTAGTGTGAGGTTCATAACCTCAAAATACATGGGATATCCTGAAAACTATTTCTACTTTTGGAACGATGTTGGACAAAACCAAAAACAAAAACATTTGCCCGGTCTGAAGGAGAGCCGTGGCTGCTTCTGCTGTTTTCTGCCCTGTTTGTGAAACGGCCTATCACCCAAGTTGTAAGGGTAAAACCAGTGTTCTCGACAACGGTGGTTTCGCAAAATGTTGCGCTCCTCGTCCAAATACACCAACGACTACAAGTGCACCTCCAGCGATTGAGATTATTCCATCCTCATCTCAATCTTCGGGATCCTCTACTGCTGATGTTGATATTAGACAAATAATCAAAGAAGAGCTTTGCCAGCAACTATTTGCCTTCTCTAGTATGTTTAGTAATTTATCGACTACGCTATCTGAAAGGCTGGATAAAATGTCTACAAGGATTAATAGCAACGAGAATAAAATTGAAGATCTCGCAACAAGATTGACAGCAATAGAAGGTATTGTGTCTGCTCTTAAGTCTCATATTCATAATACGAAATCCCCTGGTTTGAATAAGCAACAATGTTTGTTTGAGATTGAAAATCGTATAAAGAAAAAAAAAAATTATTTTATTTAGCATTCCGGAGCATGACAAACCTCCCTTCTCTCATGAATCTACATCTAATAACGTAAATACTCAAATATCTCGTCTGCTTAATGGTGTTGTTTCTCCCACTTTGTTCGCTAACGCCGAGATTAATAGAGTGGGATTACCTTCCCAGATCCGGAAGAAACCTCGCCCGGTCCGATTAATATTTAGCTCTCAAAGTCAAGCACACGTGTTTCATCGGGAGCGACTATCTGCAAAAAAAGTGACGAAGAGACCGGACATAAAAGCATGCTGGGTTGCTTTCGATCGTACCCAATGTCAACTGAAAGAGCTGGCCACGCTGAAGGAAGATCTGCATCGCCGGCTACAGGCGGGAGAGACGGGGATCAAAGTAGTATATTGTCGCGGCAATCCTGTAATTGCTCAAATAAATGCAAGTACATCGACAGCAGTGGTTTAGATGTGTGTGATAAACAGCATGCTACGAGCTCTCTCGCTCCTGGATCATCGCTCTCTCTTAGTCGGCGCAGTCGCAGAATTGATTCTGGGGACTTTAAGTTTTCGATGTATTATCAGAACGTTCGAGGTTTGCGTTCCAAATTGAAGGTGCTTCGTCTTTTTCTTCCTCTTTTATTTTTTGACATTTTTGTTTTGACTGCAACGTGGCTCCATAGTGGTATCGTAAATCCAGAGTTGGGTTTTAGTGTGTATGGCATTTTTAGAAGTGACAGGAATATTAATACTAGCTCATGTAACTTAGGAGGTGGTGTATTAATTGCCTCAAGGGAATCATTAAAATGCACTAGAATATTTTCTTCAAATAATTCGATTGAGCATGTTTTTGTTAATTTAAAATTTTTTTCTAAACATATAATCTTAGGTGTCTTTTATATCCCGCCTAACAGTTCTGCGCAAATCTATTATGACACGTGTCAGATCATTGAAGAAATTTATAGCAGATTTCCCACTTCTCAGTATATAATTTTAAGTGATTTTAATTTATCATTTGTAGAATGGAATGTAGACTCAAATAATTCAGATAATTTTCCCACTTTTACTCCTGGTACCTCGAGAAATAAAATTCAAACCTTTGACATCCTGCGGGATACATTTGATTGTCTGCGGTTAAAACAAGTAAATTCTATTGTAAACTCGCACAACTCAACCCTGGATCTTGTTTTTGTAAATTTTTCTAGTTTTGATTTGCGTCTGGCCAATGATGAGTTGCTTCCGGTGGATGGCTATCATCCTCCATTAGCTTTTGACTACTTTATTAATATTGCAAAAAATATTCTTTATAATAATATTCCAAAACATATTCGATATGATTATACTAACGCTAATATTGCAGCAATAAATGTCTATTTCTGTTCCATTGATTGGTTTTCTGTCTTTTCTGCTCTGCATGTGAATGATGCTGTTGAAATTTTTTACTATCACTTGTATAATGCTATTAATTTATATACCCCATTGAGAGTAACTCATCATCCAAGGTTACCACCTTGGTTTACCAGGGAATTAAGGCGACTTGTTCAGGCAAAAAAAATTGCTCATTTAAATTTTAAAAATTCCAGAAGTCCGTCCGAATATAATATTTTTTCATCGTTGCGTAGTGATTGTAAAGCGCTTTCCAAACAGTGCTATAATAATTATGTCCATCGCGCGGAGACTCGTGCTGTCTCAGATCAAAAATACTTCTGGACGTTTATTAACAAAATGCGTAAGGAAAATCGCGTACCTTGGTCAATGTTTTTTAACGATACAACTACTCAAGATGACAGTGAAATTTCGCAATTATTTTCAATGTACTTCGAGTCTGTTTATGACACCTCTGCTTATAATACGAGTGAGATTGATGTTGGATGTAATACTATTGAGCTGAACTCTTTCTCTATTACTGAAGAACAGATTTTTAAGAAAATTATGGGTTTGGATTCGAACACTGGTCCGGGTTACGATGGCATCACAGTTTCTTTGATAAAGTATTGTTGATCGTCATTAATTACACCTTTATCTATATTATTTAATATGTCTTTGATTCAATGCACGTTCTCAAAAATATGGAAAATAGCTATCATCATCCCAGTGCATAAGAGGGGCGATAAAAATAATATAACTAATTACAGACCGATCTCACTGCTTAACGGTTTTTCTAGGTGTTCGAAAGCATTGTTTTTTACCATTTTTATCGCGCCTCTCTGCCTTTGTTAATAGATGAGCAGCACGGCTTTGTGAAGGGTAGGTCAATCATTACTAATCTGTCCATTTTTGCTTAGAGCTTAATTCGTAATCTTGAGAAGGGTCATCAAGTCGACTCAATATATACAGATTTCGAGAAGGCTTTCAACAGAATGAATCATGGTCTACTTTTGGATAAGCTTCACAAACTTGGTCTAAACTTAGACTTAATATCCTGGATTGCTGATTATTTGAAAAATAGACCTCAATTTGTAAAAATTCGTGATTCTTATGCAGGTGAATTTATTGCACCTTTGGGCGTACGCCAGGGTTCGAATTTGGGACCACTGTTATTTCTGTTATTGCTCTAAATGCTCGTGTATATCTATTTCAAAAAAATCAATTACATTTCGTTATGATTACACAATTAATGACAGTACTCTTAATCAAGTCTTTGAGGTATGTGACCTTGGCATTACTTTTAATCTTGATCTATCTTTTAACACACATATATCTAATGTAGTTAATAAAGACGTAAGAACTCTTGGTTTTATAAAGCGGAATATATCTAATTTTAAAAATTTGTCAACTTTAAGGGTTCTGTATTTCTCATTTGTTCGATCTATTATGGAATATGGTTCAGTGGTCTGGTGCCCTTATCATAATATTCATACTTTGCGACTGGAGAGAGTACAGAACCGCTTTCTTAGGTTCGCTGCGTTTCAACTAAATATCGAATTCGACTCGTTTACTCATGATTATTCTTTATTAAGAGCACAACTGAGAATACCTGAGTTAAAATCAAGATTTTTGTACAATGATTTGTTATTTTTGTTCTAAACTATCAATAGCTTTATCAAATGTTCTCAGGTCTTATCACTTATCAACTTTTCTGCTCCACAGAGATCACTTCGGCATTTACTTTCATTCTTTATTGTTTTTCATAAAACTAACTTCGGGAAAAATTCGATATTTAATAGACTCTGCATCGAAGCAAATTATCCTAGCGACATTCTTGACTTCTTTGACAGTAGAATAAATTCGTTTATTCAAATACTCCGTAATTCTATTTTATTTACATTCAACATTGACAATTAATTTCATACAAGTTCAAATAAAAATGATGTTGCGTTATATCGTGTTAATTTTTATGTTAATTTTTATATTTTTGATTTTCTCGCTCGTTATATTTTGTTTATATTTTGATTATATTTTATGTCAATATTTTATTATTATTAACTTTAATGGGTTTTTTTACCCGTATACTGTACACTAAATAAATAAATAAATGACAATAAATATTAAAAAATAGAAGTATTACTTTAAAAATTACCGTTTTCAAAAATTCATTTTTTTGAAAAAATATGTCATATAGTGCAATTTAAACTTAGAAGCAAAATTTTTAAATTTAATTAAGTATTATTATGAATATTATTATTAATAATAATATTTTATTTTAATAATAACATTTATTAATGATTTAAATTTGATAATTTATTAAAATTATTGACTATTTAAATAATATTTATAATATTATTAGGACAAAATATTTAAAACTGTGAGCGCTATACAGAAGCTTAAATTTAAAACAAATATATTAATTCACTTTACTCAAAAGATATTTATTAGAAAAACTTTTTTACTTGATTTTCGTCTTCTTTAAAAGAAACTTTCACATAGTTTTTAATGCGCTGAATCCGAATCTGTCAACGAAAACCTCCAATCACATCAGGGTTTTAAGAAAAGTGGAGGTAAAACTCCCAAAAGTCACGTTTTTGGAACTTTTTCAACATTTGTACCGAGTAATTCCGACGTGCTAGAGACTTGTCATAGAGGTTAAATTACAGCTTGAACCTTGTACTTTACGAAGATATAGTGATATTGGCAACAACATGCTAAATTAACTGTCAAAGATGATTTTTTTGACAGTTGTCAAGCATAAAAAATGTCTTACACTGTCCGTAAATACAACTATTTTAAAAAATTGATTGGATTCGCTTGATACTTGTTACTCGGAGGATTTCGAGGTCGCTGAATACGAATATGTAATCAGATTTCAAAAATTCAAAATGGCGGATCTAATATGGCGGACGATTTTTTCAAAATTGATTGTATTCGCTTGAAACTTGTTACTTGTTGACCCCGAAAATTTTCGGGGTCGCTGAATACTGGATATTGGATCCACCATTTTGCATTTTTGAAATCTAATTTTATATTCGTGTTCAGCGACCCCGAAAACCCCCGAGTAGCAAGTTTTACGCGAAACCAGTCGATTTTGAAAAAAATCGTCCGCCATATTGGATCCGCCATTTTGAATTTTTGAAATCTGATTACATATTCGTATTCAGCGACCTCGAAAACCTCCGAGTAACAAGTATCAAGCGAATCCAATCAATTTTTAAAATAGTTGTATTTACGGACAGTGTAAGACATTTTTTATGCTTGACAACTGTCAAAAAAATAATTTTTGACAGTGAATTTAGCATGTTGTTGCCAATATCACTATATCTTCGTAAAGTACAAGGTTCAAGCTTTAATTTAACCTCTATGACAAGTCTCTAGCACGTCGGAATTACTCGGTACAAATGTTCAGAAAGTGCCAAAAACGTGATTTTTGGGAGTTTTACCTCCACATTTCTTAAAATCCTGATGTGATTGGAGGTTTTCGTTGGCAGATTCGGATTCAGCGCATCAAAACTACGGGAAATGACTTGTTGATCTCAAAAAACAGAAAAAAAAATTTTGCAGGCTTTTATGATTCCTTTTTATTATCTTATTATTAGTATATTATTTACTTGAATTAATTTACGAAAAACCGTAGTTTAATACTAATATAATCGGAAACTATCAAGTTGCATAATAATTCTTTTTTTTTTAGCAATTATGAGAAATGATCTAAAAACAACGTTCACTATAAATATTAAAAAAATTAGTATTCTTAATCAATTTAAAGCTATTAAATAATTTGTTATTGGTTCCAAAAAAGAAAATAAGTTTGTTATCATTTAAATTTAAATAAATTTATTTTTGGATTCATTTTTATATTATTTATTCGTAATAAATTTAAATTTCAGTTAAAAAAATTAAAAAAAATTAATTGAATACCCAAATAGCACGATATCTTCCAGGAACCTTGGATGTCCGCCTCCCAGGAAGCTTTCACCGGAATCTCCTGCGAAGCTTCCACCCAATCTCCAGGGAAGCTTCCATCGAACCTTCAGGAAATCTTCATGGAAGCTTCCATCAAACCTTCAGGGAATCTTCATGGAAGCTTCCATCAAACCTTCAGGGAATCTTCAGAGAAGCTTCCACAGAACCTCCAGGGAAGCTTCAGAGAAGCTTCTAAAGAAGCTCTAGATTTCAAAAAAAATTATTTTAATGTAAGCGTTTGAATATTAGTAAATAGAGATTGTACATTAAAAATGTGTAACAGAAAAAAATTCTATGAAATAGAAGAACGATGTTAAAATAAGAATATTTAGTCCAAGCTTAAGTAAACAAAATATTAAATGAAAGATTTCTTATTAAATGTTCTCAGTTTGAAAAATAAACTACTTACAAATTATTCGAAAATCTGTTTTTAAAATCCACAAAATCTATTTTCCTTAAACTTTTTTTAAACGTTTGAAATCACAAAAGAACAAAACTTGTAATTTTTAAAAATTTATTAAAATTTAAAATAAGAATTTTAAAGTTTATAAGTTTTGTTAATTTATGATTAAGAATAATTAAAAAAAAGATTACGGAAGATAGGCATTTGGCGCAAAACCGCACTTTTGAATAATTTTTAAACTTCCTGGAACGTTTTTAAGGGGGGAAGCTGGTCTAGAGCGCAAAAAAATGAGCATATTTTATGAATTTATTCTGACTCAACAAAGAAATCAATCAAAAATTTGTGAAATAGGTTTAATAATATATGTTTCCAGGTACAAATACAAAAAATTTTGAGTGAATTAATTTCAAAATGGCCGCTGTACACTACTTCTCCGAACAGGCCTTTTTTTTAATAGGTCCATTGGCGAAAATGTAACGTCCTTAATTTTTGTCCTAGATCAAAAAATAAATTTTTTTTAGTTTCTATATAACAACAGCAAGGGCGGGACGTAGGATTTTTTTGATATTTTGTTTTTTCGCGAAATTGTGCATGTTTGAACAAAAAATTACAATTTTCACTATAAAAAACGACATAAAATTGTTGATTAAAAAAAAAGTATGTAATATAAAAAAAAATCCTACGTGACGCTCCGGAGAATGGTATCTAGAATGTACTGTCAAAATTTCATAAGAATCGGTAAAGATTTGTTCGAGTTATGTTTTCGCCCAGTTTAAAAAAAGTGATTTCGAGAAAAACCCGTTTAAAGTTTTACGTATTGTAAAATCATATTAAATTCGTATATACCTTTAATCGGCTATGCCTGCACCATACAATTGCCCTTCTACGGCTTCTTCTTTCTTTTGGTATGTTATTTCTAAGATCCTAAAGCACCTTTTAAGAAAAAAAATTTTTTTTCGATTTTTTCAAAATTCTAGACCAGCCTCCCCCCTCAAGTTTTAAAATTCATGCTCTCCTTCTAACCAAAAAATCAATTGCATATTATTAAAATCAAAGGTTTTGTTTGTATGCGATTTAAAATACTTGTGAACTTTTTGTTGTGTTTTCAATTTGAAATTAATCTTCGCGCCAATTTGTATTACTGCGCCACCTATGTTTCTGAACCTTCTAAATGTTCAGGTTAGACTAGGTTGCTTGTGAACGACGATTCGAGGAAGTTCGGTCTCATGTCGAGAATAATGCGTTTTACTTTTTGTCATGTATTTTTCCATATTTTACTATTCAAATAAACATCCTTTTAATTCAATTAACAGTTTACTCAAGAATATAACAATTGGTGTCAGAAGTCGGATTTGTGCTAGTGATTTGTGAAAAAGATATCGAAAAAAAATGTCAGAGGACATCTTGAAAACACTAACCGAAGCCATTACCGCGGCTTTCCGTGCCTCCTCCGCGAACCTTCAAGGAAACGCCACACCAAAACCCCCACCTTTCTCGATCGCTGAATTTCGTTCCTCGGAGGGAACAACGATAGCAGATTATTTCAAACGTTTTAATGGGGCTCTACAACTGAGTCGAATTCCAGCTGACGCACATGCCAACTACGCACGTGTTCACATGGGATCGGAATTGAATAACGCTTTGAAATTCCTCGTTACCCCCGATGTACCTGAAAATAAATCATACGATGATATTAAAAAAACGCTTACGGATCATTTCGATAGTCAACGAAATAAATATGCCGAGAGCATCAGGTACAGACAAATTTGCCAGTTGAAAGGAGAAACAGTGGCAAAGTTTGCACTTCGTCTAAAGCAAGGCGCTGTATATTGTGAATATGGTGAGTTCCTCGATCGCATGTTGATTGAACAGTTTCTTCATGGTTTAGAATCTCGTGAAATGTGTGATGAGATTATCGCAAATAAACCGACCACTTTCTTACAAGCGTACGAAATCGCGAATTCTTTAGAAGCAACTCGGAATGTTGCAAACGAGGTCAAGTTCCCCTCAAACCGGAACCTGCAAACAAACTCGGGTATACATCGACGCGAATAAAGCACAACAAACCGCGCAACAGGTCTTTTTCTCGGAATCGTAATCAGCATAGTGATCAACACAAATCAAATCAAACTGATAGTTCGTGTAACGGTTGTGGTGGCAATCACGCGCGAAAAGATTGCAAGTTTAAAGACGCAGTGTGTCATATGTGCGGAAAAAAAGGTCATTTATCTCGTGTGTGCCGTTCTAAAAAATCAGTGCCGTCAAATTCCACCACAGATCACCTACCATCTGATCATATCGATATTGTGCAGAGTTTTAACAAAATTGAAGAAGTGAGTGCTTTAAAATCTACTGAAAAAAAATTCATTCAAGTTTCCCTCGACGAATCTCCCTTACAAATGGAACTTGACACAGGAGCACCGTGTGGAATCATAAGTCTCAAAACACTGAGATCAATCAAGCAGAACTATGTCTTACAAAAAACGGATCGTCATTTTTCGAGTTACACGCATCATTTAATAAAGTGTGCGGGTAGAATGACAGTCAACGTCACAGTCGGTGGATTAACCAAACAACTCGTCATGTATGTTGTCAAAGGTGACTATGACTCCTTATTCGGTCGCGAGTGGATATTTGAATTCGTGTCGGTAATCAATTTTCAAAAAATTTTCTCACGTGATAATGAGGTGTGCACGGTTAGATCGTCGACTCCTGAACTCTCAAAAGACCAGTCGGATCGTTTAAATCAATTTTTACTTCGTCATGAGGACATATTTAATACTGGCCCGGGAAAATTAAACGGTCCACCTGTTTCCGTGCATTTCAAGCCAGGTGCTCGACCGATTTTTTCATGTGCGCGCGAAATTCCACACGCGTTGCGGGACTCTTATTCAAAAGAAATTGAAAAAAAAACTTGCTTCCGGTCTATACGTCAAAGTACATTATGCAGAAAGGGCTTCACCTACACCCGTTGTTGCTCGGAAAAATGGTGGAATTCGAATCACGGGTAATTACAAGTCGACATTAAATCCGCAAATAATTATAGACGAACACCCTATTCCAAAAATAGATCATATTCTTACGGGAATGAATGGTGCTACATTCTTTTGCCATCTAGATATCACTGATGCGTATTTGCATCTCGTGGCTGATGACGAGTTTAGTCACGCTCTCACGCTGAACACGCCAACTCATGGGCTGATTCAACCTAAACGAGCCGTCTACGGTGCAGCAAACATTCCAGCGATTTGGCAAACACGAATTGAGGAGGTTGTTCGTGGTCTCGAAAAGGTTCGTGTTTTCTTCGACAACATTATTGCCTATGGAGAGGATTTTGAGGACATGCTATTAGTTTTGGATGAACTACTCAAGCGATTGAAATCTCATGGTCTACATCTCAATCGTAGTAAATGCGTTTTTGTCTCCAGAACAGTCGAATTTTTGGGACACAAGAGCGACGCAAACGGTGTTCATAAATCAGATAAACACGTCGCAGCTATTCGTGATGCTCCGAAACCTAAAACTCCGGAGGAATTACAGTTATTCCTGGGTAAGGCAACATACTACAATTCATTTATTCCAAGTTTGTCAACATTGGACCGACCGCTACGAAACATTCTCAAAGGAAATGAATTTGTATGGACTCCAGAAGCTGACAGAGCTTACGAATCAATTAAAAAGGCCTTGATTTCTCCTCAGCTTCTTATGCAGTATGACCCATCTCTGCCTCTGCTGCTCGCAACGGATGCCAGCAAAACAGGACTCGGAGCTGTCCTGTCACACCGATTGCCTGATGGGCGAGAGCGACCAATTTTTTACGCCAGTCGCACAATGAGCGAAAATGAACAACGATATCCACAAATCGACAAAGAAGCATTGGCAATCGTCTGGGCCGTTCAAAAATTTTTCTATTATCTCTACGCTCGTCATTTCACGCTTATAACTGACCATAAGCCTCTCACGCAAATCCTGCATCCAATGAAGTCTCTACCAGTTTTATGTATTAGTCGTATGGCAAATTATGCAGATTATTTGTCACATTTCAATTACGATGTCATTTTCAAACCTACGAAGGAAAATGCTAACGCTGATTACTGCTCACGTGCACCTCTACCTGCAACTCAAGAAATCATTCACAAACTCTTTGTCAAGGAGGAAAATCATGATGAATTTGACGAATTCATGCTTTGTCAGATCAAGCAGCTACCAGTACGTGCCGAAAGCATCGCTAAAGAGACTAAAAAGGATTAAGCTCTTGGTAAAATCGTTCAACTTCTTGAAACAGGCAACGATCTCAAGAGACATGGATATAAAGCTCCAGAAGTCAACTATTCTCTCTCAAACGGTTGTTTAATCTTCGAACACCGAGTTGTCATTCCGCAATCTCTTCGCGAACCTATCTTGGCAGATCTTCATGCAGCGCATCTGGGAATAGTAAAAATGAAAGGAATGGCCAGATCATTTGTCTACTGGCCAGGAATCGATAAGGACATCGAACGAGTCGCTAACTCGTGTACGGAATGTGCTCGACACGCACATGCTCCGCCTAAATTCAGAAGTCATCATTGAGAATATCCCAAAGCTCCATGGGAAAGAATCCACATCGATTATGCAGGACCAGTCTATGGATCAATGCTGCTTATTGTGGTTGACGCTTATAGTAAATGGCTGGAGGTTGCAGTCACCAATTTAACCACATCGTCAGCAACGATTGCAATCCTCGATAAATTGTTCGCAACGTACGGAGTTCCGATCACCGTAGTTTCCGACAACGGAACTCAGTTTACTTCAGACGAGTTCAAAATCTACATTGAGTCTGTAGGAGTGAAGTACCACAAGTTATCAGCACCTTACCATCCGTCTACCAATAGGCAAGCAGAGCGCTACGTGGAAACAGTGAAGGATGCTCTGCAGTCGTTGTCTTCTACGGTCTGCCACGCTCAAGTTGAACTTAAACAAATTTCTATCACATTATCGCAAGGCTCCTCATTCAATGACAAATCAATCTCTTGCTCAACTTTTCCTTGGCCGAAACATCAGAACAAAACTAGATCTCGTCCGACCAGAGGAAATTAGCAGCAAAATTATCGGGAAGCAGCAGGCTTTATTCAACTCATCTTTTAGAGAGTTCATCCCATCTCAGCAAGTCTACTTTCTGTCAGGCAACCCGAGTATGGAAAAATGGTTACCAGGTACTATCGTCACTCGATTAGGAGATTTGCATTATGAAATTGGGTTTGGAAACAAATGCTTTAAACGTCATGTCGATCAAATTAGAGGTTTCTCTTCAGAATCTGAACCCAATCTCTGAACCGATGACAGCAAACTTTCTCAACGAAAAGTCCATTTTTATGGAAACACTGGCAACCAGAATACCGAATCAACTAATAGATCACCAACGTCATCTTCGCCGAATCTGCAACCAGCTTCAATACATCGCGGACCTCAGTCCCCAGTTGAATCAACGTCTAGTCCTCAACAGAACAGTGATTTACAAACCCCAGTGCGCAGATCATCGAGAATACGACAAAAACCAGACCGGTTTCGTTTCTAAATAATATATGTACTCTTTGTTCTATTTTCTTTCAAGGGAAGAATGTTGTGTTTTCAATTTGAAATTAATCTTCGCGCTAATTTGTATTACTGCGCCACCTATGTTTCTGAACCTTCTAAATGTTCGGGTTAGACTAGGTTGCTTGTGAACGACGATTCGAGGAAGTTCGGTCTCATGTCGAGAATAATGCGTTTTACTTTTTTTCATGTATTTTTCCATCTTTTACTATTCAAATAAACATCCTTTTAATTCAATTAAAAGTTTACTCAAGAATATAACACTTTTTAATTAAAACATTGGAATGATTTTAAAAATAAATTCTTAAATATTTCATAATTCTCCTACTCTTATTTAAAGTTCCAAAACCAAATTGTCTCTACTGCAATTGAGAAGTATTTAAAATCGTTAACTAACAAAATTTTAAGAAACTTTAATCGATTTTTTCTGTCACAGTAAGTATTCAATGTTCGAAACTTTGAATCATAGTAGAAAAATTACAAAATATAAATCAAATTATTTTCAAAATATTACATAAATCTTCTTAAATAAGAATTAACTGTTAAAAAAGCAAATATTTTATGACAAATGTTTAAATATATTAAATATGTAGTGAAAAAATTAGCCCGCCATTTTTTCAGCCAATAAAATCACTTGCACCTCAAGAGAATGATTTTGCTTTCTATTGGCAGTCGCTTCCCTATTTAAAAACCTTACGTAGGATCTGATGTAGGATCTTAGGTAAGATCTTACCTAGTAACATATGTTAGTTCTTATGTGATTTCTTAGGTAAGAAATTACCTAAGATCTTACGTGTGCATTTGGCAAAAGGTCTTACGTTAGTTCTTATGTAATTTCTTAGGTAAGTTCTTATGTAAGTTCTTATGTTCTGCAATAAAAATAAAAAAATTAAATTTTCATATTTTTAATTTTAAAAAATTTTATTTTCATAAATTAAATTAATTTTATTTATTATCTTTTTAATTTTAATTTTTAGTTTAAAAAATGTCCAAAAAAATATTTTCAAAATGTCTAAAAGAATATATTTTTAAAAACATTAATAGTAAGGTCATTTATAACCATTCATAATAGTTTGACTCCCTTTTATTTTTTGGTAAAGGAAAGATGTCTTGTATCTTGTCCTTTTAAAATACTGATTTTTCGTTCCTTTATAAAACTTAAGAGTACAATTTCGTTTGTGAGGCAGAATGATAATAGCCCTCCGACGGCGGACCGAAGAAACAACGTCGTGGGATTATTCTGTTTCAAACCGTTCCAGCTGTGAAGTGTATACGTCACGTAGTTTGTTTACATTGTGCACGGTTTCAAATAAAAGGTTATAAATTGAATAAATTACGAATTTTAAATAAAGTGTGGCGCTTTAAATAATTTTAAAATGCGAGGAAGACGAAAATTTAATGAATATGTACACAGTGTGCAGTTATAATATTGGTAAGTTTTTATAAATTAATTATGTTTAAACATTTTCACAAATGTAAGGTTATTGTTTTTACACATATTTTATTACATTTAAATAATAATATCAATTTGTTTAAATTATGTATTGTTTATAATAAATAATTACCTTAATAATATAATTTTAAAAGATCCTTTTTAATATTAATTTAATCAGTTTTGTTAATATAAAACTATAATTATTTAAAAAACTTTTTTAATAAATTGCAATTTTGAAAACGTAAGTGTTTAGATACTATTCTCAAAGAAATTTTAATAATATAAATAAATAAAGAATTAAATTTAATATTTTTAAAAATGTCTTGTATAATTTAAATTCTTTTTTATTCAAACTATATACTTTTAAAATAAAAATGGTAAAATATCATCATTATTTTAAGCATTAAGCTGAATCGTATAATTTTTTGACAAATTCTAGTTATTATTAAGTTCTTAATGTCCATAATTAAAACATTTAAGAATTTCTTTATTAAACGTTTCATTTAATTTTTAAATTTATTCAAATCTATAATTATAAAACATAATGCAGTTAATTTATGTTATATAATATAATATAATTATAATTTATATATTATATAATATGTTCGTCAATTTATTTTTAAATTATATTTTATCTTATTGTTTATTACAATAAATAAAATTATAAATTATTAAAATATATATGCTTGCTATTTGTCCTAACCTAATATGTAATATATAAATGTAAATAAATAATTAATTAAAAGAAGGATGTCATTGTTTTTTTAATTGATAATGGTAATTTCATTTAATACTTACAAAAATTCAGGTTTTTACATTTAGTTTTATTATACTATAAATTACATTTTGTATTTAACTTAGGGCTAAACGATTTAACTAAACTACAACTAGTTTTAATCTTACTATAAACTAAACAATGTTTTATAGAAATAATTAATCATATTCTTGTCGTTCCTAAAAGTAATCTTATTAAATCCATGACTGCTAAAGTACATTGGAATTAGAAAGAATTCTAATAAATAATAATTCTTCTTTTTTTTCAGAAAATATTGCAATAAAAAATTTCTATTCTTAAGACATTTCTCATCAGATGCTGTAGTCTTATCAAAATTTTGAAGAAAAAGCACCAAATTATGATGATATTACCTTTGGATTCCTATCTATACCTTTGTCTGTGTTAAAAGTTATAATACTTTAAAATAATATTCTAAAACTTTAAAACATTTAAGAAAAAGATAAGCAATAAAGATTAATTTAAATAATGATAATAATAATAATAATAATAAAACAGAAATATAATAAAACGCAATTAATATTATTTATTTATTTTGCAGGAAATCAACAACAAAAGAAAGGTCACAAGATGTTACATTAATGAGTGGCACTGATTTACAAATGATCTATTATCAAGAGGTGAAACCACCAGAGCAGCACAACACAAAAACACAAAAATAAGTTACTTATTTTTCTTTAAGTAAAACTATTACAATTTCCAATTTTGCAAAATTATACTGGCCAGTAATTAACGTTTTTCATTTTAAAGATAACTTTATTAACCGTCTCTAGATATTAAAAACACATGCTCCAATTGAATACATTACCACACTTTCTTATTCTTTCCGATAGTGGAGTTTTTTTAAAAATTCCAAATCACAATATTTTTGGCTCGGTATCCAATTTTTGACGTTTTCAAAAATGAATTATTAATAATATTTGTCTCTAAGAAATACATTATTCATGTTCTTGCACATACAAAAACTTCTTATTCTGCTCTAAGACGAAAAATAGTTCACATTCCAATTTGAAAAATATAAATGGACAATAACTAACATTATTCGTTTTTTAAAAATTAAAAGTAATTATTTTTGCTTTTTACCAACAGATATTCCAATTTTACACTTAGCAATAAATAAATAAAAATTTTCAGTACAAATTTGTTTGAACAATAAATAAATTTCCTACCGCAGCGAACCAGTTTGGTGCTACTGCAAATTTTTCGCTGCCTCGGCAAAGGTTGTTCGTTTTCCCTATATTAACATATATAGTTTGATATGTTAGCTAGAAGTGTGCTACTTCAGTTTTTTAGTGCGGATTATTAATTTTTGTGTATTAAAAACACATGCTTCAATTTCATGCATTTTCATAGTTTCTTTAACTTTCCGATAGTAAAATTTTTAAAAAAATTTTAATTATTTTTGCTTATTTACAACAGATTATTTGGTTCTTTTCCTACAAAGAAGTTTATAATCTAAATTTTAATAAAAATTAATTTATATTGAAGTTTGAACTAAACTATACCTACAGCTCAGTAATTAACTTCTTCTTTTCAAAACATGAAATTTGGTTTTTTTCGGCTTATAATAACACAAAATTCAATTTATTAAATACAAACAAGTTTAATATTCTTTTCTGAGAAAAAATGTTTTTAAAATCCCAAACTACAAAATTCAGTTGTAATTAAGTTTAGCGTTTTTTAAAATTCTAAAATAATTATTTTTGCTCATTTACAACAGCTTATTCAATTCTTCACCTACAAACAAGTTTATAATCTTCATGTTATTGGTTTTTTAGGCTTATAAAAAAACATAATTCATTTTATCACAGAAAAACAAGATTCTAATTCTTCCCTAAGTAAAAATGTATTTGAAATTATATTAAAAACGACAAAAATTGGATACCGAGCTAAAAATATTGTGATTTGGAATTTTTAAAAAATTTCCACTATCGGAAAGACTAAGAAAGTGTGGTAATGTATTAAATTGAAGCATGTGTTTTTAATATCCAGAGACGATTAATAAAGTTATCTTTAAAATAAAAAACGTTAATTACTGTCCAGTATTTTGCAAAATTGGAAATTTTAAGAGTTTTACTTAAAGAAGAATAACTTATATTTGTGATAAAAATTTAAATATGCTTTTTTAAGAAATAAAAGTAAATAGTTAGTAGTTTTTAATTACGAAAATAAAATGACGGGTCAGTATAATTTAAAAATTGAAATTGTAAATAAATTTTTAAATAAATAGTGATAGAAAAATTATTATTTTATAAAAAAGGTTAATTTTTGTGTCTGATTGGTCAGGAAATAATTGTAAAGTATTATGAATACCGGGCTAAAAAGTTTGGTTCATATCTAAATATAAATAAATTTTTACTAACATAAAGATTATTAACTTCTTTGTAAGTAAATAATTGAATAATCTGTCGTAAAGATGCAAAAATAATTATATAAGATTTTTGGAAAGCAAAAAATCTTAAATACTGGCCATCTAAATTTTAAAATTTGTAATGTCAAAAGCATTTTTAGTCAAAAAAAAAAAAAATAATTAACTTGTTTGTATGTGATAAAATGAATTGTTTTTTTAAAAAAAAGAACAAAATTCATGTTTTATAAATCGAAAAAAGTTAATTCTCGCGAAGTGTAGTTTTGTTCATTGGAGCAGTATTTTTTTAAAGCAGGATTAAAAAATTGTTTGTACGTAAGAAATGGAATAATTTGTTTTCAAGATAAAAAAATAGCTATTTATATATTTTGAAAAAAGGAAAATTAACTATGGCCCAGTTAATTTGATATTTTCTTATACTAAAATAATTAATTACTGTCAAGTATAATTTTATAAATAAGCATTTAAAATAAATTCTTACTCAGAGAAGAATAAGGTTTGTATGTTTAAATTTGATTCACGCGTTTCTAAGAGACAAAAATTATTAATTAGGTATTTTTAAAATCGCCAAAATGAGACACCAAGACAAATATTTTTAAAAATTGGAATTCTTTAAAAAATTTTACTATCGGAAAGATAAAGAAACTATAAAAATGCATGAAATTGAAGCATGTGTTTTTAAGGAGGAAGGAGACTGTCTTTGAGGGGCAGGCGGTAAGAGGGGTTTTTGTATGTAAATACCTGCAACTTTGTTATTTAATTTCTAAAAAACGGGACAGTGAAAAAATAAAAAGTAAATTGTTCTAGCTTCGAAATATTCTCAAAAACTTATTTTTATAAATTTTAGAATGATCTTATCATTTTTGTTTTGGTCACCATCCTCCTTAATACACAAAAATTAATAATCCGCACTAAAAAACTGAAGTAGCACACTTCTAGCTAACATATCAAACTATATATGTTAATATAGGGAAAACGAACAACCTTTGCCGAGGCAGCGAAAAATTTGCAGTAGCACCAAACTGGTTCGCTGCGGTAGGAAATTTATTTATTGTTCAAACAAATTTGTACTGAAAATTTTTATTTATTTATTGCTAAGTGTAAAATTGGAATATCTGTTGGTAAAAAGCAAAAATAATTACTTTTAATTTTTAAAAAACGAATAATGTTAGTTATTGTCCATTTATATTTTTCAAATTGGAATGTGAACTATTTTTCGTCTTAGAGCAGAATAAGAAGTTTTTGTATGTGCAAGAACATGAATAATGTATTTCTTAGAGACAAATATTATTAATAATTCATTTTTGAAAACGTCAAAAATTGGATACCGAGCCAAAAATATTGTGATTTGGAATTTTTAAAAAAACTCCACTATCGGAAAGAATAAGAAAGTGTGGTAATGTATTCAATTGGAGCATGTGTTTTTAATATCTAGAGACGGTTAATAAAGTTATCTTTAAAATGAAAAACGTTAATTACTGGCCAGTATAATTTTGCAAAATTGGAAATTGTAATAGTTTTACTTAAAGAAAAATAAGTAACTTATTTTTGTGTTTTTGTGTTGTGCTGCTCTGGTGGTTTCACCTCTTGATAATAGATCATTTGTAAATCAGTGCCACTCATTAATGTAACATCTTGTGACCTTTCTTTTGTTGTTGATTTCCTGCAAAATAAATAAATAATATTAATTGCGTTTTATTATATTTCTGTTTTATTATTATTATTATTATTATCATTATTTAAATTAATCTTTATTGCTTATCTTTTTCTTAAATGTTTTAAAGTTTTAGAATATTATTTTAAAGTATTATAACTTTTAACACAGACAAAGGTATAGATAGGAATCCAAAGGTAATATCATCATAATTTGGTGCTTTTTCTTCAAAATTTTGATAAGACTACAGCATCTGATGAGAAATGTCTTAAGAATAGAAATTTTTTATTGCAATATTTTCTGAAAAAAAAGAAGAATTATTATTTATTAGAATTCTTTCTAATTCCAATGTACTTTAGCAGTCATGGATTTAATAAGATTACTTTTAGGAACGACAAGAATATGATTAATTATTTCTATAAAACATTGTTTAGTTTATAGTAAGATTAAAACTAGTTGTAGTTTAGTTAAATCGTTTAGCCCTAAGTTAAATACAAAATGTAATTTATAGTATAATAAAACTAAATGTAAAAACCTGAATTTTTGTAAGTATTAAATGAAATTACCATTATCAATTAAAAAAACAATGACATCCTTCTTTTAATTAATTATTTATTTACATTTATATATTACATATTAGGTTAGGACAAATAGCAAGCATATATATTTTAATAATTTATAATTTTATTTATTGTAATAAACAATAAGATAAAATATAATTTAAAAATAAATTGACGAACATATTATATAATATATAAATTATAATTATATTATATTATATAACATAAATTAACTGCATTATGTTTTATAATTATAGATTTGAATAAATTTAAAAATTAAATGAAACGTTTAATAAAGAAATTCTTAAATGTTTTAATTATGGACATTAAGAACTTAATAATAACTAGAATTTGTCAAAAAATTATACGATTCAGCTTAATGCTTAAAATAATGATGATATTTTACCATTTTTATTTTAAAAGTATATAGTTTGAATAAAAAAGAATTTAAATTATACAAGACATTTTTAAAAATATTAAATTTAATTCTTTATTTATTTATATTATTAAAATTTCTTTGAGAATAGTATCTAAACACTTACGTTTTCAAAATTGCAATTTATTAAAAAAGTTTTTTAAATAATTATAGTTTTATATTAACAAAACTGATTAAATTAATATTAAAAAGGATCTTTTAAAATTATATTATTAAGGTAATTATTTATTATAAACAATACATAATTTAAACAAATTGATATTATTATTTAAATGTAATAAAATATGTGTAAAAACAATAACCTTACATTTGTGAAAATGTTTAAACATAATTAATTTATAAAAACTTACCAATATTATAACTGCACACTGTGTACATATTCATTAAATTTTCGTCTTCCTCGCATTTTAAAATTATTTAAAGCGCCACACTTTATTTAAAATTCGTAATTTATTCAATTTATAACCTTTTATTTGAAACCGTGCACAATGTAAACAAACTACGTGACGTATACACTTCACAGCTGGAACGGTTTGAAACAGAATAATCCCACGACGTTGTTTCTTCGGTCCGCCGTCGGAGGGCTATTATCATTCTGCCTCACAAACGAAATTGTACTCTTAAGTTTTATAAAGGAACGAAAAATCAGTATTTTAAAAGGACAAGATACAAGACATCTTTCCTTTACCAAAAAATAAAAGGGAGTCAAACTATTATGAATGGTTATAAATGACCTTACTATTAATGTTTTTAAAAATATATTCTTTTAGACATTTTGAAAATATTTTTTTGGACATTTTTTAAACTAAAAATTAAAATTAAAAAGATAATAAATAAAATTAATTTAATTTATGAAAATAAAATTTTTTAAAATTAAAAATATGAAAATTTAATTTTTTTATTTTTATTGCAGAACATAAGAACTTACATAAGAACTTACCTAAGAAATTACATAAGAACTAACGTAAGACCTTTTGCCAAATGCACACGTAAGATCTTAGGTAATTTCTTACCTAAGAAATCACATAAGAACTAACATATGTTACTAGGTAAGATCTTACCTAAGATCCTACATCAGATCCTACGTAAGGTTTTTAAATAGGGTTAGGAAGCTTAGTGGTTAGGTAGTTAGTTTGCGTGCGTCGAACCCGGGTTCGAATCCTCGTCCCCCCAAATTTGTTTTTAAAATTTTCTATATAATTCCAGGTCTTCACTATGAATAAGAGTAATGTACAATCTGTATGTACTAATATTCAAACGCTTACATTAAAATAATTTTTTTTTAAATCTAGAGGTTCTTTTGAAGCTTCTCTGAAGCCTCCCTGGAGGTTCTGTGGAAGCTTCTCTGAAGATTCCCTGAAGGTTTGATGGAAGCTTCCATGAAGATTCCCTGAAGGTTCGATGGAAGCTTCCATGAAGCTTCCCTCGAGGTTGGGTGGAAGCTTCGCTGGAGATTCCGGTTGAAGCTTCCTGGGAAGCGGACATCCCAATGTTCCTGGAAGCTTCCTGGAAGATATCGTGCTGTTTGGGTAGTTATAATAAAAGATATAATAAAAAATATTATTAAAAATAATGAATTTAGAGGTTATATTTGAAGAATGTAGGAAATAATTATTAAGAGTAATAATGTTCTGATGCCTAATTAAAAACGAAAATCAGAAGTAAATACTATGTAAATTTCGTCGACTACGATACCGATTTCAACCCTTTTTGTTGTCAGTAGAAGGAAAATAAATTGTCTTTAACGAATTCACAACTTTTTTGAACATTTTTATATAGGTACTAAGACATTTTTAAAAGTTATCTGCATATTTTCTATCTAATCTGTAGAGATTAAACTATCGTTTTCATTTTTTTTATTAAATTATATCAATCTTGTTCACAGTTTTACGATTTTAACTAAAAAATCGTTGCACTAAAACACTAACAGTTTTCTACAATGTACATGTCTTATTAATGAATCAATAGAAATAATACCTATTTGTTACAAGTAATTTTATAAAATCCGTATTTTAGTCTTTTTGACCGAAAAATCGGTTTTTAAAAAAGTGTTTGGATATTTGTCACTAAAAATTATTTTGTACACTATTTTTGTGTTCCCAAATTCAATCCAAGAAAAATATTTGAGGTGATATAATTATTATTATTTTAAGTTCACGGATCAATTGAGACTACACAATTGGAAAATTACTATTCTCTGTTAATCTGAATTAGTGGAAAATTTGCCACTTCAAATTAGTAAAATTCTCTATTAATTTATAGCCACTTGTTACTAAAGCTTTAGTAAAAAACTGAAATCTACTAACTCAAATAGTGAAGTTTGACTAAAAATTAGTGGAAACCTAAACTAATTAAAATGAGTGATCGATTTTTCACTTTAATTCAGATTTAGAGAGCAATCTATCTGCAAATATAATTCGTAATATAATTGAATTTCATAAAATATTCTGAGGTAAATTAATTTTAAGTTTGATTGCAAAATGGTTACTGCAATATTCCCTTATCATTTTTAAAAATACAACTTGAGGTTATTAAATCATTATCAAATTTTCAGGTTTGAATACTAACAAAGAAAAAGTTATTACAATTTATTTTTATTTCTAATCAAATTTTTATTTATTTGTTTTTCTTTATTAAGAAAAAAGAGATTACCTTATTTCTAAATTTTTTTAATAATTTCAACATTATAAGGTTAAAATTCTCGTAAAAGGGTCGAAAATGGTAATTGCGTTATTTCATAAAATACCATAAGAAACATTGTTTTTTATAAAATAAATAAGACATCTTTCTAAATATATGTGATGCTTTTAGTAAAAATTAAAAAATCAGTCAAAAATGAGAGTTATACCTACTCCTACACACCAGGCTCCTGAGGTGAATAGGTTTTACAAAAATGAATGAAAAATCGGCAACTGGGGTCTGATTTGTACTTATTCACACTCTCAAAATGCGTTTAGAACGAAATCCTAGCTGCTCGGTTTCGCTGGAAATACACGTTTAACTAAATCAGCGATACAGCATAAGTTGATTTGAGATATTTAATAAGTTTATTCGGAGAATTTATATAAACTAACAACATTAAACCTATAAAAAACAAAATTTTAACTTTATGCGTTATGTAATTATATAAAGTACATAAATCCATGAATTAATTACTTCATATTTAAACATGTTGTGAGAAGAATTCGACTACTGCCTTTTTTAAATTAGACAAGTATGTTTTATCTTCAACCAGGTTGATTTTGAATCGGTTTTAAACTTTTTTTATAAATAAGTTGTAAATTGACCCTCCAGCTTGTTCCGACCATATTCTTAGACCGATTTTATCCAAGGGAACAGGACACTGGATCAAGTGCTTTAAATTCACATGGATTTTTAGTGTCTCGCTAACTCCTGTTTCATAAATAAAAATAAAATAAAAATAATGCTAATAAATAATAATAGTAACAATAGTAAAATAATAACGATAGTACAATTAATAAAAACTACCTTAACTTTTAAAAGACATTTCCAATTCCCTTACAAGTTCTTCACAATTAATATGTACTTTTCTAGTGAAGAAAGGAGCATTCACAATTTTGTCAATGATTTTTAAAGAAGAAACGAAGGGTACCAATTTTAAAGATTAGCATTATTTTTATTTTATTTTTATTTATTAAACAAGAGTTATCGAGACACTAAAAATCTATGTGATTTTAAATCACTTGTCCCAACGTCCTATTTTCTTGGATAAAATCGGTCTTGAAATATGGTCCGAACAAGCTGGTGAAGCAATTTATAACGTATTTTTGAAAAAAATTTAACCGATACGAAATAAGCCTGGTTGAAGATAAGAGATGCTTATCTAATTTCAAAAAGGAAGTAGTCGAATTCTCCTCGCAACATACTTAAATATGAATTAATTTATTCATGGATTTGTGTAATTTATGTAATTACTTAACGCATAAAGTTAAAATTTTGTTATTTATATGTTTAATGTTGTTAGTGTATATAAATTCCCCGAATAAACTTATTGAATATCGTAAATCAACTTATGCTGTTCCGCTGATTTAGTTAAATGTGTATTTCTGGAAAAACCGAGCAGCTAGGATTTCGTTCTAAACAGATTTTAAAAGTGTAAATGTGTACAAATTTAACTACAGTCGCCGATATTTCATTCATTTTTGTAAAACCTATTCACCTCAGGAGCCTGGTGTGCCTAGGGTTCTGTACGAGAGACCGGGATATAGAAAATGATTTTTGCAGCTTTTCAATTATGTATTGTTCTTGGAAAATGTAATAAAATTTAGTTATGTTTGCTATAATTTTTAAATTTTGAGTATACAAATAATCTATAGCATAGGAGTATAAACCCAATTAGCACGCAAGCTTGGCAAGCTTGCTGCAAGTAGTGAAATGTCCGCACAATGCAAGCTTACCTCGAAAGTTTGCGGCAAGCTTCCCACGCAAGTTTGCGGCAAGCTTCCCACGCAAGTTTGCGGCAAGCTTGCTGTAAGCTTCCCATGCAAGCTTGCTGCAAGTTTGCCGTGCAAGTTTGCTGCAAGCTTGCCGTGCCAGTTTCTGGCAAGTTTCCTGCAAGCTTGCATTAAGCATCCTCTGAAAGATTTGTGCAAACATGATTTGTGGGATTTCCGTAATCTTTCACCGCAAAATTCCTAAAAATTTATTACGTAAGAATTTAGTAAAAAAAAAGTGTAACAGATTATAAATTCTTTATAAACATACCACCTAAGCTTTATGTGTAATTATTTTACTAAATTCTTACGTAATAAATTTTTAGGAATTTTGCGGCGAAAGATTACGGAAATCCCGCAAATCAAGTTTGCACAAATCTTTCAGAGGAAGCTTGCCGCAAACTTGCAAGGCAAACTTGCAGCAAGCTTGCATAGGAAGCTTGCCGGAAACTTGCATGAGAAGCTTGCCGCAAACTTTCGAGGTAAGCTTGCAGCAAGCTTGCATTGTGCGGACATTTCACTACTTGCAGCAAGCTTGCGTGCTAATTGGGAACTTTCATTTTATCAATTTTTTATTTTCTTAAACAAATTGTAGTAATAGTAATAGTAATAGTAATAGTTTTACCTTGATTAAAAGGTCCTTTTTATTTATGTTTTATGTAAAATCAAAATTAGTTTTTTTTTAATATTTTTGATGGAATGGAGATCTAAACATCAATTTTTTCTATTAAGAGTTGATTTTTTTTGTCTATGTTACTTTCAAAAATCACAAACGTAACATAATATTTTTTGTATTTTAGGTCCCTTTCTTCTCAAGGCGTCATAATTATTTAATTTATTTTAAAAAAATTTATGATAAATGGTACAAGGTATTTTTAAATTCATTTAGAATCTTTGAAATAAATTTGTTTAAAAACCAGAATTAATTTAAGATTAGTCTAATTCTCACTACACTGCTTTAATAAATAACCGATTTTCTCTAAATAATTCATTAGTAGAAAATCACTAATATGGATTTACAAAGTATAAGTTTTTAAATATTAATCAAAGTGCCAAGAAAATACATTAATATATTCTATATTAAAAAGTGCAAAGATTGAATATCAAAAACGTACAAGAAATCAGTTGGTAATTAATAATACATGAAAAATTCGCATGCACAGCCTTTTACGCAGCTGAGTTCTGTAAAATGTGGTGAATATTATAGGATTAACTCCACGACTTTTCTAGGGTTTTTCCTAAATGTTTGCCAAGTTTTACGGAACTCAGTTGCGTAAAAGGTTGTGCATGCGGTATTCTAGAACAGTTGTGTAAAATCCATTGACCATCTGTAGATAGTTGTATCCGCCAGTCTTAAATAGTTATGTAAAAATGACTGAATTAATTTTTTCCGTGTATTTTTTTAGTAGAAGTATAAAAAAAAAGTTTAAAAAAAAAACAAAGTTTAATAAAACAATAATAACAATTTTTTAAAGTTGTCTAAAAGATCCAAATTATAACTAAAAATCTCAGAGTAACAAAACTGTATTTAAGTCTTAATCAAAAAGTTAATACATTAATTATTCAGAGCAAAATGGTAGGTAAAAAAATCAGTTTAGACATTTTCTGAACTGTGTACGTGAAATTTAGGGAGTTTTTCAGAAAGTATATAAAAGTCAACTTTCGCTGCATTTAGAGAATTTTCTAGGAATTTCTGATGCTGCATGAATAGAAAAAGAAATTATACTAATTATTAATTATTAAAAACATGACTAATATAACTAATGATTTAATAAATTCTTAATTTTATTTTTGAATGTTTTTTAACAACCGAGGATCTTCGTCTTTTGTATTCTATACTGTAATAAAAATTGTCTCTGCTCTCCAACAATCGGAAATCTACACGTGCGCTTTCCGCGCGATTTTGTGTTCTAGTTATTTAAAAAATGGGTAAAATTTTTTTTTAAAGTATCACTTTAAAGTAGAACTATTTGTTGACATTTTCAGTAATTTTCATTTAACTTGCATAAAAACTTCATAAATTTTAGAAATTTAAGTAATTTAGAGTCAAAATATTTAATAACAATAAATGTGATAAATAAATTAAATATTTCCAAAATATCCCGTGGACCTATTTGTATGCACTGGAACTTCAAAATAAAAAAAAATATTTTCAACATTTCCAACTTTGTGAAATTAGAGGATCCTACCTAGGAACCTACATAAATTCCTATATGCCGACCCATATACACTGCCATATAGGACTCCCATAGGAACCCTATAGGAAAACATGTAGTTTTCCATATAGATTGTCATAGGAAACTACACGCTTTCCTATAGGAATCCACGTAAGATCCTAAACAGGAAAACATATAAATTTCTGCTCCAATTTAGTAAGAGTCCTGTAGGAAAACATGTAGTTTCCTATATAGATTCTTATAGGAAACTATACGTTTTCCTATAGGATTTAATATGTGATCCAATATAGGAAACTATACACTGAGAAAATTATATCTGTATCCCACATAACACGTAATATTCCAGGGACATTCCTGGAATATTTTTTTGTGACATTCGGAACATTCCAATGGAATATTGCAGTTACGTTACTGGAATGTTGCTATGTCCGACTCAGGGAATATTTCAGTGGAACATTCCATAAATATTAAATTGTAATGTCACTGGAACATTACAATATAACATTGCAGGAATATTCCATTGGAATATTCATAAGTTTTTTAACCAAAAAAAAAAGAAATTTAGTCTTTAAATTTATTAATTCTTATTAGAATTATTTATCATTTTATTTTTACATCTTAAAACAAATTAAAAATTCTAAACGCGACGGGAGGATTCGATCCCTAAACCTAAGACCTATCTAACGATTAACGCTCGCGGCTATTATCGGTATGAAAATAAGAATCTAAACCGAGTAGATATACTTTTAATACATATCTAAAATAGTTGAAGTTCATCCAGCTTTATTGTAGAATTTTCATACCGATAAAATAGCCGCGAGCATTAATCGTTAGATAGGTCTTAGGTTTAGGGATCGAATCCTCCCGTCGCGTTTAGAATTTTTAATTTGTTTTAAGATGAAAAATAAAATGATAAATAATTCTAATAAGAATTAATAAATTTAAGACAAAATTTTTTTTTTTTTGGTTTAAAAAACTTATGAATATTCCAATGGAATATTCCTGCAATGTTATATTGTAATGTTCCAGAGACATTACAATTTAATATTTATGGAATGTTCCACTGAAATATGCCCTGAGTCGGACATAGAAACGTTCCAGTAACGTCACTGCAATATTCCATTGGAATGTTCCGAATGTCACAAAAAAATATTCCAGGAATGTTCCTGGAATATTACGTGTTATGTGGGTAACGATTACAGAACTGCTATGGTACTGCTCGGACGAAACGCCACCTTCAGTAAATAGTAAATAAAATGATCTTATAAAAAAAACGAGATTGTCTCATACTATTTAATGTTACAGAAACAAAGAAATTGACGTACGTAGTGATAAAATTACGGGACAAAATATGCTTAACGAGTATTAAAGAGTCTAAGAAAGACTTATGTTATAACTTGGAAAAAGATATAAACTTACCGTGAAACGTTACAAAACAGTTCTGTAATTTAACCTGTTCACATATAAAAAATTTCTCTTTCAGTTTTTCAGTTGTTCTCTTTCAGTCAATTTATGTACCCAACTCGCACGTAACCTACACTTATTTACTGATACACCCTCCCTCCTGTTGCTTACAAATATATTTTTTTTAACTATTTGAAAACAAATTCGCATGGTGAAAGATTCGAACTCGCGCGACCCGACCCACAGTGGGACAAAATGCCAAAAACCTGGCCAAAAGTGAAAAAAAAAAGTTTCTGTAAATGCTATTATTTCTATGTGCATTCGTAGAGGACCCCCAGGAGCATCCAAATTCATAAAATAAAGGGCGCAGTCAAAGACATTTTGCTCTTATGTTCGTTTCAAACCTTATACTTGGCTTGAAATAATTTCTCACGCAATAGCCATGAATAAAACGTTCTTGTTAAAAAGCGAATAAAAAAATGTTATCTATTTAAAAATGAATTCTGTAAAATGAAATAAGTAAATAAAGGTATGTAAAATTCATATACTATGTTGAAATTTAAAAATTTCTTATTATAAAAAAAATGTATAGAATACAAAATTACAGCAAAACATTCCAAAGAAAGAAAAAAAATTATATTTATGTAGAGATATAAAAAAATGGTCAAAAAAGATCACCGTGAAACTTATACAGATTTGTTCCTAGAACATTCATTGTTCAGAAAAATCAAGATTTGGCTGCCTTTAGCTGCCACTGCGGTTTTAATATCACTTTTTATGAATTCATGCAAAAAATTACAAATTATAATTGATTTTAAATTTATATTTAAATTCTGTAAACGGCATTAATTCGCTTAAAAATAATTACTTGAGGATTTTTAGAGTCGCTGATTACGAATCCGATATTAGTTTTTAAAAATTCAAAATGGCGGATCCAATATGGCGGATGTCAAAATTAAAAATGAATCGTATTTGCTTGAAACTCGTTACTTGGGGGTTTTTGGGGTCGCTGATTACGAATCCGCTATTAGTTTTTAAAAATTCAAAATGGCCGATCCAATATGGCGGATGTCAAAATTAAAAATGAATTGTATTTGCTTGTAACTCGTTACTCAGGGGTTTTTGGACTCGCTGATTACGAATCCGCTATTAGTTTTTAAAAATTCAAAATGGCGGATCCAATATGACGGATGTCAAAATTAAAAATGAATCGTATTTGCTTGACACTTGTTACTCAGGGGTTTTTGGACTCGCTGATTACGAATCCGCTATTAGTTTTTAAAAATTCAAAATGGCGGATCCAATATGACGGATGTCAAAATTAAAAATGAATCGTATTTGCTTGACACTTGTTACTCAGGGGTTTTTGGGGTCGCTGATTACGAATCCGATATTAGTTTTTAAAAATTCAAAATGGTGGACAAAAAATGAAAAATTTATCAAATTCGATTCGATTGATATTTTGTACACAAACTCAGGCGTTAGTGCACTTGATGTTCTTTATCAAGAATATGTTTACAACATATTTTTTAAAATAAATGTGATAAATCAATCATACTTATAGAAATATAACTATTTCTAATTTAAAGTCCTTTTGTAAGATTTTGTAGTCTATAAGATTAAGGCCAATGGGCAATAACATTAAACGTACATTAATATGAAATGAGCTTTAGTTTTAAGAGCTTAATTAGAGCGAAATGAAATACTATAACCAGCTATTACTTAATTGTGATGAGTACTACATAACATTGATCAAGTATTACAAATGTCGACTAACGTCCCTTTCTATATGAAATATGCGTATATTTTAAGTAACAGTTCAAATTTTTCGCGCTTTTTTATACCGAATTTTAGTTGTCATGATGCGTAAAAAACAATTGCGTGACGAGTGTCTTTATAGGATCTCAAATGTTTATAACCTGAAACTTGATTGTCTAGAGTCTTATTCGTATCAGGTAATTATTATAATTCATACATTGGTTCACAATTATTTTTATTTGTATTTATATCAATATTTATATTGTATTTTAGATGCGCCGATAAAATGAGTCAGTGTGGTAATCAGCGACCCCAAAAACCCCTGAGTAACGAGTTTAAAGCAAATACGATTCATTTTTAATTTTGACATCCGCCATTTTAAATTTTTAAAAACTAATAGCGGATTCGTAATCAGCGAGTCCAAAAACCCCTGAGTAACGAGTTACAAGCAAATACAATTCATTTTTAATTTTGACATCCGCCATATTGGATCTGCCATTTTGAATTTTTAAAAACTAAAAGCAGATTCGTAATCAGCGACCCCAAAAACCCCCAAGTAACGAGTTTCAAGCAAATACGATTTATTTTTAATTTTGACATCTGCCATATTGGATCCGCCATTTTGAATTTTTAAAAACTAATAGCGGTTTCGTAATCAGCGACCCCAAAAACCCCCAAGTAACGAGTTTCAAGCAAATACGATTCATTTTTAATTTTGACATCCGCCATATTGGATCCGACATTTTGAATTTTTAAAAACCAATAGCGGATTCGTTATCAGCGACCCCAAAAACCCCCAAGTAACGCGTTTCAACCAAATACGATTCTTTTTTAATTTTGACATCCGCCATATTGGATCGGCCATTTTGAATTTTTAAAAACTAATAGCGGATTCGTAATCAGCGACCCCAAAAACCCCCAAGTAACGAGTTTGAAGCAAATACGATTCTTTTTTAATTTTGACATCCGCCATATTGGATCGGCCATTTTGAATTTTTAAAAACTAATAGCGGATTCGTAATCAGCGACCCCAAAAACCTCCAAGTAACGAGTTTCAAGCAAATACGATTCATTTTTAATTTTGACATCCGCCATATTGGATCCGCCATTTTGAATTTTTAAAAACTAATATCGGATTCGTAATCAGCGACTCTAAAAATCCTCAAGTAATTATTTTTAAGCGAATTAATGCCGTTTACAGAATTTAAATATAAATTTAAAATCAATTATAATTTGTAATTTTTTGCATGAATTCATAAAAAGTGATATTAAAACCGCAGTGGCAGCTAAAGGCAGCCAAATCTTGATTTTTCTGAACAATGAATGTTCTAGGAACAAATCTGTATAAGTTTCTCGGTGATCTTTTTTGACCATTTTTTTATATCTCTACATAAATATAATTTTTTTTCTTTCTTTAGAATGTTTTGCTGTAATTTTGTATTCTATACATTTTTTTTATAATAAGAAATTTTTAAATTTCAACATAGTATATGAATTTTACATACCTTTATTTACTTATTGCATTTTACAGAATTCATTTTTAAATAGATAACATTTTTTTATTCGCTTTTTAACAAGAACGTTTTATTCATGGCTATTGCGTGAGAAATTATTTCAAGCCAAGTATAAGGTTTGAAACGAACATAAGAGCAAAATGTCTTTGACTGCGCCCTTTATTTTATGAATTTGGATGCTCCTGGGGGTCCTCTACGAATGCACATAGAAATAATAGCATTTACAGAAACTTTTTTTTTTCACTTTTGGCCAGGTTTTTGGCATTTTGTCCCACTGTGCGCTAGTACCGCTCCCCACCCGTGTGCTCACCGGCACAGGTGATGGGGCTGCGATTATATTAGTCGGCCCGCGCTGCCGATTAATGAGTCTTCTGACTATCGGGACTCGAGGTGCTCCTCGGTCCCATGCTGGGAAGCTCAGGTAAACGGAGATATGCGTGTGGGTGCCCCCGACGCATTTCCCCACTACCATGAGTGACTAGTAAAGCCAGATAGACTGTTGAGAGCGTGTGGGGATTGAGTAGAGGTGCTCCTCTCTCAAAACTCATACGTAAAATCCGGAACCCTTGAGGTGAAGGATTTCCTAGGCGTTCACCAAACTGATAAGAGGTGCTTCTCTTCGGATTGGCGAACGGAAATGAAGGCTTGCAACGTCTATGGGTGCTCCCGTGACGTTGTAATTCGTGTTCTTCTAGGTTCTCAGTTTCTTGGCTAGAGAGAGAAAAATATAGGTGCCCCTGTTTGCTTTCTCTCTACCCAAAGAATAGACTCAACTCTTCCCTTGGAGGGATTTGTTGAAAATAGGCGGTAGGGGGTGGTGGTAGTTTAAATTGTAATATATAATTATTTAGAAATATTGCATTTTAAAATTTGTAAAATTTAATTTAGTCGAAAGTATTGAATATATAAACCAGAAAACTGAGATAGGGAAATTTAATATATCGGGAAACTTTTGTAATTTATTTTAGTTAAGACTAGGCGAAATAATTTTGTTACAGATCCAAGCTTAAAAATCGATAACAAAGAAGATGGCTAGAAGCGTCCGTCAACTTGGTACAAAATGTTTAAATTCACAAGGAAAAATTTATTCTCGATAATATTGTCGGATTTTTTTTATTTATAATTTGTTGATTTATTTAAATTCATTTATATTTTTATATTCTTCTATTTGTATAATTAACCTTTTATTTTTGTTAAATATATTTTCTATTTGAAATTCTTAAAATAAGAATATTTAGTTTTCTCTGACTAATCCCATCCTTATTCTTAAGAAAATTAAGTAAATTCAATTAACGTTAAATGTCAGCCAGCAGGCTAAGATTTATTTTGCTTTTGCTTTTCTTTTAAGTTTCAGCTAGAATTTAAGTTTGAATCATCGTTGGGTTGAAAATTTCATCGATATGGAGGTTATGTACGTTGGCCCCATCCGACGAGCGTATTCCGGAGCAACTTGTTAAATTAAGAAAAAGTCGTATCATTACAAATCTTCCAGAACTTTCGAACTAAGTGTCGATATAGTAGGTTTCTGAGATGCACGAATTGTGTACAAGCTTAATCATGATTAGCAAATATGGTTCAACGTCAAAAATTCTGGGAAAATTTGAAGGTTTTAAATAGTTTATAAAATCAGATTTTAAAAAATATAAGATAATGTTTTTGTTGTATAGGGGAGTGGGCCCCAAGATGAAAATTTCGTATAAAATTTCTGTTGAAGGCGATAGCGCCCCACACAGCACCAGAAATTCCCTGAATTTCCCCTGAATATTGGTCCACATTTCCCGAATATTCGAACCTAATATTCAGGGAAGTTTCGTGGAAGCATCAAAATGTCCGCCATGTGGAATATTGGTGGCGAAATTTCCCTGAAAATGTATTTCTAATTTTCAGGGAATTTCCTCATCTAATATTCCTAGAATATTCAGGGAAAGTTGAAAAAAATTTCCAAATTTTTTTTTGATCTGGTAATTGATGAAAATTATATGTTATATTTGACACCCGTAGGATTCTAGAACATTAGAAACTACTGCGCAGCCGTAAGTGTCACAGAATCCAAGTTTGACCAGTGCGCATCATGTACAGTTAATTTATGAATACTATGAATAATCTAGGAATATTAGATGTGAAAATTCCCTGAAAATTATAAATACATTTTCAGGGAAATTTCGAAACCAATATTCCACATGGCGGACATTTTGATGCTTCCACGAAACTTCCCTGAATATTAGGTTCGAATATTCGGAAAATGTGGACCAATATTCAGGGGAAATTCAGGGAATTTCTGGTGCTGTGTGGGGCCTTATGAAGTTTTTGATGCACATTTGATGAAAAAACCAGTTTGTTTTTCTTCTATACACATATCACGTTATTTTGTGTCTAAAAACGTTTCGTTACAGTTTTTTCTTAAGTTGGTAAAGTTATTCAAATTTGTGATTTAGAATAAGTGCTTAACGTTTTAATATTATTTATTTATCGTATAATAAAATTCTAAAATGATTTTACTAATATTGTGTTTGTATACAAATTTTTACAGGGGCTTAAAAAATTGTGTCATGTACCCGAAGATGGACATACACCAATTTTCGTTGTATTTATTTTCATATTATCGATTATACACTTTCTTTAATAATTTTTTGAGACACCTAATTGACATTTTTTATTTTCGTCCATGAAATATGATGTTATCGTTTGAGATTTTGATACATCGATATTTTTCGATATCTTATTACTTTGGGACTGTTAAGCTATTAAATTGATGTTTTTGGAAATGTTAGTTTTTGATAAATACAGTAAAACGATTAAAAATTATTTTAAGAATTGTTACTCGATGTTTATTTTTTATTTACCACATTTTTCAGAGAGTTTTAAGAAGGTGTCCATCTTGGGGACACTTCTTTATAAAAACCTAAAGATTTAATTTTATTAAGGGTTTTCGATGTGCCACAAGTTTCTTTCAAAATAGATAAATAAACAAAATGATTATAGTCAAAATGGTTAAAATAGAGGGACAAGTTTTGCGAGTTCATAATTTCTAAAATAATTAAAATTTTCTATTTTCTTTTGTTTAATATTAATTCTTATTTTAATAATTTTAAATTTATCTGATACAGAGTCATTAATTTTTATTCTTTTTTTTTATGTTTCATCACTTAAAACATTCAAAACTAGGGTTAGGGACAAGTAGACTCGCAAAAGTAAAGTCGAACATTTAAAATTTAATAGACCCTTCTTAAACTAAAAATTTTTATAATATCAATTGAGAGAAGTAACTCATATTATAATTAACATTTTAAAACAAAAATCAATAAAAGATATATCAAAATCATCTAGATATATCCAAGGGACATAAAAGTTAAAGGTTCCTGAGATATGTCCATGTATTTTAACAAATAATAAATGAAATTAACAGTTTTTCATAAAAATAAAAACCTCAAAACCAAGTTACGCTACTGTTGATTACTTAATTTTTTGAGCTGATATCAACCCTAAAATATGTTTATGTTATGTAGGGACACCCGGTATATCGATTAGCGCAAAAAATTTACGGAAAAGACTATTTTTTAAATTATTTAAACACTTTTGTTATAAACTAATTGCTTTTTAAAAATTTTTCTGAGTCTATAATGTTTTTTCTTTGCCATAAGATAATGTTTCATGATGAAAATTTAAAATACATACAGTAATTTAACCATAGGTTCTAATTGGCCTTTACGTATAATGTTAATATTACAAGGGTAATCTTTACCCCTAAAAAGGTTTTTCAGCCGATATAAAACATGGTACGTCAAATGTAGTTCGATGTAGAATATTTATACCAAGTACCTACACTGAGAAAAGAGGATCTCGATTTATAGTAAATAATGTAATTATTTAGTAAAAATTACTATTTGCAGTAAAAATTACTATTTAAAGTAAAATGTGCTTCATATAAAGAAAAATTACTTTTTACGTAGTAAAATTTACTAATTGTAATTATTACTCTAGTCATTTTTAAAAATTCTGTTAATATTTTTAAACTTTATATTGTCTTAATAAATTTTATCAACTTCGAGTATTAATTATTAAATTCATCCTTTTTTAAATATTGCTCAAGCATTTTTAAAAAGTATAACTGCGTGATATAACAATTACTTCAGTAGGATCAGTTTTTAATATTTGCTAGCAACTTTTGCTCAGGAAATAGTAATCCGTACCACTACTACTAATACTACTACACGCCTCTCACCGATACGCGAGTCATATACAATCGAAATATATGTACATTTAATAAATGCTTCAATTCCTTGTTACATAAACATTTTTAATATTTTGTAAACAAATCTCTTGTTAATATGGATCTTATACTTTTATTTTGACATATTTTGTTCTAAAAAAAATTATAATAAGCAAATTTATAGTGATGCATGTCGAGCAAACGATCTGATCGACTTCACATCTGATCGTCTGCTGTTTGCTCGATTATGATTGAATTGAACAAATTACTTTTTATTTACCTTTTAATAATTAGCATAACTTTTGAGAATATCGTTAAGTAAGAATCATTTCTTTTTGTTGACATTTTTTATCTGTCACGTGGGTAATTTTATTGACTTTTGTCAATACAAATTTATATCAAAATGTGTATTAAATTAGAGAATTTAGTTGTTTCATGCTTTAAATTAATTAGTATATTGTTACTCATTAATGATACAAAAATATTTTAAATAATATGTATTCTATTACCATTGCAAATTTTTTTATAAAACTTGAATTTCTTTGGTAAATATTAAGTAATTAATTTTCTAGATCAAGAATTTTTTTTCTTGTAACTCGTCAGGTGTTATATAAAAACAATTTTTCATTTATGTTTAATCATATTATTTTGTATTATTTTCTTCAAAAAACTGCATTTGTTATAATAATTAATTAAATGTATTTTGATATTCAGATAAATTATTCAATATTAATATTAAAACACTTTTAAAATTAATTTTTACTTTTATTTTTGCTATTTTATTTTATAAATCAGTTTACTTTAAACTATTTAATAAGTATTATTTATTAATAATATATTGTATAAAAAAATTTAATAATATTTTATTATAAAATTTTTTAGATTATATAAGTATTTCATTTATTTTTACATATTTACAATTTTTTTATTAATTATTATTCTATCTAATATTATTCTATTTACTACTATTTTGAATAATATTTACATTTAATTTCAATAAAGTAGTAAAATATATGGGGTTTATGGTTTATTTTATTGCGGTAATTCATATACCTAAGTTAAAAAATATATGACGTCAGTTGCGTCGATAGCCGAGAGGCTTAATGCGAAAGCGTGCGTTTTTAGGGTTGCGACATTGTGTATATATATTTAAGTTAGGTAGTTCGATCCCGTATAATTCTAAGATTTTTCCGAAATGTTTACTCGTTAATTTTAAGTACTTGTATATTAGAAGAATGAAACTTGTAAATTAATAAATTGAAGTGTATTTATAAAGTTAATAATGTAGAAACTTTTTTATTTTTATTTGCATTGATTTATTTTATAAAGAATTAAAAACAAGAAAATATTATTTTCTGTATTATTTCATTCTCCCGTTTTCCGTCTCACACGCATATACTGCCTACATCGCATCGGTGAGTGACGCGAGCAGTAATCAATCAAAGTATAATTCATTTACTGAATTAAGTAAAAAGTATTTCATTTTTGAACAGTTTCAAAACTACTGCTCAAAAATAGTAATCTTTAATCGAAAATATGTAACTTTTATTATTCTTTTTTTTCAGTGTAGAAAATCGGTGAGTTACACTTGGGTATTGTTACTTGTCAGTTATAGGAATGTTTTTAACTAACTGCGCAGCTTCTCCAATTAATGACGTTTTTAAATAATGCAATAGCGTAACATTAGATAAGCTAGCATTTTTAATTATAAGCGCATGAAACAAATCCCTAAAATTTTCCCAATCTTCGTACTTACTTGAAAAATCAGGTAAGCTAATCTGCGGCTATTTTACATAAACAGGTTCATTAAAGTTTGTAGAAGTTGAATCTTGATTATTATTACCCTTTTTATTTGCAGCAACATTTAATTAATGTAATTGAAAATTGAGAAAACCACACTGAGAAAAATGAGTTAGCTACTATATGGATAGCTAATTTTTAGCTGTGGTACCTATTATTTAGCTGTTTCAGCAAACAAAATTAGCTGTGAAAGCTAATTAATAGTTGTGTTAGCTAAAAAATTAGCTATCCATATAATAGCAATTAAAGTTAGCTAAGGTAGCTAAGTCTTAGCTTTGGCTGCTAATTTTCTTTCTCCGTGCAAGAGCTGCTAAATACGCGTCTTCCATTTTCAAAAATTGTGCTTTTGTAAAATAATCATATTTCAGTTTATCTTCACTAGTTACATTTGTTTGCAATTTTAAATCTAAAGCTTAAGCAACTGTCCATTTTTGATTCAATAATTGTAGACGACCTTTTACAACGGACACATTGATATTAGCTTTCCCGATTTTCTTGAAATTAGTCTCGGTTCTGCAAATGGCTTGATACGTATTTTCAATTTCAATAAAAAAAGTATCAATTTTCTTTAATTTTAAAAAACAAATTAAAGACAAAGTAAAAGAAAACACGTGGTATGATTAAAAATGTTTTCTTTTGACATGAAAGGAAGTTGTCACAATTTAAAATAGATACATTGGACAAACAATAAAATATATATTTAAAATTCTGCAAAAGATAATAAATAAATTAATGAAAGCTGAAATAATATTGAAGATGATTCAATAGAAATTAGATATCTTTTCTTTAAACGTCGAAGAAGGCGAAGTTAATAGAAAGATAGAAAGATAGAAAGATAGAGAAGACAAGACATTTCAGTACACATGTACTTATCCAGTGAACAGTATAACAAATACAGCGGTGACTGATCCCCACTCCTTTGAATCACATGAAGTTGGAAGTGTGTGTAATAGAAAACATAGAAAGACCATCATACTCCAGAAGAAGACAGACAACCTCTTATTCAGTGGTACAGTCATCGTCAGATATGCTTATATACATATTTCTATAGGATTAAGTGCTAAAATGTTAAAGCATATCTGACGATATCTGTACATTGAGTGATGACGTAGGCCCTCTCCTTTTAATTTCCCTCCAAATTACTACTTGTCAGGAACCACCTTTTCTTGATTTTTTTATAAAAAAAATTAAATCACAACAACCATCTTTTCGTCACTGTTGCACATAATTTAGTTTTCAGCTTTATAATGTTCAAATGTAGTGAAACATGCAAAATCAACATTGAATTCACTGATGCAAATGTGGTGGTTAGCACGTGTTCTTACCAAACTTTTAATTATTCCATTTTTTAGATTTACAATTGATCCGGCTCGAAGGATATACACACTTAAAGTGTATAAAGTCAATTTATCATGTCAAATAAACCTTTTATTTTATAAAGCACCAGAAAAAGATAAAAGAATTTAATAATTCGAGTCGATAAAATATGCGACCATTCTCGTGTTTCATACACTTGCCCTTATAGCACTGAACGTTATTTTACTTCCACGTAACGTTAAATTTAAACGTCCGGGACGTTAAAATGTAACGTTGTTGAATGTCGATCTAACGTTAAAATGTCTAGGATAAAGTAACGTTCCGAGGAAAGGTAACGAAAGTTATTTTAGGACTTTGAATAAACATTCGAAAAATCGCAATACGGCTTAAGGAAAATTTTTGCGGAAATTATAAAATTTTATTTATTTATTATAATCAATGTTAATAATATTTTGCTTCTTAAGAACAGTGGTCACTAAAATTAACTGCGCAGCTCTAGTTGCGATAGAAAACTACTGCGAACAATATTAACATTATTAAATTATTAAACATATTTGAATGTTCATTCGAAGTCCTAAAATAACGTTCGTTAACGTTCCTCGGAACGTTACTTTACCCTGGACATTTTAACGTTTGGTCGACATTCAACAACGTTACGTTTTAACGTCCCGGACGTTTAAATGTAACGTTATCTGGAAGTTAAATAACGTTAAGTGCTCTTAGGGTGCAGACAAGGGTGTTTTAGATTACTGACATTCTAGAACAATTGCAGACTGACTCCTTTTACAAATACCAAGAATCGACACGCTCAGTCTAGGAAATAAGTACATCGATACCGAAATTAAGTGCAAGAAGGTTTGCCTAATAGAAGGTGTTAAGAATTTGATCACGATTATAATTAGAAATTAAACAGTAAGGAAACACTTGAATTTCTTTATTTGCTAACTAAGATTGTTTAAACAATTTGAAATTTGTCAGTAAGCATTTTAAACTGTATTGTAGCTTTAAGCTAATAGTAATAAGTGAATTTCACAAAAGAAACGAAATCAAAGTAAGAAAACACTTGAGTTGCTTTATTTGTAAACTAAGATTGTTTAAACAATTTAAATTTTGTCTGTAAACATTTCAAACTGTATTGTAACTTTAAGCCAACAGTAATTGGCAGAAAAAAGCGTACCCTAGGGTCATTAGGGATAGGTATAAGCAATAACGTTTGATGAAGAAAATTCAAAACCTGAAATGTCAATAATCATTTAACATTTTTATATAAAATCAGAAGACTTGTTAAAAAAGTTTCTTTATTTTTATTTACATTTTTCTTAAATTTTGAAGATGTTTTTATTTTAAGTACTTTTTTACGTAGCAGGTTGAATATGAAGTTCAGTTAATATATGAAATTTAACCTTTAATAATATTTCACAAGAATTAATTGTGAATTTTACATTTGCCTATCTTTTTATAAAATAAAGATTTATCATATATTTATCCGAAAACCGCGCAATAGTTGTCTTATGAATCAAATTATGCCTTTGTTGAATAAACCAATTTTGCTTGGAAAATAAACATGAGAGTAGAAACATCTACTTTAAATTGTCTTCTCTTTATTTGGATTGACCTTTATTCCAAGAATATTATCATCCTCTTGTGAGTTTCGCCTACTTTGATAATTCGGTTGCATCTCATTTGCTTGCGTATTCTCCTTGAAAATAGAAATAAAACACATTAACATTAAAGAAAGATTTAAAAATATAATATTTTCTTCCTTGAAGACGAATAAACATTGCTTAACATTAGGTTTATGTCGTAAATGTCGATCAAGAGCAGCGTACATAAAAAATTATCACCATAATTGTTTAAACAATGTTAGTAAACAATCGCAAAACATTGTTAACTACTGGAACAAGGGTGTTTTTTTAAAATGATTTAAATAAAAAGTAACATAGAATCTTTTGGACCAATCAATTTTCATCCAGAAATGAATTTGGGTACCAGGTCGATTTGGGAGCCCGAAAACTTTGAGAACTCAAAAACCACAAATAAAAGAGAATCCGGTCGAATTGAGTACCCGAAAATTTCAAAAACTTAAACTCATGTAGGTTTTTTAGTTCTTAGTCCTCCAATCCACATATATATGCGCAATTGCGTTTTAAGCACTGAATATAAGCGCAGTTGTGTTCCATGCAACAAATACATGCACAGATGTATTCCAAGCACTAAATAGGAGTGCTTGGAACAAAACTGCGCATGTGGTTAATGCTTGAAACACAACTGTGTATGTGTTTGTTGCTTGGAAGACAACTAAGCATGTATATAATGCTTGGAACATTTCTGTGCTTTTAAAAAAATTTGTGCAAGTTTCATTCGAGACCCAAAATTTTCGGATGTTTATATAACCACGGTGTTAGCTCAGTTGGTTAAGGTCCTGGACTCTACGGTCGCGCCAAGTCAAGCGTCAAGCTTGCTTGTTTCGCGCCCCGGGGAGCCTGGGATTTTTCCGGCTGTGAGATAATTTCATTGGAAGGTAAAGACGACAAGGTATAATGATATGCACTGTCGGTAATCGACCTGTGTAGATCACTAAAACTCGACTGTCAATAAACCGGTTGTACTCCGGAGAGGTTTTTCTACAGTTTTCCCTCTCAACTGACGAGCAAACCCAATATACCCAAAAACCTCTCATCTGAGAGAGAAAAAGATAACACTATATTCTTATCTCTTTCCATCTCCTACTAGAACTCCAAAGGCGCGCTACGCGCGCGCAATTCTGTTGTAGGGGAGACTGGGGCTAAACCAGAAAAGTCAAATATCTCTAAATCTGCGGAGTGTTTCACACCGTTTAAACATTCTCTCAATGTGTTGATATGTGAAGTATATACTTCATTAGGTTAAATTAAAATTTTTTTTCCTATACTTTTTTGGTTTTTGACACTTCAAATAAAGTATATTTATTATTTGCTAACTGTTTTTTATAGCTTAAGGCTTATAGAATGTAGTTAAGAAAAAGTTTTTTAAAATAATTTTAAAAGAACAAACATATTGCGCCTTCATTATGAGATGACCGTGTGGGGCAACACCGGACGAATCAGAAATGCTGTATTGAATGTTGACGTAAAACTCACAGTGATTTTCTGTGAACCACTGATAATATGATTTCTTAACAAAAGTGTTGCATCGATCCAAATAATTAGTTTGAAAAGAAGGACAGCTATTTTTGCCTTTTTTGAAATTTTGTTACTGAATTTTTTATACAGTTACTATCATTCATTACTTTCAATAAAATGTCTAAGAAAACAAAATATTTTGTATTAAATAAGTTAAATATGTATCAGTGAAAACTCTTATTGAACTTTTAAATTACAAAAATGCATATATGTGTGGTTCAACTTTGGCTAAATTTGAGGGGTGTCCGGTTTAACCCCTCCATTTTTGGGATTTTCGTTTTTCCCCCACCTCAATTTTCTTTATTTTTCAATTGTCCAATTTAATACTTTACTAATTCCTAATAATCGCTAATTTTCATAATTGAAATTCCCCTAAATTTTACCGTCCTGTCTTACAATTTTTACTGGATTTTCCACAATTTTTACCAGAAAATCCGATAAAAATTGTAAGACAGAACGGTAAAATTTCGGGGACTGTCAATTATGACGCTTTTACAGTGAAAGCACAAGAATTGTTACCAAAATTTTTTCTTAGTTTAGGTCTCTTTTGATTGAATAATATTTAATTCTAAGGATTATAAATATATAAAGAATAATGAATTGAATAACATAATTAGATTTATTTTATTGAAAAAAGTGTACATCTCATGGGAAACATAAGAAATAATTGTACATTAAATAAAATCAAAGAAACATGAAATGTATTATGTCATGAAAAGAAAGAGCATTCCATGTTATGGGAATGGGTAATCTTAACGTACGTGTTCAGGAAAGATGTTACGAAATTTGTGAACGTAAAATATAAATTTCTGAAAGGATAAATATATATATATATATAAATATTTATATATCAATAAAGAGAAATAAAATGATTTAATAATTATTCTTTCAGTAATGTAATAATGCGTATGTGAAAATAAAAGAAAAGTTGTTTTATAAGAAACAGAAATGGGAAATAAATTTTTTATCACATTCCGAAAGTTTCTAACATCAGAAGAATAATAATTTCCTAAAGTGGAATTTTTGTTTTAAAGCTTTGGCTGTCGAATTATCGTACTTATTAGTTGCAGAATTTATAATAACTTCTGTCGTAGCAGTTATCAATCTGCAATAGACTATATATGACAAGTGAAGCTTGTAATTTAAGATACATTATCATCCAAATCATCCTTTGTTAATTGTGCGTCATTACATCTCTTTAGTTCTCTGAAACCGTCTAAAAGTTGTTCGAGGGTAAGACCTCTTTCTTCTAATACCTCGATGTCTTCATCTGCTTCAATTTGAAGATATATTTTATGTCCTTTAACAGAGAAAAAATGATATAAAATAATTGTACAGAAGTAGCATACATTTACAAGGAGATGTTATAGAAGGCAGAGATAAAAGAATAAGAGTATGTTACTATTCCTAATTTGTTTTATTGTCTGATTTGAAATCTACTATCATGTATGTATGTATGTGTATAATCATAGTACAATATATGAAAAAAGAAGAAGAGGAAGTGTTAAGAATATCATAATAGAAATTAGTGACAATTTAAATTTCTTTGTAAAGATCATGAAAAGCGTAAATAATATTGAGTTTTGACACATCTATGAGAAACTGCAAATGTTGAAAATTAGTTACCACAAAAGTTATTAGCCAAATGAAAATAAACATTTTATATTTTTTTGGAGAAAAATGATAAATGCTGCTAATCGCCATAAGGACAATGTATACTTCTATAAAAAGAAGACACGTTACTTCTCACGTAATGTCAGTCTTCTGTTTAATGTTTAAAGATGTGTTCTTTTTGGGTGGGGCTCACCCATCCATGAACACCATCAGCATGTCATCCAAGAAGGGGTAGGAGTTCAGTCATATATGGAAAATGGAATGTACAAAAATAAGAGAAAAGATACTGCTTTGTTGCTGCTTATGGTATTTATCATAAAGATAATAACATTCATAAATTCCTTTTAAAAGATGATTTTCATAAAAAAGTGCATGAAATTACCTAATTGACGTAAATTTTTAATCTTACAGAAGTATAATTAATTGTACGGAAATAAACTTGCACGTATTATATAATTGTTTTGTAATTGTTGTAATATTTTAAGAGATAGATGTAGGCAGAAAGAAGTTGTCGTAATTGTTTATGGGGGATTCTCCACAAAACCGACAATTCCATGTCTCTCATGTCTTTTCAGAAAGGAATTGCACATATTATAATTAATCGAACGTGAAAAAATAACTTTAGTGATCACAAAGATAGACCTGTAGTCACTTTAATTTATAAGATTAAATATTATGTTTTAAATGCAAATTTAAGAGTCAAATCGTCATGGTGCAGCCTGTACCCAGGTTCAGTTACAAAACAAACATTAATATTTTTTTTTTTAAGTTTAATAATAAAAGTAATTAATGGTAACACTTTCTCATTGTCTAATTTTTTAGAATTCAGAGAAGAAATTGGTTGTGAAAATTTTTTTTTTTAAAATTTTTTTTAGATGTTATTTCTTGTCCTCACTGTTGTGCGTCAAGGTGAAGCCTTCTTAAGAACTTGGAATATTTCATAATTATAAAATCAAAATTTAGTTATAGTTTAACATAAACAGCAATTGCCTTCCCTGAAGAGATTCACTTCAATAGAAACAAGTTTTGTAATTAATTTATTGTTTAACATTTAAAGCGCCAAATTTGCGTAGGGAATCACAGAATCGTCATGGTAAAGACGATTATTTATTTATTTATTTCGCAATAAATGAACAAAAAATAGAAAAATTTCATATAATGATGTATAATAGTATTATTGCAGCGAATATAAATGACAGGAATGCGAAACCGATTGTCTTAAACATACCATTGATATGTAGATTTGCAATTGAAATGAAAAATTTAAAAATCTGAAATAGAAAAATCCGAAGCTGGAAGATTCGAACTCGCGACCTATAACTCAAAAGCCGACAGCTATATCCACGAGGCCATTGACGCAGTTACAAATCTTTACTTATACCTTATACACGAGCAACGACTGCAGTGCGATAGAAGATAGTGGGTTTGAAATTACTCCTCCTAATGCTCATAAGTCATGAACCAGTTCCATAGTATTTACTGAATTATAAAGTGCTGAACCATTTTTGACTTTCTACATTACAGTTCCGGAATTTGTTCTGAATTTTCGTTAATCATTAATGCAAGTTTATGAAGAATCGTCAAAGTTTCTCTATTGTCCCAAAGTTATGAATAAAATCCGTACTTATCACTGAATAATTTTTTTCAATGTACATTTTGTTATTTGTTTACAGCTATTTTATAAACCATTAATGCCTTGAAAAGCAATATGAATATTACAAACTGTTTATAATGCTTCTTGTAGTATCGATCGTCATCCATAGTTTTAATTAAATTTTACATTTTCATAATTTGTTTACAAAATTAATTATTTAACAAAAAGAAATCTTAAAATTTAAAATGCGAATGATTTTCATTTCACTTTTCTATAAAGTGAACTATCAAATATCTGATATTGTAACCCATTATGGAACATGGATAAGGTAATAGCTACCTTCTTCTAGAAATAGGAAAATTATGAACAAATTGTCCTGCCCATCACAGAGATTTCATTCTTGACTATCATGCTTAAAAGTTATACTATGATTTTAATTGTAATTGGAAAATAAAAGATTTAAAATAGCAGTAACCAAGTTGTCGGTTTGTTGGAGAATGACCCTTATACATATTTTGTACCATGAAATTGAAATTTGCCCCAATTTGTATTATCAGTATCGTAATGAGTGCATGGAAATACGTAAGTATACAAATTTTCAAAGGAATCTGAGGTAACTACTTCTTGAAAAAACACTGTACACATATCTTAACAATTTAAACATATTTTGCGTTAATATGTAACATAATCTACAGTAGTTGTAGAAGATGTAGGGGAAGGAAATTCGGATAAATTATTAAAGAGATTACATTATTAATTTTATTATTAATTTCTACCTTGACTTTTAATGGTTCCAGTTACGTAGACGGGATCTCCTTTTTTACAAGTCAATGAGTGATTATAAGAAGCAATTCTTACTTCTAATTTATGTGTCCCATTAGTCATAGTACCACAGCCATATGTTCCGCAATGACTCTTGGTACCAAATGACTCTTGCTTGAACATTGTCTTGATATAACCAAAGACAGCTGTAAAAGAAAAATAGGACAATAAGTTGAAATTTTATTTGTAAAGAGTTCAATAGTGAAATGAAAGAAATATTTATAAATATGAAGGTATTAATGTGAAGGAAAATTTTTTGGAAATGTAGGCGAGATAGAGCAGTCAAATTGTATATGACTTAAATGTGCGAACTTTGATATTAAACTATTTACTTGTTTGTAAAAGAAAGTAAGGAGAAAAGAATGTTGAATCATTTAATAAAAATTAGGGTTGCTGTGACCTGAAATAAATATGAAAGAGGACTTAACCGAATTTCCTGTTATTCAAATGGAACATTTGTATCAGCGAAATATTAAAAAAGAAGAAAACAAATTGAAGAGGTTAGATATAACTTTATAACATCTGTTATTATATATGGGTGGTTCTCCGCGTAGTGCACAAATTCACTTTCCCCATGTTCTGAAAGAATAATCCCAAATAATTTTTGTCTTCTTATATTATTTCAACATGAAAAGGTTACTTTTATATTTATAAACAAAAACCAACAGATACTTTTATATATTATATAATATTTTTTCTTTTAAACGGTTGAAAAGGCTAAAAATGTAATTATTTGACCTGTCTCCACAAGAAATTAAAAAAGAAAAATTAATATTTGTACCAATATTCAGTAATAAGTACAATAAATATTGGCATATAGTATTGTTTAATTTATTATAATTAAATAAAGAAAATTTTTAATACAAAAAAAAATTTTTTCGATTTCTTTTTGCTATTTATCTTTGACTACAGTCTTTTTTATTATCCTCTATTTTATTAATAGAAATAAAATTTCAGAAATAAAATTAAATTTTTAACATAGTTCTACTTTGGAGTAAGTAACAATCGACTTCCTTAACTTGATACATTAAAAAACCAATCAATTTCCTAATTGATTTATTCATTTTTTTCCATTCAAATTTCAAATTTGTTCAGAGCCTCATAAAATCGTCTCCACCAACCTCCACCTGTTGTTGAATATTTTACAATAAATTCGAAAATTATTTATAATAAAAGTTCAATGAAGTGTATTTGTATTATTTTTGACCATATAAAAGTAATCCATGCGAGAGAAATTAAAAATGAAATATGATATTCTAAAAAACAGGGGAATCAATAATGCCAGACGAAATAGTTTCAACCGTCTCCACCAACCTCAAATTTTCGACCGGCATTGGTATAACATGAACAAATTTGTGTAACTTTTGTGTATTAAACAATAAAATTGAAAGTTCTTATAAACTGCCATAGTACAAGTAAGTTTACCATAAATTACCGTAAATTACCGCTACAATTTCTATAAATTACCGAGAAAATTTCCATAAATTACCAAAATCAAAATTTTAAATTGTGATTTGTGGTTTATATTTTTTTTATAAATTACCGAAATAAAAAGTTTAAAATGATAGTGTGTTGCTTACACATTTTTATAAATTACATCGACATTTTTATAAATTAACTCTAAAATTTCTATAAATTACCAAACTTAAAATTTTGAATCGTCGTTTGTACATTACAGAAATTTGTATTAATCACCAAAAAAATTTCCATAAATTACCGAAATAATTTTATGAAATCGTGGTTTGTGCCTTACATAATGTTATAAATTACCGCAAAAATTTCCATAAATTACCGCATAAATTTCCATAAATTACCGCATAAATTACCATAAATTACCGCATAACTTTCCATAAATTACCAAACTCAAATTTTGTAATCGTGGTTTATGTTTTACACATTTCTATAGATTACTTCGAAAGTTTCTATAAATTACAATGTAAATTCCCACAAATTTCCATAAATTTCCATAAATTACCGAAAAACATATTTTTAAGAGAAAGCGTTTTTAATTTTTGTGAAAATGAATTCATGACTCGGTTTTTAAGTTTCATTATAGAATCTATAGCATACACAGTTTTTAAGGTAAGATAGATATATGTGCTTACAAGTAATTTGGATAAAAAAAAATAACAAAATTAGAAATATTTTGTTCGGCCCATCATGGACAATTCATTTCAGACACTTTAACTTGAATAATTTATATTCACTTTTATGATATTGATAAAAAAAAATTTTGACAATTGTTTTCAACAATTTGTGCGCTACGTGGAGAATTACCCATATATATATGTAATGTGCATTATGAAAATGGGACCAACATCCCAGAAGAAGCATATATGTATATTGAGAAACATATAAAGTTTTCCAAGATGTTATTCTCACCAATTTTTTTATCCTCAAAGTGGACAGTGTCACACAGATCAACTTTAGGAATGTCTGTACTGACTTCGGAGGAATCCACATGCTTTCCAAAGGACGTTATGCTCGTCTTTTTCGATAACTGTAATTCGAACTTGACATTACCTTGATTGTATTCCGGTTTAGAAGGAACTCTAGAAAAAGCACCATCGATGTGTAATATCTAAAAAATAAATTTTAATAATGACAATATAATTAAAAGCACTTATTTATTATGGGAATGAGAAGAATGTATTGTTAAATTAGGATTAACTTAAAATTGTTTATGTTCTTTTGTAAATGGATATTGGTGAATCATATGTATTATTATGCTTCCAAGAATAATAGAAATATATGAACCTGATGTTTGGAAACAAATTTTTCTATTGAATCAATGTCATCACTTCCCCACATAACACATTGTACATTTCGTCCTGCACCGTTTGACAAATAAAATTTCATTAAGTCGTTTTTCCCAGTGCTTCTTCTAGGCATGATACTTGTAATGTATCCTACCATTTCCCTGAAAAAATGTAAAAAATTAAAATTAAAGAAGGTTTTTATTATTGATTGACAGGATATGGGTGATTCTCCTGAAAGGGATCACTTCACGTGTCTGCAGCATGAGTTTCAAAATTTAAAATAACTTTTTTATTGCTATTGCTTTATGTTTGCAATTTAGAAAAAAAGTTATTATGAATCTGTGTATATTTATGTATATTTACATGTATATTTACATGTTCATCATGTTTGAATATTTTTGAAATTAAGAATATTAAGAAATGTGTATTTATTTTATACGAAACTTTTCATCTCGAAAGCCTTTTTCCAAGTTCTGAGACAATCTTCTTTTCCCTTTTTGATTTGCCATAAACGGTTTTAAAAAAAAAAATTCTTTTGGATAACGGTTTTCGTTGAAATGTAGTTAAAAGAAAGGTAAAATATATAATTCAAAAATGTAGAAAACTCAATTAAAAAATTTAATGCTGAAAATTGAAAATACTTTTTGTTTATACAAATCATTTTTATAGTACTTTTAACCTGTAAGGTATACGACAATAACATGCTTCTGCAGGCCGTAAATTTGCAATTTAATTTTGCGCAACTTATGTTTTTCTATTTGAACCCCTTTGGAACTTATTTATCAAAAAATAATCGAAGAAGGTAAGAAATTTTATTATTTATTTTTGCAAACAAAAGAAGATCCCTCTGAGGATAATCACCCATATATGTAAAAAGGAAAGGTTACTTGAAGACTGAAATGCCCATCCTTTTTTTGCATGTAACATTTTTAATGCGAACCTTGCGGATTGTAAAGATTGATATATTTCTTAGAAAATGATAACAAGACATTGAGAAGTGTATTATGTTATAAATTTTTTATATTTCTCATTAATTTCAAATGATGTGTAACAACGTACTTTAACATATTTCTCTACCTAAAAAGAAATACTTTTTTTTTATTAAATAATGTAAATTATGTGAAATAGGTCGTTTCCAATGCACTCGTACCACATTCCTTTTATAATATTAGACATGAGCTGACCAGAATGAAATATTTCTGTCTTTTTCCCTTGTAGGGTAGTATTCATAATGAGTGAAATTATAAATAATTTGAAAAGAATAAATGGAAATTATCAATGATATTATACAAAGTTTAGAAATATTTGAAACACCTACACATTCCTATCCCAGAAGTCTATTGCATCAATTGCCTCATTTGAAGAAAACTTCATTTTTCTTTTAAATCTGAAAGAAAGAATTATTAGGCCATGTGATGTATGAACCAAGATGACGCACATCAATTGTTAATTAGGGGTATATTAAAGATTATATATGGAATGAAATATTACATAATAGATTTATATTGCGAGGAGGTTCCTCAGATGGACATAATTGTGATTTAAGGCTGCATAATTGAAAGGGAATAAGAATATAAAAATTGTTCATACTACATGAAATTGTATTTTGTTAAAAATCCTTTGACCATAGTTATGAATTTTTATTATTAATGAAGAGATGTTTAAAATTATTTTTGTAAATAAGCTGATATTAAAAAGAATATTGTAATACATAAGAATACAAATTTCCTAAGAAATAGAAACAGTACTATTGTTATAATGTATTATAAGTTCAATTAAAAGTACGTATACATGTCAGTTGGGGTTACTCTTGAAATTTTCCATCCATTCTAAATGGGAGAAAAATAATTTTTCGTAAATTCGACAAAAAGTCCTGGAAAAGAACTAAAAACATGAGTACAGTGAATGAGATGTTGAAAAGTCCTCAAGGAACATAAGATTGTCGTGCTTACTGCTACTGAATACTGTTTGCAACTGAAGATATAAGGGACAGTGAAGTCAGAAGTTATAGAAAGTGGCAAGGATTATTTCAATAAGAAATGTGAATTTACAATAATAAATTGTTGAAAGAATTAGTAAGAAATAAGCTATAGTGAATAATTTACATTTCTATATCCAAAGTTTTTTAATTTAGAAATAGAGGGAGAAGTTTATAAATATTTGTAAATTCACGATCTCTAAGTCTAAAAATTGTCTTGAAAATTGTTAATAGAAGTTTATAAATATTTGTAAATTCACGATCTCTAAGTCTAAAAATTGTCTTGAAAATTGTTAATGAAAATTATAATTTTTAATTTTCCAATAATTACAATTCTTTTTGAATGTCTGGGTATTCTTTATAACCTTACAGAAAATAATGAATGTTAATGAAAAATAAAATAAAGTTTGGAATACTCTTATTTGAGGAATTTGCAAGATGTGATTCACAGTATTGTTCTTATTAATTTCTGATGCTTTTGTCATGAATTTACGAAGAGCACATTAATACCCAGTAAAATGAATGATATTGTCGGATTTAAAGAAAAAGAAGTGGGGTTATTTTTTTGGAGTTGGAAATTGTTAGGAAGGTATGAGCCAAACATTTCAAAACAGGTTTTTTACTATACATTTATGGACTACCACGTATATAAAGCAAGCGTTCGTAATATCTCTTCCTGCTTTTACTCCATTCAAATATACATACATAAAGCTATTAAACAAGCAACATCGAAATAGAATAGTAAAGGAAGACCTAATTAAAAGAATTGCGTGCGTTATGCCTTACTTGTACTATAATTTTTCTTTTATCTCCAAATAGCACCTTTTTTACTTTCCATATAATATAATAAGACATATATATATTATAGAAATATTATTCTTACAATGTTAATATTATTTTATTGTTTCAATATCATGTCTGTCTCTAAAATGTACTTTGACGATGATTAGAATATCATGAAAGTTGCATGAGAGAAATAAAAGAAAGTTTGTTTTGTTTATGTTAGTCATTTACTACTGTAAACCTCTACGACCTTGGTAAGGATTATATATGTCATGAAAATACGTGATATCTATTTCGTGCATTATAAATATTATAGAAAGAGATTGACAATATTATTTATAAAGGAATAATTATGTGTACTATAAATATCTATTGATGATAATTGCAAAAGTGAATATAACAACGAATGTGATATTTGAAGAAAGAGAAATAATTCACTATGAAATTCTAATACAATAAATATTCATATTAAGGTCATTAATAAATGAAATATTTAAAAGTATAATGAAATATAATCGAAATAGAGTTACTTACGTTGTTTAATCTGAATTGAAAAGTTGACAATTTTGTAATATTCACAATTACTAAGTATGGAAAGGAAATAGTATAATGAACTGTCTGTACTTCTTAATTTTCCCTGGATGCGTTCCTTCTATTTGAAGCGCGATATAAGGTACAAAATGACGCATGCAAAATGCCACGAAAGTATATTGAGAAAGACATGAGACATATACGATTCTGAAAATCAAAGCAACGTTGCCAAGTGAATACATAATATAGATATATTAAAATTTGTATTCCATTTAAGAAGTTTAAGTATGAAATATTTTGGTGGGAGAGACATTTTTTTTTATAGACAAAATTTGTCCAATGATAACCCAGTGGACACACATGTCCAAAATACGCCCCTATGTTGGCTTTTTAATCCAAAGAACGTCCTCAGGATGTCTTTTTCTTCCCCACAGAAAAAAAGAGATGGGAACAGCCACCCTCTCTTTTGTAATATATATTATTTTATGATATATCATGGTTATCCCATGTGAAATTTACAGTTCACATTTTAAAATCGATGAAATCCATTTTCTTTTTTTCCTTATAAAGAAATGTTAGATATGTATTTCTTTATTTGTTTATAAGAGGCCAAATTTTCTAGTTAAAAAATTTCAAAATTGTAGATTTTTAAAAAAAGACACTTTTTTAATGGGATATAGCTGTGAAAATATTCAATTTACAAAATGTTTGCCAACACAAAAAAAGTTAGGTTTTTCTTCAAATTTCAAATAGTGTTGAAAAAAGAGAAAGAAAAAATTGTTTTTTAAACAAAAACACAATTCTTTAAAAATAAATCCACTTTATTTCAATTTGGACCCAAATAACAAATTTTTTTTTTTATACATATTTTGAAGTGTGAAGAACAATTTACAAACAGACTCCGGTTACCTAGAATATTATTATTGGTTTAAATTAATTTTCAAACTGTAGCTGTTATATCCAGTTACTTTACTATGCCTGCTTTGGTTATATTAATGAGACTTGATATTAAAAAAAATCGGGCAAGTACGAATTACACCCGTACCAAAATCTAGGGTTCCGTACATTTATGAAACAAAGATATACCTTATTAACAAACAGAGAGCTCTAATTTGGTACACATATGTATTTTCACGTGTAGATTTGAGGAAAATTATAGGAAACATTATCTGGATTTACAGTCAAAACGTTATCCAAAAAAAAAAAAATGCAAATTTTCGAAAAAAAAGTTTTTTCCCTATAACTTTGACGCTATTTGAGCTAGATGGCTAAAATTTTGTATATTTGTATATTTTTATGTACAGATTAAGAAAATCAATTAAGAAAATTAATTAAGAACGTTCAGATTATAAAAATACTTCTACCTTCATGCAGGTGCGGCGCAGCCAACATTTTTCAGGTGTGGAATTTTTGATAAAGGGTTAAGAAAAAAGTGGATAAAAGAAGTATAGAAGGGTGGGGAGCGAAAGCTTTTCAAATTTTCGTCTATGGAATTCCATACAAGGTTAAATTCCATGTATGGAGTACTCCATACCTTCCATACTGCTTGCGCCGGCCCTGCCTTCATGTACATGAAACTTTTGCTGAAGGGTACAGGCTTGTATTTCATGTAAATAACATAAAAATCAAGAATTTTTTTTAGGGGTAGGCCCTGACATTTTTATAGGGTTTCAGGGCTTATAACAGTCTTCATTATAGGTCCTGTAGCAGCGTTGATAAAGCCTGGTATAAGATTAAAATTTTTTTTTTTTTTTCATAATTTTTCAATTATTTTTTTAATTACTATAAATCACGAAATTTACATCTTTCACTGTTCAGGTTTAAAAACATATTTTGTTCATTATTTTATATGTTAACGTACTTTAATCAATTAAAAGCAATAAATTGACTCAATGTCAATAAATGCCAATCATAAAAATCTGTGAAATTTTCACTGATTCAGATTTCAAGAGTAATGTCTTGAAAAGTGACTTTTTTACATACTTTCTTAATTTTAAATTCATATTTTACGAAAAGGAATAAAATTTTGACAAAATAATCTTCAATTTGTAATCTAGATAATTTCAAAATCACTTTTGCTAAATTTTAATAATTTTAAGAATTAGTCAAAAATGACCGTACGAAATACAATGGTTTGATCCAGAATAAAGAATATTAGTAATCACTTCAAAATGACAGTACTTGTAAAGCAAAGTTAATTGAAAATTTCACGATAAACATAATTTTTTATATATTTATTACTTCTTTGATTTCCTAAATATACTTTTAATGATGAAAAGGAACGTACTCTTGATAATGCTACATATAACTGACCATGATTAAAAACATCTTTCCTTAAATCTAAAGCAATTCTTTGAAAAGTTTGTCCCTGCGATTTATTAATGGTCATAGCAAAGGCTAATTTAATTGGAAATTGTTTTCTTTTGAATGTAAAGGGATACACATTTTCACAATATAATGTCACACGATGTAAAAAAACAATATTTCCACTTTTATCACCCGTTAATATTTTACATTTTATAACATTGTTTAATAAATCCAAAATTAACAATCTTGTGCCATTACACAAACCTTCATTAATACTAAGATTACGAATGAGCATTACAACAGAATGTATTCTTAAATGTAATTCATGTGGTGGCAAAGCAGAAGGTGAAAGAGTATTTAAATATTCTGGTACAATAAGTTCAATGAAATTTCCGTTGTCACATTTTTCGGTGGAATCTATGCTTTTATATATTCTTTCTCTGTCGTTTGGTAATAATGCTACAACTCTTTTATTTATGTCATCAACATCTGCATTCCTAGGAGCTAAAATTGCACGATTCGAAAATTCTTCAAATTTACCCTCTTTAATCAGAGTTGCGTATACATCATGAGCGATATCGACATTACCTTGTGCAATAATTGATTCTGGTAATTGAACATTATCATTATTATCATTAATTTCACCATTTCCTATTTGTAACAAAAAATTTGAAAATTCTAATTCTTCAGGTAATGCTCTCATATTTTTTGATAAAGAAAATTGAGTAAAAAATCTCCACAGCAAGCTATTTTTTATAGATAAGTTAATAACTTCATTTCTTGTGCTTCGTTCTTTTATTGGCAAAACTTGTCTAAAATCCCCTCCTAAAATAACAACTTTACCCCCAAAGATGACATCTGATTTCATTATATCTCTTAAAGTTCTGTCCATAATTTCCAGAGCATATTTAGGTGACATTGGTGCTTCATCCCAAAAGAAGACATCAACATCTCTTAGATATAAACCATCTTTAGACTGCACTTTTACATTAGATGATGAATCATTATATAGTGGAACGGGCAAACCAAAGACTTTGTGAACTGTCCGACCTTCTGGTAATAAAGTAGCAGCTATTCCTGTAAAAGCCATATTACAGACATTTTTTCCTTTGCTTCTTAATAAATGCCATAAAGTAATGTATGTGAAAGTTTTTCCAGATCCGCCAGGTCCATCGATGTAAACACATTTAGATGTTTCTTTGTTAGAATCATCTATTATTTTTAATACATAATCGACAACAATTTTTTGTTGAACATTTAACTGTTCATATCTTTCTTCGCCTATTCCACTCTCTTCCATAAAATTAATAACATTATTTATATCAGAGAAACTAACATCATCTTGTACGTCTACTAAACCTTCAAAATCAGTTAACTGATACCCTTCTTTTAAAAGTATAGATTTGATATTTTGATAAGCTTTAATATAAGCTTCATTCTCCGCGCATGTTCTCTTATAATCTTCAGACATTTGTTCCTTGAATTCATTCCAAAGTTCATAGGGATGCACTGGACGACAATGAATTAGAATTCTCACAAATAACTGTCGAAGCATTTGTGGCATCATCCATACAACTGCTTCTTGTAAAGAGTTTCTCCATTCATTATCATCATCAATAAGTCCCAGAGCTAAACAAGCAGATGTAAATGTGTTGTATACTGTCCCATTAACTGTTTTCAATGAATCAAAGGAAGTTGCTCCTCTTCTTGTAAGTAATAATAATCGAAGATGAAATAATTCGACATGCAAAGGATTAATGAAATAAATTCTTCCCAATGCTTTTTCAATTTGTTTTCTTTTTTGCCATTGACGAGATTCCTCAATCCATCTGTAATGTTCAGGGATTTGTGTATAATAATACTGACGCGCATTAGCATCACGCTTATTTAACTGAAAATAATCTATTAATTTCGATTTTTTCTCTAAATTAAAGGAAACATCATGACCTTCACGAATAATAACATTTTGCTCATTTGGTAAATGAATAGGTAATCGATTAATGCTGTGACTTTTTTTCCCTAATGGTTTACTTAAAATTCTCCATGCTGCCTCAACCGGACCAACATACCTATTTTCTTCATAATGATTAATTTCATCATGATTAATCGTAGATTCGCCATTCATATTTGTAATAGAAATTGTAGCAGCATCATGGCCTTTGTAAATGTACTTGTATAAGTATTTAACGGACTTTATACTGGAAACAATTTCTACATTAATGTGACAATTGAATAATTGTGAAAGATTAGGGTTATAAGGAACAATGTAACTATTATCAACAATAAATCCATGTTCTTTTTCATAAGTTTGACCTGTGTATCTTCTACGATACTTGACATAGCAATCGTCTTCAATTGTAGTTTCTTCTTGGAAAGCTTTAGGGAAGTTTTTAGAACATTTTCCATCAATTAAACACCAGTCTCCACAAGGGCCGTGAATATTATTTTGCAATATAATTTTATGTAATGTAGGATTAACATGTTCATGTGGAATTTCAGCTGAAATGTACCGATCAACACTTTCTGCTGTTAATATTTTTGAATTGTCTTTCAATATAACTAATAAATGAACGTGTGGTAATCCGCGTTTTTGAAATTCTATGACATAAACATAGGACTTTACTTCTCCAAATAGTTTATCAGCTACAATAATCTCAATTAATTTTTTTACTTTCAAGTGAAAAACTCTTGCTACTATATCAGGTCTATCAGAAGGTGATTGATTAGGTAATAAATTTTCTTTAATTTCCTTCCATTGTGGATTACACGTCATTGTAATAAATAAATCTGGTTTACCATGCGAAGCTACAATAGTCATAGCATCTTGATATTGTTGCAACATATTACGAGGTGATCCTATAAACGTAGAGGGCAGTACCAGCATCTTACCAACGTGTACATCATTTTCAATCTCTTGATTATGTATATGATCAATTAGCCCTTTATATGTTTCACTTCTTAATGTAGTTTGATTATTGTAACAAAACTGTAATCTATCTTTTTCAACTTTAACATAATTATCAACTAACCATTGCTGAAACAATCTTCCTCCATGTAAAAATGGATTAAACTCATCATCTCTTACTGCTATCTTATATCTTATATAAGCAGATCTTGACACAGTATTATTTCTAGTTCGTTTGCGGCTATCAGCACGAAGCATACCAATTCTAAAACCTTCGCTCCCTAAAGGATAAAATATAGGATATATCCAGGGTTCAACATTTGGATCTAAATGACTGACCAATTGCAATTGTTTATTTGATTTATTATAAATCGTTACATACGACTGTGGTATTAAACCTTCAGAATCTGTATTAAAAATAGCAGATACCTCATTACACCTTTGAAAATTGTACCTTCCTTTATCGAATCCTTTCTTCAAAGTGAATAATAATTGTAATTCTGGAATTTCTTTATTATTATCTTTTGCTAACGCAGTTTCCATTTCAACTATTTCAGACATCATCAAAAAAGACTTTGTATGTGCGTTATAATCTCTCATCAATTTATCAATATTAAATAATATATCCTCATCTAAATTATCATGTTTATTTAATCTGTAGCGAATTGCATCTTCTGGATCGTAAAGGAATAATTGACCAAAAGTTGGTTCATCATCTATTCCAGGAAATAAAGCATTATTCATTTGATAGTAAATTCGACCTTGAATTTTATAACAAAATGGTCCTCGCCTACTATTATTGAAATTAACAACGTTGGCATTTAAGGATGCAAAAGCAAATGAATTATTGTAAAGCCGTATATTAGCCCTAAAATGACCAGATTTCTTGTGAGATCCATCCAACAAGCTTCTCAATTCATGAGGGTATTTTTCAGAAGGCAATTTTACACCACCATGACTACAACAAACATTAAAAGTAGATTTCTGTGGAACTTTCTCTTTTTCAAAATGTTTAGCCTTACACTTTGTGCAAGAAATGGACATTTTACCAAGATTATGTTCACTATAACACGGAATATGTATTTTATTTATAATCTTTTCTCTATCAACAAAATCAGAAATATCAATATTATTTTCATTCCCATAAGCCTGCTTTGATTGCAGTTTTCTTTTTAATTTTAGCTTTTGACGATATTCTTTTTGATATTCTGCTCTGCTTTTTTTTTTCTGATTGCAGGTGTTAACAGTGTTATTCTGACTCTTTACTTCTTCACGAAAAGTTAGCGTACTTTGTGAATGCACCTTCTTACAGGCATTAAATTCTGATCCACTACTTACATCGTCTGTTTTTTTCTCAACGATTATTTTTCGTTTTAATTTAAGCCTTTCACAGTCTTCTTTTTCAATATTATTTTCATTCCCATAAGCTTGCTTTGAAGTACCTATAAGTTGCGTAGAAGCAGTTGAAGGAGAATTACCTGCAAGTAAGGAAGGTTCTTGTGAATCCTTTTCATCCCTTATTTTTCGTTTTAATTTAAGCCTTTGACGATATTCTTTTTGATATTCTGCTCTGCTTTTTTTTTTCTGATTGGATGTGTGAACAATATTATTCTGACTCCCTATTATTTGTACTTTTGCAGAAACCCCATTTTCAACGTTTTTTACTTCTTCACGAAAATTTAACATACTGGGTGAATGTACCTTGTTATAAGCATTAAATCCACTACTTAGATCTTCTGTTTTTTTATCATGCATTAAGCTTTGTTTTAATTTAAGCCTTTGACGATATTGTTTTTGATATTCTGCTCTTCTCTTTTTAATTTTCTGTAAATATTCAGCAATGAAACCTTCATTTGTTAAGTTTGTCTGTTCCTTGTCAATTACTTCATTTAATTTCATAATTTCACAATATTCTTTTTCATTTTGGGTACTACTTTCTGTTTCATTTTGGTTGGAAATATATGAAAGTCTATAACCATCTTCTTTCATTTTTTTAAACTTTTCGTTAGAATGAAAATCTAATATTCTCTTTTGTAACTCCTCTTTGACATTTTGTGCATATAAATTGTTCTTCACTACTACTTCAGTATTGACATTTACAAGTTTGTTACAGCTCTGTGTAATGCTCGGAAAAAGGGATAAAAGATTATTTTCAAACATCGTACACAAATGAGTCCTCATTAATGCATGGTTATATACAACATTTTCAGGTTTAATATTAAAGTACAAAGAAACTGCAAATGCAATCGCATATACACCGCAATCGACATCATTTGGTTGTTGCTGTACTCTTAAGAAACGTACATTAGGTTTAAATGGATATAACATAATTAAATATTTTCGTTGGTCTTCATTTAAGCGTTTTAGATTAAGACTGTCGTAAACAAACAGTTCATTTCCATCATAATAAGTGCATATCCAATGACCTCGATTCAAATTCCCACTGAACAGTATTTGAATATGTGACTCATTTTCATTGATTGCCTTTATTTGATCTAAAATTTGTAAATATGCTGGAATTTGCATTTGCATACTACCACATGATTCAACTTCCAATAATTCTTGAAACTTGTACATGATATTGTCATTCAGCATCTCCCCATTACGAATAATATTCCAATCTGTACTACTTAAATTAAAATATATTCTTTCTAACTGAGAATTCATTTTTTTTAAACTATTATAAACTGATGATGAACCACAATGTAGACAAAATAAAAAAACAACGTCTCTTTTCCTCTGTCCCCTTTTTCACAATCTAACGTCAATTTCTTCTCTCTACTAATTTTATGTCTTTGTCATGTCCCATTTGTTACCTCAATGTTTTTTTATCTCTCAATTCTTTCTTTAATGTTTATCTTATCTCTTACTATCTTCATCTACGTTTTTATTTATTAATCTATTAATCTTTATGTCTCTTATTCCCTTTATTTCTTGTACATATAATCTCTTATTTCTTTATCTCACATCTCTTTATCTCTTTATAACTCTTTAAACATCTCTTATATCTCTGTATATCTAATCGTTCTCTTTAGTTCAAACTACTCTTTATCTGTTATCTGTTTATCTGTTTATCTGTTTATCTGTTTATCTGTTTATCTGTTTATCTGTTTATCTGTTTATCTGTTTATCTGTTTATCTCTTTACTTAATTCCTGTATCTCTTTTATCTCTGTATATCTAATCGGTCTCTTTAGTTTTTCTTTCTGTTATCTTTCATCTGTTTATCTGTTTATCTCTTTACTTAATTCCTGTATCTCTTTTATCTCTGTATATCTTATCGGTCTCTTCACTTTTAGAGAAATATTTAACACTATTTAAAGCACAACACTATTAAATACAATTATTAACTTCGGAAAGCACCACATTAAATATCACTAACTACAAACACAACATTATCACATAAATGTTTAACACTATTTAAATCACAACACTATTAAATATTAAATTATTAAAGCACAACACATATAACTATTAACTTTAGAAAGACACTTTTATAAAAATATAAACACACTAAGCACCACACCACTAACACTTCTTTAATACAGATGTACACACTGAAACACACGTGGATTAGCAGAGGGAAAAGACCCGGATCTCTCTTGCCGACTAAAGTGTCAAAAGAGTTTTCTTCTGCGAAAAATGTTTTTCTCCTTACCTTCTCTTTCTTACACAGGTAACTCTTTCCTTGGTAAGAGAGAGGTCAAGCGTGAAAATTAAACAAAGACAAATCTTATACCTGTTTTAAGGGAGAGTAAGGCTTTACCTTCTCTTTCTTAAAACAGGTATAAGGTCTTACCTTTTTTTTCTCTTTTAAAATTTTCTCTCTTAAATAAAATCTCTTTCGTAAACCAGGTATAAGGTCTTACCTTTTTCTCTTTTAAAATTTTCTCTCTTAAATAAAATCTCTTTCGTAAACCAGGTATAAGGTCTTACCTTTTACTCTCTTAAAATTTTCTCTCTCTCTTACAATAAAACAGGTATAATTTTACCAAGGAAAAGAGTTTTCTTCAGCGTTAAATGTCCACGCATTGCCTTCTCTCTCTTACCAAAGAAGCAGGTATAAGAGTTTCCTTTTCTAAGGAAAATCGTAAACTCATTTGCATAATTCTCGTTTCTTATATAGGATATTGCCCTCTCCAAAATCCTCGTTAGGATCCGCCTCTGCGGCCCGGTCCGATCAAGCTTCGATTTTTGGGCTTTTTGCACAGCTTTAAGGTGCTTTTATACCTTCTTCCCGTAACTTTACTTTTGTCTCATTCTACTACACAGCAGTGGCATAAGTTTGTCTCGTTCTCGCACTAGTTATGTGCCCAGACCGTCCAGGACACATAATTAGTGTGAGAACGAGATAAACTTATGCCACTTCTGTGCAGTAGAATGAGACAAAAGTAAAGTTCCTGGAAAAGGTATAAAAGCGGCATTATGTTTAAATGATTACAGAACAAGAAGTTTTATTCAAAATGTCCAGACTAAAAAGTCCAAGATAACAAAAATTAGAGAGTAAAAGGTCTAAAGTCAAAAATAAAGAGACTGTCATCAATATTTCGGCATTTTAATATCTAAATATTATAATATCGGCAGAACCCTTATAGCGAGACTCGTGCGTCCGTAGCCAAAAACCATTCCCCCACCTTAACTTCTAAACTATTTGACCAAGAGGTGTAAAATTTGGTACACATGTGTATTTTTACGTCTAGATTGCACAAAAAATATAGAAAACATGATCTGGATTGATGTCCATAGCGTTGTCAAGGAGAAACTGCAAATTTTCGAAAAAAAAGTTTTTTTCCTCTAACTTTGCCATTATTTAAGCTAGAGGGCAAAAATTTAGTATACTGGTGTATTTTTACATGCAGATTATGAAAAAATTAGACTGAGAGACTGCTTGTAACATTAAATAATATGACTATATCAAAGTTTAGAATAAAACCGTTCGAAAATAGGGATAACGTTTTAATTTTAGCTAGAGGGCTAAAATTTGGTATACTGGTGTATTTTTGCATGCAGATTGTGAAAAAATTACAGTCAGAGACTGCTTGTATTATGAAATAATATAACTATATCAAAATTTAGAATAAAACCGTTCGAAAAAAGGGATAACGTGACAAACTATAAATATTACGTATATTTGTATCGAAATTGGAAATAGGAATATTGGAATTTGATATAATGCGTGCGAAAGACCATAACACTGTATCAATCTTTCGCACGCAGAATATCAATTTCCAATGTTCCTATTTCAAATTTTGATACAAATATACCTAGTATTTATAGTTTGTCACGCTATCCTTATTTTAGAACCGTTTTAGGTAATATTGCAGAAGAAGGACTTTTCCGAATTTTTGATATTTTCTAGCGGGACAAATTCTTTACACTAATTTTAGAACCAAACTAAAAAATCCGGTGGGGGAGGGTGAAAAAGTTAAGTTAAAAAACCTGCGATTTTAAACAAAACGTCGTTTTCAATACAATTTTTACAGTTTCCTTATATGTACTAAGAATTGATATTTATCCGAAGTTTTCAATGTTTTCAGTACTCTTCAATTAGGGGAGACTGGGGCAAAGGTGCTAACCGGGGCAAAGATAATAATCACAATATCTTCATTATTTATGAATTATTAAAACTTTCTTCTATATACGAATCTTTAATTTCATTGAAGAGACGATATTATGAAGAAAAAATGTTTATTTTCAATGTAAATTAAAAAATTTGAGTAAAAAACTGTTTTAGTAAAAAAAAATGGTAAATTAAATCTTCATTATATTAAGTTTAAAAGAAATTTAAAAATGTTTACGTCATAAAAGTTTGATGTTTCATTAAATTAAACATCCACCTATCATATATTCATAGATTTGAGCTTAGATTCAATGTTGAAATCTATTAAATTTAGAATATTAAAAAGACTTGACGTTTGGGGTAAAGATAATAACGTAATGAAAATATTCAAACGCCATGCAGTTTTCAACTGTTTTCAGCTGTTTTTTACAAATACAAGGTTAAATCACACATATCACTATTTTTTATAAAAATTACCGTAAATACACCACAAAATATATTCTGAAGATATTTTTTCACTGCTTTAGATAACAAGGAATTGTAATATAAAAAAATATTCTCCGAAATATTTGCACTTTTAGAAAAAAAAGCCTTATTACCATTACCCCGGTACCTGGGGTAATGGTGATAAGTTCTACTTTTTTACAAATCATATTTTTATTCAATCAAGACTTTACTAAAATATTTAATGATTGTGGAGAAATGTTGAGTGATAATTAGAGTTTTATAATAATAAAAGTTTACTTAAGTATCATGTTTAGTTACATTTTTATGAAGCAAAATATATATAGGTAGCACGTTTGCCCCACTCTCCCCTACTTTTTACTTATTTAAGCACCAAATGATATAATTTCAAAAATTTAAAAACGATTTTACCTTCTTTGTAAAAAAACTTTATTTTTTTCATGTACTTTTAATAGATATCTCGTATATTAAAGATTTTTTTACAAATTTTGAATACTTTTAATTAACCAAATTATTTTTTTACATATTTAGCACCAAGTGAAGTAAAATTTAGTTTGAATTAACATTTAATGTAATATGAATCCCTGCTCAGAGTAAAAGAATAGAAAGAGATAGAAAATAAGTGATAGAAAGAAATTGAATTTTCTATGTCCGAGAAATACGCGATTTGCATTCCTAAAACTCTTTCTCTTCCTATCTCTGATCTATTCGGCTGTTTTAATATTTTTCTGCATATTTTAATCATTCAGTCTATCCCAAATATTTTGGAATATCTATCTTTTTCTATGCCTAAGTTTATTACCAAAAAAGAATATCTAATCTTTTCTATTCATTTTATTTATTTAATTCTATCTCTAAATATAGGTATAACTAAAAATAAAGGATCCCTGCTGAAAGTAGACATATTCAAACGGATAGAAAATAACGGATAAAAAGATAAAACTTTTCGATCCATTTAAATCTCTGCGCCTAATCGTTTATATTCTTTTATCTCTTTTTCTATTCGTCTAACTGTAAATTTTCAATTTATTTGTTATAAATCAATATAGTAAATTATTACAAGTTATACATAGTAAACATAATACCGAAATACATAAATTGAAGTCAAACCTAAAGCAGAAAAATCAGCTTGTATATGAAAACTTGAACCCGGGCCTCTCGATGTCGTAATCCTTGTTGTTAGCCACTGGACCATCTAAAACTATGAAAGTTTTTACAAAGACAGTCTAATGAATGTAAGATTACAGTCTATTTCTATTTTCCATTCCTTTTTATCCGTTTAAATCATTTTCTATCCGCTTTATTCTTTTCAGTATAAAAGAGTTTGTCTATACGTCAGAAACCGCAGTTTTCAGTCTGTCACCCGATTCTTTCTCTCCGTCAGCTATCATAATATTTATCGTTAACAGTTATTAATAAAATATGTATTTACGCAAATCTTTCTATATCCATGTCATCTCATTGATTAAAAAAATATTCCTATATCCATTCGAATCTGTAGAATTTGTCCCTTTCCTTGATTTGTCTCTATCTGTAAGTTACTTTTAAAAAATCTTGATTGATGATAAAAAACTATCTTCTCAAATCACTCTTCGCAAAGCTTTCAATACTTTCAGGTTGTTACACAATCACGAGGCGGCGCCACGTCAATGCGTCTATCTCCGTCTTTGTTTCATTCATTTGCTCATTACAAATTAATTTTCTGACACATATAGTCGTCATGTTCGGACTCACGGATAGAGTTTGAGAATTCAGTAAAAGACCGTTGAGCACTTTCTGCATTAAACGATTGAAGCGGATAAAAAATCATTTTCAAGGATATAGTATATTATGCACGGAAACCCCGAGTTTTTAGACGAGAACATTGTGTTAGTCAATAAACGAGGTCCACCCGCAGTTCATACGTTATTTTCTTTCACAAATGCGCAAAACTCACGTTTGTGCGAAAGAAGCATGGTTGAAGTCAGACGCGAAGCGGCTGCGCATAGGGATGTGCACTGACCAAGATGACAGCGCACCGCTTTGTCAGATGACCGTCATCGGTCCGATTACTCGTCATCGGAAATCGGACCGTCATCGAGGAAATCATGTTATAAATCAAGTTTTAACTAATTTACACTTGATGTTTAGAATTAACAATAGTACAAAAACAACGCCTGAATCATTTATAACATTAGCGAGGTCTGCAAGTAAAAGATAATACAGTTTTCCAAGTTCTTACTATTAATTGAGAAATCTAACCTCGAAACCGTTGTTAAAGATTACGCAAATTTATGATAATTCTTGAAAAATCCTCAAATGCAAATAATAAATCATTATTATTTTGTCATTTAAGTATCCTGGCAACATTTTATGTGCAAATATTGTCACTTTTTAAATTTCATATGCATCAGTCAAACAGCTCCTGTTTAATACCTATTTCTGACCCTCTTTGTGTGTCGGGTTGCATCTTTAACCGACAATAAATATTATTTATTCTTAACGCTAGTTTGATGTATTATTGTAAAATATCGTTTAAACAAAACAAATTTAGATTAATTTTTACAATTTTATTAGACTCCATTTGCACTAAATTTTACTTCATATTCCCGAAAAAAGATGATGTCCACGATGACAGATGTTGACGGTCCGATGACAGTCATCGGTCACCTGACGTCAGATGACGGTCACTCCCCATCCATAGCTGCGCACCATTTTTTTCACTGTCTTGAGTCTTTTTTCCCCTCTGATGTCATCTCACCTTAAAACTTTGATTTTCAAAACATGGCTCACGCGTACAAAAACGTGAGTTTTTGTGCATGAATGGAAGAAAATCCTTTATCTGTGTAGAAGTTCACGGATTAACAAGTATTGGTAGACGCTCAAGGAGAGACAAGGATTAAGAAGGGGATAGAAAACTGCGGATTTAGACAGGTAGCCAGACACTTTTTTAATCAAACGATAAAATTGGTTAGAAAACAAAGAGTGACTTCCAAGAAAGATAATTAGAAGGAACTAGTTATTCAGTTTATTTAATGAAAAAAAAATAATATAGAGTTAGAGTAGTAAAAAATTGACAAAGATTCAAAATTCTTGATTAAAATAGATAGGATATTCATAATTACGAAAAATACCTGCAGTTACTATGTTACGAAATAGACTTGAATAGAGAAGGAAAAACCAGTGGCGGATTAACTAGATAGGCAATGTAGGCAGCTGCCTAGAGCGGCACATTTTCAGAGGGGGCAGATTTTGATAAGACACACTAAAAAAATAAAAAATAAATAAAAAAGTATGTCTGGAAAGGCGGCAATTTTTAATAACTGCCTAGGGCGGAAAAATATGTTAGTCGGATCATGGAAAAAACTAAAAGAGATTGGATGTTGATGTTATTGACAAAAGATAGAAATTGATGTGATCTTTGATTCATCGTATATATCAATTTGCAAATTTTGATTAATTCAAGATTAATTAAATAAAATAAAGATCACGAATAAAATGAAAAATATGAAGAATAATTATAAATAATTATGATATACCTAATACTATTTAGAATGTTGAAGAAATAGAAATAAAATATAGTTATTGTAAGTTTAGATATTATTTTACTGCTGATTATTTTACATTTTAAGAGGTCTATATCATATATAAAAAATCAGTTAGCCATAGCTATAGATATACTGCTATGTTTTCTCAGCAAGTAAGAGAGATAAAGATATAAAAAATACCTGGGTTAGAATATGTCAAGAATAGTGTGCGTAGCAGAACTAATACTGTGCGAAACACAAGGTCAGTTCACAGTTGTGGTTCCAGAAGCAAGAGAGAATAAGGTTACCTGGGAGAGATAAAGACAACAATGGCGTGCAAACTGTGAAAGAGGAATAGATATAACAGGTGTCTGAGATAGATAAAGGCAGACTAGAAAGAGAGAAAATTAGGAAAGAGATTTTAAACGGTGTGAAAATTCTAAGGCATCCGTGTATGAACTTGTATGAACATTTTGTAATTAATTTTGAATTGTATAACAATTTTTTTCATATTTTCTGTGTGAAATATTTTAAAAGCTTACAACTTTTTAAGAAGCAAAAGGAAAAAGAATGTAATTAATGTAATTTAATTGATTTAGTTAAATCGATTGTTTAAACAATTAAAATGGTTTAAAATTAATTTTTGATAAAATTGAGCTAAAATTATGTAGTTTTTTGTCATTTGTATAAAAAAATCATAAAAAAGTTATTTATACAAAATTTGCAGTTTATAATCAAATGTTTAAAAAACTTTAATTTGTTTAAAAAATTTATGTTTCTTATGTTTTCCAAACTAAACACTTTTTTTCTTGTCCAGGTCACCTCTAGTCAACTTCTTCAGGGAAGTTAACCTCAAAAAATGAAAATCGACTTCTCTAAAGTACCGAAGTACTAAAGGAATGTCCAGGTCACCTCCAGTCAACTTCTTCAAGGAAGTTAACCTCAAAATGTGAAAATCGACTTCTCTAAAGTACCCAAGTACCCAACCGATGTCCACTTTATTTCCGATCAACTTCTTCAGGGAAGTTAACATCAAAATATGAGAATCGACTTCTCTAAAGTAAAAAAGTACTCAACAGATGTCCACGTCATTTACGGCAACTTCCTTAAGAAAGTTAACCTCAAACTGAAAAAAGTTTATTCTCAGAAGTACCCCAATACCTAACCAATGTCCAGGTCTCTTCTGGTCAACTTGTTCAGGGAAGTTAACCTCAAAATGTGAAAATCGGCTTCTCTGAAGTACCCAAGTACCAACCCGATGTCCAGGTCATCTCCAGACAACTTCCTCAGGGAAGTAAACATCAAAATGAAAATATGTACTTATTAGATGTGCCCCAGTTCCTAACCAATGTCCAGGTCACCTCCAGTCAACTTCTTCAGGGAAGTTACCCTACTGAAAAATCCTATATAGAATCCATATGGATTCCTATGAGAATCCACGTAGGATCCTATATAGGATCCTATATAGGTATTGTCCTATAGGAATCCATGTGGATTCTCATAGGAATCTATGTGGATTCCTATAGGTCGCCTATAGGACACGTTCTATATAGGATCCTATGTGGACTCTCCTATAGGAATACATGTAGGATCTCATATAGGATCCTACATAGGCGTCCCAAAAAAATTTTTGTAAACCCCCCTACATAGGATCCTACGTAGGTTCCCATATAGGATCCTATATGGGAACCCATGTATACATTATATGTAATAATGTAATATATAATGTAATAATAATAATGTAATAATGTAATGTAATAATATACATTAAGTACCATTATAAGGACGAAAAATATTTACTGCGCAGGCGTAAGTATTGTAGAATACGTAAAAGACGATTGCGCATGAGGAAGGGGTACAAAAAATTTTTTTGGGGATACCCATGTAGGATCTTACATGGGTTCCCATATAGGATCATATGTAGGAGGGTGTACAAAAATTTTTTGGGACGCCTATGCAGGATCTTATATGAGATCCTACATGTATTCCTATAGGAGAGTCCACATAGGATCCTATATAGGACTTGTCCTATAGGCGACCTATAGGAATCCACATAGATTCCTATGAGAATCCACGTGGATTCCTATAGGACAATACCTATATAGGATTTTTCAGTAGGGTAACCTCAAAATGAAATGGCAAAACCAAATGTCTTGTTTTGAGACTTTTAGTCCCTATATTTAAAACATTTAAACTTATGTTAGTTTATTCAGAAAGATTTATTTTCACATTTTGAGGTTTACTTAACTGAGAAAATTGATCAAAAATGAAGTAGACATCGGTTGTGTAATTGGGTACTTAGAGATGTCGATTTTCACATTTTAAGGTTAACTTCCCTGAGGCAGTTGACCGGAAATGACCTGGACATCGGGTGGGTACTTGAGTACTTTAGAGAAGTCGATTATCACATTTTGTGGTTAAATTCCCTGAAGAAGTTGACCGGAAATGTCCTGGACATCTATTGAGTGCATGGGTACTTTAGAGTCGTCGATCTTCACTTTCCAGAAGATATTAACCGGAAGAATCCAGTTATGCTTCAGATACACTAAGCCTAGCCAGTTCCCTACTATATTTTTGATGTTCTCATTTTGAAAAAAATTAGCCCTTTCAGCCCCTGACCAGAAAGCAATTTTTATTTGGGCTAACTAAAGCTATTTCTACACAAGAAATTGTCAATGTAAAAGAATATGTAAATTGAGAAATTGAAGATTTGGTTATTGAAAAATTGACAAATTAAAAATTTGGAAAAGTAGTTACTGGAAAATTAAAAAATTTTAAATTGGTAAATTGAAAAATTAACAAAATATAAAAATTCGTAAACTAGTAAATAGAAAAATTAGAGATTTTTTTAATAGGAAATTGACAAATCAAAGAAATTGGTAAGTATAAAATGGGACAATTAGAAAATAAAAAAATCGGGCAAGTTCGAGTTAGACTCGCACTAAAACTGAGGGTTCCGTACACAAATCAAAATAATTTTTAATATATTTAATACTATTATCCCTTCTAAACTATTTTACTTCGAGAGTTCAAATTTTGTACAGGAACGTATTGTCAGGTGTAAATTACATGAAAATTATAGAGAACGTGATGGTGATAGCCCTGTCAACGAAAAATCTACAAATTTTGGCCAATATCCATAAAAAACTCAAAAATCATTTTATTTCCTTAACAACGCTATAATCAACTTCTACAATTTTTCTGTAATCTACACTTAAAAATACATTTGTGTACCAAATTTGAACTCTCTAAGTCAAATTATTGGAAGTTATAGGAGGGTAAGATACGGTTATTTTTTAGCTTTTTTTTAAATCGTTGGTTTTTGCTTAAAAACACTATGATAACGATCTGCAACAAAGTTCTCTATAGTTTTTCTGTAATCTATACGGCAAAATACATATGTATACCAAATTTCAGCACTCTAAATACAATAGTTTGGCAGATATGAAGCTAGAATTGTACACTTTTAATGCATTTTTGCTAAAAAAAGACCGTATCACCCCCTTTATCTTCCAAACTATTTGACTTAGAGAGCTAAAATTGGGGAGACAAATGTTTTTTTGGGTGTAGAATGCAGGAAAATTATAGAGAAAATGATGATTATATCGCTGTCAAAATAATAACTCTAGATTTAGGCCAATATTTTCTAAAAATGCTTAAAAATCTTTTTATTTCCTTGACAACGCTATGTTAAACCTATTTAATCATGTTCTCTATAATTTTACTGTAATCTACACGTAAAAATATATTTGTGTACTAAATTTGAACTTTCTAAGTCAAATAGTTTGGAAGTTCATGAGGAAAGGGGAGGGATACGACCATTTTTTAGCATTTTTTGTAAAAAAAAACGTTTTTTTTGCTCGAAAACACTATGATAACAGCCTGCAACAAGGTTCTCTATAGTTTTTTTTGTAATCTAGATGTAAAGCTACATACGTGTACTAAAGGACCCCGCACAGTTTCTATTGTAAATGGCTCTCGTCGAATTTTTTTTATACTTGGCAATTTTGCAGTTCTTAACCTGTAGATTAAAAGTGTCAATAGACTAAATGTCAAAAAATGGACAGATTTCGAAATACAGGGTCTAAAAGTTGAAAAAATGCAAAATGTTGGGTAAAACAGCCAAAACTTTAATTAAACATAAATATTAAATTTAAACAGAAAACAGATGGTTAGAGTCTTCAATCTGGCCGAACCATAGCTACTGACCTGAGAATCTTTATAAACAGAAATCAGGCAGTTTTTCTGGTGGGAAAAAATAGTAAAGGCTACTCAGGACACATGGTTTGGCCAGACTAAAGACAATGCCATTTTTACACAAACTTTTTCCATACTTAAAAATCCCTGGTTACTGGAAAGAAATACTATTTGAGGTAACGATATTTTGGATATGGGATTGAGAAAACTCGTTATATATATATATACACGTTATTAGCGTGAAAAAGGTCTGGCAAAAGACGACAAGGTCTTTAGTATGCCTGAACCATAGCTGCTGACTTTAGAATTTTTTTAACAAAATTAATCTATTTCCAGAGTGGGAAAAGTCTGGCAAAAGACGACAAGGTCTTTAGTATGGCTAAACCATGGCTACAGACTTAAGAATTTTTTTGCTAAAATTATTCTGGTTCTAGCGTGGAAAAAATCTGGAGAAAACGACAAGGTCAGTAGTTTAATTGAACAGTGGCTACTGACTTTTGAATTTTTTGCTCAAATTATTCTGTTTCTAGAGTGGTAAATGTCTGGCAAAAGACGACAAGCCCAGTAGTATGGCCGAACACCGGCTACTGACTTAAATAGTGGATCTAATATGTCGAATTCAACATTTCAGGTGATTTGTTTGGAATCGCTGATTTTTTATTTGAACATAGCTTTGAAGAATTACAAGTGTTTTTTATAATCTAAGATTCTCTATTGTTGAAAGCTGAGTTCAATTAAATGGGACCCAAGCAGACAGAGTGGTTGCATGCACAGTACAAGAATAATTTTTGATGGTCTATAATTCAAAGTAACTGCATCGCCTGTATTCTAAGCTGAACAACTGTTTTTAGAATTACTTGAAAAAACTAAAGAGGTGCGGATCAGAGAATCTAGCATGATCTATCTTAATTAGCTTATTTAGGTTATAGAATTTTGTAAGAATTATCTAAAAGATATAACGAGGTTCAGATGAGGAAATCTAGCATAATTAAATAATAAAGGAGTATTTTCAAAGGTCTCTTAAGGACTTGATCAGATAGAATAGGTTGTCACAATGACCAAGTACCGTGTACATGATCTGATGAGTCTACAGTCGAGTTTGATCAGTACTTCTGGACTTAATAATTGTCCTAGAGTAAACTAAAGTGTTTGATAAGGTGCAAATCCGACGATTTATGAATAAAATTCATAAAGATGTCAATTATGCGGCATCTTGTAAACCCGTTTAGTAAGACTAGCTATAATAATTGATAAGGGTGACCCTTTAGGTGATCAATTATAGACAACATTTATTATCTTTAGAAAAATAAAATACCAACTGATGTGAACATTTTATAACCTTACAACATTAAACAGTAAAACAACATAAATACATTTAAAACTTACAATGTTAAATTGACAACTGACTTAAAGTCATTAAAAACTTATAGAATTAAACTCTGAAACTAGTAAACTACCATAACTTATTATAAATATAACACAAACACAAAACATTCAGTAACATGGAAATTCTTTACTAAAAACTAAAGTAAAGTTGGTTTTAGTAAATGACGGTTCTTATGAGTGGAATAAGATTGACGGAGGACCAGAAAATTTGAGCTTTTTTCAATAAAAGCATAAGTCCCATCAATTACTACTATGGCCTGTGGATTTCCAAAATAAATCCTTTTTCATTTAAATGTTGCTCGCAAGACCTTGCGTTTTCAGGAATATAAATATTTCGTTGTATAAATACATTCATTTTGCATTCTGCAGAAATTCTGTTAACATTATTTACAGCATTACAGATAATACATGATCGACTTGCCGTTTGAGTCATAATGTTCAAACGTAAGCATGTTGTATCTTGCTGAATCAGTTGAATCTCTGTTAAGATTGATCGGTTACAGTTGATGCATAATTTACAATTTGCATCTAAGGGGAGCTCTGGATGACCTTTTTTATCACGTCTCCGTATTGCACAATCCACAGGCCATAGTATTATTATAAAAAGGTCAAATATTCGGGTTCTCCGTCAATCTTATTCCACTCATATACTTTTGTTGCACCGCTTAGGTATTGAACACAAATGCCTGCTCTACTTGGACATGGAAGAAGTCAGCTTACGACAGAAGAAGCAAATGAAACACGTGAAGTCACTAAGAATAGATTTGTGGTTGAGGCAAGAAATGGGCATCTCAAGACAGTCTTTAAGATGTTTGGTCATACGATTAGTATCACCCACTCAAAGAATATTGGTAGCTTTTTTAAAATAGGTGGAACAATTTTAAATAGATATCATCCGCTGATTGAAATGACAGATGCAACAGTTTAAAAGGCACAAGAAATATTGGAAAGGTCACGTATTCCTAATGCAGTTCAAGCAAGAGTAGAAGTGGATAATCTTAGATTTCGAAATGCTCAATGAAGACGAATTAATCATTTGGATGTTCCCGATTTTCCACTCTTAACGCTTAAATTTCTAAAAGATATTACTGTAGGTATATATCAAGTTAATTTAGCGCTGTCTTATACAGAAGATAAATTAATAAGAAATAACGAAGAAGAACTGCAGTTGGATGAACATCTTAATGAACCACGGTTACTTCGAATTAGAGTATATTCGGCTTCCGTTTCCGGTACCGTACAGTAGTGCACGCGTTTGTGAAGGGTAAATTGTTTTTTGAAAAATTTGGTTATTATTAGTTAAGGGTGGGTAGTAGGGTGAGTGAAAAGTGATGTGCGAAGTAAGGTGAATGGTTGAAAAAGAATGTAAGTAGAAAATAATGTGAATGGGAAAGATAAAGAAGGTAAAAGGAAAGCGTGAATTGTGAGGTTAGGTGGAAAGAGTGGGGTGTGAGTGCGAGAGGTAGAGTGAATGACGAGGAGAGCGAATGAACTGTAGGTAATGTAGGAATCTAGAATGGCGAAATTTGACTCAAGTAGTATAAGCGGGAAAATATCGGAGATACGAAATATTATAGGCGAAATAAGAAAGGGAAAAGACGGGGAAATTATGAAGTGTCAGGACTGCATCGACTTACTTGAGTTTGTCAAGTTGTTGGTAAAAAGGTTCGATAAAGAATGGATAGAGGTGTGGGACAGAATAGAGATTGATAGGGACATAGAAGAAAAAAGAGATAAGAAGACAGAGGTAATAAAAAAGGAGATAGAAGGGATGGAAAGGAATTTAAAAAAGTGGGAGGAAAATTGGAAAATGGAAAAAGAAAATATGTGGAAGAGAATGAACAAGTTAGAGAAAGAAATATCGGATTGGAGTGAGGGAGATTGAAAGAATGAGAAGGGTGGATTGGAGGTTGTAGAGATAAGGGAAAAGGAAGGAAGTAGAGAGAAGAATGGAGAAGTAAGGGATGATAATTTAGAAAGGAAAATGAAAGTGTTAGCGAGTCAGGTTGAGTTGCTCGAAAGGGAAAAAAGAAAACGGAACATCGTGATTAGAGGTTTGGAAGTAGGGTGTAGGGAAGGCAAAGAGGAAGTAGAAAGATTGCTTACAGGAATTGGGGCCAAGGTAAAAATTAAAAAGGTTACGGGAATTAGAGGAGTCGATCAGGGGACAATAAAATTGTGGATAGTGGAGTTGGAAAATGAGGAGGACAAATATGAAGTCATGAAATTAAGGGGAAGGTTGAGAGGGAGTGGGAAGAGGATAGATGAAGATAGAACATGGAGAAAGAGAAGGATAAGGTGGTTCTTGGAAGAGAAAGCGTGGACAGAAAGAAGAAAAGGGGGTGAGGTAAGAATGGGGAGAGATTGTGTCTGGGTGGATGGAATAAGATGGAAAGTGAGGGAAGAGACAGAAGAGGTTATAAAAGTGTGATTGTGTGTAGGTATGGAGTGCATGGGTATGTTAGGAATGGAAGAAAGTGTGGGGGTAAATGACAAAAGTGGAATAAATGGAGAAGTGAGAAAAAAGAGTGGATAGTAAGGAGTGAGTGAGAGAGTATAGGAAAAGGTAAAAGGGTGGTCGATAAAAGGGATTAAGACAGATTTGTCAAAAGGAACGGGAAATGGAAGCCCAGGCACATGGCGAATAATAGGTTAAAATAAGTTAAGATGGCGTTTAGATTTAAGTAGATTAAGATTGTAAAAAGGTAGTTGTAAGAAATATATTGTAATAAAAATGTAAAGGAAGTGGAGCCCTCGAACCCGTTAAAGGGAGAGTAAATAAAGTATATAATTTGAATTAGAGTATATTCGCGGTTCAGAAATGCAACTAGGTACAGTACCGTCGGGAATTGTCAGTCCACCTATTTTTTAAGGTTTAAAAAACGTCTTTAAACGTACAAAGTATAATTATTAAAATTTTTCTGTGTTTATTTCCTCAAAGTAGATAAAATTTTGAGGAAAATCAAGCCTGAGTGAAGTGAGTTAGTTAATTTTTCATTGAAATATGTTAAAAAATGTGGAATTTTTAATGTTTTACAAAAATTGAAATTACTCTTGAAATAATAAAGGTTTTTTAAAGTTCCTATGCTTGTTTTAAAGGGAATTTACTGGAGAATAACATTGTTGTTTAAGCATTAATGTGCAATTTTTTTCCTAGCATATGCAAGGCTCGGAAGTTGGACCAAAAAATTTATCAAATTTTGAAGACATATTTTGACATAAAAATAATTTTTAAAACTCCAATATATATATTATATTACTTCCTTTCGAAAGTTATTGACAATTATGACCTTGGTATATTTTATATAGCTGTATTTGATATCAAGATATAAACAATAATTTTTTTATATTTTTTGGTCCAACTTCCGAGCCTTGCATATGCTAGGAAAAAATTTGCACTTTAATGCCTTAGCAACAGTCTTATTTTCCAGATAATTTTCTTTGAAAAAAGCATAGAAACTTCAAAAAACCTATATTATTTCAAGAGTAATTTCAATTTTTGTAAAACATTAAAAATTCCACATTTTTTAACATATTTCAATGAAAAATTAACTAACTCGCTTCACTCAGGCCTGATTTTCCTCAAAATTTTATCTACTTTAAGTAAATAAACACAGAAAAATTTTAATAATTATACTTTGTACGTTTAAAGACGTTTTTCAAACCTTGAAAAATAGGTGGACTGACAATTCCCGACGGTACTGTATTAAGTGTTCATCAGTTATACAAGAGAGGGAGAAGAAGATTATCGTGATCAAAATCCTATTTCTGGATATTATTACACTTGTCCGTCTAGAGCGCATACACTTGGATGCTGTGCCCACGTTGCCAGTATTCTTTGGTATTTAGGATACGCAAGACATTAAGTGCATGTAAAATATCCTGACGCATCACTCTTGAACATAATCGAAGATGCAGGAAATAGACATGAGCCACTAAACGAAAATCTCAACGGTATGAATGTTGAAGTATTAGAAGAATGAAATGAGCAAATCTCAAAATCATTTTATAGTGCAATTCAAATTGATGGATTATCATTACACTTTTGCTTTGAAAAATCTCATGTTCCCTTCTTTTCTAGTTCAATTTTTTAAAAAATTAATATAAAAAGTATAAAAAAATTAGTAAAGAATTTCCATGTTACTGAATGTTTTGTGTTTGTGTTATATTTATAATAAGTTGTGGTAGTTTACTAGTTTCACAGTTTAATTCTATAAGTTTTTAAGGACTTTAAGTCAGTTGGCAATTCAACATTGTAAGTTTTAAATATATTTATGTTGTTTAACTGTTTAATTTTGTAAGGTTATAAAATGTTCACATCAGTTGGTATTTTATTTTTCTAAAGATAATAAATGTTGTCTATAATTGATCACCTAAAGGGTCACCCTTATCAATTATTATAGCTAGTCTTACTAAACGGGTTTACAAGATGCCGCATAATTGACATCTTTATGAATTTTATTCATAAATCGTCGGATTTGCACCTTATCAAACACTTTAGTTTACTCTAGGACAATTATTAAGTCCAGAAGTACTGATCAAACTCGACTGTAGACTCATCAGATCATGCTAGATTCTCTGATCCGCACCTCTTTAGTTTTTTCAAGTAATTCTAAAAACAGTTGTTCAGCTTAGAATACAGGCGATGCAGTTACTTTGAATTATAGACCATCAAAAATTATTCTTGTACTGTGCATGCAACCACTCTGTCTGCTTGGGTCCCATTTAATTGAACTCAGCCTTCAACAAAAGAGAATCTTAGATTATAAAAAAACACTTGTAATTCTTCAAAGCTATGTTCAAATAAAAAATCAGCGATTCCAAACAAATCACCTGACATGTTGAATTCGCCATATTAGATCCACTATTTAGAAATCGAGTAATACATATTTTGGTTTTTAATAAGAGTTAACCCAAACTCCTGTCTTTTGAAAATCTACAATTATGTAAAACTCTCCGTTATTTTGGATCAGACATTTTAAAATTCTGAAAAGCTGAGTTGAAATACAAAATCGAGTACTCAAACAATAAAAACTTTCAAGTCAACTATCGGTGTTTACAAATTCGATTGCCACGTCAGATAAGCCATGTTAAATCTACAGTTTTTAATGTAGATAAAGCATTTTTTGATTTTAATAAGAGTTTACGAAAATCTCCGGATACCAAGTTTTCTAAAAATTAAAATATTCCAAAAAATCACCTTATATGTTGAGACCGCCATATTGAATCCACTATATATAATTTCGATTATACATATTTTAAATTTTAATTACAGTTTACTAAAACTCCCAGATGACATCTTAAAACAACAAAATCTGTCAGAAACCTGTGAAAAGATTAAAAAAGACTAAAGCTTCCCAACATCGGCAGGATTTCTAACCATTCCAGGAAAAAACATAGAAAAAACAGAAATCGCAGGGTTGTTTCTAGAATGACAAAATCATGGCAACTGAAAATAGTATTGCTAAACAGCAAATCAAACATTATCGCGATGTACAAAACTATCAAAACTGACGAAAACACCCTTAGACTTTCAAAACCATAACTAACAAACTTAGTATTTTTTCGCAAAGACTAGACAGTTTTTAGATTAAAAAATGTCCGTCTAAAGACGACATGATGTTTAGTTTGGCTGAACCATTGCATCCGACCTCAGAATCCTTTCTGCACATATCAATCAATTGCTAAGGTTGAAAAAGTTTAGCTAAAGACGACATAGTTTTTAATTTAGCCCAAACATAGCTACCAACCTCAGAAACTTTTTTTTGCAGAAAAAAGACCGTTTTTATAGAAAAAAAGACTAGCGAAAGGCAACACTAACACTAGTCTGAACGAACACTAGCTACTGAACTCAGATTTTTTCTTGCACAAAAAGGCTGTTACTAGCGTAAGAAAAGTCTGGCAAAAGACAACAGTACCCAGTGTTCGGACATACTACTGACCTTGTCGTCTTTTGCCAGACATCTCCCACGCTAAAAACATATTAATTTTAGCAAAAAAATTTTAAAGTCAGTAGCCAGTGTTCCATAAGTGAAAACCTCTATAAGTGAAAAACCTCTATAAGTGACAAAAAATTCTCGGTCCCTTGGATTGTCACTTATCCAGGTTCGACTGTATATATTATAAATACTCTTATGATAAATATAATATAATGTAAAAGAAACAATAGAAACCTATTAATTTTCGTAAGATTTTTGCGTTGTTGGTCCTTTTTAAGTTAATTATACTTATGAATATAAATTATCTTTTAATATTTGACTGTTCTTAAGAGATTTTTAAAATATTTTTAAAGATGAATGATTGGTTACATTGACGTGACATATCTCAGAAACAATATCGTAGAAAATAAACAAAAACAAAATAAAATAAAACATAATTTCATAAATTGTAAAAAAGATTTTGAGTTTTTGAGCAATGTAAAGACAAAAGTTGAAATGTATCAGTAGGAACTAAAACCCGTCGAAGACGGGTACGACAGCTAGTAATATAATATAATTTATACGAGGTACAGTAAACTTCTATTATTATTTGTTAAAGCGTCTATCCACAAGGTCCATGAATATTATTTTGGATTTTAATTTTATGTAATGTAGAATTAACATGTTGATCTGGAATCGCAGCTGTAATATACCGATCAACACTCTCTGCTCTTAATATTTTAGAACCTTCTTCCAATATAACCAATCAATAAATGTGTGGTATATCGCGCTTTTGAAATTCAATAACATAATTAAAACATAAGACTTTACTTCTCCAAATAATTTATCATCTACAATAGTTTCGATTAATTTTTTTACTTTTAAATGAAAGACTCTTGCTACGATGTCAGGTCTTTTAAAAGCTGCCTGATTAGGTAATAAATTTTCTTCATTTTCTTTCCATTTTAAACTACATGTCATTGTATTAAATAAATCTGGTCTACTATGAAAAGCTACAATGGTCATTGCTACTTGATATTGTTCTAACATGTTACGAGGTGATCCTATAAATGTTGAAGGCAATATCTACATCTTGCCAATATGTACATTATTTTTAATTTCTTGATTATGTAAATGATCAATTAATCCTTTGTAAGTTTCACTTCTTAATTTTGTTTAATTATTTTTACAAAACTGTAACTTAACTTCTTAAACTTTGACATAATTATCAAGTTATCATTGCTGAAACAATATAACAATCTTCCACCATATAAAAATTGATTAAAAGTATGATCTCTTACTCTTAGTTTATATTTTATATAAGCAGATCTGTACACAGTTTGATTTTTGGTTTGTTTGTCAATATCAGTACGAATCATATCGATACTATAACCCTTGATTTCTAGAGGATAAAATATAGAATATATCCAAGGTTCAACATTTGCATCTAAATGACTAGCAAATTGCAATTGTTTAATCGATTTATTATAAATCGTTACATAAGACTTTGGTGTTAAACCTTCAGTATTTATATTAAAAATAGCAGCAACTTCATTACACCTTTGAAAATTGTACCTTCCTTTATCCAATCCATTTTTTAAAGTAAACATTAGTTGTAATTCTATAATTCCTTCATTATTTTTTGTTGCTAATGCAGTTTCCATTTCAATGATCTCAGGCATCATCAAAAAAAGACTTTGTATATGCGTTAAAATCTCTTAATAATTTGTCAATAGTAAATGATATATCCACATCTAAGTTATCATGTTTGTTTTATCTATAGCGAATTTCTTCTTTCGGATCGAACAGGAATAATATACCAAAAGATGGATCATTATCAATTTCAGGAAACAAGGAATTGTTGATTTAATAATAATTTCAACCTTGAATTTTATAACAAAATGGTCCCCACCTTCTATTATTGAAATTAACTACATTGGCATTTATAGATTGCAAAAGCAAATGAATTATTGTAAAATTAATTTATTTTGAACTTTCTCTTTCTCAAAATGTTTAGCTTTGGATCTTTTGCAAAAAAACGACATTTTACCAAAATAATGTTCGTTATAACTCGGAACATGTATATTATTAATATTTTTTTCTGCATAAGCAAAATTACGAATATCAATGCAATTTTCATTCTCATAAATGACTCCACTTTTTTTTACCTGTACGTTCCGAAACATTAATTTTTTCCTCATCGATTATGTTTCTTTTTAATTTAAATCTTTAACGATATTGTTTTTAATATTCTGCGTGACTTTATTTTTTTCTTATCACAAATCCTTACATCTTTCTTCTGCATATCTTTTGAATATAATATTTCATTATTTTCATCCTTATCATGGAATATCTTCTGTTTCAATTTCAATCTTTGACGATAATATTTTTGGTATTCTGCTCTATTTTCTTTAATTTTCTGATTAGAGGTGTTAACAATTTTTTTCTAGCTCACTACTCTTCGTAACATCTTATTCTTATAAACACCTCCTACTTCTTTAAGATACTTTAACCGACTTTCAACATTTTCCTTACTACAAATATAGAAATCTGTTTCCCTACTTAAATCTTTCATAAGTAACATTTCTCTTTCTTTCTCATCAATTAATATTTGTCGTTTTAATTTAAGCCTTTGACGATAATCTTTTTAATATTCTGCACGAAGTTTTTCACTTGTCTCATTACAATCGGTAGAAATAATTAATTTGTCAGAATTATTATCTCTCTTTTCTTCTTTAACAGCACATTCTATGTGGATTTTTTCAGAAAAATTTAAATCTATTTTACTACTTAAACATATATCTTCCATAACTGATATTTCTGTTTCTTTGTTATCAATTTTTTTTCGTTTTAATTTCATCCTTTCACGATATTCTTCCTGATATTCTGCTCTAGTTTTTCTACTTTTCTCATTAGAATTGATAAAAAATATCTTCTTACTACTATTGTTTCTAATATTTTATAATTATTACTTTCTTTTACTACTTTAATAGAATTTGACGCATTTTCCACATGTTTTTTCTTAAAAAAATTTTAATTTCTGGCACTATTTACACTTTCCATATTTGTTATTTGTCCCTCTTTTTTATGTATTATCTCTCCTCTTAACTTAGGTCTTTTACAATAAATTTTTTTATATTTAGTACTGCTTTTTTAAGTTTCTTGGTCAGGATTAATAACAACTTTTCTCTGTCCTATTTTTGTATGTAATGAAGGCCTACTACTATCTTCTTTCATTTCTGTCAAAAGGCGATAACACATTTTTTTCAAACATCATATACAAATTAGCTCTCATTAATGTATGATTATATACAACATTTTTAGGTTTAATATTAAAGTATAAAGAAACAGCAAACAAATCGCGTATACACCAAAATCGACAACATTTGGTTGTTGTTGTACTCGTTAAGAAAACTACATTAGGTTTAAATGGATATAACCTGCATAAATATTCTCTTTGATCTTCGTTTAAACAACCTTCATTAAGACTATTATAAACAAACTAGCAAGATATTGCGCTCGTCTAATTTATATCAATAAAATGTAAGGCTAATATTAGAATGTATTCCATTCTTTGTTTTAAGAAGTAGCTAAGTTTGAAAAGTTATAATCATATTTATTACTAAAAGTAAATATAATAATTTTTTAAATTTATTAATTTCATAAATCTAACATAAAATCTTTATTTGTCCTTCGAATTCCATGTAAACAGTAAAAGCACATCTTAGTCAACAGATAAACTTGAAGCAATAGAAAATTATTTTTGACATAACCTTGAACATAACTGCATGATTGGTGTATCCTAGGCGTATTTTAGGCTATTTTATTTAAAACGTAATAAAAGAAAATGTGAATAAAAGAATTTTTTAAAATCTTTGAATTTTCTTTAATGAATAAAAGTGTTCTATTATATTTATTTTATACAATGGAAACAAAACCTTTTTTTATATTATTTTTATAATATTTATTTGGAAATAGCATCCACATTCGACTTCTAATAGTTTTTGAAAATTGTATATATGATTATTATTTAGGATTTCTCCCTCATTGAGAATTTCTAAATCTTTCTTATTCAAACTAAAAAATATTCTTTCTTTTGCAATACTCATCGTATTTTTTTATAGGTTAAATAAAGGAGAAAGAGATAAATCACTTTTTGACATAGCAAGAAGATGCATCTTGTATCTTTTTAACAAACAGTTCTGGTTGTTTAACAGATATCATGTTATGATACACTGTAAAAAATTTTTCGGAAATTTTTCCGAAAAAATTCGGACAGCACGGAACCCCAGACGGTGGAAATTTTTCCGAAAAAAAATTGGTTTTATTTCCAACTTTTTCGGAAACTTTTCCTACTGATGAAGAGGAATTTTTTCCGAAATTATCGGAAATTTTTCCGCATATGAAGTTGGACATTTTTCCGAATACGTCGGATATTTGTCCTGACATTAAGTTGGAATTTTTTCAAAAATTACCGGAAATTATTCAAATTTTGTACACGGAAAAAAAGGGTTGGGTTTAATAAACAAACGAAAATTCGTTTCTAAGCAAAGTGGGTGGTTGACTATTATATGGCCTGACCCAACTCATATATGAAACATTACATGTACAGTTGTAATAAAGAAATATGTTTATCCCGATAAAAAAAATCCTATTGATTATTCAATAATAAAAATCAAATCAACAGATTTAAAACATTAAGGAAATTTATATTTTACAGTATGGGATTTGGGTTTGTTTTTACATACTTATTTAATTCAATTGTTGTGTTGTGCTGAAATTACATTTGATTATTAATTAACATTTTATTTATACCTTAAACGCAACTAAACGCATACATACGAAATTTTTTAAAAATCCTAGCGACACTAAGATTCGAACGCACTAACCCTAACGCTAAACGCAAATACGCATATTACGATACGAGCACCTAACCATTGAGCCATCTTGGCTATGAAATTCTCTTTTCAAAGAACTTGGTGATCTCAAGTTTCGTTTGGTCGCCACGTGCAGTTGAACCCCCGCAATGGCATCGCCCGTCAACAATAGACTCTCATAAATTTTGGTCCTATGGTTTAGTTAGCATTACTGGCATGTGACACTCACACATATTTTCACCAAAAGGAGAATGGCAATAAATTCCTTTCGACAAATTTTTTGTGAATCCATTATTTTAAAGATTAAGACATTTTTTTGGAGAAGATTTTTAAGAATCTTATCCAAATAAAATTTAAAAATATTTATTTGAAATAAGATAATTTATATTCGGAGAAATTTTCATTTTTTGAATAATCTGTATATCTGTTTATATTATTAAGAAACATTCAAAGATAGAAAACATTTCTAATATTAAAATTTTAAATTTTATTACAATCATTACTAACAATGTTTACTTTTTTCTGATTGAAATTAACATAAGATTAAATTTATTTGGTAAAAAAATTATTTATCGTTACTAAATTACCAATAAATTAAATAAGTAAATATTCTTAACAATATTAACTGGTTCAAACAAAATAGTTTAAAATTAAATTATATGTATTAGGAAAAATAATTGAGAACAATAATTAATCGATATTTAAAAATGATAAAAGAATACAGGCTCGGATACAGATTATCAATAAAATGAATACAAACAAATTGATTAACTTCAATAAAATGAATACAAATAAATTGATTAACGTTTTAAACAATTTCATTTATTTATATTAATAAAAGTAATATTTTTAAAATGCAAACATTGCCCAAAACAATTTTTTTTTTATAAATTAAACAGAAGAATTAAATATTAAAATATAATAGTAATAAATACGTAAAACAAAATTTTTAAAACAAAAACATGTTAGATCTATTAGTTCTGTATCAACAATCTTTTAGTAAAATTTTTGTTCTTCACATAAATAAATTTTTCATAATTTTAATGAATAAAATAATTAGAAGAAACTAATTGAGTCATTTGTATTTTTTAAAAAATGAAACTAGGAGTTCCTTTTAGTAGGAGTACAAAATAACATTTGTTCTTCACATAAATAAATTTTTCATAATTATAATAAATAAAATAATTATGAGAAATTAATTAAGTGATTTTTATTTTTAAAAAAGTAAACCTAGGAGTTTCTTTTAGTAGGGGTACAAAATAAAATTTTCTTAGATTGAGCAATATAATATGCACAAGTTAAAAATCCGTTTAGTTTGGAAGTTTTTCTGAAGTTTGAGGAATAATTTCCGGTTTTTTGTGGAAAATGTATTTTTCCGACTACATTCGGAAATATTTCCTTTTACTATAGGTTAAAAGCCCATTTTGTTTGGAAATTTTTCCGAAGTTTGAGGAATAATTTCCGGTTTTTTGTGGAAAATATATTTTTCCGACTGCATTCGGAAATATTTCCTTTTACTATAGGTTAAAAATCCGTTTTGTTTAGAAATTTTTCCGAAGTTTGTGGAATAATTTCCGGTTTTTTGTGGAAAATGTATTTTTCCGACTACATTCGGAAATATTTCCTTTTACTATAGGTTAAAAACCCATTTTGTTTGGAAATTTTTCCTAAGTTTGAGGAATAATTTCCGGTTTTTTGTGGAAAATATATTTTTCCGACTGCATTCGGAAATATTTCCTTTTACTATAGGTTAAAAATCCGTTTTGCTTGGAAATTTTTCCAAAGTTTGTGGAATAATTTCCGGTTGTATGGGAAAAAAGTATTTTTCCGACTCCATCCGGAAATATTTCCTACTACTATAGGCTAAAAATCCGTTTTGATTGGAAATTTTTCTGAAGCTTGTGGAATAATTTCCGGTTTTCTGTAGATAAAGTATTTTTCCTCCTCTTTTCGGAAATTTTTCCTACAAAATATTCGGAAACATGTGTTACCTACCAGTTTCGGAATAATTTCCTACTAATTCATCGGAGAAAATTCCGAAATTTTTTACAGTGTACATAGACTAAAAGTTCAAAAAGTCTTATAATTATTAACTTTATTTTGGAAGCAATAAAACAATTCTTTTTTAATTTCGCTCAAAAAACACTCCGAAATTTGTGTGGTGTGCCAAAAATAATATGTTTCTTCTTTAATTTTTTTAATTCGTTACTAACTGAACACATTCGTCAAAGTGTAGCTGTTAACGCAAATGAATATATGTCAATAAAACATGATTCTAAAGCTTATTTTATTTAAATAAAAAATAAAAAGAAATCAATCTCTCTCAGTCATTTTTATTTGTCGCGCACATACTTTTTTGTCGATGTTCGAGGAAAGATAGTTCATTATACTCTATAAATATAACCTAAAGAATATATGTGTAAGCAAAACAGAAAGTAAATAGAAGAATAGATATAGATATAATAGAATGATATAATAGAATTTTTAATATAAAAATGTAGATTCTATTAATAAATTAAAAAAATTTAATTTTTACTAAGAAAATGGAAACATTTATTTGAAAATTTATATCTAAGGGTTCCTGATTTTGCTAATCCGCCATTTTGGATCCGCCATGCTATTTTGAATTCTTAAATATCGACTCCAAAATCTTCATCAGGAACTCCAAAAACCCTTAAATGCAATATTTCATAAGAATAGAAAAGTTATAGGTATATTTTCCAATTTCTGATTAAGCATAGGGGTTGTCCTAAGATTAAGATTAGGAGCCAAAAACTGAAACTGGTGCACTTGAAAAAATTTATAATTGTACAACAATACTTGTAAAAAAATTTTTTTTTACTTTTCACGATAGTTTTACATAAAAAATAAAAATAGGGGTAGTTTTGGGGTTGATGATGGACTTTAAAATTCTCTTAGGATGTATTTGACGCTTTTAAAAAACTTTTGGACAGTTTTCAAAAAAAAATTCATCATTTTTCTTTATTTATTAAAAATTTTTTGAGGGGTTTCAATATAAATCTCGTTTTTACCCATAAAAACCGTATATAAAATTAACCTGAAAAAAGCCACAGGTAAGGGTATCTTTTTTAGCTTTATTTTCCAAAAATGATTGACTCGTTTATTAACATTTTGTTTATCACTACTTGCAATTTTACTATTATCTGAAATAAGAGGGAAATGACATAAGCAATTTCTTAAAAAAATTGTCTGTAAATGTTCTCTCATTAGTGCATGATTACATACTACACTTTCAGGTTTAACATTACAATATACAGAAGTTGCAAAAGCAATTGCATAAACACCACAATCCACACAATTAGGTTGTTTTTGAACAATGGGAAAAACTACATTAGGTCTAAACGGATATAATCTAGCAAGATATTGACATGGATCATTGTTTAAAAATTTATTATGCATGCTGTCATAAACAAAGAGAGTATTTGAATCATAGTAAGTACAAATTCAGTGACCTTTTTTTTGAACCACTGAATAGGATTTGAATATGTTTCTTATCTTTTCTAATGGGTTTAACTTCATCCAACATTTGTAAATAACCCACATTTTGCATTTGAAAATGACCACCAGAACCGAATTCTAATAGTTCTTGAAATTTGTAAATTTGATTATCAGTAAGCATTTCTCCCCGAATAAGAATGTTTTGATCTTTTTCATCTATTATAAAGTATATTTTTTCATTTGTAGAATCCATTGTATTCTTTTTTACCAAAACATATTATAATGTAAATTTTGAAACTTTTGAAACATTTCATGCAATTCATAAAGTTTCAGAATTTTGAAACATATGCAACAAGTATAGTATAAATTTCTCTTCTCCAGTGGGACCTGAAAAAAAGAAAGTTATTTCCATAAAAATTGATTTCATCTTTATGCTATTTAAAAAACCCTGCTGGATAAAGTAAATACGTTTTTTTATAAACATGCTTTATTGTAATTTCAGTAATTTCAGGATACAAACGTTTCATATATATAAAATGAAGGGACCCAAGATAAACACCCTTTTGATTTATTGCTCTAGAATCAAAACCGAATAAAATATTATATATTAAAAATTAATTTAATTTAATTTTTTTATTTATTAAGCACTAGCATTCCTAAATACTTCAATTTAATAGATTCACAATAAAAAGTAATAAGATATCGAAAACTATCGATATATCAAATTCTTTAACGATAACATCACATTTTGTGTTGGAAAATAAAAAATTTTAATTGGTTCAAAAAATTATTGAGAAAAGTTTAAAATCGAAAATATGAAAATAAATACATTGAGATTTTGGGCCTGTCCATCTTAGGGTACATGACACAATTTTTTTATTCCAAAGTAAAATTTTCTATACAAACACAAAATTAGTAAAATCATTCAAAAATATTATTATACGATAAATAAAGAATATTATAACGTTAAGTACTTATTCAAAATCATAAATTTAAATAAATTTACCAAATTAAGAAAAACATATAAGAAAACTTTTTTTTCTTCGTCTATACAAACAACAAAAATGCCAGAAAGCATAAGGGGCCGTTCATATACCACGTGGACAACTTTTCTCCGATTTTTGACCCCCCCTCCCCCCATCGTGGACAATTGTGGACATTTGTCTAACCCCCCCTCCCCCCCCTAAATGTCCACGTGGACAATTTTAGTGGAAAATAGTTTTTGGATGTTAAAATCAAAGAACTATTCAAAGGAAATATGAATATTCGAGTAAACTTCACAATTTTTTATGACAAATTCTTTGAAACAGGATGCTCTTTTACGTGAAATTAGGTAAATAAATAGATCTTCAATTGTTCTTAAAAAATTTAATCACAGCTTTTTATTAATACGAAAATACTTTATAAGTTCTACTAGTAAATAATAAAAAGTTTAAGAAGTTCTACAAGTAATAGGTAAATTGCCATCTTTGGTAGAATACTTTGGAAGGAACATTCAGGGAGCCCACCATATTTTTGTTTTGAAATTCCCTGACTTTCCCTGACCAACAAAATTATTTTCCCTGACTTTTTATAAGTGTTATTTTGCAATCAAGTACAAAAATTAAATTCAATAAACAAAATAAAATTGGGTATTAATATTTTGGATCTATTCATCTACTATGTCTTTTGGAAATTTTCAATTTTTCGATATTCTTTCGTTTTTTCTTCAATATGTCTTTTTTACAATTGCTGTTATTTCCAGGTAAGAAGCTGGAGATTAAAATGCATTGTTTGGCATTGAAAAAACCCACTTCTGATTGCATTTAAATGCCATTGAATTTCTGTTTTGTCTTGAATCCCATTTAATGCCCTCAGTAGATTATAACTCAACTTCTTTTAATCCCTTTTAATCCTCAAAAATATTTTAAAAAATTGGAATGTCATTTAATGCCATAATAGAGATAAAGTGTCGAATGAAGTCAATGTCATTCAATACTATTCGTGGGAATGTAAAGTTTAATGCCTTTCAATACCTTTTCAAGGAGAATAGATTGAAAAAATAAATGCTTTTTCATCCTTTTTACTGACCTACTAATTTCTGTGTCTTTTAGTTCCTTCTGCAGAAGATAATTTTAAAAAAGAAAAATGATATTTTATGTTTTCTTTGAGCAGAGTAATTTTAATGACGTTTAATACTATTTCCGGGAAGGAAATGTTGGAAAGACGAATGACAATTAATTTTTTATGGATCAAAAAGTTGAAGTTCTTCTTAATATAGTGTCCAATTTTCCCAATTTCAATACCATTAAATTTTATAATTAAAAATATAAATCTGCATAAATGAAAATATTTTTTTTAAAACTCAAATAAATTTTTATAATTTTTATAACCCTATTGAACACTGAAAAAAATATTTCCGTGGAACTGCGATAATTATGGGTAGATCGACCATATGTGTACGTCCATATGAAAAGGGCCCACTTTGGCACTATTGGACTTATCTATATGACCATATTCTTTATTAAATTTCGAACATTTCGAGAGGTCTTGGACCTCTTTAGATGAAAAATTCACAAAGTTATAAGCATTCGAAGTTAAAGGTATCAAACTCCTAGTTTTGAGAAAAACGAGTTTAAAGTTCAAGATTTCCATTAGCGCCCATGCATTTTTAAAATTAAAAATAAGATTTTTTTGTGTTTTTAATTACTATAAAGTTATTGTAAATGCATGATTCGACGAAGGACATTACGTAGTTTGTTTTCCAGCAATAAAAAAAATTTCGAAAATCTAAATCTTCTTTAGAAAAATGCGAATATCTCGATAAATAAAATCGACAACCTGGGCCCTTTTCATATGGACGTACACATATTTTATTGCTGATTTGGGAACTGCCATGCAGTTTTGTGTTTTAGCTATACATCTGTTCGATTCAACACTTGATATTCGTGAAACTGCGAGTGATATTTTAAGGTTAGGTAAAATCGTTTAGCTAATTTTAATGCCAATTAATGCGTTTCTAGGTATTCCAATGCATTCACCCAAAAACAAAACTAAAACCTCGACTAAAACGCAATGAAATGTTTTAATCCTTTTCAATGCCGTTATTCTTGTCGGGTTTATCTTCCACTGTCTTTTCTTCTTCTTTTTTCTTCAAAACTTCCTCATATCGAAAATTTCAGCTCCTTGCATAGCTTAAGTATCATATCCTTGTTAATTTCTATTTTTTAACATTCCTACCGAGATAATAAGATCTATAAAGCAGTTCATGTTCGGTGGAGGAAATATATGGTTGAACGTTGAATTCCTACTAATACATTGTAGACAATGAAACAAAATAAGTTTTTTAAAAAAATTACATTAAAATTCCATTACATGAGGTGAAACGCATCGTGTTTTGCAATTTTTAGTATCATGTGTTAACAAAAACACCGTAACTTTTCATTAAAAAAAATTAAATATACCTTGTGCTTTTCATATTCCCTGACTTTCCCTGACTTTTTGAATTTTTTTCAATTCCCTGATTTTCCCTGACTTTCCCTGTTTTCCCTGACTGTTGGGCACCCTGAACATTTTCAATTATAAAAAATAAAAATAATTTTTTGTCACAAATCTAATATTCGTTATTAGATATTTCAGGATTATCTTCGGCAATCCACGGGGGCACTAACCACTCTGAAATATTGTCAATGTTAGCAAAACAATCGTCATTTTGCACCGTTGTGGAATCTATTAAATTGTTTTCCACTGTGTCTACCTCTAATCAGGACATCTCAAGATGTCAAGTCCACGTGGACATTTGACGAAACCCCCCCTCCCCCCATCGTGGACAATCGTGGACATTTGGCGAACCCCCCCTCCCCCCCTAAGCTGTCCACGTGGTATATGAACGGCCCCTAAGGAGCTGTCACCTTAAAATTATATACGAAATGTCCATCTTGGGACCCTGTCCACCTTGGGGTCCTCTCTCCTACATAAAAATAAATGTCAACTACATCTCAATGACACCTTACAATAATATAATCAAAAATAATTTTAAAAAAATCTTAAATAACCTTAAACCCCTTGAAATATCCCATTGATTTTACATGGGAAAAACGCAATTTTTTGTAAATTCGCTACCAAATCCTCAAAAATCACTCAAAATAGCAATACAGTGAATCACATCTTGAAAAGTCCTCAAACAACAATATTCCATAATTTATTTAATAATTTATTAATATTAACTATTTTTTATAGGGTTATAAACAACCCCCATAAATGCAAAAAAAATGATAATTTTTTTTAAATTACAAATTAATAGTTTCTTTAGGATTTTTTAACAAAATTGTTACATATTGTTAATTTACGAACGTTTATAGATATTTTTAAGTATTCTTCATTTGTTTAAACAATTTATTATTGTTAATTTACAGCTTTTATTCAAATAAACCTAGCGAGTTTTAGTTTTTTTTTACTTAACTATTTTTTACATTTACAATTATAAAAAGTATTTAGTAAAGTTAACCAGAACAACAATTTGCAATTGTTTAAACAAATTATTGTTAATAATAATTAACTTTTTGACAAATGAACCTAGAAAGACACAACTTTTTCCTAATTTTACAAATTAATGGGCTCTGGTTAGAAAAAGAAAAATTATTGACCATAAATTATTATTTTTAATTTGTTTAAACAATTTATTATTATTTATTTACAGCTATTATTCAAATAAACTTAGCAAATTGTAGTTTTTTCGGACTTACATATATTTTTTATATTTAAAGTGAAAAAAAGATTAAGTAAAATTTACCATAACAAGAATTTGCAATTGTTTAAACAAATTATTGTTATTAATAATTAATTTTTTACAAATAAACTTAAAAAATACAATTTTTTCCTAATTTTACAAATAAATGAACTCTAGTTAGAGTAAGAAAAATTATTCACTAGAAGTTAATATTTTTACATTGTGTAAACAATTTATTATTGTTAATTTATAACTATCATGTTAAAACAAATTAAAAATAATAATTTATAGTTAATAATTTTTCTTTTTCTAACCAGAACCTATTAATTTGTAAAATTAGGAAAAAGTTGTGTCTTTCTAGGTGCATTTGTTAAAAAGTTAATTATTATTAATAATAATTTGTTTAAACAATTGCAAATTGTTGTTGTGGTTAACTTTACTAAATAATTTTTTTAAATGTAAATGTAAAAAGTAGTAAAGTCAAAAGAAACTACAACTCGCTAGGTTTATTGGAATAAAAGCTGTAAATTAACAATAATAAATTGTTTAAACAAATGAAAAATACTTAAAAATATCTATAAATATTCGTAAATTGACAATATATAACAATATTGTTAAAAAATCCGTAAGAAACTATTAATTTGTAATTTAAACAAATTTGTCATTTTTTTTTGCATTTATGGGGGTTGTTTATAACCCTTTAAAAAATAGTTAATATTAATAAATTGAACCGACCGCGATCAAAAGGCTTACGCGTGACTTTCGTTGGCCTATCGTATATCGAGTCTACGGCTGCGCCAGGGGACCTGCGCACTCGTTCATAAGCCCTTTTGATCGCGGACGGTTCAATTATTAAATAAATTATGGAATATTGTTTTACTGTACATTTTTGGACCACCCTAATAAACAAGTAAAATTACTTACCTGTCAAAAATTTATCTCAGATCCTGTTCGCGTTTTTAGACTCAGGACGATCTTTTCACTCGGCCTTACAAAACAAAACTATCCCCTCTCATCAACATCATTTTTCAAAAAGAGGCGAACCTTACCCACAGAAATTACCAATCGAATCATTTGGTAATTTCAAGTAAACGCCCAGAATACCCTTACTCCTTAAAGGCGAAAAAAAGGTTAATAATCACCTCATTGTAATTTTGACAGAAGGCTAATAATAAGGTTATTGTAATTTCGACAAAAGGCTAATAATGATCTCATTGTTATTTGGACAAAAGGAGAACAATAGACTCATTGTAATGCAGACAAAAGGAGAACAATAGGAGAACAATAGGAGAACAATTCCAAATCTCCGCCCATTTTAAAACGACACTTTTCAGCTAAACAGAAAAGGGACACTGTCAATTTCGACAAAAGGCTAATAATGATCTCATTGTTATTTGGACAAAAGGAGAGCAATAAACTCATTGTAATGCAGACAAAAGGAGAACAGTAGGAGAACAATGCCAAATCTCCGCTCATTTTGAAACGAAAATTTTCAGCTAAGAGGACACTGGCAAATTATTATATAGGAAAGTTCATTTCCACTAGGTAAAAAGCGCGCGCTAAAGCGCACGCCAAATTATGTTATTTCTTAAAATAGTTTTTCATGAATATACAGTTATGTGAAATGAGAGAAATAAATAATATAATAAAGAAAAAAGATTATTAATATTTTAAGGGAGCCTTTTGGAAACTTCTGTACCTCCCGGAAAATGGGGGGCTATCTGGGAAGTAAAATTTTAAACGTTAAATGTAAGAATTAATATGAGGAAAAATTGAATTCTTTTGAAAGGAGACTTACTAATGATTTGACTGAGATTCAGTTCTAAATTTGTTAAATTTGTAAATAATAATTGAAATGAAGTCTTGTAAAATATATTTTAAACAATGAAATAAGAGGTCTACATAGCATGTCCAAAACCCTTTAAAAAATAAAGCTGTTTTTATATGAAGAGTAAACCTAATGTTATGTTATTGGAAAAAACACGTTAAAACGTGTTGATATGTTAACTCGTTTATAGAAGTTAATTTTGTAAATTATATTTCATGAGATAAAAATTAAATTATTATTTGTAAAATTGATAAATCAGGTATTGTGAAATATATTTTAATGAATAGAAGAAGATAATTATATGTTTTTTAAAGAATCATGTAACAAATAAAGCTGTATTTATTGGAGGAGTAAACCTAATATTATTTTATTGGAAAAAATACATAAATGCAACTTGTTGATGTTTCTATGTTATAAATTATCATTTTTTAAATTATATTTAATGTAATTGAAATGAAATAATTATTTGTGAATTTGAAAAGTTTTAAACTAAATTGCAGTGAAATTATTGATAAATTATCTGTTATAATCTTTACAATTTCTTTTGCATTAATGTAGATAAAATGTGAGTATAAAATGGGATTTGTTCAATTATCTATTTTGAGTAGATTTGAGAGAGTTTTGAGTAATTTTATTTTAAGTAAATAATGTTCTTAGGAAAACATACACTCCAATTATGGAAAAGTAAACTTGTGTTATATATTTAAAAAAGTTTGGAGTGAAATCAAAGTGATGAATCACTCATTGTATATTACCAAGAAAATATTTATAAATACATATACCTTGTATAGAAATATATGTTGAAGAACAAATTATAATATATTTCGTAATCTTTTAGTGAAGAAGTATGTTTTGTTCAAATTGCCAAAGTTCAATGATTTTAACATTTAGCCACATTGCGAAGCTAAATATTAAAACGTCTTTCTAAACTCCTGAAACTATTTTTCAACCTCTTTAGAAATAGAAAATCTTATTTGTTATATAAAAAAGTTATTTTTAAAACAGAAGTGTATATAACTATAGATAAAATTAATGATAGTAAACAATATAAAAGTTATAAATTTCAATAATAGAAATACGAAAATAAAAAGTATATTTATTTCTTATTGATAAAAGTTCTAAAAAGATTATGTTTGTATATGGTTTAATTTATCAAATTTTTATTACATCATGCTAATTTTCAAGTAGAAAGGTATATAGTGTAGGTCATGAAATATGTCAAAATAATGTATTTAAAAAACAACGTTAATAATAAGGATAGAAAAATTAATTTAAAAATACAAAATTGAAGAAGTGTTTTTCAATTATAATAAATTGTTCAATATCTAAAATAATAGGAAAAGATCAGAAATTTTATTTAAAAGTAAATAGAAAATAATTGAAGGAAATGGATATAAAAGTTTAAGCAATGAAAATCTTTTGAACAAATATTTTTTTAATGCAGCCTGTTTAATAGAACCATTAATCACTAAAATATGAATATATCGTTTATTAAAATAAAACTTATTGTTATAAAAATATGTTTCTTATTAAGTAGGTAATATTTAGTTAATTAGTTGAATAACAGTAATATTATGAAAGAAACAATTTGAAGTGTAAATAAAAAGGAAATATAAAAAAGGCAGTAAATATAGACTCAAATAACGTAACAAATATATAATAATAATATATGAATGTAATTGTGGAAAAAAGTGTTAAGAGGAATTAAATCCTAAGGGTTATATCGATAAATAAAAGCCATAGCATTCTTTGTTTAATAAGTTTAAGAATCATAAATGAAGTTATATTGACATAAGAGCCTTAAGTGTAAAGTTAAATATTCTCACAATTTGAACGTTATGTTCTGAAGATAATAGAAAGAATATTAAAATGTAATAGAAGGATATGTTGCAGGTGACAGCAGTAAATGAAAAAAATTTGAGAACAAAATTAATCCAAAATTTCACGATAAACATAATTTTTTATGTACTTAATGTTTCTTTGATTTCCCAAGTACACTTTCACTGATGAAAAGGAACGTACTCTTGACAATGCGACATATAATTGCCCATGATTGAAAACATCTTTCCTTAAATCTACAGCAATTTTTTGGAAAGTTTGTCCCTGTGATTTATTGATGGTCATAGCAAATGCAAAAATTAACAATCTTGTGCCTTTACACAAACCTTCACTAATACTAAGATTTCGAATCAGTATAACAACACAATTTATTCGCAAACATAATTCGTGTGGAGGCAACCCGGAGGGTGAAAGTGTATTTAAATATTCTGGTAAAATGACTTTACTGAAGTTGTCGTTATCACAATTTTCTGTGGAATCGATGCTTTTATATATTCTTTCTCTACTATATTCTCATAATGATACAACTCTTTTATTTATGTCATTAACATCTGCATTACTCGGTGCTAAAATTGCACAGTTCGTTAATTCATCAAATTTACCCTGTTTAATAAAATCAACATATACATCTCTAGCGATATCAACATTACCTTGTTCAATTATAGAATCAGGTAATTGAACATAATCATTTGAGTCATTAATTTCACCATTTCCTATTTGTAGTAAGAACTTTGTAAATATATTAAAAGCAAGCCTGTCGCCTAAGACGGACCCCATGAATTTATTAAATTTTCGATTAAAGCGGAATCTTCTTTACCCTATGAAGGTACGGTGCTAACATTGATTATAGCCTATAAATGCAAAAAAATGTTACAAAAATTCAATTGCCGCTTCTTTTTCTAACCTCAAAAATCACTTTTAATTACTAAGAAGATTATTAAACAAAAGCTATTTTTATCCTGTGAAACAGTTAAATTCTGTAATTAAATGTAAAATTATTAAGGACTGGACAATTTTTTCACATAATTATTATTCTAATGTCATCCTTACAAAAAGGAAGTACTGGGTTCAGTACTGGTTTCAGTACTGGGAAAAAGTACTGGGTTCAGTACTGGTTTCATTACTGGGAAGAAGTACTGGGTAAGATTTAGGGGATTTCAAAAAGCGCCCGTCTTACCCTACAAGGTAGCCTAAAACGGGCTAGAAAGGACTTTTTTTTAAAGACCAAAATTAATTGTCGCTTTCAAACAATTATAAAGCTTCTCATTTTATCAATTATTTAGAGGAAATGTTAAATATAAATATAGGTGCATTATGATTTCATTTTTAATTCATTAACTTGACTATTTTTTGCCAAATATGGATAGGGGCCAATCTTGAACTCATTACATCACTGTATTTTCGAGCTTATTGACTAATTGTATTTAAAAACATTTTTTTTTGTTATAAATGAAATGAAGAAACAACTTAATGTTTATTAGAATAAAATGTTCTCTCAGAGTTGAGCCCTTTTCGAAATACATTTAAAATCAGGAAATCTTTTATTACCTTTTTTCCGCGAAAAGTACCTAGGATTACGTTTTCCTTTTGAGAAAACGTCAATGAATGTGTAATACCTAATGCAAAAAATAAAGCAAAATAATGCAAAAACTAATAATGCAAAAATGTAAAATTTGAAAGAAACATGAGTTGAGCCCTTCTCGAAGTTCGCTATTCATATGTGGCGTGTTCTGAGAAAAGGTACCTTAGGGGTCATCCATAAACCACGTAGCTCTTTAGGAGGAAGAGGGGGTCAAGCTAGAAGCTACTCTAAGAGAAAAAAATGGCGCTAATGTATGGAAAAATGTGCTACATAGTGTGGGGGGGGGGGGGGGTTAAAATTTCCAAAAAAGTGGGCTACGTGGTTTATGGAAGACCCCTTAGAGCCTTTGCTGTATAGTAGCTTTCCTGTGGCGCGACGCGAGAAAAGCTACCAGTAGATAAGCTGGGGGGCTTCTGGATAGAAAAGTGTTAGTGCTTAAGTGTGTGTGTGCATTTGTGTGACTTCCTATAGATGGGCGTTACATCATCAAAAAGGAATTTGCAAGGTCAACCCTTGACAAGTTTCAACGTGTCTCTTACGTCATCACAAAGGAACTTGAAGGTCAACCATTGACAAGTTTCAAAGTGTCTCTTACATCATCAGATAGGAATTTGAAAGGTCAACCCTTGACGAGTTCCAACGTGCTTACTCTTACGTCATCAGAAAAGAATTTACAAGGTCAACCTTTGACAAGTTTCAACCTGTATTTTCTCTCTTTCATATATTTAGATAATGCTTTCCGATTTCTAAGAATTTGTCAATTGTTTATGATAATTTATTGCTTTTGTTTATGAAGAATTATTTTTAATCGTGAGAAAGAATACGTCTAATTAGAATAAAGAAATTAAAAGAGGTGTTGCGCAATCGTGATTTCCGGTCACAGATTCCATTGAAGGTTTGTTTTGACTATCTTATTCTTATACTGCATTCCAGAGAGGACTTTTTTATCACATGAATTTTGTCAGCTTTTGTTTAAGAAAAGTAGTATTTATTACTTTTGCATAGTTTCAACGCGCATAATCTTACGTCATCAGAAAGGAATTTGCAAGGTCAACCCTTGACAAGTTTCAACGTGTATTTTCTCTCATATATTTAGATTATGGTTTTTTTGATTTCTAAGAATTTGTCAAGAATATAATTTATTTATTTCTTAGCATTGTTTATTAAAATATCGGTTATTTAAGAGATTTTATTCTTATGGTACATTCCAAAACATCATTAAACATTCCATAGATTTTTGGTTGAGGGAAAGAATTTGACTAAGATAGAAAATAATTAGATAGACAAGGATAGAAAAGGATAAAGCATTTTCATCATAGGGATTGACAAGGCCAGAAAATTAAATAGAAAAGAAATAATTGAAAATTCAAGACATAAGACATAAACACACGAAAACTCGAGAAAAAGACTTATTGTAAAGAACCTAAAACTTTAACAAATTACCTAAACATAAAACATGAATAGTAATCAACCTAAAATTTAAATCATAACGCTAAATAAGTCTCAAATTCAAAGCATAAGAATCGAAACACATAAAGACATGAGATATAAACTTCAAACATAAGTCTAAATAATAAAATTATTAACATAAAACTCAACAATTTAACTCAACCATTAAAATTTAAAACATAAGCACAATATGTAACCCATCAAACAAAATGACCTAATACATGAAACAAGACATGACATAATATACTTAAAAGATAAACCTTAAGACATAAGACTATTGACGTAAAATTAAGCAATAAATCTCTAAACTTAAGACTCAAAACATAAGACAAAGATGTAATATTCAAGAAAAAAAGACTCAATAAGTAGAACCCAAATCTTTTAACAAATTCCTTAAATCGTAATACATAAATAGTAATCAACCTAAAATTCAAATCATAATCCTAGAGACATAAGACTCAAACTCAAAGCATAAAAATCGAAACAGATAACAGAGGACTAAAGACATATAAATCAAGACATGAGATATAAACCTCAAACATAAGTCTAAATCATAAAATTAGTAACATAAAACTCAACAATTAAACTCAACCTTAAGAATCGAAACACCAGACATAAGATATAACAACAAAAATACATGAAACTCAAAGTATAAGAATAGAACACATGACAGAAGACATAAGATTTACTATTGGAGACATGAGATAAAATACTTAAAACATAAGCCTTAAAACATACCCACACAGCACCCGAACTTTCCTGAACATTCCCAACATTCAGGGAAGTTTCAAAACTTGCAGTAAGTTTGCTGGAAGTTCCAGAACTTCCCTGAAGGTTAGAAATGTTCAGGGAAGTTCCGGTGCTGTGTGGGTAAGATTATTAGCATAAAATTCATCAATAAATTTCAAACCTTAAAACTTAAAACATAAAACACAAGTTGTAATACTCAAGAAACAAGACTCAATACATAGAACCCATAAATTTTAACAATTTACTCAAACCGTAAGACATAAATAGAAATTAACCTAAGATTTAAATCATAATCCTAAAGACATAAGACTCAAACTCAAAGCATAAAAATCGAAACACATTCACAAAGAATTAAGACATATAAATCAAGACATGAGATATAAACTTTAAACCTAAGTCTAAATAATAAAATTAATAAATTTCAACAATTAAACTTAACCTTTAGGATTTGAAACATCAGACATAAGATATAACAACAACAATACATGAAACTAAAAGTATAAGAATAGAACACATAACACAAGACATAAGATTTACTATTCGAGACATGAGATCAAATACTTAAAACATAAGCCTTAAGACATAGATTATTAACATAAAATTCATCAATAACTCTGAAACCTTAAAGCACAAAACATAAAACACAAGATGTAATACTCAAGAAACAAGACTCAATACATAGAACCCATAAATTTTAACAAATTATTTAAACCGTAAGACATAAATAGTAATCAACCTAAGATTCAAATCATAATCCTAAAGACATAAGACTTAAACTCAAAGCATAAGAATCGAAACAGATAACAGAGGACTTAATACATATACATCCAGGGAAGAAAAAGGGCTTCTGCGCGTTGGTAGCCATTGACATACGTAACGCGTTTAATACCGCGCCATGGAAAGATCTCATCGAGTCGATGAGAAACAAAGGAATACCGCCCTACCTGTTGCGGATAATGGATAATTATCTTAGCGACAGGTGGGTTATATACGAGGGTGACACTTGCACTCTGAAGGAAGAGATGATAAGAGGTGCCCCTCAAGGCTCGAGGATAGGACCATTCGTATGGAACGTCTCTTATGACGACTTCTTGCGAATGGGTCTACCTAAAGGCGCGGTGATCATCGGCATCGCGGACGACGCGTTAATCGTGTGCACTGCCGAAACTGTAGAAGCCCTGGGCGTATTGGTGATCGAATGTCTGAGACGGGCAAAGCGCTGGCTGGAGGCCAGAGGCCTGCAAATGGCTCTGGAAAAGACCGAAGCGCTGCTAGTCACAGACAGACGTAGTTAAACGGCCCCTGGTATTCAGATAGACGAATTCAAGGTCCAATGGAGGAATCATATTAAATATTTAGGTGTCGAACTCGACAAATTTTTGAATTTGAAACACCATATAACCGTAGCATGTCAGTAGGCCGAACAGTGTTCGGCAAGTTTAGCTCGTCTAATGCCGAACATTGGTGGGCCTTCTGAAGCAAAGAGGAGACTGGTGGCGAGTGTTGCCCTTTCAAAGCTGCTATACGCAGCACCTGTATGGGCTCCTACCCTGCGAAATGACAGAAGTAAAACCATCTGTAAAAGGATACTGTCCGCGCAAAGAGATGTTACTAAACGTATCATTTCGGCCTATCGGACAATAGCGACGTGTGCTGCTCAGGTCCTTGCCATCATCCCGCCGGCAGATCTTTTGGCACAAGAAAGGGAGTAAGTTTTCCTCCTTTTCAAGAAGAGAAATTCTTCCACATATACGGAAGATAATAGACCCAGCAAGGACCAAATTCGCCGAGATGCGAGAAGCAGACTCGTCGACAGATGGCAAGAACGATGGAGCGGGGAGGAGACAGGCCGATGGACGTATCGGCTGATACCTACACTCGCCACCTGGATAAGTAGGAAGAACGGAGTGGTTTCCTACTATTTAACCCAAGCTCTCACAGGGCACGGGTGTTTCGGCTCCTATCTGGAGCGATTTAAAAAAGTCAATAGCTTGGAGTGTGTGTACTGCAAGTTCCCAGTGGACGACCCAGAGCACACACTCTTCAGCTGTAAGCGTTGGGACGCGGAGAGGCAGGTTATGTTTACCGGTGTTAATCACAAGGTTACACCGGAGAACATGATCCCGCTTATGACTCGCTCTCCCGAGAATTGGCGAACCATCGAGACCTTCATACATTATGTTATGAGGGTCAAAGACCTCGATGGTCGCCAAAGAATGGAGGTCCCGTAGAATAAGGGAGAAAGTCGCTTTGGCGACAGAGAAGGGGATATAAGACGACTCCCGATGGCGATACGCGCGAAAAGTGCTAGCCGGGAGTGGTCCTAAGGTCCCCAAATAAGGGTGTGTTTTTAGCGGGTCGGCAGAAGATCGCCACCCCCGCATAACCCTGTAGTAGGGCTACAGGGTACCTGAAGGCAGGTTTTCACATCCTACGCAAAAAAAAAAAAAACATATACATCAAGACACGAGATATAAACTTCAAACATTAGCATAAAGACATAAGATTATTAACGTAAACTCAATAATTAAACTCAAACAATAAGATTCAAAACATAAAACAAAAGATATAACACCCAAGAAAGAAATGCTCAGTATATAAAACCTAAAATTTTCGATAAATTCTTCAAAAATATATAAGACTTGGACCCTGATGAACGTAAAACTTAAATCATAAAACTGAAAACATATGACTTAATACATCAAACTTAAAATATAAGAATCAAAACACATAACACAAGACATAAGACATGAAAATCTAAACATGAGTTATTAACTTCTTAACAGACGCCTCTCATGACATAAAATTATCAACATCAAACTCAACAATAAAACTGGAACCTTTAGACTTGAAACATAAGACACGAGGTGTAACACTCAAAGATAGCACACTTATATTACTTATAACCTATAAATTTCGACAAATGACATAAAATAGTAGACTTGAACAGTAATCAACCTAAGAATTAAATCATAAAACCAAGAACATGTAACTCAATACATCAGTTTCAGAGCTTAAGAGTTAAAAAACAAATGACGTCAAACATGAAACTGGAGGCAAGAGACAGAACATTTAAAACATAAGCCTTAAGATGTAAGATTATCAACATAAAACTTAATAAACCTTCAAATTTAAGACTCTAAACATGAGGCACAAGATGTAACACTCATAGAAAAGAGATATAATAAATAGTACCTAAAAATTTCGATCAATTATTCAAAATATAAGACCTAATCTCTAACTACGACATAAGACATATACATATAACTGAAGACTTGAGATGGTAATACCTAAAACATAAGACTTAAGACATAAGATTTTCAACACAAGATTATTGACATCAAAATCAACAATAGAACTACAGAATTCAGACTCGAAACATAAGGCACAAGATATAACCCATCAAAAAAAAGACCTAATACATAGAACCTAAACATTTTTAACGAATTACTTAAAATATAAGATTGGAAGAAACATCAACTAAAAACATGTAAGATCGAATACATTAATTTCAGGTCTTAAGAATTAAAAAACAAAATACATAAGACATGCAACTCGAGATATAATACGTAACTGATAAAAAAAACATAAAACATAAAAAGCAAAAGATCAACACTTATAAACTCATAATACATAGAATCTACAAACTTTACAAATAACTTAAAATACATGCAAGACTTTAAAAGTAATCAACCTAATGTTAAAACTTAATACTCAAACTCAAGAGGTTAAAGAAAGAACTTAAGACTGAAAAACATAAAACATAAAAAGCAAAAGATCAACACTTATAAACCCATAATATAGTACTTAAAATATAAGCCTCAAGACATATGATAATCGACATAAGACTCAGTAATAAATCTAAAGAAACTAAGATTCTAAACATAAGGCACAAGATATAACCCATCAAGAAAAAGACTATACAGAGAGCCTGAAAAAAATATCAAAGAATTACTTAAAATATAAGATTGGAAGAGAAATCAACTAAAACTAGAAACATATAAAGCCCAATACATCTATTTCGGGGTGTAAGATTCAAACCACATAACAAAAGATTTAATACATTATAACGTGGCAGATTGATTCTGACAAGTTATTTGTCATCTTACTAACACTCGAAGGAGCCAGTCGCAGATTCGCGCAACCAGGGAGCAAAAGCTTCGTATTTAAGATATAACTTATTGTTATTATTTGCAACTCTCTGAGGGGTGGGCGAATCATTTGAATTTCCATGTTCTTTCGGGGTCGTTTTCTTTAGAGAATCAGTTACTGAAAATGTTTAGTTTGTTGTTTTTCTTAAACTATGCCGTCCAACGCCTGGGAAGGCGTTCCAAAGAAGGTTGCCAGCGTTACGCCAGTGCTCGTCGGGAGCGCAGCCGAGGTCTGTACACCGAGGGCGTTTAGCAGATGAGATTCCCGCTTTACGAAAATCTCTCGACGAGTAAGTCTGGGCCAAATTCGCACAGCAAGGGACATCTGATGGTTTTGACATCGATTAAGAATACAAGTTACCGATAAGAAGGAAGGATGACTGTGAAGGGGGGATGGCGCAAGACGAGCCACCATCTTCCATCCTGGTTGTGCCTTCGTCTTGAGTGGTCATGAATTTAAGTCCACATATTTTTATTTTAAGTTTTAGTTGCCCTGATGGCGGACTTTTAAAAAATATTATTAATAAAATAGTGCTGAAAGTTATTGGTGATTGCCACGGCGAGTCGTCGTTCTAATGGTAAGCGGCTCGCTATTATTTTGATTGTAAAAGATTTGGAATCGCCAGGTGGTTTTGCCCGACTTAGGTCGGATTTTGTTTATTTCAGACTAATTATTAAAGCAGACATTTTTCTGGTAAAGCGATCTCGACATGAGTAATGAATATTCGGATATTAAAGTAACCTCCCTTTGAGGATTTTATAATTGTTCTTTATTAAATGAATTTATCATTTTTGTAAGTTACTATGTTAAACTTCCTTAACTTTTCTTTTAATAAATATTAATTATGTTATTTTGTAATTTAAAGGAGAGTGTTAATTTATTTCGAGTCCGAATTTTGCTTTCCCTCAAGAGGGCAAGAAGTTCTTCATCTTCTTCTTCTTCTTCTTCTTCTTCTTGGTTTGTTAGAAGTTCTTCAGGAAGCATGGCAAAATTTTGGAGAATTCGTTCGTTCTTCGACTCACACCACTCTCCGCATCAGATGAGCTAGCTGGTGGTGTTTTTAAGGCTTAATTTACAATATTAATAAATTTGTGGTGGCAATGATCAAATCTTTTTGATCATTGTCTGGCGCACTCGAGAAAAACGAATAAAGTCGTAAGTTTTGGATATTGTGAGTCAGCCTTTCCAGGTAAAAACACGGAGATACGTTGAGAGGCAAAAAATATAACGAGGTAATATTTTGATGAAAATATTAAAGTATATTTATTGAGCAATTTATTGAATAAAAGTGGAAAATCTCGTTATAAATGGCGTCGCAACGATACGTGTCTAGAGCGAACGAATTCATTAAGATGTCAGATTTTAATTAAGAAAGTTTAAGTCAACAAACTGTCGAATTTTAGAAAATTTATTCACTATTTTTAAAAGATTTTAAATGTGAAATTTAACCCTTATGGAAGGCTGAGATTATTTCCTGACTGGCATTTCTATTCCTTAATACCATCCAAAATACACTATTATCATTTGTTTTTAAAAATGTAAACATTTTTCTTACTAATTTATTTATTTTCCTGAAATAGAAAATTCGTCAAAACCGTCCTATAGTGCGTTAGTTCTGAATCTAAGTGAAATGACAGATCAGTAATTTCTGTAAAGACTCGACGTACTTCGCGTTTACACAGAATTATAGTAATACAGATAAATAGAATGTCGAAAGCAAACTTGATACCACAAGAAAAAAAAAATCAGAATACACACGGAAATAAATATTTTGCATTTTTAGCATGAGAACACTTCATGCTCTTTCTGTAAAGGTGTTTGCTTACCTATAAAAGTAAAAATGTATGCGTTTTAAGTATTAAGTGCTACCATAGAAAAAATGTATGGTAGACTTACTCTTAGTCTAAAATCATTTTACATAAAACGCAAAGGTATTTTACTCAAAAAGTAAGAAACATCGTTTTACGAAAATAGCAAAGAGACTTATAGACTTAGTCGGTGAGTCCGCTGGAACCAGTGATTTATCTCCGCCTATTTACCCTCTCCAACCGTTTGACGTATATGTTTGACCGTTTGACACATACGTCAAACGGTTGGAGAGGGTAAATGGGCGGAGACAAATCACTGGTTCCAGCGGACTCACCGACTAAGTCTATAAGTCTCTTTGCTATTTTCGTAAAACGATGTTTCTTACTTTTTGAGTAAAATAAAAAACTGTTTTACCGGCTTAACCTTGTAATGACTCACTAAGTCGTATCTAAATTATCAAATATAATTAAATCAAATTCTATTAAAATTTACTCAAGGGCACTAAATAAAATACACGATAATTAAAATGAACAGTGATACTCAATAATTTATTCAAGAAACAATTTAATCATTTAACATTAATTTCGATATAACGCAACGCGGATTCCCTACTATAATTGTACGCCCCGTATTCGATCCTTACACTTACTCAGAATCATACACCTACAGACACACTACAATATAACTGTTAAGATCATTCACACTGAATTGTTACTTACAAAATCATGAAAGAGTTCTACTACAATTTTCCTCGGAAAGATGTCTATCGGCTTCAAAGTCTTTATGATTATGAGAATATCTCTTCAGATATTCCAGTGATGATGCAGGGGATGAAAACACCGAGATGCTGGACCAGCCTTGGGGGTACTTCCAATTGAAATCACGTGCAATTATCTTGTGAGATATATCAATCAACAGATGTGCTCACTAAATCACCAAACGTTTAAAAAACAGTTTAATTCCCGCGGGAAACAATATCACACAGAATCGCGGATCCGCGAATTGTCAAAAGACACACCGTGGAGGTATTTGCAATCTCACACGGGTCACAATAAACAAAGTTCAATTAAATTAATTTAGTCGACTAAACACTACCGGACTCACCGGCAGTCCTCTCGAGAGTATCTTCTAATTTTTCTCCCTCTCCTTCTGCACTTGCTTCTCCTTATTCCCTTATCAAATATGACTCACGTCATATAGTCATAACCTAACTGACGTTTTGTAAATACTCTAGTACTTTTTTCAATTTTATCCACCAATTATTTATTGCTCGAAGATTGTGTGTGCTTCAGAAATAAATACAATATAGTGTGTCACGGTTAAACTTATTATTTTCACAGTTTCTAGGCGACTAGTGAGTGTTTTTCACGTTTTTTTGTTTGAGTGACAATCACAGTGTTATTATGGCGGTTTGTTCAGCATGCGAGTTGCATGTTCACAGAAACACTGCTTCGGTTTCTTGTACAAAGTGTACATGCCTCTTCCATTTGAAAAATGACATTGCAGAGAATTTAAGGAAAATTGATTTGCTTGATTACGACTCCAAGGGTCATTCTGATTCGCTTGTCAATCTTAAGGCGGAAACAACACAGCTGAAGGCTAAAATTGGTCAATTCGAAAAAAGTTTGAATTCTCACGAGCAAACTGCTCTTCTTTCTACATTGGAAATCCACGGTATGCTTGAATTACCTAATGAGGATATATCTCAGATCTTCTCCACGCTAGCTGGATGTCTTGATATTCACCTTGAAACAGATAGCGTCCCAAAAATCTATCGTATTCGAAAAGCGGAGAGTGGATCTTCTACTTCTCACCCAATGATTGTTGTTAAACTTAAAAATCAAGAATTGAGGGACAAATTCATTCAACAACGTAAACAGAAGAAGAACTTCTCCACTTTGGATTTTGGCTGGCCCGAAAAAGATAAATCCTACATCTACTTACGGGAATCTTTAACCCCCATGAATCGGCATATATATGCTGCAGCACTGCAACTTAGACGGAGCGACAAAATCAAGTTTCTTTGGATCTCTGGTGGAAAATTATTTGTCGGAAGAAGGATAGTGACCGAAGAATTCTTCTTACATCTCTGGGTGACATTGAACTTTTAAAATAGCAACTATTGATTGCTCGTTCTTTTGTTTTGTTTTTTAAACTTATGTATATTTTTTATATCTATGTTTTTTATACTCAATTTAGATTTTATTTCAGTTACTCCATTTTAAAAAATCATCTTTATTTTGTTTCTACATCTTATATTTTTTATTTTAAATTATTAGCAAAATTTTGCGTGAATTGCGGCCACAGTGATACATCTGGTCTCTCATTTTTTTTCCTTCGAGTGAACTTCAGTTATTAGTCATGCTCAGCGACTTATTCTTACTTTTTTTTTGTTAGCTTTTTTCTTGAGCTCTCTGTGATTCTGATTGAAAAATATTTTTTTAAACTTATTAAATACTCATTCTTGAATTTAATTTTTACTTTCATTTATCTGTTTCCTCATTTGTTAACTATTTTTATCTAAAATGGAGGCTATAAAGATTTGTCATGTAAATGCTCAATCTCTCATAGCTCATATAGCAGAATTTAAATTTTTTTCGAAAATTCATCGTATCATATTATAGCAGTTTCCAAGACTTGGTTAACACCTTCTGTCTCTTCTAACTTGGTGGAACTTGATAAATACATGCTCTTTCGCAATGACAAAGAGCAACGTAGGGGTGGGGGTGTGTGTATTTACGTGCAGAACGCTTTCAGGTGTTCGGCTGTGTCGGAGAGCCTTGAAGGGACCTATCCCAGTGCTGAATTTTTGTTTCTGAAAGTCACGGGTTCCCAGGACAGTGTATTGGTGGGGGTGGTTTACAAACCCCCAAATGCCTCATTTGGCGACGACTTTGAAAATAAGATCTTTTCAGCTTTTCCCAATTTTAATAATATTATAATCTTAGGTGATTTTAACACTAACTTAAATATTTCTAATTCTAAAACTAAGTATTTTTTATCACTTATTCACTCATCAGGTCTTTCCATTGTGCCCCATAAATCTACCTAGCATACTGATTCCACTAGTACTAGAATTGATATTGCACTGGTTGATGATATGGATAAAGTTTTATCATATTCACATCATTCAGTTTCCTTCCTATCCAACCACGACTTAATTGATCTTACGTTTCAATTTCCTAATAGTGTCTCTTCTGATCCAGTCTCCTTTATATTAAAACGCAACCTTAAAACTCTTCCTCAATCAGAACTTCTACAATGTTTAGCAAATTGTGACTGGTCTAGTATATTCTTAGACGATGATATTAATGGGAAAGTTGAAAGGCGCACTTCAAATTTATTGGCAGCCTTTGACATTTTTGCTCCTCTACATTCTGTACGCCCTCGCAAGAGATTCTCACCATGGATGACTAATGAGATTAAGCTTCTTATCAAGGAAAGAACTAAACTGCGTCGCCTATCCAAAAGAACTAACAATATTACTGTAAAAATTGAATTTAGAAGAGTTCGTAATTTGGTACAAACAAATATCAGAGACTCACTTAATGAATACAATTATAGAATGATTCAAGATAGGAATCCAAATGATAATGTCTGGCAATTGTTGAGGAGGCTCAATCTCATCTCATCAAAAAAGGGTATGACTTTTGATTCTAATTTCTCTACTCAAAAACTTCTAAGTAATTTTACTAAAAAACCCCTATTAAATTCTACCAACAGTACAGTTTCTCCTAGTACCCCCCCTTCCTTTGATAATTCTAAATTTTTCTTCTCTGATATTTCCCCTGACACTTTAATTACAATAATCTCAGAAATAAAAACTAATACATTGGGACATGACGGAATCTCCATGAGGATGATCGTACTTGCTTTGCCTATCATCTTTCCAATTCTTCTGCATATTTATAACTTTTCTCTTCAAATCGGAACATTCCCTGATCTTTGGAAAAAAGTATAATTCGTCTCATACCAAAAAATTCTAATCCATCCCAGGTTACTGATTTCCGTTCTATTTCTATACTCTGTGCTCTGTCCAAACCTCTAGAAAAGATTATTTGCAAGCAAATTACGGAATACTTGAGTCGAAATAATCTATGGGAGACATATCAATCGGGATTTCGTTCTAAACACAGTACTTGTACGGCTTCTCTAAAATTTACTAATGACATTAAAGCTGGTATGGACAAGAAGGAAATAACAATCGCCGTATTCTTTGATTTTTCTAAAGCTTTCGACTTGGTAGACCATAATTTGTTATTGCATAAATTACACCTATTTAACATGTCCTTTTCTGTCTGTTCCTGGTTCCAGTCTTATCTCAGTTCCCGTTTTCAAAGAGTTGTCAATGGTAGGGGAGAATCCTCGGAGTGGGGTGGAGTTGAGTGTGGTGTTCCCCAGGGGTCATCGCTTGCACCTCTGCTCTTTAACTTGTACATAACGGACTTGGGAAATGATTTTCAATTCTGTAACTACCACAAGTTTGCTGATGACTTCAAAGTTTACCGTACTGGTCCAGCATCAAGACTACAGGATCTGCTTCTGCAGATTCAATCTGATATTAATAATGTAGTTCTTTGGTCTGCCAATAATGGACTTGTGCTTAATTTAGCTAAAACAAAGGCCATTATTTTTGGCACAACTAACAGCCCTTCAATGGATTCACTCATGGCTCTTCCCCCCCCCCCTTCAGATGGGGGGTAAGTCTATTCTTTAGCATGAGGCAGTTAAGGATTTGGGTTTAATTCTTGATCGCGCACTGTCTTGGAAAGAGCATGTATCCGATATTTCACGTAAGACCTATATTACACTTCAGCAATTGAATAGAAATAAGGATTCATTGCCCACATCAACGAGACTACTTTTAGTAAAGTCACTTATCCTACCTTTCTATGACTATTGTTGTATAGTTTATGATAATCTATCAAGTGAGTTGAATTGTAAACTTGAGAGATATTTTAACGCCTGCATTCGGTTTGTATATAATCTGCCTAAAAGTGAGCATATTACCCAATTTCGGACTAAATCTAGGTTGCTAAATGTGGAAACAAGAAGACAATTTTTCATGGGCAATTTAATATTTTCAATTTTCAAGAATGAAACTCCCCGATATCTGTATGATCTGTTCATATTTAGGGCGGCTGAGAAATCAGGTCACAGTCGGCTTAGAGAGAGAAGTTCCTTGCTTAAAATTCCCGCGCATTGCACATGCATGTTTCAAAAATCTTTTTCGATTAGAGGAGCTCGTCTATGGAACAAGATTCCTGACAGGATTAGAAGTGTCGCCACAAAGTCGCAATTCAAAATTTTGTACTTCAATTTTCTGTTTCAATTAAACTCGCCGAATTTCAAAATAAATTTTTGGTAGAAACCTTTGTAACTAAGATATTGTTTAAACTTTTTTGTTCTTAAATTGTTAGGACTTACGCATATGCATAAGTATTTATCAGTATTAATTTTTGTTATTATTAGACTTTCATTCTTATCTTCCTTTTTTCCTTTCTGTTTTTTTAGCATTCTTTGTAAAATTTGCCACCCCCCCCTGCCCATTTCATTTTTGCGTTAAAAATACTTTATCATACACGAAAATTTTTGTTATCAAGTCTAGTTTTTGATGCCGTCTGGTGTTTTGCAAAAGCCGTCAAGCATAACCTTAAAATGACGGTTACGTCAGAAAAAAACAAAAAAAAAATACATTTTTTCCTAAAAAATGCCTGTAAAAAAGGAAAAAAAAAATTTTCTTGACCAGGATAACATACTCTAAGATATTTTGACTTGCTCCATCCAAATTCACTGCCAGTTTAGAAATTCAAAATGGCGGATCCAATATGGCGGACACAAATTTCAAAAATCTATCATATTCGGTTGAAACTGGTTACATGGGGGTTTTTGGGGTCGCTGATAACGAATATGATGTCGGTTTTTAGAAATACAAAATTGGCAACAACAAAGTGACTTACTTTAAGAAAATGAACAAGTCCAACAATAGATAAATAGAACAAAATAGGCTAGTACAGAAAAGTTAAAGAGACAAACACAATGAAATCGTTTAACAATGCTGTATAGTTTAACAGAGCCCGAACTTGGACGACCATTGCAGAACATCGTGTAGGTACTTGATCGAGTTGGTAAGGGACTTAGTAATCCCGTCTTGGGATACCATAGGATTTTTGAAATTAGTTCCGCCATTTTGAATTTCTAAAAACCGACATCATATTCGGCGCTAAAAAGGAATATGATGTCATTTACCAACTTAATCAAGTACCTACACGATGTTCTGCAATGGTCGTCCAAGTTCGGGCCCAGTTAAACTATACAGCATTGTTAAACGATTTCATTGTTTTTATCTCTTGGATTTTTTTTGTACTACCCTATTTTGTTCTATTTATCCATTGTTGGACTTCTTATTTTTCTTAAAGTAAGTCACTTTGTTGGGCTACTTCACTTTATTGAGCTACCCCGATCTCTTCAACTACACAGCTTTCATTAGCGAATTTACATTGTTTGTCTATTTAACTTGATTGGACCTTTTCACTTTGTCGAACTACCCCGTTCTCTTGGATTATACTGCTATCTAAGATTCGCATACTTTATTAGCCTACTGCACTTTGTGGAACTACCTCGCCCTATTTAACGCAGCTTTAATTAGCAAATTAACTTTGTTTAACTTTAGCCCATTATTGGGCTACTTAATTTTGTTAATCTACCCCACTCTGTTTGACAATTATAAGAGTTAGGTACAAGTTTTGTGGGTATTTTGCTCTGATTTACTTACTTCTTTTGTTATTGCTTTTCTGCTTTTACATTATGTCTGATATAAGAACTGACAGATGCATTGATTTGTTTAGGAGACCTGGGGAAAAAGGTCATGTTGGCAAAGATCTTCGTAGAATCTCGAAGATTTTATTAACAAAATTTCCACACGTAAGTCCTGATTCTAGAATTTGTTCAGCCTGTAGAAAAATAGCTTCTGAATTTTATACAGTAAACGATATTCCAGCACCGAATGAATGTAATTTTGATGATTTAAGCAATGAAAATAATCCTATTACGTTTGATGACAATTCAACCGGGAGTTCTGAAAGACTTAAAGATTTAGAGGAAATGTTGGATGGACTGAAAAACAAATTTTCAAGTTTAAAGAATAATGATCCTTTAAGACTTAGGATTTTGACTGTGGCTCCATCATCTTGGAGTGAAAGAAAAATTGCAGATGAGTTCAATACTTCAAGGTATTTTGCTCAACAATCAAAAGAACTGAAGTCCACTAATGGAGTGTTAGGAGAAACTGTTGCTAAGAGAGGAAAAAACTTGCCTCAAGAAACTATTCGTAAAGTTGAAGAGTTTTATAATAATGATTTATATAGTAGGATTATGCCGTCGATGAAAGATGTTGCTTCCGTAAAAAATAAAGAAGGTAAAAGAGAAGAGAGACGTAAACGTTTATTATTATTAAATTTGAAAGAACTATATGCTTCTTTTACAGAGACTTGTCCAAAAGACGACATTTTTTTTAGCAAATTTGCTTCTTTAAGACCAAAGTACTGTATTCTTCCTGGAACATCTGGTACACATTCTGTATGCGTCTGCACCATACACCAAAACGTAAAGCTTATGCTTGACGCTGTAAGTGTTAAACAGTTAACTCAAAATACAGAAATTCCTTTATCAAACTATAAAGATTGCATTGCAAAAATGGTTTGTTAAACACCAACTCCTGATTGTTATCTTGACAAGTGCAATAAATGTCCAGGAACTGCAGAAATTATAGCATTGCTACGTAAACAATTAGAAGATTCCTGCATTTCTCATGTAAAGAGCTCATTGTGGACTGCAACTGATAGAGCAACACTCCTTACACAGTCATTAAATCTTGATGATTTTTTAGCTGAATTAAAAAGTCGATTGGAAATTCTGAAAGTTCATTCGTTTCTTGCTAAACAGCAATCACTGTTTATTACCGACAAGAAGCAAAATCTTTACGAAAATGAAGTACTTATTATGTTCGATTTCTCAGAAAATTATGCTTACGTGTGTCAGGATGCTTCCTAAGCTTTCCACTTTAATAACAATCAATGTACAGTGGTACCGGTAATTTCCTATTACAAGGAAGACGGCTAGCTTAAGCACCAGAGTATGGTTTTTTGACGGAAAGCCTTAAACATGATACAGCTGCTGTGTATGCCATACAGACGCTTTTAATTCCAGAAGTAAACAAAAAAGTTAGAAATATAAAAAGAATTTATTATGCAACTGATGGTGCTAAGCAACATTTTAAAAATAAATTCCAAATAGCTAATTTAATTCGTCACAAGGAAGATTTCCATATCGAAGCAGAATGGCATTTCACAGCAACTTCTCATGGTAAAAGCATGTACGATGGAATAGGAGCTACGTTCAAAAGAGCTGCATACAGAGCAAGCCTTACAGCGAAACCTTCTGAAGCAATTTTAACACCACGTGCATTATACGAATGGGCAATAAAGCACTTTGAAACTATATCCATTTTTTATTTCGATAAAGTGTATCATGATAAAATTCGACGAAAATTAAACAAAATATTTCAAAATTGCGAGAGCATTCCTGAAATTTCAAAAAATCATGGTTTTATAGTACAGCAAGGTAAGACTGTCTTAATTAAGAAATACTCTAATGACAAAAATGCAAATTCCTTCACAGTTTTGAAATAAAAATCCCATTTTATGATTTATCCCTCGGTTCCACAAACAGTAGAACAAAGTTTCCTCTGCGAGAAAGCAATCTACAGACAGACAGACACACTGACTGACAGACTTTACATGGTATCGACAGACTCGTGTCGGGTTTACTAGTGCCGCATCGAGCGCCTCCCCAGGTGGTGGATAGGGGAACGCTTCTAAAAATGGAGGTACTGAGGAATCAAATCCTTGGGGCGAACCAAAACTAGCAAAAATGCTAGGTATATTCAATAGCCTTGTACAAAATCTGTTCTCAGAAAATTACTTTTACAAAAATTAAGTTTGACATATTGGATACGCCAAATTGAATTTCTAAAAACCGACAACATAGTCGTTATCAGCGACCCCAAAAACCCCCATGTAACCAGTTTCAACCGAATATGATAGATTTTTGAAATTTGTGTCCGCCATATTGGATCCGCCATTTTGAATTTCTAAAAACCGACATCATATTCGTTATCAGCGACCCCAAAAACCCCCATGTAACCAGTTTCAACCGAATATGATAGATTTTTGAAATTTGTGTCCGCCATATTGGATCCGCCATTTTGAATTTCTAAACTGGCAGTGAATTTGGATTAAGCAAGTCAAAATATCGTAGAGTATGTTATCCTGGTCAAGAAAATATTTTTTTTTCCTTTTTTACAGGCATTTTTTAGGAAAAAATGTATTTTTTTTTGTTTTTTTCTGACGTAACCGTCATTTTGAGGTTATGTTTGACGGCTTTTGCAAAACACCAGACGGCATCAAAAACTAGACTTGATAACAAAAATTTTCATGTATGATAAAGTATTTTTAACGCAAAAATGAAATGGGCAGGGGGGGGTGGCAAATTTGACAAAGAATGCCCCATATATATATATAAAATCGATAAAAATAAATATTTTTGAATTCAGAAATGATATTTTTCTTTTAATTCTTTTTATTTCTGACGAAATCAGGCTTGGGTCCGTAAATAGTCTACTTCACTATAGAATTTACTTTTATAGTGAATCAGACTATTTACGGACACAAGCCTGGACAAAATTTGTATAAAATGTATTTTGCAGAAATGTAAAAAATCCCTAAAATTGAAAAGAAGTTGTTACTTGTTTTCCAAGTAAAGAATTTTTTTTTAATTATAATTATATGATCAGGATTGCCACATGTCAGAGAATTCACGGAAATCAAGGAAAAGTCAGTGAAACTAAAAAGTGTTAGGGAAGTCTGGGATTTTTATAAAAAAGACTGGAAAAATCTGAAGAATCTCTAAAATGTATTAAATTATTTTGTTAAAAAAATTAATAAGTATAAAAATGTATTAAATACATTTTTGCTCGATTTGTCTCAAATTTGAAGTAAAAGTTTTTCCATAATTTGATCAATTTCCCCGGTGGAGACAAAAGATTTGAAAATGTCGCCGAATTAAGGTACACCCTAATACAAAAAAAGCGAATTTAAATGTCAATACACATACATAAATATCATAGTTTGTTAAACTATGTTAAAACCCAGTTTGGGTTCTAGATGGTTGTATCCGGTTTTTATTCGGAAACTATTTAAAATCTACGGATCCAATAAGGTTGGAACATATATAAAAATATAACACAAATGTCGTCTTTAATGTGGATTCTATCCGGGTTTTATATGACAGTCAAAACAAGTATAACTTTTACCCGTTTTTATTCGGGTTTTACCCGCCAGGAAAATAAAATTTAAAAATTTTAATCAGCTTACTATACGGAAGCTACACGGTTTCAATACGGACGTGATAATCTTGGCGTCTATCCGGTTCAATCCGGGTTTTATATGACAAAATTGGAACTGGTAAGAAAGTTGGTTTTATCCGGGATTTATGTAGTTGTCAATACAAGAACAGTTTCAACCAGGTTTTATTCGGATTCTACCCAGCAAGAAAATAAAATTAAAAAATGTCAATCAGCTTACTATACGGTAGCTACACGCTTTTAATCCGGAAGTGATAGTGTTGGCGCCTATCCGGTTCAATCCGGGTTATATATGACAAAAGTCAAACCGGTTGAAAAGTGGGTTTTATCCGGGATTTATGTATTTGTCAACACAAAAAAAGTTTCAACCCGGTTTTACTTGGGTTTTACTCGTCAAGGAAATAAAATTAAAAAATGCAAATCAGGTTACTATACGGAAGCTACACGGTTTTCATCCGGAAGTGATAGTGTTGGCGCCTATCCGGTTCAATCCGGGTTTTATATGACAAAAGTCAAACCGGTTGGAAAGTAGGGTTTATCCGGAATTTATGTTGTTGTCAACACAGAATTGTTTCAACCCGGTTTTATTCGGGTTTTACTCGCTACACGGTTTCAATCCGGAAGTGATAGTGTGGGGGTTTTATCCGGGATTAATAAACTCATTACTATTGATAAAGAATATGAACAGAAAAATATGAAAGTTTATTTTGGAATTAAAATAAAAAAAAATATCGGGCAAGTACGAGTTACACTCGTACCAAGTCGAAGGGTTCCGTACAGCTCTATTTTTTTTTAATTATATGAGTCAGAGATTATTTGAATAATAATTTAAATAATGATAAATTAAAATAATTTTTTTTATTTTTAAAGAAATTTAAGTATGAACTTAATGATTTTTATAAGATTAAAAATTTCCAATTAAATAGACTAAACTTTTTTATATAATTTTAAATTTTAAAGCCAAAAAATTTTTTTTTTAATTTTTTTTTATTTTTTAACTTTTAAAGTAATTTAAACATAAATATAAACATTTTGTAAAAGAAATTAATCTGAAACTATAAAATATTGTAGCTGTTTAGAAGAAAAAAATTTTTTTTTTGTAAAATTTCAGTTTTTGGAAAAAATGTTATGATAATAAATTTAAACCACAATTTTTATGGTTTTATAAAAAATTCTGCATAAAATTACACATTTTTAACCAAAAAAAAAAAGTTTTTCCTTGACAACGCTATGATCATCACCTCCAATCATGTTCTCTATATTTTTCCTGAACTTTACTCGCGAAAATACATATGTGTACCAAATTTCAATACTCTAGGTCAAATAGTTTAGGAGATAAGGGGGGGGGGGGGTAAATAGGCATTTCAATGCATTTTTTGAAAAAAATCTTGTTATTTCCTTCACAACGCTATGAACATCACGTTTAATCATGTTCGCTATATTTTTCCTGTAATCTACACGTGAAAATACATAAGTGTACCAAATTTCAACTCTCTATCTCAAATAGTTTGGCCGCTAGGGGGGGGGGGGGGTAATGGTTTTGGGCGACGGACAAACGAGTGAAAACATAAGGGTTCCGTTTAGACACTTTGTGTACGAAACCCTAAAAAGAATAAATAAAGCATGGAAAAATTGTTAATTAAAAATTGTTAAGAAATTAAAAAAATGTTAAGCATTTAAAAATTAATGCCATTATTAATATTATTAAATTTAGATTCTAATTTAAAAATATAATTTATTTCAATTTAGCTTTTATAAAACGTTATTGTTTTTAAATAATATTTATTTTAAATAATAAATAGGGTAAACTAGACAGTTGTCGGCTACCCTATAGTTGTTGGCCACCTTACAGAAAAATGTGATTATGTCAATACTGTTGTAAAATTTAGAACAAAAATTTTGTTTTCTTTAAGATTCTGGTAATTGCGTGATTTGTCGTTAGAAATATGTTGGATTCATTATTGGTGCTCAAATAGTAGCGAGTTTATAGTGAAAACAAAAAGTAGTGTTAAATTCGGGTGGAAAAGACGGTGAGTAATTAAGAATTCTCTGTAAAATATTTGGTAATTCTATACAATTCTCACTTTTCCGAATTTTGAAGTTTTTTAATCGGGACGAAGTGGAAGTGGTGTATTTTAACACCAAAACAAATAATCAGGTGGGGGAGGTTGAAAAAGTTCACCGGTTTTTTATATTTTTGTAAAAAACTTCAATTTTTTTACCATTATGAATAAAGCATATTTCATCACTTTTTTCTGTGAAAACCACTTTAAAATGTTAATTACTGATTGTAAACGCACAATTATAATAAAAATCGAAAAAATAACTATCATTTTAACAGCTGTAAATATTATCCGGGTTGTGCAGAGATGGGTAAATGTAGAAAACTCGAGGTTTTCTACGTATAGTACATGGTTTTCTACATTATGTAAAAGACGTATTATTCTGACTTACGACTTTTGTCCAATATATGCTACACGACATGAAGACCACATGTTGCGCGGCCTGCGACCGCGCAAGGACCAAAATACCGGGGGGTTGGGGTGCCACTGTTAGTGGCACCCCAACCCTAGTGGCACCCCAACCCCCCGGTATTTTGGTCCTTGCGCGGCCGCAGGCCGCGCAACATGTGGTCTTCATGTCGTGTAATATATAATGGACCAAAGTCGTAAGTCAGAATTACAATAAGATAACTAACATACACATACACGCAAAATGAGAATTTTGCTAGTGCATTTTGGAACTATCCATCTCTGCTTTCGATTAAACGCTTTCGTTTCACATGGGACTGCAGCCTAAGGCCTGCATCCCATGACTCCGTTTTGCGTTGCATTGTAACAAGAGAAAAAAAGACCAAGTATCTCTGCACAACCCGGATAATATTTACAGCTGTCAAAATGATAGTTATTTTTTCGATTTTTATTATAATTGTGCGTTTACAATCAGTAATTAACATTTTAAAGTTGTTTTCACAGAAAAAAGTGATGAAATATGCTTTATTCATAATGGTAAAAAAATTGAAGTTTTTTACAAAAATATAAAAAACCGGTGAACTTTTTCAACCTCCCCCACCTGATTATTTGTTTTGGTGCTAAAATACACCACTTAGGCTTGGTCCCGATTAAAAAACTTCAAAATTCGGAAAAGTGAGAATTGTATAGAATTACCAAATATTTTTCCAAGGATACACTTATAACAAGAAAATTTGATAAGATATTGAAATTTATTTTTAATATTCAAGTTCCTAACATCTCAATAAAGAGGTTTAAGCTCGAGTAATTAAAAAAAAAAGATTTTAATAGATTTTTTAAGGTGGCCGACTACTCTCTTGCTAAATCTTGTAACCAGACAGCTGTCGGCCACCTCATTAAAAAATGTGAATACGGTTGTAAATTTTAAAACAAAAAATTTCTTTCTTAAGGATTCTTGTAATTATATGGTTTGTCGTTATAAATACGTTAAATTTTTTATTGATGCTCAAAAAGTGGCAAATTTATAGTTAAAACAAAAAGTGGTGTTAAATTCGAGTGGAAAAGTCGGTAAAAGTTATTAAGAGCACTCTTTAGAATTATAGTCCTCGAAATAGTTTTCCACAAATGCAGTTATAGGAAGAAAATTTGAAAAGATTTTGAAATTTATTTTTAATATTTAAGTTCCTAAAATCTCAATAAAGAAGTTTAAGCTTGAGTAATTAAAAAAAAATTTTTTAATAGATTTTTTAAGGTGGCCGACTACTGTCTAGATGGAAGCCGATATCTGTGAGTTTGCTGGCCGACAACTGCCTTTTTGTTACTTGTAAACAATACAATATTTTAAGTAGTAAAATAAATTTTTTTCTTAATGTTTTTGAATAGACAGTTTAAGGCAGTCATAAAAACAATTATGTTTTTTAAAAATTGATGTACAATGCTCAGTACAATTTTTATACCGTTTTTAGCGAAAGGATACGCTTAACTGGCCGACAACTGTCTGGTTTACTCTATATGTCCAGAAAAAAACTAGTAATTGCTTCAAAACTTTAAAATTTTTAAATAAAAAATAAATATAAGATGTAAAAAAATTAAAAGCTCAATTAAAAAATTGAAAATTGTAATTAAGTAGTGGAGAGTCGCTAGTTGTGAGACGGGTTTTATTTTTGACCTATAAATTGAAAATAGGTAAACGAAGTCGTAAATAAAATACACCGTTCAAAAAGTAACTTAAATACGCAACTTTTATTCATAGAAAGTGTAGTGTTCAGATGAACACGAAAAATTTTATGATCAATTTTCCGAGCACATCTTTTTAGTAAAAAAAAAAGGTGTCCAGTTGTGAGAAACTTATAAAAAAATGCTAAAATTTAAAAAATTTGGCATAAAACATTATGTTTAATATAAATAACTAAATATATTGATAATACATATTATTATATACTAAATAAAAATATTTATTCTTTAAAATATGACTATCAGTTTTCTTCATCGAAATCGCTGTCGCAATGTAGGCAAATGAAATAACTTGTGCGCATGTTCCCACACTTTAAATAATTGTTGTGTTATCAAATGTACGTAACGAATTAAACTCAACAGAGCGCTTTATGCTGCATAACGAAAAATATAGGCTATTCCAGATGGGCTGCGCTGCGCCACCGTCTCACAACTGGTGACATGCTGTGTCTCACAACCGGAATTGGCGCTATTTGAAAAAGGAAAAAAAAAATATTTCCAACTGTAGATTGAAACAATGCAATATTGTGTTACGTTCGTAACCTATATATATACTTTATATATTGTTACATACATTGTTATTATTCAATTCTTATAGATATAAGAATTCTTATCATTGTATATCATTTTGGTTAATATTGTATACGAATATTAGACAAGAGTAGATGTGATTTTAAAATTGAAAACGTTTGAGGAAGGAAGAGATTATGTTAACATAAGACAAACGCAAGTCTAGGACAGCTACCTCTTGGTGGAGGGTACTACAAGTCTAGACACCTGTAAAGGGAACGGGGAGAAGAGACAAGCAAAGACAAACATTTCAAATTTCAAGAACTACGATATACTTTCACTTAATGCGGAGTATTACAACCTAGAATTCATGCAGCGCAAGGAAGAGGAAGGTGAAGGTAGGACGGCCATCTTTTTCCTAAGCGTCCATCTTTTTTTGAAGCGGACATCTTTTTTCTAGGCAGCCATTAGCATTCCCAATTTTCCAATATAAATTGGAGCATCAGGTTGACTAGTTCAGTTCAAAGTTTTACAAACTTGATAATACACAGTCTTACCATCTAGTCAGTAGTTATTCACATTCAACTACTCAAATTACTTGCAGTATTACAGTCTTACTGCATAGTAACGTATTGCTTTTAATAAGTGATAATTCTATTCGGTCCAAGTTGTCACTCTACAAAATAACGGAAATTCACACCGTTTTGTGAGAAAACAAACTAAAAGTCTCCTGCAAGAAGTTTCTATTTTCTACAAAATTCACCTGCATCGACATCTAAGATTAGGATCCTCGTCTGTTTACTCAACGGCTAATCTACTGCAAGGTTAATACTATTTCATCGCTTGCCTTCTACAAATCTGCGAGTAAAACATCAATCTTTCCATCTTCGAAAGTAAGGCTCAATTTATAAAATCATTTTTGTAAATCTCTCTACTCATTATAATAACCTCATAAATAAATATTCTACAATAAACTTTAGTACTCTCATTGACTTAATCCTCATCCCAAATCAAGTTCTTAATTGAAATTGATTTAAAAGGAGGAACTAGGGAATATTGTAAGGGTTTTTGTACATCAAAACGTAACAGAACCCTTCACAATTTTAGTGCATCGGCCGGGAAAATAAAATATAAGTCGATGAGAAAAAATTTGTAAAATTTTTTTTAAGAAACAAATTATAAGTCAATAATAAAAATTCATGGAAATTTTAAAATTCAATTAAAATTTAAATTTACCAAATGATTTATTTTTCAAAAAATCAATGAGCTAACTTAATTAAAAGTGTCAATAAAAAGTATATATCTTTGAAATAAAATCCTTAATATCATTTTAAAAATATTTGTTTTTGTATAAAAAATTTCTGTTGTATATGATCCGTAATAGCTTGGATCATTTTCAATTTTAAACTAAACAGGTATATTTGTAAAGAAGGGTTCGTTTCCCTTATATTTGCTAGGTGCATTTGCAATTGTAAATCCTAAAAGTTTATTTGTAAATAGGGGTTCGATTCCTCTTAAAAATACGGTAGAATCTGTACAACATAATCATTTATCTTTTTACAATTTATTCGTTAATGCAAGTTTATTGACATTTTTTCTAGAAGAGTGAGAATATTTATTTATAAAATCTTTTGCATAAAATACTTCCTTTTATTACATTTATATGCAAATGATTTGTTTTTAAAAAAAATTGTAATTTTAAGTATCATGCAACTTGAAATTAATGTCTAATTCAAATGAAAATAATACTGATTCTCAACATTTAACTCGCTCAAAAATAAAAGAAAATCCTAAACTATCCTTAAATTCCGGAATTCCTAATATCAAATCAAAACCATTTACTAGTACACCAAGATATACTAAAACAAATCCAAATATTAATTTTTCACAAAAAGAAAAACAATCGGATTCAGGATTCATTTCAACTCAACTTTTTGACAGTGACGATACTTCTAACAGTGATAATAGTGATAGCGAAGAACTTACGGCAGAAAAAACTTTAATTGAAAGTCATTTAAATAATTTAGAAGAATTTGGATTTAATCATAATCAGTCTACATCAAATAAAACTTTAATAGAAGAAATTGACGATAATTTGAAAATAAATCCGTACATAATTCTGACATATCTTCCAATAATTCTGAAATTTCATTTAATCAAGAAAATATGGCTTTACCGAATAACCAGCAAGTTTCTTTACGCGACGCTTTGGAAACAATTCCATTATTCGACGGAAAAAATATACCATTATCGATATTCATTGAGGGTTGTGTAGAGGCAAAATCAATGCTTCCGGAAAATGTAGATGTGGAAAAGAATTTAGTAAAATTAATTCGGGGTCGAATTTCTGGCGAAGCAAGGAAAATTATATTAGGGCATAGTTTTAACACAGTACAAGAATTAGCAGAAAGACTAAAAACAGTTTATGCACCCGCGAAATCAGTATATCAGTTACAAGGGGAATTAGGGGCAATGTACATGTGGGAACATGAAAACGTAGTATCTTATGGGTCAAGAATTGCAGAAGCAGCAGAAAGAATTTTAGATGCACATAGAATTAATAACGAAAATACAGTAGACGAAACATTTAAAACAGGACTAGAAGAAACCATTGTTGATTGTTTTACGCGAGGACTTAGAAAAGAAAACAGAAACGGCATTTAGTACATTAAAAAGTAAACTTTGCGAAGAACCACTTTTAAAAAGACCAGATTTTTCTCAACCGTTTATTCTAACGACAGACGCCTCAGGCTTTGCAATAGGAGGCATATTATCACAAGGAAAAGTAGGCAAAGATCAACCAGTTGCATATACTTCGCGAACCTTAACTGAAACAGAAAGAAAATACGATACGTACGAAAAAGAAGCATTAGCAATTATTTATTGTGTTCAACATTTTCGACCATATCTCTATGGAAGAAAATTTACATTAGTCACGGATCACAAACCATTGGTTTGGTTCCAAAATTCAAAAGATCCATGCTCAAGGGTTACGAGATGGAAACTAAAATTAGCAGAATATGATTTTAATGTCATTTACAAAGCAGAAAAAACAAACGTCAATGCAGACGCTTTGTCCAGAAATCCAATAAATGAAAATCGTGAGGAAGAAAATTATGAAGAAAAATTCCAAAATATAAATCAAGAAAGTGTCAATGAAATCGAAACAAATATGCAAAAAGTTAATCAAGAATTCACTCAAAGAAGTGTCCAAGCAAAAATTGAACAAGGTGTTCATCTTATAATTAATCTCTTTCTAATATTTATAAACATGTTATCAGGTACAAAAAATCAAAATACATTGCCTAGTGTCTGCAATGTCGTTACGAGAAATCAAATGAAGAAAGTAGATACATTAAACAAAAATGAAAAAAATAAGCAAGTCAAGATTCTAGATAAATCAAATAAACATGAAGAAAAAAAAAAGAAACGAGGAAGACCGAAAAAGGATATTCATTTTAGTACCTCCCTTTTCAAAAAGAAAAGAGGAAGGCCAAAAAAATTGTTAAATGAAGAAAATAAAAAACAAACTCAAAAGAATAAGAAATTCTACAATGAAGTATATTCTGACGAAGTTATGTCAGATCCTGAATATATAAATCAAAAAACTAAAGAAGAAAAAAAGAAGGAAATAAATAACAGATTCAAAAGAAAAAGGAATTGTGTAATGAAGTCTATTCTGACGAAAATACGTCAGATCCTGATTACATAAATCAAGTAACTCAAGAAGAAAAAGAAAGAAATAAAAAACAAATTCAAAAGAAACAGGAATTCGACAAAGAAATATATTCTGACGAGGTTATGTCAGATCTTGAATATAAAAAACGAAATAAAAAAACTCAAAAGGAAGAAATTGATCTTGGTTATGAACACACAGATACTGAATCATCAGAAGAAGAAGACACTTTAGAAGAAAATAAAAATTGCACAAATTTCAACCTCAAGAAGGAAAAATATATTATAGATTGTAGGGATCAACTACCAATGCGCAAAGATAATTTCCCATATTTTATTTCAGTCAATGGAGAGCCTAGAGATAACGGCTCCAGGTCTTTAGCAAAACGCGCAAAATTGCCCAATTTTGGAAAGCTTCAATTGGGTCTAGCAAAAAATATAAAAAAGGGTGCATTTTACCACATAGCCCTTCCTATTGAAAACGATTTAAAAGAAAATATGTCTAATACTTTAAAAAATTTAAAATTATCAATTATTTCATTAAAAAATGAAGCCGTAAAATTAAAGTTAAAAACAATAAGTATAGCAAAAACTGCTCAGGTCAATAACATAAATTGGAAAGAAATTTTATCTATGTTCAAATGTATTTTTGAAAATTCGGTTGTAAAAATAATAATATGCAACGGAACCACTAAATATCCAACAAAAGAACAATATTTGCAATTAATAGAAGAAGCACATTCTAGTTCAGTTGGGGGTCATAAAGTGTTACAAAAACATATGAAAGAATACGACAAAATTACTATTGAGAAAATATGAAAATTAATATTCAGAAGTATATTCAAAATTGTTTACAATGTCAACTCAAAAAATTAGTACGCGTAAAAACGAAGGATCCGATGATTATAACGGACACACCAGGCACAGCGTTCGAAAAAATCGCAATGGATATTGTTGGTCCTCTTCCAAAAACTGAATCAGGCAATGAATATATATTAACTATCCAGGACAACCTTACTAAATATTCGTTAGCAATAGCACTTCCAAATCATCAAGCTAGTACAATAGCTGATGCTTTCATTAAGAAATTTATTTGTATTTACGGATCACCTAAAGGTGTTTTGACAGATCAAGGGACGGATGTTTTAAGTAATTTAATGAAACGTTTAGCAAAAAGATTCAGAATTCGCCAATTTAAAACAACCGCTTTTCATCCCCAATCAAACGGTTCGATTGAGAGATCACATCACGTGTTAGGGGAATATTTAAAACAATTTATAAATAAAAACGAAGAATGGGACGACTGGTTAGAACTCGCAATGTTTTCATACAACACCAGTGTACACGAGGGTACCAAATGTACTCCGTATGAATTAATTTTTGGAAAATTGGCACGGTTACCATCTAGTGATCCACCACTGGAACACGAAAAATTAGAAACATATGATCATTATTTAACTGATTTGATAACAAGATTACATGAAATGAGAAATATTGCAAAAGAAAATTTAATATCAGCAAAAGAAAAGTCAAAAATTTATTATGATAAAAAATGCAGTCCACAAGATTTTAAAGTAGGAGATGAAGTTTTCTTACTCCAAGGGGGAAAAATTCACAAATTTGCCAATCAATACACAGGACCACATAAAGTATTAGAAATTTTAAATAAAGGAAATATTAAAATACAAGTAAAAAATAAACAAAAAATAGTACATATAAATAGACTTAAACTGTCACGTATTGTACCAGAAAAATAAATAAAAATTCATAAACAGATACAAAATTTTACTAAAAATCTGACAAACGAAACATTTAAGAAATCACATTTACAGCTGACAAAAATCATCTAAAGTAAAATAATAACATTTATTTAAAGCTTCCTTCCACTTACAAATCCAATCCGATTACAAAAGTGTCATTTTTGTGATTATCGCAAAAATAACATTTTTCTTGTGAAATAATTAGTGTACTTTTAATAATACAAGTTATCTGTTCTAGGTAATGGACTTCAGAATAAAAATGATTCATTTATTTTATGTTTTTCTAATAACAATAATACCTCGTAGACAGGAACTGCAGAAAACGCAATCGGAATAACTTAAAGTAAAAAAATATTCATTTTCTCTAGCCACGGTGTTTTATCAAAATCCTAGAAACTCGGGGTTCGCCGGAAACTCGAGAGGACTAGCAAAATTTCTTTCGTTCCCACGATATCAAAGTTTGTTTTCTTTTCCTCTAGGAACGAACGAAAAAAGAACGAATGATTAAAGGTGAGAATAGTGGTCCACTAGTGTGAAAAATAATTGTACTTTACTACTTTTAAATGTAAAATTTATTTTTTAGATTTCTTTTCTTTTCTTCTTGATTTACTTTACTTTTTTTTTAAATAAAAAGAGAGGCATATGAATATTGATATATATGTTACCGGCAAAACCCGAAGTCCAGACAAAACCCGAATTGCCTAGGCAAATCGGGTTTTGCCTATGATTTTAGGAAATACCCAAATTTCCTAGAGATCCATAGGCAAAACCCGATTTGCCTAGGCAATTCGGGGTTTACCTAGCCAATTCGGGTTTTGCCGAGGCCGTTTTAGTCAAATTGAAAACCAATCTAAATTGAATTAAATTAAATCGAATTTATTGCAAAAAATATTAGTATGATACAATTGATCATAAGGAAATAGTCTTAGTGGAAAAAATTTCTTGCTAATAATAAGGAAATAGTCTTAGTGGACAGAATATCTTGCTAATCAATTAATTTCTTTTAAAATTTATTGAAGCTGCTGAAACGTCGTATCAAAAAAAAAATTTTCATTGTAAAATTGGCCTAAAATCTTATTAATAATAATAATATTTAATTTTGCACTTTTCACATCCTTTAAAATCTCTTCATATTGCTCTTGCACAATTATTTTATAATTTGCGGATTTATTAACCGCAGCATAAAAATCGCTCTTCCATTTTTGAATACAATTTTCGTTACTCATTTTGAATGGTGTGTACAAATTGAAGTCAGAAGAGACACTAATTAATAGAGAACAATGTATGTATATTCGAGCTATGAAGAACAGATCGATTACTATTTGTTTACATCAATGCATGACTCAAGACTCAATATCATCAATGTAATAAATTTTAAAAGAAATTCATTGATTAGCAAGATATTCTTTTCACTAAAGACTATTTCCTTATGATCAATTGTATCATACTAATATTTTTTGCAATAAATTCGATTTAATTTAATTCAATTTAGATTGGTTTTCAATTTGACTAAAGCGGCCTCGGCAAAACCCGAATTGACTAGGTAAACCCCGAATTGCCTAGGCAAATCGGGTTTTGTCTATGGATCTCTAGGAAATTCGGGTATTTCCTAAAATCATAGGCAAAACCCGATTTGCCTAGGCAATTCGGGTTTTGCCTGGACTTCGGGTTTTGCCGGTAACATATAAGCATCAGGTTGACTAGTTCAGTTCAAAGTTTTACAAACTTGATAATACACAGTCTTACCATCTAGTCAGTAGTTATTCACATTCAACTACTCAAATTACTTGCAGTATTACAGTCTTACTGCATAGTAACGTATTGCTTTTAATAAGTGATAATTCTATTCGGTCCGAGTTGTCACTCTATAAAATAACGGAAATTTACACCGTTTTGTGAGAAAAACAAACTAAAAGTCTCCTGCAAGAAGTTTCTATTTTCTACAAAATTCACCTGCATCGACATCTAAGATTAGGATCCTCGTCTGTTTACTCAACGGCTAATCTACTGCAAGGTTAATACTATTTCATCGCTTGCCTTCTACAAATCTGCGAGTAAAACATCAATCTTTCCATCTTCGAAAGTAAGGCTCAATTTATAAAATCATTTTTGTAAATCTCTCTACACATTATAATAACCTCATAAATAAATATTCTACAATAAACTTTAGTACTCTCATTGACTTAATCCTCATCCCAAATCAAGTTCTTAATTGAAATTGATTTAAAAGGAGGAACTAGGGAATATTGTAAGGGTTTTTGTACATCAAAACGTAACAATTGCATTACAAAATAGAAGGAAAATACTAAATAAAAATGCATAACATTTAGCTTTTCCAATTAATTAACTTAAAAAAAAGTACTTTGCACATATTGAAAAAAAGTTTTTTAGTCGATTTTCACACACAGTGTTGGCATCTAACACAAACAATACATATATACGCTTCGGTGTACACGCAAAAGTTGGCTCGTATAAAAAGAAATGTTTTTATGTTTACCAATCAGCCTTTTTATATTTCGTGTTAAAAAAAATGGACTGTCTCGCAACTGGCGACTCTCCCCTACCTGTAAAAAATTGTAATTTTAAAAATAATATCAGATTTGGGTTTAGAATTTATATACCTACATATCCTTTTTAGAAATACTATTGCTTTTAAAAAAATTGACTGAAAAATAAACAGAAAAAATTAAAATATTGAAAGAAACTTAAGTTTTTACTGTTCTTATACTTGTTGTTTTGAATTATTTTTCTTTTGAAAAAAAGAAAAATTTTTTTGATGAGCTAAATCAGAATTAATAAATATTTGTCGTTATGATTTGAAATTAATATTATTTTTAATACAATAAAAAGTTTAAATTTATTTAGCAATTATTTTAATTAAAAAAAAACTGTAATTTTTCTGTACATATATTAATAATGTCCTGAATAATTTATTCTTCGTAAAAATAATAGCTTTACAAAAGAGATAAATTAAGATAAATGATTATGTAATTAGTATCCAAGTTTAATGTTATTTTTAATATAATAATTAATTGCATTTATTCTGAAAAGTTCTATTGTTTCTTTTTTAAAATTTAAATTAACCATTTCTCCATGCTTTATTTATTTATTTTTACTTCTAAAATAAACTTTCATATTTTTTTATTACTCGTGTAACGATAGCTGAAAATTAAAATTGATTTTAGCGCGAGGAAACAAGTTCATTTAATTTTGCCTGGAAAGTATACAGAATATACAATTCAGAGCACAGTCTGCTCAGCGGGTCGGGAGTAACGAAGGGGCACTCTTTCCGCGTCGATTCGCTTCCCTCTCCGCTCACTACCACCGCTCGTCGTTCAAGCGACTTCTATATACGAGTCGACTTGAAAGATTTTCAATCAGTCTGCCTGGTCCCGGGGCTTGCCTCGAGACCAACCCACGGCGGCTCGCTCTCCAAAAGCCACCCTTATCTTCTCTAGCTAGTGAGGTGCTCCTCCTGGCTAGATGAAGATGTTCCTATCAAAAGAGTAAGTGAAGAGAGGTGCTCTTCCTTCACCAGCTCCGATGATTTCCCAGAAGAAGAGGTAACATGGCCTACGGGTGCTCCCGAGTCCAGGTTCACCATCGACTTCCATCCTGACCACCAACCACTACAATCCACCCTGTTGAATAGAGGTGCTCCTCGTTCAACAGGAGATGACGTCCTTGAGGTGCTCCTCAGGTCGTACTATTCTCTTGTCATCCTAGTACCCTATTCCTATTTTAGTTTCGTGTCGGGTAAGGCCATCGACAGGCACGTCGACGTAGTTTTGGATTAATGAAAATTAATTCGTGTACACACCCAGGAGTCGCACCTGGTCGCGGAACTAGGGGGTGTATTCTAGAAACCACCCAGATAGGAAACATCGCGTCATTAAACAATTATTTGTATTCTTTTCATTTGTAGTGTCGGGAAATTAATCGGCCGATCATTATTTTATTATTTTTCAGACGTTCGGCAAATGAGCTGGAGGGTTAGAGCGAAAGCGAGAAAGAGATCAAGAGTGAGACAAACGAGTACAGTAACCCAGAGTTGGGTTACTGTAGAAAATCAATGAAATATGAAGATAAATCATTGAAAATGACAATATCTTTACCTTCGCAAGATAGAATGGCACTCAAATACATTTGGAAATGACAAAAGGAAACATGAAATTGAAATAAATCATATTTCCTCTTGTATAGCGAAATTGATCGGAAAGTGAAAAAGTATTACCAAAAATTTGAATTTTCTTTCTTTCCAATAGAAATGAAGTTTTGGACACCTTTTTAAGTTAACAAATTCATTTTCATTGCAAAAATGCTTCAGAATTGCAAAATTTTGGGTGTACCAACCGTGACTCAAGCGTCGTTTAGCTTCATATCACACACACACACCATAAACGCTTTATACAAACACCAAATTACGTTCCACATTTTCGTATAACATGTTAATGAACAATTTTAGTCAACTTAATTTGTCTTTGGCATATTTCTTCTACATTTAATTATCAAATTTTAAAACTACAAAAACGTTTTTTGTTGAGCGTATAACACGGACTTGCTTAATACGTCTGTATAGTTCGCACACTTTACTGCAATCCATCTAAAAAGTTTGCTGGCATTGCTAACAAGTATTTACACACAACGACATATGGATCTACTGTAATAAAACAAAATAAACGCGATGATTCAACTCTGACCACTGTCCAACTCTGACTACTCTCCCCTACTTTGAAAAAGAGTCATTTCTGTAATTGAATGATTTTAATATATCACTAAAATTTATAAATATTTTAAGAATTATATTTTTCAGTGTTCTATATTTTTTAATATTTCTTTAACCCTAAGTTAACCTTGTAATTTAGAGATTTTGCTTTTTAATTTCAAAAAAACTTTTGTTTTCTGCGTATATTTTTATTGTTCTGACAAACTCATTCTAAAAAAAAGTGTTTTAGAAAAGGAAAGTTTTATTAATTTTTTTAATTAAATTTTTTCTTAAATTAAAGTTACAGTTTTTAAATAAAAACATTTGATTAATTAAATATTTATTTTTTAATTTTAAAAGTAAACTTAGAAGTTTTGTTGTTCGTGTTTTTATTTGTTTAAATGATTGTTTTTAAGAATAACCGCTGTTTTATAAAAGATAAATTTAAGAACAACATTTTTTTAAGATATGATTCAAATTTAATATTATCTTGAATGTAATTAAATTTTTTTAAATTTCTGAAAACTAAAGGTTTTTAATTCGACTTCAAACTTACAAAAAAAAATATTTTCACAAACAAAATTTAATTTTTTGTCCAGGTATATTTTTATTTTTATGAATAATTATTTAAAACAATTTGCTTCTTTAAAGCGTTTAATTTAACTAACTGATAATTGAAAGGTAAGATCAGAATTTAATATTATTTTTAATACTAAAGTTTTATTTTTTATTATTTTAAATTCTGTTTGATTTCTTTAGAATAAATTAATTATAATTTCTAAGAAATAAATATCAGTTACAGTAAATTTAGAACATGAATTTATGGGTTTAAGGGTGTATTCTTATGTTCGAGGCTGTTTTGGAGGCTTATTTCAATATTTTTTTTATACAAAATAACATTAAATCATGACAACTTTTTTTACATTTTTTTATTTACATTTTCAACTATGTAAAAAAAAAATTTTGACACTTTTTCAATTTAATTTGTTTATAATATTATAAATTAAAGATGGCAGCTTCGAAGTGAGGTAGGTGGTTGGCGTTGGTTCTCGTTCCCCTGAACGTCCTCTAAAACAAATAAATCCAGTAGATTATCGTTTTGTATGCTTGTGGTTATCGTCCGTAGTAAGATAAGACATTTTTAGCAATAAATAACAAAATAGCTGACTTGTAAACAAAAACGTTACTCGGGGGTTCTTAAGCGGCATTGTCAGGTGCATAGAGCAGACCCTTTGTCTCCTCGTACGCGTCCTTTTCAGCTGGTTTGTTGGCTTTACTTGTGGCCTTCACTTTTTGGATAATTTTGATAATTCTGTATCTTTTTTCGACGTATATTTATTTCCACGAAACTTTCTTTTCTTTTCACCATAACATGCGCGTTTATTGGAACTTCTAGAATGTTTTTTGTCCATTTTCAAAATATGCTTAGTAATCGAAAGTCAGGCTTCAACTGACGACTAACAGCGATACACTTATACAAACCAAATAGTATATACACATATATTCCGTCCCTTTATACCTGAGAGCAGCTCCCTAAAAGTTCGTACACAAACGTATATATATATTAGGGTGGTCCATAATAATTATTAATTAATTATTAATTATTAATTTTACAAATTAGTGACCTCCGATTAGAATAAGACAAGATATCAACTATTATTTATTACTTTTAGTTTGTCTAAATAATTTATTATTGTTAATTTTTAACTTATAGTCAATAATTTGTCTTATTCTAATTAGAGGCCATTAATTTATAAAATTAGGAAACAGTTGTGTCCTTCCAGGTGCATTTGTATAGAATTAATAATTATTTACAACAATTTGTTAAAACAATTGCAATTTTTGTTGTGGTTAATTTTACTGAACACTTTTTTTTAATTAATTAACTAATTAATTTGTAAATTTAGGAAAAAGTTGTGTCCTTCCAGGTGCATTTGTAAAGAATTAATAATTATTTACAATAATTTGTTTAAACAATTCCAATTGTTGTTGTGGTTAATTTGACTGAATACTTTTTTTAATTAATTAACTGATTGATTTGTAAAATTAGGAAAAACTTGTGTCCTTCTAGGTGCATTTGTAAAGAATTAAAAATTATTAACAATAATTTGTTTAAACAATTGCAATTGTTGTTGTCGTTAATTTGACTAAATACTTTTTTCAATTAATTAACTAATTAATTTGTGAAATTAGATAAAAGTTGTGTCCATCTAGGTTCATTTGTGAAGAATTAATCATTATTAACAATAATTTGTTTAAATAATTGCAATTGTTGTTGTTTTCATTTGTTTAAACAAATGAAAAGTACAGAAAAATATCTATGAACATTCTTATTCATTGGGTTCAAACTTTTATGGAGCTACTTAGGTATAAAGATATGGAATAACAATACACAGATAAGACCATTGCATTTGTCGCTCGGTTCTCAGCAGACGGTCCTGACCTGTTCTCGGCAACAGGCTATATCTCAGTAAATATTTTGTATCTATGTCTACAATTTACACAGTACACTCTCAATATAGTGTACTTTCGAAATATGTAAAGAAAAAAAATCGATTTTTTGAAATCCGAACATAGGAATACACCCTTAAGATACTGATTTAAGAGTTTTTTAGAATCTTCAAAAATTTAATACTTATATTTATGAAAGGTATTTATTAGAATTATTTGTTCAAAATTAAGCATATTACTTTTTATTAATATTCAGAAAGCGATTCTAATTCAAAAATGTTTAGAAATTTGGTATTATTATATTTCTTTTCTTTTATTTGATTAAGACGATTCTTGTTGCAGCTATGCCTCGTCTGCTTGCCAAGAATCCTAACGTGTTTATGGTTTCGACAAGTGTCAGCAGGGCGCGCATCGGACAGCCTTTCCCATGAATGAGTTGCTTCAGCTCTGTAATATAAGACCCTATTCTGTACCGTTGAAAATACAAACCAAATGTGGTTTTACATTTTGAAATCTTCTTAGCCAAGTATTGGCAGAAGATTTTTAAACATGTTCATGGAGTTGTAAAAATAAATTTAAACAACTTATTTGTTGGTTATTTCAATGGTGGTCCAATAGTGGCTGCCAATAGTTTGACAAGATGAAATCTATAGGCAACCATTCTTGCACGTTATTTAATCAATGGTAACCGATGGCAATTTCCCATTCGGTATAAAGAATAAATAATGCCATCTCCAATAAACAAAGTGTATAAAAATAAGTTAAACTATTAAATTTTTTTTTTCGAGAACCCATATATGAAGCGGATAGAAAACCTTGAAGAACCCGGATAGAATACCCACAAAACCCATATATAAAACAGGGAAACCCGGATAAAAACCAAATTCAATTACGATATTATCCAGTTAAACCCTCTTCTATCTGGGTTCTATCTGGGCTTTATCTGGATTCTATTCGCATTCTATCTGTTTTGTATCAGGCTACAAAATAGATAGAAACCTTATAAAACCCATACAGGGACCGGATAGCAGAATTTGAAAGACCCTGCTTAAACCCGGATATAACTGGGATATAAAACAAGTACAATCGCTATAAGAACCGGAATAAAGACGATTAAAATTAATGTAAGGGATCAGATACAAAACAGATTGAATCCATATAGAAACCGTATAAAACCCATGTAAAAACCGTGTAGCAAAATTTTGGTAACCCGAATAGAACCCTGATGAAACCCGAATAAAACACTGATAAAAACCTGATATAAAACGGGGACAAAAACCGGATAGAATTACGATAGAAACCGATAGAACCCTACTTATATCCGGGTTTTATCCGTTTTCTATCGGATTTTTTTAGCAGGGATACTTTTTGACAAAAGTAATAACTAAAGACCGTGTTTTCTTTGCAAAATTTAAGATACACTCATAAATTAATTATTAATAGAAAACTAAATAACCTAATATGTATATTGTCGTACATAACCTCTTACACATTTACAAATTTCCATATTGCAGCTTTTATTTGTGTGCACTGTTAATATTAATTATAATTTATTAAAATTTTTTTTTAATTTGAATGTTATTTTTACCGACTTCTGTATTTAATTTGTAAAAAGCTATTTCTTTACGTATAGTATTTTATGCAAATACACGACTATTACCGTTTTACCGGTGCTTGTCATTTTCTAATTTTCAAAAGTCAACAAATACCGCGCGTTCTAAATATTACATCTTCAAATGTAAAGGTTATGTTGAAAACGTAATTTTACATTTTCTTCTCATTTCTACTGTGGCCAAGAAAATTGTCCCTTTCAAAGTGGGGTCAATTATAACCCCACTAAAAAAGAAAGTATTTGGCTTAAGCGAATTGTATTTGAGATAGCTTACGCCCTACTCGGTTTCGCGGTTGAACCGTAAACTAAGGCTAAGCAAATGACTTGTGTTTATGTCAAATACTTAGCTTTGTTTTTGATGAATTGAAGGTTGAATGAGTGGAGTTGACCATATACATTCACAAAGTGAACGTTCTTACGCGCAAATAAATCGTTTTTAAGCAGGAAATACACCATTTTTTTGAAAATGTGATAAAAGTGAAATGTGACAAGTGCGATTTATTTACCATTGTAGTCGGTGTGGCAGAAAAGTCCAGCAGTTTAAGAGGACCCACCATTACCGACAGAAAAAATACTAGACGCAGCGGTAAATTCAAAAGTTGAAAATAAATTGAAGTGAATGTAAATGTGTAATAAATAAGCTATTTTTTTAATGAAAGTAAGTATATAATTGAAGACAATATTTACATTTAATTTTGAAATTAAAGTATATGTTTTTGAATAAAAAGTAACGCATTTTACAAACTTGATAAGTACTTTTGTCTTTTTATTCTCATAATTGAAATTATTTTTAAAATTAAAACTTCCAACTTATATATTTCAATTGATAAATATCTTTTCAATTCCAAAAAAGAAAGAAATATTTATTTTATTTTCTTATATTAAACTAAATTTCGTAAACTAATTCGACAACAATACAGTTTTTTTAATACAGGTATTAAAATTTTAAGATTGTACTTACCAACGTTAAAAGTCTGTTGCAGTCAATATTAATAAAAATTATTTTATAATTTCAACATTACTTAAATTAATTTTAAATTACAAATAAAAAAAAATCGGGCAAGTTCGAGATACACTCGCATTAAAATCGAGGGTTCCGTACACAAAACAAAATAATTTTTAATTTATTTGATACTATTAAATATATAAATATATTATACATATTATGTATAGTATATTATATAAAATATAATATATGTATTATTTTGTACAGGAATGTATTTTTAGGTGTAAATTACATAAAAATTATAGAGAACGTGATGGTGATTGCGCTGTCAACAAAAATCCAGAGATTTTAGCAAATATCCATAAAAAATACTCAAAAATCATTGTATTTCCTTAACAACGCTATGATCAACTTCTACAATCAGGTTCTCTACAATTTTTCTGTAATCTACACTTGAAAATACATTTGTGTACTAAATTTGAACTCTCTAAGCCAAATTGTTTGGAAGTTATGGGAGGGGGGATACGGTAATTTTTTAGCATTTTTTTTAAATCGTTGGTTTTTGCTTAAAAACACTATGATAACGATCTGCAACAAAGTTCTCTACAGTTTTTCTGTAACCTATATGGCAAACTACATATGCATACCAAATTTCAGCACTCTAAGTACAATAGTTTGGCAGATATGGAGGGGGCATTGTACACTTTTAGTGCATTTTTGCTAAAAAAATGACCGTATCTCCCCCCCCTTATCTTCCAAACTATTTGACTTAGGATGCTGAAATTTGGTACACGTATATAGATTTACGTGTAGATTACAGGAAAATTATAGAGAAAGTGATGATTATAGCGCTGTGAAAGTTATAACACTAAACTATAGCCCATATGTTAAAAAAATGCTCAAAAATATTGTTATTTCCTTGACAACGCTATGTTTAACACATACAATCATGTTCTCTATAATTTTCCTGTAATCTATACGTGAAAATACATTTGTGTACCAAATTTGAATTCTTAAAGTCTAATAGTTTGGAAGTTCAGGGGGGGAGGGGGGATACGACCATTTTTTAGCATTTTTTAAAAAAAATCGTTTTTTTTTGCTGAAAAACGCTATGATAACAGCCTGCAACAAGGTTTTCTATAGTTTTTCTGTAATCTACACGTCAAACTACATATGTGTACCAAATTTCAGCACTCTAAGTACAATAATTTGTCAGATAAAGGGCAGGAATGGTACAAATTAAACGCATTTTTTCGAAAAAATGACTGTATTCCCCTCTTATCTGCCAAAATATTTGACTTAGAGAGTTCAAATTTGGTACAAAAATGTAGTAGTATATGTAGATTACAGAAAAATTATAGAGATTGTTGTGGTGATAGCGCTGTCAAAGAAATGGCAAAAGTTATCAGCCAAAAAATATCAAAATTTCTCAAAAATCTTGTTATTTTTTTGACAACGCTATGATCAACCCCTAGAATCATGTTCTCTATAATTTTCCTTTCATCTACACGTGAAATTACATATGTGGGCCAAATTTGAACTTTCTAAGTCAAATAGTTTGGCGGCTAGGGGGGGGGGATACTATTTTCAACAAAGTCTTGCCAATAGGGTTCCGTGCGTACACTTGTGGTGTACGGAACCCTAAAAAACAATAATTATTCTAAATAATGTACCTAATTAATATTATTAAAAAATTATTTGCATCAAATCTGAAAATTTTCGTAGTTTTTATGACAAATTACAAGAGTTAAAAGAGTCCTTTTTAATTTTTATATTTCAAATTAATAACTTTTTTTTTTAATATTGAAAAAATAAAACCTTCCTATAATCGAAGAATTTGGTTTTTATTTTTCAATTAAATAAGAAAACGAACTATTACTCTCTTATTAAAAAAATAGAAAAGAATTAGTTTATGACTATTGAAATTTAACCGATTAATTAAATTAAAATAAAAAATAAAATAAATTTAGTAAAGATAATTAAAAATCTAAAATAAATAAATAAATAAATAATATTTGTATAAAAAGAACAATCAAATAAAATGCAATTAAACAATTTAGAGAAAATGAAAGAATATTTTTAAGAAGTAGAAAAATGACAAAATGAGAAAATTATTATAAGATAAAATTTACATGAAAGAGAAAAGCAAGAAGAGTCTTTCAAAAAAAATTATTGTAATATTATAGAATAGAAACAAATTTATAAAATAAATATTTTGAAAAAAGTATATATTTTAAAATAAAAATGAATTGAAGTATTAAAACTTGAAAAATTCTTTTAAAAATAATAGAAGAAAGAATAAAGTGAAGGTAAATCAAAAAAATTTAAGGACAAGTCAAAAAGTCTTAAGGATTCGGAAAAACTGAAAACATAAAATAAAAATAATAAAGTAATAATTTGACAAATGGAAGCCTTTTTAGAAAAAGTTAATAAGCTATAAAATTTTTTAGAAAATGATACAAAATATAAAAGTTGTGAAAATTAAAGTTCAAAAATAAAAAGCAGTAAGACAAAAATGAGAAAATGTAAAGAAATGAGAAAAATTTTTTAAAAATAATAACAAATTTCTTTAAAATAATAATTTCTATAAAATTACTCTTAACATAAAGAAAATTTAAAAATAATATGGATACCACTTTTAAAAATATAGATATATATTTTAGAAACAATTTTAACAATAAAAAATGTATCTGGAAGATGGTAAAATCTAGAAATATTGTGAATGAGTAAATAAATTTGCCAAAAAATAAGCTACACTGAAAAAAAATAGTTTCGGAATGAGAGGATCCTCTCAGTCTGAGAGGATTCCGCTTTTTTTTTTAGAGGTATCCGCATCAGAGTGAGAGGATCCTTTCATTCTAAAACTATTTTTTTTCGGTGTAAATGTAAAAAAAGTAAAATGAAGTTACGAAAAGTTCCTCTATGAGAAAGCAAAAATGAGGAAATCTAAAACAAAATTTTAAAATTTAAGAAAAAACTGTATTTTTACCAAAGTATGAAAGCAAATAAATTTTCTTAAATCTTTTAAGAACAAATTACATTATATCAATTAAACTAAATTGTATAAAAAGAACAGAATTAAAGAAAATGTGTAAGACGAAAAGAAAAGTTTTGAAACAAGAAAGAAATTTATAATACATACAGAAAATTACAATAAATTGGAAATATTTTAAATATAACAAAATGAAATGCAGAAGAATTAATTTTGGACATGTATTACTTTTTGAATTTTTGAAATATTTAAACAAGTTTTAATAAATTAAAGTTTATGTTAAAATAAAGGATAATAAACGTATTGCTTGAATAACTAAATGGTAAATTGGAATAAACAATAAAACAAGGTTTAAGCACTGATACTCTTTTCTTTATTATTAATAAGATTGACTGGCTATCAGCCGATTTAACTTATGTGCAAGCAAACAGTTTTTATATAAACTTTCCATAATTTAATAATGAACAAGTCCGCTGGATCGTATGACGTAGCATGGCGCTACGCGCGCATATATTCGAAGCATGAATTTACCGCGTATTTTAACACACCTCCTTAAATTTATGCTTCAAATATTTACAAACCTATTTTATTTTAGAGTATTTTCAATTCGCGTCTAAACAATTCAAGTTTCGTTCTCCCTAAAGCCTTCGTTAATATGTCAGCAAGATTCCTTTCGGATTCAACTTTCACAATATCAATTATTTTACGCTCATAACACTCATTAACAAAGTGGTAGTGCACTTCTATATATTTTGAATTTTTAGTTAAATTTCCCAATTTAGCGATTACAATAGCTCCAGAATTGTTCTCATAAATTTTTACAGGTTGATCAACTTTTAATTTAAAATCTTTCAACAAATTTAGAATTAATCTTATCTCGCTAACACAATCAGATAAAGCTACATATTCAGCAGCTGTAGAAGATTTGGTAACGCTACCTTGTTTTCGGGACTTCCAATATATTACATTTCCAAAAATTCGAATAACATACCCCGTAGTTGATTTTCTATCAACCTTATCTCCCGCCCAATCAGCATCTACATAGCTATCAATAATATCTGAATTTAAATTTCTATTGTACGTTAATTTAAGATTCCTTGTTAAATACAGATATTTTAAGATTCTTAAAGCGTATTTATAGTGGGTCTCATTGTAACAATTTTGATACCTACTCAAAAAGTTTACACTGTAACTTATATCCAATCATGTACTAGTACTGATATATAGTAAGGCTCCGATTAAGTTTCGATATTTTAAATCATTAGATGCTAATTGCGTGGGTAACAAACTTAAATTCTCTTCCATCGGGGTGTGAAAGAGTTTTGCATTTATTATTTCATATTTATTTGCTAATGATTGTATATAATCTTTTTGATCTAAAGTCATTTGCCCTTTTTTAATCTTATAGTCGATATTTATTCCTAGATAAGTTTTAACTTCACCCAAATCTTTCATCGAAAATTTGTCTGATAATTTATTTTTAATCTCATTGAGTTTTTCTTTATTTTTGCAACAAATTAAAAGATCGTCGACAAACAAAATTAAATAAATTGTCTCATTCTCATCATATTTCATGTACAAACAATAATCGTTTTCGCTTCTTAAGAATCCTAATTTTCTCAAAAAATTATCAAAACATTCGTACCAAGTCCTTGAAATTTCTCGCAAGCCATAAATGGCCTTTTTTAATTTACATACTCTGTTAGTGTCGTCACTGTAACCTATAGGTTGTTTCACGAATAAATCTGATTTTATTTGGCCATACAAAAACGCCGTTTCTACGTCCATCTGAATTATTTTTAAACCTTTTTGACAACAATAACTAAGCAATAATTTTAAAGTTTGAACTCTAGCTACTGGAGAGTATAAATCCTCCAGAATTTCTTTTTGTTGGAAACCTCTTGCTACAAGTCTAGCCTTTTTTCGACCGTCAGATTTATTCGTGAAAATCCATTTTAGATCTATTACTCTTGCATTTTTTGGTTTTTCTACAAGTTCCCATGTTTTATTTTTAGATAAACTATCAATTTCTTTATTCATTGCCTCTTTCCATAAATCATATTCGTTGCTTACTAATACATCTTCATAGCTCGAAGGGCTATCCGCACTTACGACATTAACATATATACATTTTGTTTCCGCTAAACTGGCGCTATAAAAATCAGGCCTTTTTTTGTCTCTTGTTGACCTTCTTAAATTCATTTCTTAATTACCATCAGACTCTTTTCTATATTTTTTCTTTTTTGGAGTTTTCCTGATTTGAAGATTATCTTTTTCATTTAACATTTTACCATCAAAATTTTCATTCTCGCAATTTTCATCAAAAACGCTTGATTCGGAGTTTAGACTTTTACTACTTAAACTTTCATTGTCATCTTCATCACTATTGTCTACGTAACCTCTAAAACCTATTAATTTCTTATTATCTTCTATTATATCAACGTGACGAGCTACCATTATTCTATTATTTAGCAAAACCCTGTAACCAACACTCTCATAACCTACTAGTGTACCTACATCAGATTTACGGTCCCATTTATCGCTTCTTTTTACCTCTGGCGTCCGAACAAATACTTTGCTACCATATAACTTTAAATTTTTTATATTTGGTTTCTCGTTAAAAAATATTTCAAAGGGTGTTTTGTGTTCTAATGTGCTATTCGTAAAAGTTCTGTTTTTTAAATAATTTGCAGTTTTGATTACTTCAGGCCAATACTTTCGATCTAAATTACTTTCAAATAATAAACACCTAGCTGAGTCCATAATGGTTCTATTGAACCGTTCAGCAACGCCGTTTAACTCGTGTACATATGGTGGGCACGTTTCTAAGAATATTCCCTTTTCATGAATCAAATTTTCAATATATTTATTTAAATATTCTTTCCCGTTGTCGCATCTAAATTTTTTTATTTTTCGATCAGTTAAATTTTCAAATTTATTAATATAATCCTCAAAACAATTGTATACTTCAGTTTTTGATTTAATTGTGTAAATTACAGAAAGTCTACTCAGATCATCTACAAATGTTATAAAATATTTAGACCCATCATAACCTGTAGTTTTATGCGGTCCATTTAAGTCAGTGTGAACTAATTCCAAAATTTCTTGACCCCTTTTTCTATTATTTTCAAATGGTAGATTATGCATTTTGTTTCTAATGCAGGTACCGCATTTTAAATCAATTGTTTCCAACTCTTTAGGCAATCCATCTACTAAATTATTTTTGCACATATTATTTAAGTAATTAAAATTTATATGCCCTAACATCCTATGAAATTTTTCTTTTTGGGTCATTTTGCTTACATCAGTTTCCGTGTTATAGATTTTTTATTGTCAACAAAACTAGAAATTTTATAAAGTCCATTTTCTTTATACGCGATTCCAATCAAATTGTGATTTTTGTTATAAATTTTAGAAGTATTCTCTATTGATACAATTTTGTTTTCATCCGTAACTTTTGCATAACTTATTAAATTTTTATCCATTTCTTTAACGTAAAAAACATTCGATATTGTAATTCTTATTTCCCTTCCATTTACAATAAAATACGTACGGATTTTACCAACTTTCGTTCCTTTCAAAATTCTACCGTCGCCGACTTTTACATTTATAGGATTTTTTAAATCAATAAATTCATCATAATACGAATCATCGTTAATTATATGGTCACTACAGCCACTATCTAAAATCCAATCTATTTTATTTGAATCGCAAGCGTAAATTTCAACATTATTTTTATTATTACAATTATCATTTACAATTTGTGTTAAAAACAAACCTGAAACCTCGTCTTGATATTCTGCATAACCATACCTCGCGTCATGTTGACCTGGTGGATTGTTGTTGTTGTTTTGATGCCAGTCTCTGCCTCTGCCATAATTACCTCTTTGTAAATAACCTCTTTTGCCACGACCTCCGCGGCCACCACGATACTGCTGCGATTGTTGTTGTTTTGGTGCCGATACCGGCTGATGTCGTGCACCTCCTCGCCAAGATGTTCCTCGACTTGGTCTGCTATTACCAGCACCTCTATGCCAACACGTTTTTACATAGTGTCCTGCTTTGCCACAACCATGACAAATAACTGCACTTTTTCCTTCAGCTTTAAAGGCACTTGTTTTCTTTTTGCTTATTTCACTTTTATTTTGTAGTTCCCAGAATGAGATTTTATTTTTCAAAAATTCACAGTTCCTTTCTTCTTCTTTCATAGAATCAATTAAGTCACCCACATAACTTAAAGAGTCTGGAAGTGTTCTAAGCATATAATTTAATTTTTCTTGCTCACTCACTTTTCCGCCCGCACTTTTCAGTTCATTTATAGTTTTTTCAAATTCCGAGAAAAATACACTTGTATCGTCAAAGTCTTTCAATTTAAGTCTATCTAATTTGTTTCTTATACAAATTTGCAGAGCAGTAGATTCTTTCAAATACATTTTATCAAATTTATTTATAATGCCGATCGCTGTCTCCTCATCTCCAACAAATTCCAGCTGCTCGTTTGTAATGCTACTGTAAATATAATGCATGGCCTTGACTTCCTTATCGTTCCATGTATCTTGAGATTCATCAGCTAATCTTTCTCTTTTTGCGGGCTCGTCACATTTTTTCATTTTTAAATATAACAATATTCTCTTCTTCCATAAATTATAATCACGACCGTCAAAGGCATTAACTTTTATTTCATCATCTTTCGGCATTTTCTCGGCTTGTTTATTTATACCAAAAACTGCGATGTTTATTAACAAAATGTTTATTATCACTTTTTCAATTAGTTCTTTTATTTTCCTTTTATCAAGTTTCTCCTTAACGATAACATTGATGTCGTCGATATTGTCCTTTTTATTATTTTCATCCGAATCAACCATGTGCTTAACCTCACTTTTATGGCATGTTGTAACATTTCGTTTTAATCACAAACTCTTGGTCCAACTTTAATATTTATTGATCCTGATTTGATTCGTAGTTAAGCAATAAAATAATTTTCACTTTTCACTTAACCAATTTTGCTAATTTGCAAGTAAATCGTTTTGCTTGCACTATTGAAGAGCACATGGCGAAACCACGCTCTGCTACCATGTTAAAATAAAGGATAATAAACGTATTGCTTGAATAACTAAATGGTAAATTGGAATAAACAATAAAACAAGGTTTAAGCACTGATACTCTTTTCTTTATTATTAATAAGATTGACTGGCTATCAGCCGATTTAACTTATGTGCAAGCAAACAGTTTTTATATAAACTTTCCATAATTTAATAATGAACAAGTCCGCTGGATCGTATGACGTAGCATGGCGCTACGCGCGCATATATTCGAAGCATGAATTTACCGCGTATTTTAACAGTTTAATTTAATTGGCGTTGACTTTCTTTTCACTCAGGATTTTTAAAATGTATTTGAACTATTTTAAATTCAGTTTTCAAAATTATTGAAGAATACAAGATTGAAATTGAAATTTTTATGATATTTTTTAACAAATTCTCGGCTCCTATCATGATGGTTTAAATTCCTGTAATTTTTCCGGACTTCCCGGATCGTTATACACTCTGCATTATTTGTAATATTATTATTATTATTTGACAGTATTTGCAAATAATGATTTCTTTGAAAAATTAGTTTTTTAAATAGAAATTTATAGGTAAATAAATATTTTAAGAATAAACCAGTCATGAAAAAATGATAGAAAAATGTGAATTAGGATTTCTAAAGTACATATCGAATCAATTAAAATCATTAATTTTAGGTCTTAAATCGAATGAAATACGATTCGAATTCAAACGGATTTGCATGAAATATATGTAATATATATGTTTTTTAAATAATAATATAATGTCCTAAAAAATTAAATAATAAAACTCTAAAGTTTTATTGTATACTCTATACTCTAGAGTATACTCTAACTTCAAATAGTCGACAAGCTTAGAATTTTTCGGTTTTTCTGTTAAAGATTTAACAATAAAAATAACAGTCCTTGCATTTTGAAAATTTGTTTACTGGGAGTTTTTTTATTTACATGACTCAATGAATTATTTACTAAGAATTAAATAGTAAATAAGTTTAAGCATACTAAATGAATTTCTTGAAATAAGTCCATCAAATTTTTTAATAATACATCTAAAAAATGAATGTGAACTTGTAATCTTTTTAAAAATCAGTATTTAAAACAATTAGCTTTGTATACATTTTTAATAGTATATTATGTGGCATGCACGTAAAGTATGACTTTTTAGGTAAGAATGAGGCTTTTAAGACGAGACGTCTGTGCGACGAGAGTGAGACGCAGGCAAGCCGTAGGTGAGACGAAGACGAGACGAAGGTGACGATAGCGAGCCGAAGGCGAGCTGAGTCGGACCGAAGGCGAGTCAAGTCGAACCGAAGGCGAGCCAAGTTGAACCGAAGTCGCACTGACAGCGAGTTTTGAAATCCTCATTTGAGCCTAAAAATTGCTAAAGTGCAAGCCACATACGGTATTTTTTACGCCATTGACATGAAAAAGTTCCCGTCGCATAGTCATAATTGTTTCGTGTGGGGGGGGGGTACTGCCCCGAGCCCCCGGGGGTCCAGTGCCCCCAAAGTTTGGGAACACGATGCACATTTAATAAAGCTAAATTTAGGCACTTGAAAATATATTATACCCCCCCCCCCCCCGATGCCCCCAACCCCCGCCCCACTGCTAATCATAGCATGAGTAAAGATATTATTAGTGTAAATAAGAAAAACGAAGTACCGTTTCAAAAATTTGCTTAACACGGCTTTTCTGACATTCAGATGACAACTGCCATAAAAAGACTTTTTAAGGCAGTTGTTTACCATGCAACTGCCATAAAAAGACTTTTTCATAACGCAGTCTTAAAAATGGCGTGATTCGGTTCTCTGTAGATAACCAGAAAGTTGCAGATGTAAGAACGATTCACTGTGTGACGTCAGAGTGCAAACAAGTACAGTCCAAATTGCATGTCTCCCACTTTTCTACTTTTCTTGCACGCACTGTTTGACCAACAGAACAGAGTCGAAGTCTTTAGCGTGAGTAGTACAGCTTCGAAATCTAACCTGACCGTATCACTAGCGCGGCGTGTTGACAAGTAAAAAATTGTGAGACATTCAATTTGGATTGTATTTGTGTACACTCTGACGTGACATAGTAAATCGTTCTTAATTCTGCAACTTCCTGGTTATCTATACAGAGAACCGAATCACGCTTTTTATGACTTTGTTATGAAAAGTATCGTTCGTAACTGCGTGAACAAAGCAGTCGTTTTAAAACTCGCGCAATTTTTGCAACTCGTTTCACTCGTTGCAAAAACATTGCTCTCGTTTCAGAAACGACTGCTTGTCACGCATGTTACGAAATATACTATTTAAGGCAGTTGTCTAACATGCAACTGCCATAAAAAGACTTTTTATGGCAGTGACCCCCAACTGCCCTATAAAGTTCGACTTTCCCGGCCCAAAATAGATATCATAAAGACACTTTTTCATGTCTATGGCGTAAAAAATATATTTCTAAGACTTTTTTTGGTAAATTAAAATTTTTTAAACATTTGTTATTAACAAGTTTTGTTAAATTATTTTACTCAACAATTTTCAAAGAATTAATATTTAAAATTATTGTAATTAAAAAAATTTAAAAAGTTATTTATGACTTAACTATATTCCAAGAACAAACATTTGCTGAATTTTTTAGATTGTAATATTAAAAATTTTTATCCATTTTCTTAAACATCTGAGTTATAATAATTTTCATAAAGCTAACTTGAATAATTATTATTAATATTATTATTGTAATAATGTAATGAACTTTTTTTTCTAGAACATACAGCTGGCTGCAGTAAGGATAATGTTTTAAAACTGTTTCACTGTTTCTTAATAAAAAAACATATTTTAAATACCTGAGAAATTTAATTCAACCTACTCCTTGTACAAATACTAAAAAAATGTGCCCAAATTTAATATTAATCTAATAATTTTGGTTTTCTTCTTTTTTCATTATTAAAAAAAAATTCAATTAATTTGAAATATAAACATTGAAAATGACACTTTTAACTCTTGTAATTTTCTTCACTGTCAATAAAATTAATTACATTATTAAGAATAATTATTTTTTTTTATTTGTAATTTAAAATTAATTTAAGTAATGTTGAAATTATAAAATAAGTTTTGTTAATATTGACTGCAACTGACTTTTAACGTTGGTAAGTACAATCTTAAAATTTTAATACCTGTATTAAAAAAACTGTATTGTTGTCGAATTAGTTTACGAAATTTAGTTTAATATAAGAAAATAAAATAAATATTTCTTTCTTTTTTGGAATTGAAAAGATATTTATCAATTGAAATATATAAGTTGGAAGTTTTAATTTTAAAAATAATTTCAATTATGAGAATAAAAAGACAAAAGTACTTATCAAGTTTGTAAAATGCGTTACTTTTTATTCAAAAACATATACTTTAATTTCAATATTAAATGTAAATATTGTCTTCAATTATATACTTACTTTCATTAAAAAAATAGCTTATTTATTACACATTTACATTCACTTCAATTTATTTTCAACTTTTGAATTTACCGCTGCGTCTAGTATTTTTTCTGTCGGTAATGGTGGGTCCTCTTAAACTGCTGGACTTTTCTGCCACACCGACTACAATGGTAAATAAATCGCACTTGTCACATTTCACTTTTATCACATTTTCAAAAAAATGGTGTATTTCCTGCTTAAAAACGATTTATTTGCGCGTAAGAACGTTCACTTTGTGAATGTATATGGTCAACTCCACTCATTCAACCTTCAATTCATCAAAAACAAAGCTAAGTATTTGACATAAACACAAATCATTTGGCTTAGCCTTAGTTTACGGTTCAACCGCGAAACCGAGTAGGGCGTAAGCTATCTCAAATACAATTCGCTTAACCCAATGGGAAAAATACGATTGGCGCAACATTTCTACCGGGGTTATCATGTTACCATCAGTCGGTAATACAGATTTGTTCTTTGCAGGCAGTAAACATTAGTGTTTTTCATGGTGTTAGATTAGTAAAACAGAACACTCTACAGAAACACTAATTTCTTCCTGGAGATCAAGTAGAAATCTACATTACCGACTGATGGTAACACACTGTCTTGCAAAAATGCGATACTTGGTGGTCGGTATGCTAGAAATCTGCATTACCGACAGTCGGTAAGTGGTGCAGGATCAACATAGCATAATTACTAAGTTTCTAATAATTTCAAATAACTTTTAAAAATTTGTCAGCCATGGTGGTTACGCCATTTTGAATTTTGAAAATCATTCATTATAGTGACCCCCAAAACCCCCGAGTAACAAGTTTCAAGCGATTTCCATCATTTTTTTAAAAATTCGTCCGCCATATTGAGTCCGCCATTTTGAATTTTAAAAATCTGAGTTTAGATTCGTTATCAGTGACCCTAAAAACCCCCGAGTAACAAGTTTCAAGCGTTTTTCATCATTTTTTTAAAAAATTGTCCGCCATATTGAGTCCACTCAATATTTATTTATTTAAGTTACTCGGGGGTTTTTAGGGTCACTGATAACGAATCTAAACTCAGATTTTCAAAATTCAAAATGGCGGACTCAATATGGCGGACGAATTTTTAAAAAAATGATGGAAATCGCTTGAAACTTGTTACTCGGGGGTTTTGGGGGTCACTATAATGAATGATTTTCAAAATTCAAAATGGCGTAACCACCATGGCTGACAAATTTTTAAAAGTTATTTGTAATTATTAGAAACTTAGTAATTATGCTATGTTGATCCTGCACCACTTACCGACTGTCGTTAATGCAGATTTCTAGCATACCGACCACCAAGTATCGCATTTTTGCAAGACAGTGTGTTACCATCAGTCGGTAATGTAGATTTCTACTTGATCTCCAGGAAGAAATTAGTGTTTCTGTAGAGTGTTCTGTTTTACTAATCTAACACCATGAAAAACACTAATGTTTACTGCCTGCAAAGAACAAATCTGTATTACCGACTGATGGTAACATGATAACCCCGGTAGAAACACGACTTTTCGCGGTCGGTAAAGTATAAAAATGCATTACCGATAGTCGGTAACTGGCCCAGGCCCAGCATGGCATAACTAGATTCGTTATCAGTGACCCAAAAATCCTCGAGTAACAAGTTTCAAGCGATTTCAATGAATTTTTAACATTTTGTCCGCCATATTGGATTCGTCATTTGGAATTTTGAAAATCAAATTTTAGATTTGTTATCAGTGACCCCAAAAACCCCCGAGTAACAAGTTTCAAGCGAATTTTATCATTTTTTAAAAAATTTGCCTGCTATATTGGGTCTACCATTTTGAATTTTGGAAATCGGATTTTAGATTCATAATCAGTGACCCCAAAAACCCCCGAGTGACAAGTTTTTAGCGATTTTTATCGTTTTTTTTTAAAAATTCGTCCGCTATATTGAGTCAGCCATTTTGAATTTTGGAAATTGGACTTTAGATTCGTAATCAGCAACCCCTAAAACCGTAATATATGTCGTAACCAAATTTTTTTTTCGAAAGAAACTGATATCTGCAATATTGGTTAAATATTGGTTGAATATTGTATTCCGAGGCTTCCCTCACAACAAAAGGATATCCCTAGGATATCCTCAGGATATCGGAAATAATGTCAGGATATCCTGAAAATGTCCCCAGGATATCCTCAGGATATCAAAAGGATATCCTGCGGATATCCAAGCCGCCGCAATAAGGATATTCTCAGGATATCCCTAGGATATCCCTAGGATATCCCTAGTATATCCCTAGGATATCCCTAGGATATCCCTAGGATATTCCCAGGATATCCCTAGGATATCCTGATGATATCCTTAGGATATCCCAAGGATATTTTTGAAAAAAAATTATAATAAAGTAGATATTAATTTACTTATTTATAATTTTTTATGTCCTTCCTTATATATAATAATTTAATGGTTAAACGCATCGGAAAAATCTTATGGGATACGGGGATCGAACCTACTTAACTATGATGGATGCCAAGCTTACGCGTAGCCTTAAACCTCTCGGCTACTTAGCACTTGCTATTCAAAATGCAATGAATCTTTGTTACTCTTCCGTAAAGTTTAGTGGCCTTCCTCAAAACCAAATTCAGGATATCCTCAGGACATCCTGAAATAATGTTAAAATAACCTGAAAACGTCCCTAGGATATCCCTAGGATGTCCTGAGGATATCCTAAGGATATCCCTAGGACATCCTAAGGATATCCTCAGGACATCCTCAGGATATATTTATGCTTTAACAAGGATGATGCGTATAAATACTTTATGAATATTTATAGGCTAAAAACTATGCTATTCCTTAGGCTCTAAAACATTTTGCATACTTATGGCTATTGGTCACGTGCAGGTATCTCTTAGACGCCTTGAGGGGAATTGGTATACCCCACCACTTGCTTAAATTTAGTTTCTACGGAATACCGGGAGTTTCTTCTGGGTTTTAAGTTGTAACGTATTGGGGGCATACCGTTTCTTTTCATCACGTCCATGCGCCATGTGATAAAAGCCCGTTGGTCACAGCAACAAATTACAAATTATACCTGCTATTGGTTATAGTATTCTTCTAATTGGTTTTAGTATAGTTTTTCAACAATTTGTTTAAACAATAATTTTTTTAATTACAACTTTTTATCTGATAATTTTTTAATGTTGTTTTTAATATGAAGATAGTGATAACTTGAGACATTGCTTTTTCCTCCTGATGTAGCTTATAATGATAGTTCACGAGCGTATAGCATAGTGGTTGGAACGTTGCGTTGGGCTTTAGGCCCAGGAGTTGCGAGTAGTTCGAGATCTCTTAGCGTTAAATGGATTTTGGTAAAAATACACAACCTGTTTGTTAAATTTACGTACAATTACCTGTGTGGGTAGTTGTGAGTTACCAAAAAGCTTGTGTATTTTTATCTAAATATCATTGGGTATTTGTTTAAAAGGCTTTAGGTAAAATTACTGAAAATCTTGTGCTCTTTAATCCATAAAATCTTTGGGTTTTTTGGTTCCAAAACATTATAGGTAAAATTACCCAAGTAATTTCTTTCAGTGATAGTGTAGCTCGCCAACACAAAGGTACCCTTGTACAAAAAAGTTATATTTGGTTATTAATTTGCATAAGTATAAGATATTTTAAAATTTCTAACGTGTGGTAATCTAAATTCCATGTGTCAAACTTGTGGAAACATCTGAGTATTTGTGGATCTATAGATTATTGATTTTCATGAACACAATTACAATTATCAAAATATTGTAGATATATAACAATAATGTGAATTGTTATCCCTTGCAAAAAAGTAGTACTGGATTCAGTACTGGGAAGAAGTACTGGGTTAAGTACTGTAAAATCAGTACTTTTTCGCGCAATATAATTTTTTAAGCACAATAACACATTTTTTCTCAAATTTTAGTGGAATTGTGATTTTGCGTTCAATGTATTCCTCTCTATTTAATTTACAACAAAAAACTATTGCGCAGCCGTAGCACCCATACAAACTTAGTGCGCAGCATGAAAAAATTATTAACAATCCATGGTGAAAAAAGTACTGACTTTCCAGTACTGAACCCAGTACTTGTCTCAGTACTGAACCCAGTACTTCTTCCCAGTCCTTAACCCAGAACTAAATCCAGTGCTTCTTTTTGTAAGGGATAAAGACTACCACTTTTGTACAAATCAATTATTGACATTTTTAATATTTTAATATTTTTAATCAGTGGATATTTTTATTATTATTTTCATAAACAGTGCATTAAAATATGTAATTATACATAATTTCAATAAAATTTAAATTTTGTGCTTTTCGGAATTTCAAGCCAAAAAAGCTGTCCTGGTTTAAGAAACAACATTTTTCTTTCTAAATTTGAAGAAATGAATATTTACTTATTCAGAAGTCAAAAGTGTTACACTTTTTAATAAGTGTATACATGTACACTTCCAAATAAGTGACATTTCTCTCTAAATAAGGGGCTGTTCAAGTATTACGTGAGCATATTTTAAGAGGTTTTTGGCCCCCTCCCCTCCCTCATGTCAGCATTTTTCAATGGATGAAAAAATAATTTTGTATGGAGAGTCAGCATTTTGGAACCCCCTTCCCCCTCCTTGATGCTTAAATAATACTTAAATTATTAAGTGGCCCCTAAGTGATATTTTCACTTATTTTAAGTGCATATACACCAGACCCGTAGTGAGCTTTTCTGGCGCCCGAGTCAAACTTAAAAATTTTCGCCCCCCTCCCCTACTCATTTATAAAAAATTTTGCAACCTTGGTTTTATTTGATTTAATTTTACATTGCTAATTTTTTTTTTTTTTTGCAAATGTATTTATACTTTATAGAGAAAAATTGATAGACTTATTCACCCACTTTTTTTATTTTTAAACATTTTGCTTCCTCATTGAAGAAGCTTTGTGATCGTTAAAATTTTTGAGTTTTAAAAATAACACAGCCCCACAAAAAAAAAGTGTCATGTACTTTTGACCGGAATACCTTAGCCCTATGTATTTTGACGCGCTGAACACGAATCCGAAGTCCATTTTGCTCCATCACGTCAGGATTTTTTTCTAACCTCAAAAAACATGTCGGATTTTGAGAGGTAGGCGATTTTTTAAAAAAATTTATGGATTTACTTCAAACTTGGTATCTGGGGGTTTTTTGGGTCGCTGATTACGAATCTGAAGTTAGATTTTCAAAATTCAAAATGGCGGATCCAATATGGCGGACGAATTTTTAAAAAATTTGAAGATTTATCAGGAATAAGATGCAGAATGGAACAATGTACTTTCTTATTTGGCTTCTGCACCAAACATATCCAATCTGTTACCAAGGAATATTTTATGATAAAATTGTAATAGAAGTCATATTTGAAAATGTGAGAAACTCGCTTCGAAATCACACTCAGCAACTTAAAAACCTGAAGATACCAAATTTCATAAAAATTTCGAAAATATGACGTCAGATTCGCAATCAGCGACCCAAAAAACCCCCAGATACCAAGTTTGAAGTAAATCTTCAAATTTTTTCAAAATTCGTCCGCCATATTGGATCCGCCATTTTGAATTTTGAAAATCTAACTTCAGATTCGTAATCAGCGACCCAAAAAACCCCCAGATACCAAGTTTGAAGTAAATCCATAAATTTTTTTAAAAAATCGCCTACCTCTCAAAATTCGACATGTTTTTTGAAGTTAGAAAAAAATCCTGACGTGATGGAGCAAAATGGACTTCGGATTCGTGTTCAGCGCGTCAAAATACATAGGGCTAGGGTATTCCGGTCAAAAGTACATGACACTTTTTTTTTTGTGGGGCTGTGTAATCTAAATCGACTTATGTTTATCTGAAAAGCCCAAATTTTCATGTTTAAAAAAAAGATCGGATATTTTTAAGCACCATTTTCACAAAAAGATATCGTTTCTTAACAAAATTTTTTTTCACACTTAAAATACAACTTAACAAATAAAAAATCATATTGTTTCAAAACGAATCGATTGACCTATATAAAGTCTATAATGGACCGGAAATTCGCATAATAATAAATCATGAGTTTTCATTTTTTTTTTCATTTAAAATTCTTTTTCTTTTTACACCTTCTCCAATTTTTTTTTTATAATCATAGATCCTTTGGACAAAATATTCTATATGTAAAAATGGATCAATTTAATTATGTATAAAGTACACATTTTATTCTCAATTTGAAGAAATAATGGGGATTTTTAATTTTTAATAAAATTTTAATTTTGACGTCTTTAATATAACTACTCTAATTGGCATTTTTAAGTAATGATTCCTTTATAAAAATTTTAAAAAATGTTTTACAATGAAAAACGAATTTAGCTTCCTTTTTGAGAAAGCAAATATTTTTTTTACATAAAAGCGAAATCTTCAGAAATGAACATAATTTTCACATAGTTTTGTAATTGCTTCATATCTTCATAGTTCATATCTTCACATTTTTATCAAGTTATTCGTTCTTTCATCATATTTTTTATTCTTTAAGCTTTTAATTAATTTAATATTTTTAACTTTTTATCTTATAGCTTAAAATTTTTATGTTCTGTAGGTTTTCCAATGTTCATCATAATTTCTTAATCTTTATAATTTTTTACAGAATTTCATCTATTATTTGTTAAATGTAAATTTGCTACTAAATTTTTATCAATTTGCAAGGAAAATAAAAATGATAATTCGCTAGACACCCTGTAAATTTCTTTAAATTTTACATGTTGAAAAAGGTTAATTTTTTAAGTAATTGGATTTTCAAAATTATTACGTATTTTAAATTAATTATCTTTATAAAAGGGAATAAAAATTATATGACCTTTAAGTTCTGAACGTTTAAATCAACGAAATTATTATTTTAATATTTTACAAATTCAAATTTGACCAAAAATAAAGTTTTGCTTACCAAAAAAATGATTTTGATATTTTAAGAATTAAATTCTTCTTTTATATTTTGCGTTGCAAAAGTTATTCTTGAAAATATTTCCATGTAACAAAAATTTCGTTTAAATGAACGTTCAGAACTTCAGGGACATAAATTATTATTTTAAATTTTTATTCAATTCTCTAAAAGAAAAATATAGGTACTAGGTATTTATTTCATTTTTTCATTATTTATTAAATTCTACATTTCAAAAGGAATAAATTTTTTATTTAATATTTTAATTAATTAATATTAAAACAAATTTATAATTTTATATTCGATTTAGCTCCTAGTTTTGTTCTAGGATTAGATTTAATTAAATACTTTTGTATGAAAGGGCATTGCCCGTTAAATTGAAATAAATAAATAAATAAATAATTGAATTGAATTCTATTTAAATCTTTCTATGGAGCATTATTCCTGAACTACCCCAGTCAAAAATTAGAATATCCTATAACTTTAGTGAATTGTTGCCCTACATGATAATATCAAATCTCTGCAATATTAGCTCTTTTGAAAAAAATTTGTATGAAGTAGAGAGGGTTGAAGTTTTGACTTTTTGAATGACACCGTCATTTTCAAGTTCGTATAATTATGGAACAACTTAATAGATTTTAATTTATATATAGTGAATTTTAAAGCTTTTTTCATGCACTTTTTAAATAAAGAATAATTTAAAAAAAAAATTTTAACCCTTCATTTTTCCAAATTAAGTTTTATTTTTCACTTTTGAGGTCTTTCGGCGGTTTTTGGATTTTTTTTATCTTTTTCAATCGAAAGCTGAGATTTTTTCCAACGAAATACGTAAAACTGGAAATGGGCCAATAATGGGTTTTCAAGAGAATGTTAAAAAAACCTACTTTTTTGCTTATTTTTTACATTTTCTCGAAAACCCATTATTGGCCCATTTCCATTTTTACATATTTCGTTAGAAAAAATCTCAGCTTTCGATTGAAAAAAATTAAAAAAATCCAAAAACCGCCGAAAAACCTCAAAAGTGAAAAATAAGACTTAATTTTGAAAAAAGAAGGGTTACAATCTTTTTTTAAAATTATTTTTTATTTAAAAAGTACTTGAAAAAAGCTTTTAAATTCACTATATATAAATTAAAATCTATTAAGTTGTTACATAATTATATGAACTCGAAAATGACGGTGTCACTCAAAAAGTCAAAACTTCAACCCCCTCTACTTTATACAAATTTTTTTCAAAAAAGCTAATATTGCGGGGATTTGATATTATCAAGTAGGGCAAAAATTTACCAAAGTTATAGGACATTCTAATTTTTGACTGGGGCAGTTCAGAAATAATGCCCCCTATGTACTTTAATTTCTTTTAAATAATTGATTTGTATTATCGAGCATTTAGCAGGGACTTTTACGAAATGTGACTTTTGTTTTGTTTTAAAATTAATACTATTGCAGTTCCCGTGTGGAAAAGTTCCCAGTATTTCCCAGTTTGTAAGTGGGCGCCAGTTGGGGCCTACCTAGCCCAGGTGGGCCCCAACTGGCGCCCACTTACACTGCGAAATACTCGGAACTTTCCACACGGGTTGAAACGCAAAGTGGGGTAAGTCATAATGTATAAAATTCTTCTTTTGGTGCAAATGATATGTTAATTTTTATGGCTCCCAACTACAAAAACATTTTTTTTTTTGATAATTTAAAAATTATTATTCTGTTTTAATTTCGTTAAATTTTGGCGCCCCCATGCGGTTGCGCCAGCAGCAAGCGCCTCAGTCACCTAACTCTCAATACGGCACTAGCTAGTAATTCTGTTTGTGCTGGGTATATCCTGAGGATGTCCTGAGGATGTCCTGAGGATGTCCTGAGGATGTCCTGAGGATGTCCTGAGCATGTCCTGAGGATGTCCTGAGGATGTCCTGAGGATGTCCTGAGGATGTCCTGAGCATGTCCTGAGCATGTCCTGAGGATGTCCTGAGGATGTCCTGAGGATGTCCTGAGGATGTCCTGAGGATATCCTCAGGACATCCTGGGGATATCCTGAGGATATCCTCAGGATATCCTCAGGATATCTTAAATTTCATTTTATGAATATCCATGGGATATCCCTAGGATATCCCCAGGATATCGGCGGATATCCTTAGGATATCCCTAGGATATCCAAACCGCCGCTTTTAGGATATCCTGAAAATATCCTTGGATATCCCTGGGATATCCCACGGATATCCACGGGACATTTTTAGGATATCCCGGGATATCCGGTGCTGTGAGGGTTGGCATTGGTTTCTACACTCCCAGCCTTGGCCCAATATAAATGCCAATATTGGACCAATATTTAGCCAATCGTGAGCCTTGGCAATTTCCCATTGGGAAGCCAAATACTTTCTTTTTTAGTGGGACCTACTTTGAAAGTGACATATTTACATTCGTAAGGTAATATTCATCTTTGAATGTGATATATCAGTATTGAAAGAGGTAAAATTACAAATCTTTTGGTACTTTTACAAACCAAAATGTATTAACCCCATACTTAAAGAAGTAATATTACCAAAAGATTAGTACGGACATTAACATGCGAGTGTAATATTTTTTTTGGATTTTTTTCAGTGTAGAGACGAGTAGCGACGAGTAGAGACGAATAACGCGAGTCAACACGAGTAACCCTTACAAAAAAGAAGTACTGGGTTTAGCACTGGGTTTAGTACTGGGTTCAGTACTGGGTTTAGTACTGGGTTTAGTACTGGGTTCAGTACTGGGTTTAGTACTGGGTTCAGTATAGGAAAACCAGTACTTTTTTCGCCATGCACTGTTGAAAATGTGTTCACGTTGCGCACTAAGTTTCTATGGGTCCTACGGCTGAGCAGTAGTTTTTGTTGTAATTTAAATAGAGAGGAATACATTGAACGCAAAATCACAGTTCCAATGAAATTTAAAGAAAAATTTGTTATTGTGCTTACAAAATTATATTGCGCGAAAAAGTACTGGTTTCCCAGTACTTAACCCAGTACTGACCCCAGTACTGAACACAGTACTTATCCCAGTACTGAACCCAGTACTGAACCCAGTACTTCTTCCCAGTACTACTTTTTTCTAAAGGAAGACCCGACTAAGATTATCTAAAACATGGAACGACAAATCTATTCGAGAGTGGTTAGCCCCTCGTCTGACTCGAAACGAAAGTCGATGGGAGTTTCGTTCCGTTACTCCGACACAAAACAAAAGTCGACCGGACTTTCGTTTAGTGACTGCGATACAAAACAAAAGTCGACAGGACTTTCGTTTCGTGACAGAGTCCCCAAACGAAACGAAAATGGTAGTTCGAATTACGTATCGTATCGAATCACAAAACAATAGACGACCGCGACGATACCATAGACAAATTGTACCGTGGATTGTCACATCACACTACATTCGTCTTGAAAGTGGAGAATGTTTTAAATAATCAAATTTAACGTTATAAATTTTTTAAAAAATTAATTGTTTATACAAATTGTTACTAACATTTGAAAAAATATTAACATTTTTATCAGAAATCGATGAAGTCACTTATATGTGACATTTTCAATAGTTTAAATTTATTCTTATAAATAAATAATAAACAAAAATTAAGTTTCTTTATAGGGTATCCCAAAAATACATGGGAAAAACAAAAAGTTGTAAGAAAAACTGTTTCGTAAAATTGATATAAAAATATAAAATCCATGAAAATTAATATTTTTTGATCTTATAACGCTGTTTCTCTGAAGGAGAGTTTTAAGAATAAGATCTAATAATTTATTTAACAATTTTTAATTACTAACTATTTTTTAAAGAGCCCTCAAAAACCCCCATAAAATAAAAGAAAGAGAAAGATCATTAAAAACTATTTATTAAAACTTTTTACAATATTTACCAAAATTACGTTTAATTATATGCAAAATAAATAAACTAACAATTGTTGCATGTGTTTTTTTACATTTTTTTAATCTAATTAATTTTGTTTATTTGCAACTTTTCATCTAATAGAGCTATAGAGTTGTAACTTTTTGTTAATTTTGCAACTTTTCAAGCATAGTAAAGCTTTGTACTAATTGTAAAGTAAAATTGACAATTATAAAGTTGTTTAAACAAATTAATATTATTATAAAGATGTTAAAATGTTTCGACTTATGACTAATAAATTTTGTTATTAATGAATTGTACTGTTACAAATGAATATTGTTTATTTACAACTTTTCTTCTAATAAAGCTAGAAAGTTATAACTAATTCTTAACTTTACATGATTTTATGTTTGGAAAGTGAATAATATAGGTACCTACACTGCAAAAACTGGTGTCTTAAATTGTTCAAAAATGTTTTAAAATGAGACATTTTTCGTGTCTTAGACAACAAAAGTATCTTAATTTAAAACATATTTGGCCAATTTAAGACACCATGTTTTTGCAGTCTATGTATTTACCGTAAGGTAGCAGTAGATAAGCTGGGGGGCTTCTGCATAGAAAAGTGTTAGTGCATATATGTGTGAGGTAAACACGTGTGTGTGTGCATTTGTGTGACTTCCTATAGGTGGGTGTTACGTCATCAGAAAGGAATTTGAAGGTCAACCATTGACAAGTTTCAAAGTGTGTCTTAAGGCGCAGTCCCATGATGTGGAATAGTAAAATAGTCGAATAGATTTCAGCCAATCAAAATTTAGTCTCTAGCAGAAAACATTACTTTACCGCTAGAGAATAAATTTTGATTGGATGAAATCTGTTCCACTTTTCTACTATTTCACATCATGGGACTGCGCCCTTAGATCATCAGAAAGGAATTTGAAAGGTCAACTCTTGACGAGTTACAACGTGTATTTTCTCTTTCTTTCATATATTAAGATAATGCTTTCCGATTTCTAAGAATTTGTCAATTGTTTATGATAATTTATTGCTTTTGTTTGTTAAGAATTATTTTTAATCGTGAGAAAGAATAAGTCTAATTAGAATAAAGAAATTAAAAGAGGTGTTCCGCAATCATGATTTCCGGTCCCAGATTCCATTGAAGGTTTGTTTTGACTATCTTATTCTTATAGTACATTCCAGAGAGGACTTTTTTATCACATGAATTTTGTCAGCTTTTGTTTAAGAAAAGTATTATTTATTACTTTTGCATAGTTTCAACGTGCATAATCTTACTTCATCAGAAAGAAATTTGCAAGGTCAACCCTTGACAAGTTTCAACGTGTATTTTCTCTCATATATTTAGATGATGGTTTGTTTGATTTCTAAGAATTTGTCAAGAGTATAATTTATTTATTTTTTAGCATTGTTTATTAAAATATCGGTTATTTAAGAGATTTTATTCTTATGGTACATTCCAAAGCATTATTAAACATTCCATAGATTTTTGGTTGAGGGAAAGAATTTGACTAAGATAGCAAATAATTAGATAGAAAAGGATAGAAAAGGATAAAGCATTTTCATCATAGGGATTGACAAGGCCAGAAAATTAAATAGAAAATGAAGAATTGAAAATTTAGACATAAACCCACGAAAACTCGAGAAAAAGACTTATTGTGAAAAACTTAAAACTTTAACAAATTACCTAAACATAAAACATGAATAGTAATCAACCTAAAATTTAAATCATAACGCTCAATAAGACTCAAATTCAAAGCATAAGAATCAAAACACATAAAGACATGAGATATAAACTTCAAACATAAGTCTAAATCTCTAAATAATCTTCTATTATATTAATACGATACCGAGAAAACTTCGTTCATCGTCGTACACACTTCAAAGTTCACCTACTTTTTTAAATAGGCAACTTACAAGAATGTTCATTTTATCATGTAATTACAGTTTGTAACAATGCGCACTGGCTCTATGCGCTATTCGTGTCAAGCATGTAACAGTTAACATTTTTTTTTCAGAGAAGTAAATCAAGACATTATCATTAACCAGGTACGAGACAGTAAGGAAAGCGAAATTGCAACAAATTATAGCGATAGTGACCAATTTTAAAAATTTGAAAAATATGATTGGAATATTTAAAAATATTTTAATTTTTAAAGTTACGTTAAAGAAAAGGTTCTATTTATATAAGTCTAGAAAAGATTGTTAAATATAATTACTCTATATTACAAATTAAAAATAAAAAAACAAAAATTGTTTACTAAGTGTAAATAATTTCTATGCAAAAAATGTTCACGTACACTTTTGCACAATCAAATGCTTATCTGCAGATTTGTTTGTTAATACAAAAAATATTCTGTAGAACTATAAAGTCAAATCCATCTGTATATGTATACGATAAATTTTAACAAAACTCGTCCGTCATATTCGATCCGCCATTTTGTAATTTTAATAACCGACTTTATATTCGGAATCAGCGAACCGAAAAACACTCGACTAATGAGTTTCGCGTTAATCCAACAAATTTTTATAAAACTCGTATGACATATTGGATCCGCCATTTTGTATTTTTAATAACTGACTTCAGGTTCAAAATCAGCGACCCCAAAAACCCCCGACTAATGAGTTTCAAGTGAATCCGATGAATTTTTACAAAACTTGTCCGCCATATTGTATCCGACATTTTTTTTTAATAACTAACTTCATATTCGGAATCAGCGAACCCAAAACCCCCCGAGTAACGAGTTTTAAGTCAACCAGATAAATTTTTATAAAACTCGTCCGATATATTGGATCCGCCATTTTGTATTTTCAATAACTGACTCCAGATTCGAAGTCAGCGACCTTAAAAAACCGCGAGTAACGAGTTACAAGTAAATCCGATAAATTTTTACAAAACTCGTATGACATATTGGATCCACCATTTTGTATTTTTAATAACTGACTTCAGATTCAAAATCAGCGACCCTAAAAACCCCCGAGTAACGAGTTTCAAGTGAATCCGATGAATTTTTACAAAACTCGTCGTACGCCATATGTAAACAAACAATGATTGTTGAACAATTTCAATATAAACTGACATTAAAAAACATGTTAGCAAAAAAGTTTATTCCAATGTTTAAAACAAATAATTTTGAAGACTAAATTGTACGCACAATATTTTACAAGTGGAGAAAAACAAAATTTTAATTTTACTTGGACTTAAAAAAAAAAAAAAACTGTTAAATAATAATTGTACTTTTGCGGAAGTGTACTTACAATGATACAGTGTTACGCATGCGCAATAATAAAACAGATTTCTACTTAATAAATGCGCAGTAGAAATCTGTTTTATTATTGCGCATGCGTAACACTGTATCATTGTAAGTACACTTCCGCAACAGTACAATTATTATTTAACAGTTTTTTTTTTTTTTTAAGTCCAAGTAAAATTAAAATTTTGTTTTTCTCCACTTGTAAAATATTGTGCGTACAATTTAGTCTTCAAAATTATTTGTTTTAAACATTGGATTAAACTTTTTTGCTAACATGTTTTTTAATGTCAGTTTATATTGAAATTGTTCAACAATCATTGTTTGTTTAGATTTTTACCACTGCGCATGCCTAACGTTTGTAGAATCCTACAGCGCATGTGTAATGTTAGTAGAAAGCTAATGCGCATGTGTTAAATAGACTAAATCCTACGCTCATTTTTTTATAGTTTTTTATGATTATTTTTCTATTTTTTATCCTACTTTAAGTATTTTTTTTACATTTTAAAATAATTGGTTTAGAAATAATACATTTTTTAATTTTTTTTGTGTAAACCCATTGTTTTTAAGTTTTATGTAACAAATTCTTTGTGAAGCATATCTTGCTTTTTAAACCCTTCCAATGTTACAAAAAAGAAAACATTTTGTAATTGCTAATAAATATTTATTTAAAATAAATATACTTTTATTTCGTTGAAATACAAATTTTATGAATAATAGACTAGTAATTCAATTAACTGAATAAAATAAATTATATTTAATATAATTACATTTTTTTTAAGATAACGAGTTGGAATTTTTAATTATTGTCACTGCTTAATAAAGTAATCTATTATTCTTTTAATTAAAATTTTTAAACGAACAACGAAATTTTTTCATTAAAAAAGGTGTTTAAACAAATTTGATTTGGTATTTTAAAAAAATTCCTATATCTAAATTTAGATATTCAAGAGCTTAATAAATCATCTAAATTTTATTAAAATCTATTACAGCGTTTTCGAGATATCCTGGCGACAAAAAAACGCTATACACACACATACATACATCTAGACATTTGCTTAAAAATGAAAATTTACGCTTTCTAGATGAAAATGAGTCGATTTAGACTATTTTTGGAAAATTGAAAATCTTAACGATCACAAAGCTGATGAGGAAGCAAACATTATTCGAACATAGAAACATAACGGAAATAATTTCAGATTCGAAAATTTAATTTAAAAAAGAAAATGTAAATTCATTAAGATTCTTTATATTTTTCCTATGATCTAATTACAAAAATAGTTCAGAATATCAAGCTTCAAATTTCCAGACGCAATAGTAAGATAACGGTACCTATACGCGATCAGTACCTGTAATCGATCAGTGATAGTTTAATTAGACAACATTAATTATTAGTTTAATAATATTAATGTCAATTACTACATTAAATATTACAAGATTTATTTTTACCAATATAATCAAGCAATAAATTAATTTATGTCTAATTGAATCATAACTGCTCAACTATAGGTACTGATTAAGTACAGGTACCGTTATGTTACGAAAAATGAGTAAAAGGACACCATTTTTTCGAAACAATCGTTTTTCTTCTTTAACAAAAATATAACTGTAACCTTTAACCACATACTTTACATTTTTTTTAACTTGAAAAAATGTATGATTTTCCCTAATATTTCATTAAATAAAAACTTTTTATGCATAATTGTGACTTTATTACACATCTTGGATCATCCACAATTCCAAAAAATACGGAAATAAGCCTCATTCTAAAAAAAAGTAGACTTCAACAATCAATAATATGAACCCATTGACATTTTTTAGCAATAGTCAAACAAATACACAAAGATTTCAAAAACTTTTTCATTTTTTATTTTTAATTGTTTGCTTCTATTTGCTTCCGCGTACAGAAATGAAGCTAAATAATCAATAATAATTTATATTAAATAACAAATTCTGTAAAATATTTCAATTGGTCATCTCTCTCGCATTGCCATTTCCACAGGACTGACCCTATTAAAATGTATTTTAAATTTCCTGACATTCAAAAAGAAATATATTTTATTTCAATTCTACATTTACATTTTTTTAATTTTTAAGTGCTGCTATTTGATTGGAAAATACTTTATTCTAATCTGTTTCATTAGCAAATATCCAATTCAAAATAAATTAAAATAATTAATATGATTATTAATTTTTAAAAAATTTCATAATAATAAAATATGACAATAAACATTATTAGAATATAAAAAATTGTAAAAAAATATTACAAATTCAATTAACAATAAGTTCACCAACATTTTATAAAATGTCTACATCAATAAGCAATCAATGAAATAATAATCACCGAGCGAGCGTTAGCGAGCGAGGTTAATAACGCTAGTAAAATTATTAACATAAAACTCAACAACTTAACTCAACCATTAAGATTCAAAACATAAGCACAATATGTAACCCATCAAACAAAATGACCTTATACATAAAACAAGACATGACATAAAATACTTAAAAGATAAACCTTAACCCATTAACGCCCAGACGGACGAAAAATTTCTGTTGACTTTGAGGACCTCCCTTTTAAAAAAAATGCCTACAAAAAAATTAGCACTTATCATTTTTAACGTAAAATTTACTCCTCTTTTAGATTCTGAAGTTAAAATTTGTTTATAACAAATCGTTAAAAAGTTATAAACAATTTTTTGCAAAAAAACACGATTTTTTGAGAAAAAATTTTCATTTTAGACATATTTTCACCGGAAAAAAGCAAGTAGATGCTCTCAAAAGCTCAAAATATCGCGTCCATGGACCCCCAGCTATAAGACCCTGAAGCAAAAAAATTTTTTTTTCAAAATGGCGGACGCCAATATGGCGGCTAAAACTAAAAAAATGGCTCAGATATGAAACAGGGTGCTCCAACTTTTTCATGTGACTGAAATCGCCTAAAACTCTTTATACGGGGGTTTTTGGGGTCGCTGATTACGAATATGATGTCAGTTTTTAAAAATTCAAAATGGCTGATCCAATATGGCGGACGAATTTTTAAAAAAATTTTGGATTCACTTGAAACTCTCCACTCATGGGTTTTTGGGGTCGCTGATTACGAATATGATGTCAGTTTTTAAAAATTCAAAATGGCAGATCCAATATGGCGGACGAATTTTTAAAAAAATTTTGGATTCACTTGAAACTCTCCACTCAGGGGTTTTTGGGGTCGCTGATTACGAATATGATGTCAGTTTTTAAAAATTCAAAATGGCGGATCCAATATGGCGGACGAGTTTTTAAAAAAATTTTGGATTCACTTGAAACTCTCCACTCAGGGGTTTTTGGGGTCGCTGATTACGAATATGATGTCAGTTTTTAAAAATTTAAAATGGAGTTGGCAAATTTTTTAAGTCTTATTATTTTTTTTGGTTATTTTTGTTTATTTGACGCTGATTTATTTGCTGTGGTGCTGTATAACTTTTAACTATGCTCACAACTAAGACGGTTTTGCGCTTGTTGTTTCCGCTAAGATCTGGCATTTCGAAGTCGGCGCATTACTAGTTTTGCAGAAAATGCAATGGCATGCAGTTATTACTGCTGTACTGCTTGTTGGCATTGTGCCAGAATTTGCTTGCAGCTCTGGCTATTGTTACTGAGCCAGCATTTGCTTCCACCACTGGTTGTCCTTACTGTGCCAGCGTTGCTTGCAGCTCTGATTATTGTTACTGCGCCAGCATTTGCTTCTACCACTGGTTGTCCCCTTACAAAAAAGGAGTATTAGAATGAGTATTGAATAATGAGTACTGCAGTGAGTATTGCAATGAGTATTGCAATGAGTACTGCATGAGTACTGTAATGAGTACTGCAATGAGTATTGGAAATTCCAGTACTTTTTTCGCCACATGTATTTTTTAAGTACAGTAAACAATTTTTTTTAAAACTATAATGAAATTGTGATTTTGCGTTCCATGTATTTCTGTATATTTAGTTTACAACAAAAAAAGTAGTGCGCAGACGTAGGAGCCGTAGAAACTTAGTGCGCAACATATTATATTTTCAACAATGTTTGGCGAAAAAAGTACTGGAATTTTCAATACTCATTGCAGTACTCATTGCAATACTCATTGCAATACTCACTGCAGTACTCATTATTCAATACTCATTCTAATACTCTTTTTTTGTAAGGGTCGTTACTGTGTCAGCGTTGCTTGCAGCTCTGGTTATTGTTACTGTGCCAGCGTTGCTTGCAGCTCTGATTATTGTTACTGCGCCAGCATTTGCTTCAACCACTGGTTGTCGTTACTGTGTCAGCGTTGCTTGCAGCTCTGGTTATTGTTACTGTGCCAGCATTGCTTGCAGCTCTGGTTATTGTTACTGCCGAAGCATTTGCTTCCACCACTGGTTGTCGTTACTGTGCCAGCGTTGCTTGCAGCTCTTGTTATTGTTACTGCGCTAGCATTTGCTTCTACCACTGGTTGTTGTTACTGTGTCAGCATTTGCGTGCAGCTCAGGTTGTCGTAACTGTGCCAGCATTCGTTTGCAGCACTAGTTGTCGTCATTGTGCCAACATTCACGTGCACCACTGGTTGTCTGCACTGCGCCAGCATTCTTTTATTACTGGGTCGATTTTAAAAATGTCAACAAAGCGTAAGTCGAAACGGCAGAAAGTTGTAAATGACGCCGAGAGTTTCGAAGTTGAAGAACATGACGAACACCTAGATGTGCTAATGCTACCAAACTCGAATGATTCTGGCGAATCTGATTGTGAATCTGATTCAGATGATGATGCTATTCATGAAGAGCTAGAAAATTCGCTTAAGAATGAATGTGCCGATTTACCGCAAAATTCATACCAGACGATTCGAGAAAATTATACTTCAAATCAATCGAAGTTGGAGCCAGATCATATTTTTGAATGGGTTGATGGTGAACAGAAGTATGATCCTCAGTATAAAAATGAAACTTTTATACCTGATAGCGTTGCAAAAAAAATTCGGTCATCCTCGTCAACTGAACTATTTGAATTTTTCTTTTCCAAGGAGCTAAAAGAATTCATATTAGACGCAACACGTCTGAATGATTGTCAAATTTCGTTGACTGAATTAGACAAATTTCTTGGAATAATTATTTTGTCTATTTTCAACGAAAGGAAATCTCAACGAGATTATTGGTCTCAGAATCATCTTCTAGGTTGTGAAGCTGTAGCTGGAGCTATGAGTCGCAACAAGTTTGAAGATATCAAGTCCAAGCTAAAGCTATCCAAACCTGAAGATGAAAATGCTGATGATAGAGCTTGGCGAGTGAGAGGTCCTTTGGAGATTTTTAAGAAAAATGCGAGGCAGTTTGGGTATTTTTCATCAGCTTTGTCAGTTGACGAAATGATGGTAAAGTTTCGGGGAAGAACTATTTTGAAGCAGTTTATAAGAAACAAGCCTGTCCGTTTCGGTATCAAAATGTGGGCTCTTTGTAGTTCCGAAGGATTTTTATTCGATTGTGACATTTATTGTGGCAAGAATTCAAAAAGTTTTTTTTTTGGCAATGAAGAAAAGCTAAATAAATGTGCTTTAGGTAGCTGCATTGTCGTTGGTCTTCTCCAAAACCTTCTTTCTTCAGTTGTACCCAGAAATGTAGTAAAATATCACGTATATTTTGACAACTTTTTTACAAGTCCAGATTTACTGGTTCATCTGAAGAAAGTTGGTTTGCGGGCAACAGGGACAGTCAGAGCTAATCGAATTCAAGTAAAAAATCCGATTACGGAAAAGGATCCAAGAGGGACATTTATTGCCAAGCATGACAAATGCAGTGGTGTCAATTATGTCACAGTAAAAGATTTGAAAGTAGTGTCTATACTGTCAACACTGATAGGTGTTACACCAATTAGTTCAGTCAAAAGATATTCTTCGGAGACAAAGAGCAAAGTTGATATAGCATTTCCTAATGCTTTTACAACCTACAACAAGTTTATGGGCGGAGTAGACTTGCACGACGCACATTGCAGCAATTTGATGCCATGCATAAGGTCGAAGAAATGGACTTGGGTTATACTTATGAGACTCGTTCAAGCATCAATTGCAAATGCAACTGTTCTAAGAAACTTAGTTGTCCAAGAAAAAAATAGGTACTAAAGACATGGCTCTACAGATTGCAGAAGCATATCTAAAAAAATCTGAATCCATCAAAAACCACAAAGTTCAAAGAGTTGAACAAAAGAAAAACTGCTCTAATTTCTCCAAGTGCACCTTTAGAACGCAACGAAAGTGCGTGTAGTGTGATGCATATTTATGCGTTTCCTGCTTTCAGGATTTTCACACCTAAAATGTAAAAATGTAAAAAATATTAAAACAAAAAAAAAACAAAAAAAAAATAAAATGAAAAACGAAAAAAACAAAAAAAAATAAAATAAAAAACGAAAAAAAAAAAAGACTCTTTATTGTCCACCTCCTCGCGGTAAGAGTCGGGCAACGGCGAATTATTCGACGGCAAACGGACCAAAAAATTCTTATTCATTGTATAATACTTATTGAAATTCAAACAATTTGACTCTGCTATTTTGTATTTTCAAGAATTGCCATCAGATTTGCAATTAGCGACCCAAAAAACCCCCGAATAGAGAGTTTCAAGTAAATCCAATAATTTTTTACAAAACTCGTCCGCCATATTGGATCCGCCATTTTGAATTTTTAAAAACTGACATCATATTCGTAATCAGCGACCCCAAAAAGCCCTGAGTGGAGAGTTTCAAGTGAATCCAAATTTTTTTTAAAAATTCGTCCGCCATATTGGATCCGCCATTTTGAATTTTTAAAAACTGACATCATATTCGTAATCAGCGACCCCAAAAACCCCTGAGTGGAGAGTTTCAAGTGAATCCAAAATTTTTTTAAAAATTCGTCCGCCATATTGGATCCGCCATTTTGAATTTTTAAAAACTGACATCATATTCGTAATCAGCGACCCCAAAAACCCATGAGTGGAGAGTTTCAAGTGAATCCAAAATTTTTTTAAAAATTCGTCCGCCATATTGGATCAGCCATTTTGAATTTTTAAAAACTGACATCATATTCGTAATCAGCGACCCCAAAAACCCCCGTATAAAGAGTTTTAGGCGATTTCAGTCACATGAAAAAGTTGGAGCACCCTGTTTCATATCTGAGCCATTTTTTTAGTTTTAGCCGCCATATTGGCGTCCGCCATTTTGAAAAAAAAATTTTTTTGCTTCAGGGTCTTATAGCTGGGGGTCCATGGACGCGATATTTTGAGCTTTTGAGAGCATCTACTTGCTTTTTTCCGGTGAAAATATGTCTAAAATGAAAATTTTTTCTCAAAAAATCGTGTTTTTTTGCAAAAAATTGTTTATAACTTTTTAACGATTTGTTATAAACAAATTTTAACTTCAGAATCTAAAAGAGGAGTAAATTTTACGTTAAAAATGATAAGTGCTAATTTTTTTGTAGGCATTTTTTTTAAAAGGGAGGTCCTCAAAGTCAACAGAAATTTTTCGTCCGTCTGGGCGTTAATGGGTTAAGACATAAGACTATTGATGAAAAATTAAGCAATAAATCTCAAAACTTAAGACTCAAAACATAAGACACAAGATGTAATTCAAGAAAAAAAGACTCAATACCTAGAACCCAAATCTTTTAACAAATTCCTTAAACCGTAATACATAAATAGTAATCAACCTAAGATTCAAATCATAATCCTAGAGACACAAGACTCAAACTCAAAGCATAAGAATCGAAACAGATAACAGAGGACTTAAGACATATAAATCAAGACATGAGATATAAACCTCAAACATACAAGTCATAATACATAAGTCTAAATAATAAAATTAGTAACATAAAACTCAACAATTAAACTCAACCTTAAGATTCGAAACATCAGACATAAGATATAACAACAAAAATACATGAAACTCAAAGTATAAGAATAGAACACATGACACAAGACATAAGATTTACTATTGAAGACATGAGATAAAATACTTAAAACATAAGCCTTAAGACATAAGATTATAAGCATAAAATTCATCAATAAATCTGAAACCTTAAAACTTAAAACATAAAACACAAGATGTAATACTCAAGAAATAAGACTCCATACATAGAACCCATAAATTTTAACAATTTACTTAAATCGTAAGACATAAATAGAAATTAACCTAAGATTCAAATCATAATCATAAAGACAAATCAAATCAAATCAAACTCAAAGTATAAGAATCGAAACAGATAACAGAGAACTTAAGACATATGCATCAAGACACTAGATATAAACTTTAAACATTAGCATAAAGACATAAGATTATCAACATAAACTCAATAATTAAACTCAAATAATAAGATTCAATACATAAGACACAAGATATAACACCCAAGAAAAAAATACTCAATATATGGAACCTTAAAAATTTCGATAAGTTACTTAAAATATAAGACTTGGATCGTAATGAATCTCAACAACAAAACTCAAAACTTAAGACTGAACAACATAAAACATAAAAAGCAAAAGATCAACACTTATAAACCCATAATATAATACTTAAAATATAAGCCTCAAGACATACGATAATCGACATACAGTACCGTCGGAAATTGTCAGTCCACCCATTTTTTAAGGTTTGAAAAACACCTTTAAACGTACAAAGTACAAATATTAAAACTTTTCTGTGTTTATTTCCTTAAAGTAGAAAAAATTTTGAGGAAAATAAGGCATGAATGAAGTGATTTAGTCAATTTTTCTTTATAATATGTTAAAAAATGTGGAATTTTTAATGTTTTAGAAAAATTGATATTACTCTCGAAATAATATAAGTTTTTTAAAGTTTCTATACTTGTTTTAAAGGAAATTTTCTGGAGTATAAGACTATTGCTTAGGCATTAATGTGCAATTTTTTTCCTAGCATATGCAAGGCTCGGAAGTTGGACCAAAAAATATAAAAAAATTATTGTTTATATCTTGATATCAAATACAGCTATATAAAATATACCAAGGTCATAATTGTCAATAACTTTCGGAAGGAAGTAATATAATATATATATTGGAATTTTAAAAATTATTTTTATGTCAAAATAATGTTTTCAAAATTTTATAAATTTTTTGGTTCAACTGCCAAGCCTTGCATATGCTAGGAAAAAAATTGCACATTAATGCTTGAACAACAATGTTATTCTCCAGTAAATTCCCTTTAAAACAAGCATAGGAACTTTAAAAAACCTTTATTATTTCAAGAGTAATTTTAATTTTTGTAAAACATTAAAAATTCCACATTTTTTAACATATTTCAATGAAAACTTGACTAAATCACTTTACTCAGGCCTTATTTTCCTCAAAATTGTATCTACTTTAAGGAAATAAACACAGAAAAATTTTAATAATTATACTTTGTACGTTTAAAGACGTTTTTCAAACCTTAAAAAATAGGTGGACTGACAATTCCCGACGGTACTGTAAGACTCAGTAATAAATCTAAAGAAACTAAGATTCTAAACATAAGGCGAAAGATATAACCCATCAAGACAAAAAATTTATACAGAGAGCCTGAAAAAATATCATAGAATTACTTAAAATATAAGATTGGAAGAGAAATCAACTAAAACTAGAAACATATAAAGCCTAAGACATCTATTTCGGGGTGAAAGATTCAAACCACATAACAAAAGACTTAAGACATTATAACGTGGCAGATTGATTCTGACACGTTATTTGTCATCTTACTAACACTCGAAGGAGCCCGTCGCGGATTCGCGCAACCAGGGAGCAAAAGCTTCGTATTTAAGATATAACTTATTGTTATTATTTGCTCCTATCTGAGGGGTGGGCGAAACATTTGAATTTTCATGCTCTTTAGGGGTCGTTTTCTTTAAAGAATCAGTTACTCAAAATGTTTATTTTGTTGTTTTTATTGAACTATGCCGTCCAACGCCTGGGAAGGCGTTCCAAAGAAGGTTGCCAGCGTTACGCCAGTGCTCGTCGGGAGCGCAGCAGAGGGCTGTACACCGAGGGCGTTTAGCGGATGAGATTCCCGCTTTACGAAAATCTCTCGACGAGTAAGTCTGGGTCAAATTCGCACAGCAAGGGACATCTGACGGTTTTGACATTGATTAAGAATACAAGTTACCGATAAGAAGGAAGGTTGACTAACAGGTGAAGGACTTGAGACATGTAACTTGAAACATGAGACAGAATACTTAAAACTTAAGCCTTGAGACTTAATATATCAACATAAGATTGTCAACATAAAACTCAACATTAAAATTAACATAAGGCACATACGTATTAATATATATATATTATACATATATATATTAAGTCTCAAGGCTTATGTTTTATGTATTCTGTCTCATGTTTCGTGTTACATGTAATAACGAGATTTTTCACTTTTTAAACAATTAATTACTTAATAAATTCTAATACTTTTATCAAAGCAAAACCTCGTTATAATTTTTGCTTTGCAACGTATCTCGGTGTTTTAACCTGGGAAGGCTCACAATATTCTAAACTTACGACTTTACTCGTTTTTCTCGAGTGCGCCAGGCAATGATCAAAAAGATTTGATCGTTGCCGCCACAAATTTATCAATAATGTAAATTAAGCCTCAAAAACACCAGCAGCTAGCTCATCTGGTGCGGAGAGGGGTGTAAGTCGAAGGACGAACGAATCCTCAGAAATTCTGCCATGCTTCCTGAAGAACTTCTTGCCTTCTTGAGGGAAAATTAATTTGGACTGGAAATAAATTAACACCCCCTTTAAATTACAAAATAACATAAATAATATTTATAAAAAGAAAAGTTAAGGAAGTTTAACATAGTAACTTACAAAAATGATAAATTCATTCAATAAAGAACAACTATAAAATCCTCAAAGGGAGGTTACTTTAATATCCGAATATTCATTACTCATCTCGAGATCGCTTTACAAGAAAAAAGTCTACTTTAATAAATTCGTCTGAAATAAACAAAATCCGACCTGAGTCGTGCAGAAGCACATTGTGATTCCAAATCTTTTACAATCAAAATAATAGCGAGCCGCTTACCATTAGAACGACGACTCGCCGTGGCAATCACCAATAACTTTCAGCACTAATTTTATTAATAATAATTTTTAAAAGTCCGCCATCAGGGCGACTAAAACTTAAAATAAAAATATGTGAACTTAAATCCATGACCACTCAAGACGAAGGCACAAACCAGAAAGGAAGATGGTGGCGATAATTCGGGGGCTCGTCTTGCGCCATCCCCCCTTCACCTGTTACGTTATCCTTCCTTCTTATCGGTAACTTGTATTCTTAATTGATGTCAAAACCATCAGATGTCCCTTGCTGTGCGAATTTGGCCCAGACTTACTCGTCGAGAGATTTTCGTAAAGTGGGAATCTCATCCGCTAAACGCCCTCGGTGTACAGCCCTCGGCTGCGCTCCCGACGAGCACTGGCGTAACGCTGGCAACCTTCTTTGGAACGCCTTCCCAGGCGTTGGACGGCATAGTTTAATAAAATCAACAAAATAAACATTTTTAGTAACTGATTCTCTAAAGAAAACGACCCCTAAAGAGCATGAAAATTCAAATGATTCGCCCACCCCTCAGAGAGGAGCAAATAATAACAATAAGTTATATCTTAAATACAAAGCTTTTGCTCCTTGGTTGCGCGAATCCGCGACGGGCTCCACCGAGAGTTAGTAAGATGACAAATAACGTGTCAGAATCAATCTGCCACGTTATAACACTTCCCCCCCCCCAAGAAGGAGCTTACGGGTGACAAATTTGGAGTCCTCACTCCTAGCAAGCGGCTGGCTTTACAATGTTGCCAGGCCCTTCTACTCTAAGAGGCTTCCATTTTAAATTCCATGCTCGTGATCAGTAAACAAAAATTAACTTAAATTAATTTCTAAATTTACAGAAAACTAACTAATCATAGCAAACACATTATTATTTGCATTATTTTTTTTGCTCTTTACAAGTTACTGAGATTACAATCATTTTACCCCATTTGCTTTGACTGTGCCTTACAAAAACAAAAAAAACGAGTACTTTCAACCTTTGAAAGTGACGTTTCATAACAAAAACAAGAAGGACAGAAAAAGAGTAGGCCTAAGTTCATCTAGAAAAAAAAATGGTAATTCCAACCCTAAAATCTGGCATGAAATTTTTGGGTAAATGGACTAAGTGTCTTCGTGGTAAGAAAATAATGCAAAAAGAAAGGACAAGTAATTAAAAACTACATCCACACAAAAAAAAATAAAGAGAGAAGCAGAAAAAATAGGATACATTAGTCAGCATAATATCGCTTGTCACAGGGCCGGTCCTCTCATTACTAACGGCACTATTGTGGTCATATGAATTAAATATTTATCAAAAAAAATAATAACATAGAACAGCCCTTAAGTACGTCCGTAAAATAAATGTGAGCGCGCTGGACAAGGCGCGGAAAGGACAGTAACTGTTTTAATCAAGTTCAGGCGAGCTTCCTCTTTTCTCGGAGGGCAGTCGTACTAAACGTTTTATAATTTTAGTTGATTGGGCGTTAGTATCTTTAGACTGTGGAATAAGTGCAAAATTAGAATACAGATCTGTGCTTTACACAACAGCACAGACCCCCTCCACCCCTAGATATCTTAACGTCCTTGATAAATTTTCTCTTAGGTGTCAATCATCCCACAAAAGCTTATTTCCCTTTCCACGTTGGAAAGCGGATAAGTAGCTTCCCCTTCCATATTGAAAGGCGGAAGAAAATCTGAAGTCTGTACTTCATCAAAAAAAGGTTCCCCCTCCCCACTGGAGGGCGAAACGGGTACTTTCGCTCCCCTACTAAAGGGCACAAAAAGAGTACGTGCTTCCACACATACGAGATTCCCCTCAACCTTGGAGGGCTTTAAACACACTTCCACTTCCATGTTGGAAGGCGGAAAGAAAGTCTGTGCGTCTACAGAAAAGAAATTCCCCTCAACCTTGGAGGGCTTTAAAGGAACTTCCGCTTCCGTGTTGGAAGGCGGAAAGAAAGTCTGTTCTACCACAGAAACTGAATTCCCCTCAACCGTGGAGGGCTTGAAAATCACTTCCGCTTCCATATTGGAAGGCGGAAAAAAATCTGTTCTACCACAGGAACGGAATTCTGCTCATCCATGGAAGGCTAGAAATGCACTTTCGCTTCTACATTGGAAGGCGGAAAGAAAGTCTGTTCTACCACAGAAACGGAATTCCCCTTAATCTTGGAGGGCGATAAAAGCACTTTTGCTTTCCTATTGGAAAGGAGAAAGAAATTCTGTGGTTCTACAGAAACATAATTCCCCTCAACCTTGGAGGGCTTGAAAAGCACTTCCGCTTCCATATTGGAAGGCGGAAAAAAATCTGTTCTACCACAGGAACGGAATTCTGCTGATCCATGGAGGGCTTACCAACAGATTTCCCCTCTACCTTGGAGGGCGAACGGAAAGCCTTCCCCGCCTTACTGGAGGGCGAACGGAGAGCATTCCTCTTCCTAATGGAGGGGGAAGGAAATGTCATTGTCAAATCCGCAGCCAAAACAAAATATTCCTTTTCGTTTAACATTCCAAAATCTAAAACTATGTCCCTCTTTTTTACAATTAAAACGTTTTGCTTTCTTGGGGCAATTTTTCTTATTTCCGGTCATTTGACATTGTTCACGGATTTCAGATAGTAAAGCCATTTTAATATCTGTAAGCTGCTTTAATAAAAATATTTTGAGCTCTGTTAAAAGGGTGACTTGGAATTCTTCCGGGTTAATATTTGTTGAGGTGTTGCATTTTGGACGCAAAACCGGTGATTGAAAAAAAGTTATGTTAGAATCGTCGAAATCTATTAACCCACACAGCACCAGAAATTCCCTGAATTTCCCCTGAATAATGGTCCACATTTCCCGAATATTCGAACCTAATATTCAGGGAAGTTTCGTGGAAGCATCAAAATGTCCGCCATGTGGAATATTGGTGGCGAAATTTCCCTGAAAATGTATTTCTAATTTTCAGGGAATTTCTTCATCTAATATTCCTAGAATATTCAAGGAAAGTTAAAAAAAATTTCCAAATTTTTTTTTGATCTAGTAATTGATGAAAATTATATGTTATATTTAACACGTGTAGGATTCTAGAACATTAGAAACTACTGCGCAGCCGTAAGTGTCACAGAAACCATGTTTGACCAGTGCGCATCATGTACAGTTAATTTATGAATACTATGAATATTCTAGGAATATTAGGTGTGAAAATTCCCTGAGAATTAGAAATACATTTTCAGGGAAATTTCGCCACCAATATTCCACATGGCGGACATTTTGATGCTTCCACGAAACTTCCCTGAATATTAGGTTCGAATATACGGGAAATGTGGACCAATATTCAGGGGAAATTCAGCGAATTTCTGGTGCTGTGTGGGTTAATAGATTTCGACGATTCTAACGTAACTTTTTTTCAATCACCGGTTTTGCGTCCAAAATGCAACACCTCAACAAATATTAACCCGGAAGAATTCCAAGTCACCCTTTTAACAGAGCTCAAAATATTTTTATTAAAGCAACTTACAGATATTAAAAAGGCTTTACTATCTGAAATCCGTAAACAATGTCAAATGACCGGAAATAAGAAAAATTGCCCCAAGAAAGCAAAACGTTTTAATTGTAAAAAAGAGGGACATAGTTTTAGATTTTGTAATGTTAAACGAAAAGGAATATTTTGTTTTGGCTGCGGATTTGACAATGTCATTAAAAGGGACTGCTCAAAATGCAATAAAGGAAAATACGGTCGGAACATGAAAATTAAAAAATTTCTAATCCTTCCATTAGTAGACTAAAATCAAAGAGTAAATTAGATAAGAAAATAATTGTAAATAAAAATAATTTTAATGTTTTATTAGATCCTGTTGTAGAACAGACTGCATTTTCGCCTTCTCACTTAGAAGGAAAATTTGACACTGCTGCATCGCAGGCTTTATCTTTTCAACGAAAAGAGAATTTTTAGAGTCAAATAGCTTTGCAGACCCTGTAGAAGGACAGGTTTTTCCTTCCCCCTCCATTAGGAAGAGGAATGCTCTCCGTTCGCCCTCCAGTAAGGCGGGGAAGGCTTTCCGTTCGCCCTCCAAGGTAGAGGGGAAATCTGTTGGTAAGCCCTCCATGGATCAGCAGAATTCCGTTCCTGTGGTAGAACAGATTTTTTTCCGCCTTCCAATATGGAAGCGGAAGTGCTTTTCAATCCCTCCAAAGTTGAGGGGAATTATGTTTCTGTAGAACCACAGAATTTCTTTCTCCTTTCCAAAAGGAAAGCAAAAGTGCTTTTATCGCCCTCCAAGATTAAGGGGAATTCCGTTTCTGTGGTAGAACAGACTTTCTTTCCGCCTTCCAATGTAGAAGCGAAAGTGCATTTCTAGCCTTCCATGGATGAGCAGAATTCCGTTCCTGTGGTAGAACAGATTTTTTTCCGCCTTCCAATATGGAAGCGGAAGTGATTTTCAAGCCCTCCACGGTTGAGGGGAATTCAGTTTCTGTGGTAGAACAGACTTTCTTTCCGCCTTCCAACACGGAAGCGGAAGTTCCTTTAAAGCCCTCCAAGGTTGAGGGGAATTTCTTTTCTGTAGACGCACAGACTTTCTTTCCGCCTTCCAACATGGAAGTGGAAGTGTGTTTAAAGCCCTCCAAGGTTGAGGGGAATCTCGTATGTGTGGAAGCACGTACTCTTTTGTGCCCTTTAGTAGGGGAGCGAAAGTACCCGTTTCGCCCTCCAGTGGGGAGGGGGAACCTTTTTTTGATGAAGTACAGACTTCAGATTTCCTTCCGCCTTTCAATATGGAAGGGGAAGCTACTTATCCGCTTTCCAACGTGGAAAGGGAAATAAGCTTTTGTGGGATGATTGACACCCAAGAGAAAATTTATCAAGGACGTTAAGATATCTAGGGGTGGAGGGGGTCTGTGCTATTGTGTAAAGCACAGATCCGTATTCTAATTTTGCACTTATTCCACAGTCTAAAGATACTAACGCCCAATCAACTAAAATTATAAAACGTTTAGTACGACTGCCCTCCGAGAAAAGAGGAAGCTCGCCTGAACTTGATTAAAACAGTTACTGTCCTTTCCGCGCCTTGTCCAGCGCGCTCACATTTATTTTACGGACGTACTTAAGGGATGTTCTATGTTATTATTTTTTTTGATAAATATTTAATTCATATGACCACAATAGTGCCGTTAGTAATGAGAGGACCGGCCCTGTGACAAGCGATATTAGGCTGACTAATGTATCCTATTTTTTCTGCTACTCTCTTTATTTTTTTTTTGTGTGGATGTAGTTTTTAATTACTTGTCCTTTCTTTTTGCATTATTTTCTTACCACGAAGACACTTAGTCCATTTACCCAAAAATTTCATGCCAGATTTTAGGGTTGGAATTACCATTTTTTTTCTAGATGAACTTAGGCCTACTCTTTTTCTGTCCTTCTTGTTTTTGTTATGAAACATCACTTTCAAAGGTTGAAAGTACTCGTTTTTTTTGTTTTTGTAAGGCACAGTCAAAGCAAATGGGGTAAAATGGTTGTAATCTCAGTAACTTGTAAAGAGCAAAAAAAATAATGCAAATAATAATGTGTTTGCTATGATTAGTTAGTTTTCTGTAAATTTAGAAATTAATTTAAGTTAATTTTTGTTTACTGATCACGAGCATGGAATTTAAAATGGAAGCCTCTTAGAGTAGAAGGGCCTGGCAACATTGTAAAGCCAGCCGCTTGCTAGTAGTGAGGACTCCAAATTTGTCACCCGTAAGCTCCTTCTTGGGGGGGAAGTGTTATAACGTGGCAGATTGATTCTGACACGTTATTTGTCATCTTACTAACTCTCGGTGGAGCCCGTCGCGGATTCGCGCAACCAGGGAGCAAAAGCTTTGTATTTAAGATATAACTTATTGTTATTATTTGCTCCTCTCTGAGAGGTGGGCGAATCATTTGAATTTCCATGCTCTTTCGGTGTCGTTTTCTTTAGAGAATCAGTTACTGAAAATGTTTATTTTGTGATTTTATTAAACTATGCCGTCCAACGCCTGGGAAGGCGTTCCAAAGACACCGAGGGCGTTTAGCGGATGAGATTCCCACTTTACGAAAATCTCTCGACGAGTAAGTCTGGGCCAGATTCGCACAGCAAGGGACATCTGATGGTTTTGACATCAATTAAGAATACAAGTTACCGATAAGAAGGAAGGATAACGTAACAGGTGAAGGGGGGATGGCGCAAGACGAGCCACCGAATTATCGCCACCATCTTCCTTTCTGGAATTTTTATTATTTGAGTTTAATTATTGAGTTTATGTTGATAATCTTATGTCTTTATGCTAATGTTTGAAGTTTATATCTAGTGTCTTGATGCATATGTCTAAAGTTCTCTGTTATCTGTTTCGATTCTTATACTTTGAGTTTGATTTGATTTGATTTGTCTTTATGATTATGATTTGAATCTTAGGTTAATTTCTATTTATGTCTTACGATTTAAGTAAATTGTTAAAATTTATGGGTTCTATGCATTGAGTCTTATTTCTTGAGTATTACATCTTGTGTTTTATGTTTTAAGTTTTAAGGTTTCAGATTTATTGATGAATTTTATGCTTATAATCTTATGTCTTAAGGCTTATGTTTTAAGTATTTTATCTCATGTCTTCAATAGTAAATCTTATGTCTTGTGTCATGTGTTCTATTCTTATACTTTGAGTTTCATGTATTTTTGTTGCTATATCTTATGTTTGATGTTTTGAATCTTAAGGTTGAGTTTAATTGTTGAGTTTTATGTTACTAATTTTATTATTTAGACTTACAGTACCGTCGGGAATTGTCAGTCCACCTATTTTTTAAGGTTTGAAAAACGTCTTTAAACGTACAAAGTATAATTATTAAAATTTTTCTGTGTTTATTTCCTTAAAGTAGATACAATTTTGAGGAAAATAAGGCCTGAGTAAAGTGATTTAGTCAAGTTTTCATTGAAATATGTTAAAAAATGTGGACTTTTTAATGTTTTACAAAAATTAAAATTACTCTTGAAATAATAAAGGTTTTTTAAAGTTCCTATGCTTGTTTTAAAGGGAATTTACTGGAGAATAACATTGTTGTTCAAGCATTAATGTGCAATTTTTTTCCTAGCATATGCAAGGCTTGGCAGTTGAACCAAAAAATTTATAAAATTTTGAAAACATTATTTTGACATAAAAATAATTTTTAAAATTCCAATATATATATTATATTACTTCCTTCCGAAAGTTATTGACAATTATGACCTTGGTATATTTTATATAGCTGTATTTGATATCAAGATATAAACAATAATTTTTTTATATTTTTTGGTCCAACTTCCGAGCCTTGCATATGCTAGGAAAAAAATTGCACATTAATGCCTAAGCAATAGTCTTATACTCCAGAAAATTTCCTTTAAAACAAGTATAGAAACTTTAAAAAACTTATATTATTTCGAGAGTAATATCAATTTTTCTAAAACATTAAAAATTCCACATTTTTTAACATATTATAAAAAACATTGGAAGGGTTTAAAAAGCAAGATATGCTTCACAAAGAATTTGTTACATAAAACTTAAAAACAATGGGTTTACACAAAAAAATTAAAAAATGTATTATTTCTAAGCCAATTATTTTAAAATGTAAAAAAAATACTTAAAGTAGGATAAAAAATAGAAAAATAATCATAAAAAACTATAAAAAAATGAGCGTAGGATTTAGTCTATTTAACACATGCGCATTAGCTTTCTACTAACATTACACATGCGCTGTAGGATTCTACAAACGTTAGGCATGCGCAGTGGTAAAAATCTAAACAAACAATGATTGTTGAACAATTTCAATATAAACTGACATTAAAAAACATGTTAGCAAAAAAGTTTAATCCAATGTTTAAAACAAATAATTTTGAAGACTAAATTGTACGCACAATATTTTACAAGTGGAGAAAAACAAAATTTTAATTTTACTTGGACTTAAAAAAAAAAAAAAACTGTTAAATAATAATAGTACTGTTGCGGAAGTGTACTTACAATGATACAGTGTTACGCATGCGCAATAATAAAACAGATTTCTACTGCGCATTTATTAAAAAAAGTATACTATATGTACAGAAAATTTACTTATCTGGTAAAGTACAGCACTGCACATGCGTAATTTTTAAATTTAATCAGAGCACATGTGTGACTATCACTGCACTATGGGGAATTTTTAGAAAAAGTGTGCCAATTTAAAGAACTTTTGATTGGAATAATTTAATGAAATAAATCGTTTTTGAGCATGTTGTTTTATCCCTTCCTATTATGGGAAAAATAATAAGAAATAATAATAATTGATTTTTAATCTAAAAAAGTGAGGTCAAAGTTGACTATATTCCGAAAAGTTTGTGTTTTTTCTGAATCCCACGCTTATGATTCATATGATTTAAGCTGGAACAACGTTTTCTTGTAAATTTTTAGGCGCTTTTACTGAATCTGCAATTGGTTTTCAAAATTCAAAATGTTTAATCCAGTATGGCAGAAATTTTAAGCTAATTTTTGAAAATTCATTTGATTCATTTGGAACTCGTTATTCGGGGGTTTTTGGGATCGCTGATTCCGAGTATAAAATCAGTTATTAAAAATAAAAAATGGCGGATCCCATATGGCGTACGACGAGTTTTGTAAAAAGTCATCGGATTCACTTGAAACTCGTTACTCGGGGGTTTTTAGGGTCGCTGATTTTGAATCTGAAGTCAGTTATTAAAAATACAAAATGGCGGATCCAATATGTCATACGAGTTTTATAAAAATTTGTTGGATTAACGCGAAACTCATTAGTCGAGTGTTTTTCGGTTCGCTGATTCCGAATATAAAGTCGGTTATTAAAATTACAAAATGGCGGATCGAATATGACGGACGAGTTTTGTTAAAATTTATCGTATACATATACAGATGGATTTGACTTTATAGTTCTACAGAATATTTTTTGTATTAACAAACAAATCTGCAGATAAGCATTTGATTGTGCAAAAGTGTACGTGAACATTTTTTGCATAGAAATTATTTACACTTAGTAAACAATTTTTGTTTTTTTATTTTTAATTTGTAATATAGAGTAATTATATTTAACAATCCTTTCTAGACTTATATAAATAGAACCTTTTCTTTAACGTAACTTTAAAAATTAAAATATTTTTAAATATTCCAATCATATTTTTCAAATTTTTAAAATTGGTCACTATCGCTATAATTTGTTGCAATTTCGCTTTCCTTACTGTCTCGTACCTGGTTAATGATAATGTCTTGATTTACTTCTCTGAAAAAAAATGTTAACTGTTACATGCTTGACACGAATAGCGCATAGAGCCAGTGCGCATTGTTACAAACTGTAATTACATGATAAAATGAACATTCTTGTAAGTTGCCTGTTTAAAAAAGTAGGTGAACTTTGAAGTGTGTACGACGATGAACGAAGTTTTCTCGGTATCGTATTAATATAATAGAAGATTATTTAGAGATTTAGACTTATGTTTGAAGTTTATATCTCATGTCTTTATGTGTTTTGATTCTTATGCTTTGAATTTGAGTCTTATTGAGCGTTATGATTTAAATTTTAGGTTGATTACTATTCATGTTTTATGTTTAGGTAATTTGTTAAAGTTTTAAGTTTTTCACAATAAGTCTTTTTCTCGAGTTTTCGTGGGTTTATGTCTAAATTTTCAATTCTTCATTTTCTATTTAATTTTCTGGCCTTGTCAATCCCTATGATGAAAATGCTTTATCCTTTTCTATCCTTTTCTATCTAATTATTTGCTATCTTAGTCAAATTCTTTCCCTCAACCAAAAATCTATGGAATGTTTAATAATGCTTTGGAATGTACCATAAGAATAAAATCTCTTAAATAACCGATATTTTAATAAACAATGCTAAAAAATAAATAAATTATACTCTTGACAAATTCTTAGAAATCAAACAAACCATCATCTAAATATATGAGAGAAAATACACGTTGAAACTTGTCAAGGGTTGACCTTGCAAATTTCTTTCTGATGAAGTAAGATTATGCACGTTGAAACTATGCAAAAGTAATAAATAATACTTTTCTTAAACAAAAGCTGACAAAATTCATGTGATAAAAAAGTCCTCTCTGGAATGTACTATAAGAATAAGATAGTCAAAACAAACCTTCAATGGAATCTGGGACCGGAAATCATGATTGCGGAACACCTCTTTTAATTTCTTTATTCTAATTAGACTTATTCTTTCTCACGATTAAAAATAATTCTTAACAAACAAAAGCAATAAATTATCATAAACAATTGACAAATTCTTAGAAATCGGAAAGCATTATCTTAATATATGAAAGAGAGAGAAAATACACGTTGTAACTCGTCAAGGGTTGACCTTTCAAATTCCTTTCTGATGATCTAAGGGCGCAGTCCCATGATGTGGAATAGTAGAAAAGTGGAACAGATTTCAGCCAATCAAAATTTATTCTCTAGCGGTAAAGTAATGTTTTCTGCTAGAGACTAAATTTTGATTGGCTGAAATCTATTCGACTATTTTACTATTCCACATCATGGGACTGCGCCTTAAGACACACTTTGAAACTTGTCAATGGTTGACCTTCAAATTCCTTTGTGATGACGTAATACACGTTGAAACTCGTCAAGGGTTGACCTTTCAAATTCCTTTCTGATGACGTAACACCCACCTATAGGAAGTCACACAAATGCACACACACACGTGTTTACCTCACACATATATGCACTAACACTTTTCTATGCAGAAGCCCCCCAGCTTATCTACTGCTACCTTACGGTAAATACATAGACTGCAAAAACATGGTGTCTTAAATTGGCCAAATATGTTTTAAATTAAGATACTTTTGTTGTCTAAGACACGAAAAATGTCTCATTTTAAAACATTTTTGAACAATTTAAGACACCAGTTTTTGCAGTGTAGGTACCTATATTATTCACTTTCCAAACATAAAATCATGTAAAGTTAAGAATTAGTTATAACTTTCTAGCTTTATTCGAAGAAAAGTTGTAAATAAACAATATTCATTTGTAACAGTACAATTCATTAGTAACAAAATTTATTAGTCATAAGTCGAAACATTTTAACATCTTTATAATGATATTAATTTGTTTAAACAACTTTATAATTGTCAATTTTACTTTACAATTAGTACAAAGCTTTACTATGCTTGAAAAGTTGCAAAATTAACAAAAAGTTACAACTCTATAGCTCTATTAGATGAAAAGTTGCAAATAAACAAAATTAATTAGATTAAAAAAATGTAAAAAAACACATGCAACAATTGTTAGTTTATTTATTTTGCATATAATTAAACGTAATTTTGGTAAATATTGTATAAAGTTTTAATAAATAGTTTTTAATGATCTTTCTCTTTCTTTTATTTTATGGGGGTTTTTGAGGGCTCTTTAAAAAATAGTTAGTAATTAAAAATTGTTAAATAAATTATTAGATCTTATTCTTAAAACTCTCCTTCAGAGAAACAGCGTTATAAGATCAAAAAATATTAATTTTCATGGATTTTATATTTTTATATCAATTTTACGAAACATTTTTTCTTACAACTTTTTGTTTTTCCCATGTATTTTTGGGATACCCTATAAAGAAACTTAAGTTTTGTTTATTATTTATTTATAAGAATAAATTTAAACTATTGAAAATGTCACATATAAGTGACGTCATCGATTTCTGATAAAAATGTTAATATTTTTTCAAATGTTAGTAACAATTTGTATAAACAATTAATTTTTTAAAAAATTTATAACGTTAAATTTAATTATTTAAAACATTCTCCACTTTCAAGACGTATGTAGTGTGATGTGACAATCCACGGTACAATTTGTCTATGGTATCGTCGCGGTCGTCTATTGTTTTGTGATTCCATACGATACGTAATTCGAACTACCATTTTCGTTTCGTTCGGGGACTCTGTCACGAAACGAAAGTCCTGTCGACTTTTGTTTTGTATCGCAGTCACTAAACGAAAGTCCGGTCGACTTTTGTTTTGTGTCGGAGTAACGGAACGAAAGTCCCATCGACTTTCGTTTCGAGTCAGACGAGGGGCTAACCACTCTCGAATAGATTCGTCGTTCCATGTTTTAGATAATCTTAGTCGGGTCTTCCTTTAGAAAAAAGTAGTACTGGGAAGAAGTACTGGGTTCAGTACTGGGTTCAGTACTGGGATAAGTACTGTGTTCAGTACTAGGGTCAGTACTGGGTTAAGTACTGGGAAACCAGTACTTTTTCGCGCAATATAATTTTGTAAGCACAATAACAAATTTTTTTTTAAATTTCATTGGAACTGTGATTTTGCGTTCAATGTATTCCTCTCTATTTAAATTACAACAAAAACTACTGCTCAGCCGTAGGACCCATAGAAACTTAGTGCGCAACGTGAACACATTTTCAACAGTGCATGGCGAAAAAAGTACTGGTTTTCCAATACTGAACCCAGTACTAAACCCAGTACTGAACCCAGTACTAAACCCAGTACTAAACCCAGTACTGAACCCAGTACTAAACCCAGTGCTAAACCCAGTACTTCTTTTTTGTAAGGGTTACTCGTGTTGACTCGCGTTATTCGTCTCTACTCGTCGCTACTCGTCTCTACACTGAAAAAAATCCAAAAAAAATATTACACTCGCATGTTAATGTCCGTACTAATCTTTTGGTAATATTACTTCTTTAAGTATGGGGTTAATACATTTTGGTTTGTAAAAGTACCAAAAGATTTGTAATTTTACCTCTTTCAATACTGATATATCACATTCAAAGATGAATATTACCTTACGAATGTAAATATGTCACTTTCAAAGTAGGTCCCACTAAAAAAGAAAGTATTTGGCTTAAGCGAATTGTATTTGAGATAGCTTACGCCCTACTCGGTTTCGCGGTTGAACCGTAAACTAAGGCTAAGCAAATGACTTGTGTTTATGTCAAATACTTAGCTTTGTTTTTGATGAATTGAAGGTTGAATGAGTGGAGTTGACCATATACATTCACAAAGTGAACGTTCTTACGCGCAAATAAATCGTTTTTAAGCAGGAAATACACCATTTTTTTGAAAATGTGATAAAAGTGAAATGTGACAAGTGCGATTTATTTACCATTGTAGTCGGTGTGGCAGAAAAGTCCAGCAGTTTAAGAGGACTCACCATTACCGACAGAAAAAATACTAGACGCAGCGGTAAATTCAAAAGTTGAAAAAAAATTGAAGTGAATGTAAATGTGTAATAAATAAGCTATTTTTTTAATGAAAGTAAGTATATAATTGAAGACAATATTTACATTTAATATTGAAATTAAAGTATATGTTTTTGAATAAAAAGTAACGCATTTTACAAACTTGATAAGTACTTTTGTCTTTTTATTCTCATAATTGAAATTATTTTTAAAATTAAAACTTCCAACTTATATATTTCAATTGATAAATATCTTTTCAATTCCAAAAAAGAAAGAAATATTTATTTTATTTTCTTATATTAAACTAAATTTCGTAAACTAATTCGACAACAATACAGTTTTTTTAATACAGGTATTAAAATTTTAAGATTGTACTTACCAACGTTAAAAGTCAGTTGCAGTCAATATTAACAAAACTTATTTTATAATTTCAACATTACTTAAATTAATTTTAAATTACAAATAAAAAAAACAATAATTATTCTTAATAATGTAATTAATTTTATTGACAGTGAAGAAAATTACAAGAGTTAAAAGTGTCATTTTTAATGTTTATATTTCAAATTAATTGAATTTTTTTTAATAATGAAAAAAGAAGAACACCAAAATTATTAGATTAATATTAAATTTGGGCACATTTTTTTAGTATTTGTACAAGGAGTAGGTTGAATTAAATTTCTCAGGTATTTAAAATATGTTTTTTTATTAAGAAACAGTGAAACAGTTTTAAAACATTATCCTTACTGCAGCCAGCTGTATGTTCTAGAAAAAAAAGTTCATTACATTATTACAATAATAATATTAATAATAATTATTTAAGTTAGCTTTATGAAAATTATTATAACTCAGATGTTTAAGAAAATGGATAAAAAATTTTAATATTACAATCTAAAAAATTCAGCAAATGTTTGTTCTTGGAATATAGTTAAGTCATAAATAACTTTATAAATTTTTTTAATTACAATAATTTTAAATATTAATTCTTTGAAAATTGTTGAGTAAAATAATTTAACAAAACTTGTTAATAACAAATGTTTAAAAAATTTTAATTTACCAAAAAAAGTCTTAGAAATATATTTTTTACGCCATAGACATGAAAAAGTGTCTTTATGATATCTATTTTGGGCCGGGAAAGTCGAACTTTATAAGGCAGTTGGGGGTCACTGCCATAAAAAGTCTTTTTATGGCAGTTGCATGGTAAACAACTGCCTTAAAAAGTCTTTTTATGGCAGTTGTCATCTGAATGTCAGAAAAGCCGTGTTAAGCAAATTTTTGAAACGGTACTTCGTTTTTCTTATTTACACTAATAATATCTTTACTCATGCTATGATTAGCAGTAGGGCGGGGGTTGGGGGCATCGGGGGGGGGGGGGAGGTAGGGTATAATATATTTTCAAGTGCCTAAATTTAGCTTTATTAAATGTGCATCGTGTTCCCAAACTTTGGGGGCACTGGACCCCCGGGGGCTCGGGCAGTACCCCCCCTCCCCCCCACGAAAAAATTATGACTATGCGACGGGAACTTTTTCATGTCAATGGCGTAAAAAATACCGTATGTGGCTTGCACTTTAGCAATTTTTAGGCTCAAATGAGGATTTCAAAACTCGCTGTCAGTGCGACTTCGGTTCAACTTGGCTCGCCTTCGGTTCGACTTGACTCGCCTTCGGTCCGACTCAGCTCGCCTTCGGCTCGCTATCGTCACCTTCGTCTCGTCTTCGTCTCACCTACGGCTTGCCTGCGTCTCACTCTCGTCGCACAGACGTCTCGTCTTAAAAGCCTCATTCTTACCTAAAAAGTCATACTTTACGTGCATGCCACATAATATACTATTAAAAATGTATACAAAGCTAATTGTTTAAAATACTGATTTTTAAAAAGATTACAAGTTCACATTCATTTTTTAGATGTATTATTAAAAAATTTGATGGACTTATTTCAAGAAATTTATTTAGTATGCTTAAACTTATTTACTATTTAATTCTTAGTAAATAATTCATTGAGTCATGTAAATAAAAAAACTCCCAGTAAACAAATTTTCAAAGTGCAAGGACTGTTATTTTTATTGTTAAATCTTTAACAGAAAAACCGAAAAATTCTAAGCTTGTCGACTATTTGAAGTTAGAGTATACTCTAGAGTATAGAGTATACAATAAAACTTTAGAGTTTTATTGTTTAATTTTTTAGGACATTCTATTATTATTTAAAAAACATATATATTACATATATTTCATGCAAATCCGTTTGAATTCGAATCGTATTTCATTCGATTTAAGACCTAAAATTTATGATTTTAATTGATTCGATATGTACTTTAGAAATCCTAATTCACATTTTTCTATCATTTTTTCATGACTGGTTTATTCTTAAAATATTTATTTACCTATAAATTTCTATTTAAAAAACTAATTTTTCAAAGAAATCATTATTTGCAAATACTGTCAAATAATAATAATAATATTACAAATAATGCAGAGTGTATAACGATCCGGGAAGTCCGGGAAAATTACAGGAATTTAAACCATCATGATAGGAGCCGAGAATTTTAAAAAAAATATCATAAAAATTTCAATTTCAATCTTTTATTCTTCAATAATTTTGAAAACTGAATTTAAAATAGTTCAAATACATTTTAAAAATCCTGAGTGAAAAGAAAGTCAACGCCAATTAAATTAAACTTTAATTTATTAAAACTTGTTTAAATATTTCAAAAATTCAAAAAGTAATACATGTCCAAAATTAATTCTTCTGCATTTCATTTTGTTATATTTAAAATATTTCCAATTTATTGTAATTTTCTGTATGTATTATAAATTTCTTTCTTGTTTCAAAACTTTTCTTTTCGTCTTACACATTTTCTTTAATTCTGTTCTTTTTATACAATTTAGTTTAATTGATATAATGTAATTTGTTCTTAAAAGATTTAAGAAAATTTATTTGCTTTCATACTTTGGTAAAAATACAGTTTTTTCTTAAATTTTAAGATTTTGTTTTAGATTTCCTCATTTTTGCTTTCTCATAGAGGAACTTTTCGTAACTTCATTTTACTTTTTTTACATTTACACCGAAAAAAAATAGTTTTAGAATGAAAGGATCCTCTCACTCTGATGCGGATTCCTCTAAAAAAAAAGCGGAATCCTCTCAGACTGAGAGGATCCTCTCATTCCGAAACTATTTTTTTTCAGTGTAGCTTATTTTTTGGCAAATTTATTTACTCATTCACAATATTTCTAGATTTTACCATCTTCCAGATACATTTTTTATTGTTAAAATTGTTTCTAAAATATATATCTATATTTTTAAAAGTGATATCCATATTATTTTTAAAAATTTTCTTTATGTTAAGAGTAATTTTATAGAAATTATTATTTTAAAGAAATTTGTTATTATTTTAAAAAAATTTTTCTCATTTCTTTACATTTTCTCATTTTTGTCTTACTGCTTTTTATTTTTGAACTTTAATTTTCACAACTTTTATATTTTGTATCATTTTCTAAAAAATGTTATAGCTTATTAACTTTTTCTAAAAAGGCTTCCATTTGTCAAATTATTACTTTATTATTTTTATTTTATGTTTTCAGTTTTTCCGAATCCTTAAGACTTTTTGACTTGTCCTTAAATTTTTTTGATTTACCCTCACTTTATTCTTTCTTCTATTATTTTTAAAAGAATTTTTTAAGTTTTAATACTTGAATTCATTTTTATTTTAAAATATATACTTTTTTCAAAATATTTATTTTATAAATTTGTTTCTATTCTATAATATTACAATAATTTTTTTTGAAAGACTCTTCTTGCTTTTCTCTTTCATGTAAATTTTATCTTTTAATAATTTTCTCATTTTGTCATTTTTCTACTTCTTAAAAATATTCTTTCATTTTCTCTAAATTGTTTAAGTGCATTTTATTCGATTGTTTTTTTTATACAAATATTATTTATTTATTTATTTATTTTAGATTTTTAATTATCTTTACTAAATTTATTTTATTTTTTATTTTAATTTAATTAATCTCTTAAATTTCAATAGTCATAAACTAATTCTTTTCTATTTTTTTAATAAGAGAGTAATAGTTCGTTTTCATATTTAATTGAAAAATAAAAACCAAATTCTTCGATTATAGGAAGGTTTTATTTTTTCAATATTAAAAAAAAAATGTTATTAATTTGAAATATAAAAATTAAAAAGGACTCTTTTAACTCTTGTAATTTGTCATAAAAACTACGAAAATTTTCAGATTTGATGCAAATAATTTTTTAATAATATTAATTAGGTACATTATTTAGAATAATTATTGTTTTTTAGGGTTCCGTACACCACAAGTGTACGCACGGAACCCTATTGGCAAGACTTTGTCGAAAATCGTATCCCCCTCCCCTAGCCGCCAAACTATTTGACTTAGAAAGTTCAAATTTGGCCCACATATGTATTTTCACGTGTAGATGAAAGGAAAATTATAGAAAACATGATTCTAGGGGTTGATCATAGCGTTGTCAAAAAAATAACAAGATTTTTGAGAAATTTTGATATTTTTTGGCTGATAACTTTTGCCATTTCTTTGACAGCGCTATCACCACAACAATCTCTATAATTTTTCTGTAATCTACATATGATACTAGATTTTTGTACCAGATTTGAACTCTTTAAGTCAAATATTTTGGCAGATAAGAGGGGAATACGGTCATTTTTTCGAAAAAATGCGTTTAATTTGTACCATTCCTGCCCTTTATCTGACAAATTATTGTACTTAGAGTGCTGAAATTTGGTGCACATATGTAGTTTGACGTGTAGATTACAGAAAAACTATAGAAAACCTTATTGCAGGCTGTTATCATAGCGTTTTTCAGCAAAAAAAAAAACGATTTTTTTTAAAAAATGCTAAAAAATGGTCGTATCCCCCCCCCCCTGAACTTCCAAACTATTAGACTTTAAGAATTCAAATTTGGTACACAAATGTATTTTCACGTATAGATTACAGGAAAATTATAGAGAACATGATTGTATGTGTTAAACATAGCGTTGTCAAGGAAATAACAATATTTTTGAGCATTTTTTTAACATATGGGAGATACGGTCATTTTTTTAGCAAAAATGCACTAAAAGTGTACAATGCCCCCTCCATATCTGCCAAACTATTGTACTTAGAGTGCTGAAATTTGGTATACATATGTAGTTTGCCATATAGGTTACAGAAAAACTGTAGAGAACTTTGTTGCAGATCGTTATCAGAGTGTTTTTAAGCAAAAACCAACGATTTAAAAAAAATGCTAAAAAATTACCATATCCCTCCTCCCATAACTTCCAAACAATTTGGCTTAGAGAGTTCAAATTTAGTACACAAATGTATTTTCAAGTGTAGATTACAGAAAAATTGTAGAGAACCTGATTGTAGAAGTTGATCATAGCGTTGTTAAGGAAATACAATGATTTTTGAGTATTTTTTATGGATATTTGCTAAAATCTCTAGATTTTTGTTGACAGCGCAATCACCATCACGTTCTCTATAATTTTTATGTAATTTACACCTAAAAATACATTCCTGTACAAAATAATACATATATTATATTTTATATAATATACTATACATAATATGTATAATATATTTATATATTTAATAGTATAAAATAAATTAAAAATTATTTTGTTTTTTGTACGTAACCCTCGATTTTAATGCGAGTGTAACTCGAACTTGCCCGATTTTTTTTATTTGTAATTTAAAATTAATTTAAGTAATGTTGAAATTATAAAATAATTTTTATTAATATTGACTGCAACAGACTTTTAACGTTGGTAAGTACAATCTTAAAATTTTAATACCTGTATTAAAAAACTGTATTGTTGTCATATTAGTTTACGAAATTTAGTTTAATATAAGAAAATAAAATAAATATTTCTTTCTTTTTTGGAATTGAAAAGATATTTATCAATTGAAATATATAAGTTGGAAGTTTTAATTTTAAAAATAATTTCAATTATGAGAATAAAAAGACAAAAGTACTTATCAAGTTTGTAAAATGCGTTACTTTTTATTCAAAAACATATACTTTAATTTCAATATTAAATGTAAATATTGTCTTCAATTATATACTTACTTTCATTAAAAAAATAGCTTATTTATTACACATTTACATTCACTTCAATTTATTTTCAACTTTTGAATTTACCGCTGCGTCTAGTATTTTTTCTGTCGGTAATGGTGGGTCCTCTTAAACTGCTGGACTTTTCTGCCACACCGACTACAATGGTAAATAAATCGCACTTGTCACATTTCACTTTTATCACATTTTCAAAAAAATGGTGTATTTCCTGCTTAAAAACGATTTATTTGCGCGTAAGAACGTTCACTTTGTGAATGTATATGGTCAACTCATTCAACCTTCAATTCATCAAAAACAAAGCTAAGTATTTGACATAAACACAAGTCATTTGCTTAGCCTTAGTTTACGGTTCAACCGCGAAACCGAGTAGGGCGTAAGCTATCTCAAATACAATTCGCTTAAGCCAAATACTTTCTTTTTTAGTGGGGTTATAATTGACCCCACTTTGAAAGGGACAATTTTCTTGGCCACAGTAGAAATGAGAAGAAAATGTAAAATTACGTTTTCAACATAACCTTTACATTTGAAGATGTAATATTTAGAACGCGCGGTATTTGTTGACTTTTGAAAATTAGAAAATGACAAGCACCGGTAAAACGGTAATAGTCGTGTATTTGCATGAAATACTATACGTAAAGAAATAGCATTTTACAAATTAAATACAGAAGTCGGTAAAAATAACATTCAAATTAAAAAAAAATTTAATAAATTATAATTAATATTAACAGTGCACACAAATAAAAGCTGCAATATGGAAATTTGTAAATGTGTAAGAGGTTATGTACGACAATATACATATTAGGTTATTTAGTTTTCTATTAATAATTAATTTATGAGTGTATCTTAAATTTTGCAAAGAAAACACGGTCTTTAGTTATTACTTTTGTCAAAAAGTATCCCTGCTAAAAAAATCCGATAGAAAACGGATAAAACCCGGATATAAGTAGGGTTCTATCGGTTTCTATCGTAATTCTATCCGGTTTTTGTCCCCGTTTTATATCAGGTTTTTATCAGTGTTTTATTCGGGTTTCATCAGGGTTCTATTCGGGTTACCAAAATTTTGCTACACGGTTTTTACATGGGTTTTATACGGTTTCTATATGGATTCAATCTGTTTTGTATCTGATCCCTTACATTAATTTTAATCGTCTTTATTCCGGTTCTTATAGCGATTGTACTTGTTTTATATCCCAGTTATTTCCGGGTTTTAGCAGGGTCTTTCAAATTCTGCTATCCGGTCCCTGTATGGGTTTTATAAGGTTTCTATCTATTTTGTAGCCTGATACAAAACAGATAGAATGCGAATAGAATCCAGATAAAGCCCAGATAGAACCCGGATAGAAGAGGGTTTAACTGGATAATATCGTAATTGAATTTGGTTTTTATCCGGGTTTCCCTGTTTTATATATGGGTTTTGTGGGTATTCTATCCGGGTTCTTCAAGGTTTTCTATCCGCTTCATATATGGGTTCTCGAAAAAAAAAATTTAATAGTTAACTTATTTTTATACACTTTGTTTATTGGAGATGGCATTATTTATTCTTTATACCCAATGGGAAATTGCCATCGGTTACCATTGATTAAATAACGTGCAAGAATGGTTGCCTATAGATTTCATCTTGTCAATCTATTGGCAGCCACTATTGGACCACCATTGAAATAACCAACAAATAAGTTGTTTAAATTTATTTTTACAACTCCATGAACATGTTTAAAAATCTTCTGCCAATACTTGGCTAAGAAGATTTCAAAATGTAAAACCACATTTGGTTTGTATTTTCAACGGTACAGAATAGGGTCTTATATAACAGAGCTGAAGCAACTCATTCATGGGAAAGGCTGTCCGATGCGCGCCCTGCTGACACTTGTCGAAACCATAAACACTTTAGGATTCTTGGCAAGCAGACGAGGCATAGCTGCAACAGGAATCGTCTTAATCAAATAAAAGAAAAGAAATATAATAATACCAAATTTCTAAACATTTTTGAATTAGAATCGCTTTCTGAATATTAATAAAAAGTAATATGCATAATTTTGAACAAATAATTCTAATAAATACCTTTCATAAATATAAGTATTAAATTTTTGAAGATTCTAAAAAACTCTTAAAGCAGTATCTTAAGGGTGTATTCCTATGTTCGGATTTCAAAAAATCGATTTTTTTTCTTTACATATTTGAAAGTACACTATATTGAGAGTGTACTGTGTAAATTGTAGACATAAATACAAAATATTTACTGAGATATAGCCTGTTGCCGAGAACAGGTCAGGACCGTCTGCTGAGAACCGAGCGACAAATGCAATGGTCTTATCTGTGTATTGTTATTCCATATCTTTATACCTAAGTAGCTCCATAAAAGTTTGAACCCAATGAATAAGAATGTTCATATATATTTTTCTGTACTTTTCATTTGTTTAAACAAATGAAAACAACAACAATTGCAATTATTTAAACAAATTATTGTTAATAATGATTAATTCTTCACAAATGAACCTAGATGGACACAACTTTTTTCTAATTTCACAAATTAATTAGTTAATTAATTGAAAAAAGTATTTAGTCAAATTAACGACAACAACAATTGCAATTGTTTAAACAAATTATTGTTAATAATTTTTAATTCTTTACAAATGCACCTAGAAGGACACAAGTTTTTCCTAATTTTACAAATCAATCAGTTAATTAATTAAAAAAAGTATTCAGTCAAATTAACCACAACAACAATTGGAATTGTTTAAACAAATTATTGTAAATAATTATTAATTCTTTACAAATGCACCTGGAAGGACACAACTTTTTCCTAAATTTACAAATTAATTAGTTAATTAATTAAAAAAAAGTGTTCAGTAAAATTAACCACAACAAAAATTGCAATTGTTTTAACAAATTGTTGTAAATAATTATTAATTCTATACAAATGCACCTGGAAGGACACAACTGTTTCCTAATTTTATAAATTAATGGCCTCTAATTAGAATAAGACAAATTATTGACTATAAGTTAAAAATTAACAATAATAAATTATTTAGACAAACTAAAAGTAATAAATAATAGTTGATATCTTGTCTTATTCTAATCGGAGGTCATTAATTTGTAAAATTAATAATTAATAATTAATTAATAATTATTATGGACCACCCTAATATATATATACGTTTGTGTACGAACTTTTAGGGAGCTGCTCTCAGGTATAAAGGGACGGAATATATGTGTATATACTATTTGGTTTGTATAAGTGTTTCGCTGTTAGTCGTCAGTTGAAGCCTGACTTTCGATTACTAAGCATATTTTGAAAATGGACAAAAAACATTCTAGAAGTTCCAATAAACGCGCATGTTATGGTGAAAAGAAAAGAAAGTTTCGTGGAAATAAATATACGTCGAAAAAAGATACAGAATTATCAAAATTATCAAAAAAGTGAAGGCCACAAGTAAAGCAAACAAACCAGCGGAAAAGGACGCGTACGAGGAGACAGAGGGTCTGCTCTATGCACCTGACAATGCCGCTTAAGAACCCCCGAGTAGCAAGTTTCAAGCAAATAGAATTATTTTTAAAATTTTTTGTCCGCCATATTGGATCCGCCATTTTGAATTTTTGAAAAGTGCTTTCAGATTTGTAATCAGCGACCCCAAAAACCTCCGAGTAGAAAGTTTCAACTAAAAACAATTATTTTTAAAATTTCTTGTCCGCCATATTGGATCCGCCATTTTGAATTTTTAAATTTTGACTTCAGATTCGTGATCAGCGACCTTAAAAACCCTCAAGTAAAAAGTTTCAAGCAAATAAAATTATTTTTAAAATTTCTTGTCCGCCATATTGGATCCGCCATTTTGAATTTTTAAATTTTGACTTCAGATTCGTGATCAGCGACCCCAAAAACCCCCGAGTAAACATTTTTTAACCATTTCAAACATTTTTTAATGCATAGCATACTTGAATATTATTGTTCAACTTTAAACGCGTTTTTCTCAAAATGACATTTTTCAAAACGGTGCGAGTGATTAAAAGGAAACTATCGATCCGATTGCTTTCATTTCTTAATATGTTATTCTATACAACAAAGGCTCTGGTCCGTAGTAAAATTATTTAATTTTAATAATAATTTTTTTTGTATTCAACTTTTTGTTCATTAAAAAAACACGATTTTTAAACGTTTTTGTTTACAAGTCAGCCATTTTGTTATTTATTGCTAAAAATGTCTTATTTTACTACGGACGATAAGCACAAGCATACAAAACGATAATCTACTGGATTTATTTGTTTTAGAGGACGTTCAGGGGAACGAGAACCAACGCCAACCACCTACCTCACTTCGAAGCTGCCATCTTTAATTTATAATATTATAAACAAATTAAATTGAAAAAGTGTCAAAATTTTTTTTTTACATAGTTGAAAATGTAAATAAAAAATGTAAAAAAAGTTGTCATGATTTAATGTTATTTTGTATAATAAAAAATATTGAAATAAGCCTCCAAAACAGCCTCGAACATAAGAATACACCCTTAAACCCATAAATTCATGATCTAAATTTACTGTAACTGATATTTATTTCTTAGAAATTATAATTAATTTATTCTAAAGAAATCAACAGAATTTAAAATGATAAAAAATAAAACTTTAGTATTAAAAATAATATTAAATTCTGATCTTACCTTTCAATTATCAGTTAGTTAAATTAAACGCTTTAAAGAAGCAAATTGTTTTAAATAATTATTCATAAAAATAAAAATATACCCGGAAAAAAAATTAAATTTTGTTTGTGAAAATATTTTTTTTTGTAAGTTTGAAGTCGAATTAAAAACTTTTAGTTTTTAGAAATTTAAAAAAATTTAATTACATTCAAGATAATATTAAATTTGAATCATATCTTAAAAAAATTTTGTTCTTAAATTTATCTTTTATAAAACAGCGGTAATTCTTAAAAACAATCATTTAAACAAATAAAAACACGAACAACAAAACTTCTAAGTTTACTTTTAAAATTAAAAAATAAATATTTAATTAATCAAATGTTTTTATTTAAAAACTGTAACTTTAATTTAAGAAAAAATTTAATTAAAAAAATTAATAAAACTTTCCTTTTCTAAAACACTTTTTTTTAGAATGAGTTTGTCAGAACAATAAAAATATACGCAGAAAACAAAAGTTTTTTTTAAATTAAAAAGCAAAATCTCTAAATTACAAGGTTAACTTAGGGTTAAAGAAATATTAAATAAATATAGATAACTGAAAAATATAATTCTTAAAATATTTATAAATTTGAGTGATATATTAAAATCATTCAATTACAGAAATGACTCTTTTTCAAAGTAGGGGAGAGTACTCAGAGTTGGACAGTGGTCAGAGTTGAATCATCGCGTTTATTTTGTTTTATTACAGTAGATCCATATGTCGTTGTGTGTAAATACTTGTTAGCAATGCCAGCAAACTTTTTAGATGGATTGCAGTAAAGTGTGCGAACTATACAGACGTATTAAGCGAGTCCGTGTTATACGCTCAACAAAAAACGTTTTTGTAGTTTCAAAATTAGATAATTAAATGTAGAAGAAATATGCTAAAGACAAATTAAGTTGACTAAAATTGATCATTAAGATGTTATATGAAAATGTGGAACGTAATTTGGTGTTTGTATAAAGCGTTCATGGTGTGTGTGTGTGATATGAAGCTAAACGACGCTTGAGTCACGGTTGGTACACCCAAAATTTTGCAATTTGAGTGCCATTCTATCTTGCGAAGGTAAAGATATTGTCATTTTCAATGATTTATCTTCATATTTCATTGATTTTCTACAGTAACCCAACTCTGACTACCATGTTCAACTTTGACTACCTTTTTTTTTTTTTAAGTGCCTATAACTTTGAAACTTTTGGTCCAAATTTTTTGCAATGTTTAGCAAAAACATTGCATTTTAGTAGAACTTTCCAATAATATAAGAGACATCGCAAAATTCGGCCTACAGGAGAAGTTATAGAGAAATGTCAAAACTATATCCAACTTTGACTACTCTCCCCTAATTCTACAGAATAAATAAAAGTTACGAGTGTAATGATCGTATTTTTTTGGTATTGCCAAAGGATTTGCTCGCCGGATGGAGTCCGGGTACCAAGTTATAAAATAAATCTTATTTTTACAAATATGGCGTGAAGCGCCATCTGAGCTTAACATTATTGCTATATCAAAGAGTTGCTGTGAATTGGATAGAGCAGGAATAGTCAGTAACAAAACAATAATTTAAACCTTCGTAAGTAAATATATTGTAACAAAAAAATAAAGAGAATATAATACAATAATAAAATAATAAACGACTCGATATAATACTAAATAAATAAAATAATAAATGACTCTATATAAAAGAAAAGAAACAAGGCAGCTACTCGAATATAAAACATATATAAAACTATAAAAATATAAAAGAAAACTATGATGAAGAGAGACTCGTTTGTCTCACTCTTGATCTCTTTCTCGCTCTCGCTCTAACCCTCCAGCTCATTTGCCGAACGTCTGAAAAATAATAAAATAATGATCGGCCGATCAATTTCCCGACACTACAAATGAAAAGAATACAAATAATTGTTTAATGACGCGCTGTTTCCTATCTGGGTGGTTTCTAGAATACACCCCCTAGTTCCTCGACCAGGTGCGACTCCTGGGTGTGTACACGAATTAATTTTCATTAATCTAAAACTACGTCGACGTGCCTGTCGACGGCCTTACCCGACACGTAACTAAAATAGGAATAGGGTACTAAGATAACAAGAGAATAGTACGACCTGAGGAGCACCTCAAGGACGTCATCTCCTGTTGAACGAGGAGCCCCTCTATTCAACAGGGTGGATTGTAGTGGATGGTGGTCAGGATGGAAGTCGAAGTTGAACCTGGACTCGGGAGCACCCGTAGGCCATGGTACCTCTTCTTCTGGGAAATCATCGGAGCTGGTGAAGGAAGAGCACCTCTCTTCACTTACTCTTTTGATAGGAACATCTTCTTCTAGCCAGGAGGAGCACCTCACTAGCTAGAGAAGATAAGGGTGGCTTTTGGAGAGCGAGCCGCCGTGGGTTGGTCTCGAGGCAAGCCCCGGGACCAGGCAGACTGATTAAAAATCTTTCAAGTCGACTCGTATATAGAAGTCGCTTGAACGACGAGCGGTGGTAGTGAGCGGAGAGGGAAGCGAATCGACGCGGCAAGAGTGCGCCTTCGTTACTCCCGACCCGCTGAGCAGACTGTGCACTGAATTGTATATTGTGTATACTTTCCAGGCAAAATTAAATGAACTCGTTTCCTCGCGCTAAAATCAATTTTAATTTTCAGCTATCGTTACACGAGTAATAAAAAAATATGAAAGTTTATTTTGGAAGTAAAAATAAATAATTAAAGCATGGAGAAATGGTTAATTTAAATTTTAAAAAAGAAACAATAGAACTTTTCAGAATAAATGCAATTAATTGTTACATTAAAAATAACATTAAACTTGGATACTAATTACATAATCATTTATCTTAATTTATCTCTTTTGTAAAGCTATTATTTTTACGAAGAATAAATTATTCAGGACATTATTAATATATGTACAGAAAAATTACAGTTTTTTTTTAATTAAAATAATTGCTAAATAAATTTAAACTTTTTATTGTATTAAAAATAATATTAATTTCAAATCATAACGACAAATATTTATTAATTCTGATTTAGCTCATCAAAGAAATTTTTCTTTTTTTCAAAAGAAAAATAATTCAAAACAACATGTATAAGAACAGTAAAAACTTAAGTTTCTTTCAATATTTTAATTTTTTCTGTTTATTTTTCAGTCAATTTTTTTAAAAGCAATAGTTTTTCTAAAAAGGATATGTAGGTATATAAATTCTAAACCCAAATCTGATATTATTTTTAAAATTAAAATTTTTTACAGGTAGGGGAGAGTCGCCAGTTGTGAGACAGTCCATTTTTTTCACACGAAATATAAAAAGGCTGATTGGTACACATAAAAACATTTCTTTTTATACGAGCCAACTGTTGCGTGTACACCGAAGCGGATATATGTATTGTTTGTGTTAGATGCCAACACTGTGTGTGAAAATCGACTAAAAAACTTTTTTTCAATATGTGCAAAGTACTTTTTTTTAAGTTAATTAATTGGAAAAGCTAAATGTTATGCATTTTTATTTAGTATTTTCCTTCTATTTTGTAATGCAATATTGCATTGTTTCAATCTACAGTTGGAAATATTTTTTTTTCCTTTTTCAAAATAGCGCCAATTTCCGGTTGTGAGACAGAGCAAGTCACCAGAAAGTGAGACGGTGGCGACGCCAATCTGGAATAGCCTATATTTTTCGTTATGCAGCATAAAGCGCTCTGTTGAGTTTAGTTCGTTACGTACATTTGATAACACAACAATTATTTAAAGTGTGGGAACATGCGCACAAGTTATTTCATTTGCCTACATTGCGACAGCGATTTCGATGAAGAAAACTGATAGTCATATTTTAAAGAATAAATATTTTTATTTAGTATATAATAATATGTATTATCAATATATTTAGTTATTTATATTAAACATAATGTTTCATGCCAAATTTTTTAAATTTTAGCATTTTTTATAAGTTTCTCACAACTGGACACCTTTTTTTTTTTACTAAAAAGATGTGCTCGGAAAATTGATCATAAAATTTTTCGTGTTCATCTGAACACTACACTTTCTATTAATAAAAGTTGCGTATTTAAGTTACTTTTTGAACGGTGTATTTTATTTACGACTTCGTTTACCTATTTTCAATTTATAGGTCAAAAATAAAACCCGTCTCACAACTAGCGACTCTCCCCTACTTAATTACAATTTTCAATTTTTTAATTGAGCTTTTAATTTTTTTACATCTTATATTTATTTTTTATTTAAAAATTTTAAAGTTTTGAAGCAATTACTAGTTTTTTTCTGGACATATAGAGTAAACCAGACAGTTGTCGGCCAGTTAAGCGTATCCTTTCGCTAAAAACGGTATAAAAATTGTACTGAGCATTGTACATCAATTTTTAAAAAACATAATTGTTTTTATGACTGCCTTAAACTGTCTATTCAAAAACATTAAGAAAAAAATTTATTTTACTACTTAAAATATTGTATTGTTTACAAGTAACAAAAAGGCAGTTGTCGGCCAGCAAACACACAGATATCGGCTTCCATCTAGACAGTAGTCGGCCACCTTAAAAAATCTATTAAAAATTTTTTTTTTAAGTACTCAAGCTTAAACTTCTTTATTGAGATTTTAGGAACTTAAATATTAAAAATAAATTTCAAAATCTTTTCAAATTTTCTTCCTATAACTGCATTTGTGGAAAACTATTTCGAGGACTATAATTCTAAAGAGTGCTCTAAATAACTTTTACCGACTTTTCCACTCGAATTTAACACCACTTTTTGTTATAACTATAAATTTGCCAATTTTTGAGCATCAATAATAAATCCAACGTATTTATAACGACAAACCATATAATTACAAGAATTCTTAAGAAAGAAATTTTTTGTTTTAAAATTTACAACCGTATTCACATTTTTTAATGAGGTGGCCGACAGCTGTCTGGTTACAAGATTTAGCAAGAGAGTAGTCGGCCACCTTAAAAAATCTATTAAAATCTTTTTTTTTAATTACTCGAGCTTAAACCTCTTTATTGAGATGTTAGGAACTTGAATATTAAAAATAAATTTCAATATCTTATCAAATTTTCTTGTTATAAGTGTATCCTTGGAAAAATATTTTACAGAGAGTTCTTAATTACTCACCGTCTTTTCCACCCGAATTTAACACTACTTTTTGTTTTCACTATAAAATCGCTACTATTTGAGCACCAATAATGAATCCAACGTATTTCTAAAGACAAATCACGCAATTACCAGAATCTTAAAGAAAACAAAATTTTTGTTCTAAATTTTACAACAGTATTGACATAATCACATTTTTCTGTAAGGTGTCCGACAACTATAGGGTAGCCGACAACTGTCTAGTTTACCCTATTTATTATTTAAAATAAATATTATTTAAAAACAATAACGTTTTATAAAAGCTAAATTGAAATAAATTATATTTTTAAATTAGAATCTAAATTTAATAATATTAATAATGGCATTAATTTTTAAATGCTTAACATTTTTTTATTTTCTTAACAATTTTTAATTAACAATTTTTCCATGCTTTATTTATTCTTTTTTTTTAATTCCAAAATAAACTTTTATATTTTTCTGTTCATATTCTTTATCAATAGTAATGAGTATATGTATCCCGGATAAAACCCCCACACTATCACTTCCGGATTGAAACCGTGTAGCTTCCATATAGTAAGCTGATTGACATTTTTTAATTTTATTTTCTGGACGAGTAAAACCCGAATAAAACCGGGTTGAAACAATTCTGTGTTGACAACAACATAAATTCCGGATAAACCCTACTTTCCAACCGGTTTGACTTTTGTCATATAAAACCCGGATTGAACCGGATAGGCGCCAACACTATCACTTCCGGATTAAAACCGTGTAGCTTCCGTATAGTAACCTGATTTGTATTTTTTAATTTTATTTCCTTGACGAGTAAAACCCAAGTAAAACCGGGTTGAAACTATTTCTGTGTTGACAAATACATAAATCCCGGATAAAACCCACTTTTTAACCGGTTTGACTTTTGTCATATATAACCCGGATTGAACCGGATAGGCGCCAACACTATCACTTCCGGATTGAAAGCGTGTAGCTACCGTATAGTAAGCTGATTGACATTTTTTAATTTTATTTTCTTGCTGGGTAGAATCCGAATAAAACCTGGTTGAAACTGTTCTTGTATTGACAACTACATAAATCCCGGATAAAACCAACTTTCTTACCAGTTCCAATTTTGTCATATAAAACCCGGATTGAACCGGATAGACGCCAAGATTATCACGTCCGTATTGAAACCGTGTAGCTTCCGTATAGTAAGCTGATTAAAATTTTTAAATTTTATTTTCCTGGCGGGTAAAACCCGAATAAAAACGGGTAAAAGTTATACTTGTTTTGACTGTCATATAAAACCCGGATAGAATCCACATTAAAAACGACATTTGTGTTATATTTTTATATATGTTCCAACCTTATTGGATCCGTAGATTTTAAATAGTTTCCGAATAAAAACCGGATACAACCATCTAGAACCCAAACTGGGTTTTAACATAGTTTAACAAACTATGATATTTATGTATGTGTATTGACATTTAAATTTGCTTTTTTTGTATTAGGGTGTACCTTAATTCGGCGACATTTTCAAATCTTTTGTCTCCACCGGGGAAATTGATCAAATGATGGAAAAACTTTTACTTCAAATTTGAGACAAATCGAGCAAAAATGTATTTAATACATTTTTATACTTATTAATTTTTTGAAAAAAATAATTTAATACATTTTAGAGATTCTTCAGATTTTTCCAGTCTTTTTTATAAAAATCCCAGACTTCCCTAACACTTTTTAGTTTCACTGACTTTTCCTTGATTTCCGTGAATTCTCTGACATGTGGCAATCCTGATCATATAATTATAATTAAAAAAAAATTGTTTACTTGGAAAACAAGTAACAACTTCTTTTCAATTTTAGGGATTTTTGCATTTCTGCAAAATACAATTTATACAAATTTCGTCAGAAATAAAAAGAATTAAAAGAAAAATATCATTTCTGAATTCAAAAATATTTATTTTTATCGATTTTATATATATATATATATATATATATATATTTATTTATTTTATTTATTTATTTATTTATTTACATGGCCCACAGCCAATCAGGTAATTATTGGGCAATAATAATATACAACAATATGTTCAAAGATATGAAATATACAAAATTAAACTAATTTAATTTTAAATACGACTTAGTGACATGATCTATGAATTGAAACGGTGACATGTAGAACAGATCAAAATGAAATTTTTTGTTTGAAACTATTGCATTTACTTGTTCCGAAAATTTATACATTGGTATTTGGTAGCCAATAGGAGAAGATGGTAACTCGTTATAAAATGGAAAATAATATTGATTACACAATTTAGGCGGTACCTTGAAAGATAATAATGACAACAAATTAGGAGCATTTATAAGGTTGTTTACAAGATTAAAAACAAATTTACATTTAGCAACATATATATAATTATATATAATTATATATAATAATATATAATCTAAATTATTATCATTTCAAATTAATAAAAATGAGAAATCATTTGTAAAAACAGTCTAAAACTTGCAAAATTGACACATGACTTAAACAAAGACCTCGCAAAATTAAGTTTTTTAGAAAAAATTTTATATTCACAGACTCGTGAGAACATGTATTTTTCAAAAATAATTTCAAATATCCAAAAAAACCGGAAGGGAAAAATTTGTTTTTTTTGGTAAATTTGTCGAACGACACACCGATTCACACTCACAGGCAAACGGTTGTTCGACCTAAACGCGTAAGTTTTTTGTTCGTGTTAGTGTGTCTATGAATTGTCGACGAATTTTATCCTTTTGTGGCCTGTCCATGTGTCTTTGCTTGAACAACTGTTTGCCTGCGAGTGTGAATCGTTGTTTCTGTCGACGAATTAACCAAAAAAATACTTGTTTCCTTTCGATTTTTTTGATTTTTGGAAATTATTTTTGAAAAGTACATTATCTTACGAGTGTCTACATATAAAATTTTTTCTAAAAAGACAAATTTTTCTAGGTCTTTGTTTAAGTAATTTCTTAATTTTGCTACTTTTTCATTGTTTTTACAAATGATTTATGTGAAATAATAATTTCTCTTTATTAGCAGACGCTTTTTCTGTCATCTCTGTTTAAAAATTTGTCATCAGAACGTATACTACAACTGAAAGCAGAATTGATATCATAAATGACATCAGAACTGACATCAAAACTATTATCAGAAATGATATCTGGTTTTGGTACTAGAACTAATATCGGTTCTGTTCGAGGTTCTGATATCAGTTCAGATATTATTTCTGATATCACTTTTGATGTCATTTCTGACATAATTCCTGATGTCAATTCTGATATCAGTTCCGATATCATTTCGCTTTTCATTTATAATGTTATTTCTGATATTATTTCCACGTTTCCAGTATCATTCCTAAATGTTCACCTACTTAATTGCTGACAAAAGTAATTGTATTCTTTAAGGGTGTTGGAAGGACAAAATATGCAGGCGTTCTCAAAAACACTTCCCCCGCCCCCACGCCCCTTTCCCATAAATATCCACTTTAACCTTTTTTTTTAAAAAAACTGTACACTTTTCCGACAAAAGAATATAATAGAAGGGATTCGCGGGAAATGAGGAATCAGAAAATCACTTTGATTTTTTATTTCATTCTTTCCTGAATCGATAAAAAGTCGAGAACGGTGAGAAAATCCTGACGTGAGTTGAAAAACACTTATCTCTATTCATCTGAAAACTGCACTTTGACATTTTTTTTTAAAAAAAACTGTACACTTTTCCGACAAAAGAATATAATAGAAGGGATTTGTGGGAAAGAAGGAATCTGAAAATAACTTCGATTTGATATTTAATTCTTTCCTGACTCGATAAAAAGTCGAGAACGGTGAGAAAATCCTGACGTGAGCTGTCAAACACTTGTCTCTATTTACCTGAACACTGTATTTTGACAATTTTTTTTCGCGAAAGCTATACACTTTACCGTCGAAAGAAAATGATAGAAGGGGTCTACGGGAAATAAGGAACCTGAAAATAACTTTCCTTTTTTGTTTTATTATTTCCTGACGCGATGAAAAGTCGAGAGCGGTGAAGAATTTTGACGTTTTCAGTATCAAAATGTCTGACACCAGCCCTGTAACATGGCGCCGCACAGTGGGACAAAATGCCAAAAACCTGGCCAAAAGTGAAAAAAAAAAGTTTCTGTAAATGCTATTATTTCTATGTGCATTCGTAGAGGACCCCCAGGAGCATCCAAATTCATAAAATAAAGGGCGCAGTCAAAGACATTTTGCTCTTATGTTCGTTTCAAACCTTATACTTGGCTTGAAATAATTTCTCACGCAATAGCCATGAATAAAACGTTCTTGTTAAAAAGCGAATAAAAAAATGTTATCTATTTAAAAATGAATTCTGTAAAATGAAATAAGTAAATAAAGGTATGTAAAATTCATATACTATGTCGAAATTTAAAAATTTCTTATTATAAAAAAAATGTATAGAATACAAAATTACAGCAAAACATTCTAAAGAAAGAAAAAAAATTATATTTATGTAGAGATATAAAAAAATGGTCAAAAAAGATCACCGTGAAACTTATACAGATTTGTTCCTAGAACATTCATTGTTCAGAAAAATCAAGATTTGGCTGCCTTTAGCTGCCACTGCGGTTTTAATATCACTTTTTATGAATTCATGCAAAAAATTACAAATTATAATTGATTTTAAATTTATATTTAAATTCTGTAAACGGCATTAATTCGCTTAAAAATAATTACTTGAGGATTTTTAGAGTCGCTGATTACGAATCCGATATTAGTTTTTAAAAATTCAAAATGGCGGATCCAATATGGCGGATGTCAAAATTCAAAATGAATCGTATTTGCTTAAAACTCGTTACTTGGGGGTTTTTGGGGTCGCTGATTACGAGTCCGCTATTAGTTTTTAAAAATTCAAAATGGCCGATCCAATATGGCGGATGTCAAAATTAAAAATGAATCGTATTTGCTTGAAACTCGTTACTTGGGGGTTTTTGGGGTCGCTGATTACGAATCCGCTATTAGTTTTTAAAAATTCAAAATGGCGGATCCAATATGGCGGATGTCAAAATTAAAAATGAATTGTATTTGCTTGTAACTCGTTACTCAGGGGTTTTTGGACTCGCTGATTACGAATCCGCTATTAGTTTTTAAAAATTCAAAATGGCGGATCCAATATGACGGATGTCAAAATTAAAAATGAATCGTATTTGCTTGACACTTGTTACTCAGGGGTTTTTGGGGTCGCTGATTACGAATCCGATATTAGTTTTTAAAAATTCAAAATGGTGGACAAAAAATGAAAAATTTATCGAATTCGATTCGATTGATATTTTGTACACAAACTCAGGCGTTAGTGCACTTGATGTTCTTTATCAAGAATATGTTTACAACATATTTTTTAAAATAAATGTGATAAATCATTCATACTTATAGAAATATAACTATTTCTAATTTAAAGTCCTTTTGTAAGATTTTGTAGTCTAGAAGATTAAGGCCAATGGGCAATAACATTAAACGTACATTAATATGAAATGAGCTTAAGTTTTAAGAGCTTAATTAGAGCGAAATGAAATACTATAACCAGCTATTACTTAATTGTGATGAGTACTACATAACATTGATCAAGTATTACAAATGTCGACTAACGTCCCTTTCTATATGAAATATGCGTATATTTTAAGTAACAGTTCAAATTTTTCGCGCTTTTTTATACCGAATTTTAGTTGTCATGATGCGTAAAAAACAATTGCGTGACGAGTGTCTTTATAGGATCTCAAATGTTTATAACCTGAAACTTGATTGTCTAGAGTCTTATTCGTATCAGGTAATTATTATAATTCATACATTGGTTCACAATTATTTTTATTTGTATTTATATCAATATTTATATTGTATTTTAGATGCGCCGATAAAATGAGTCAGTGTGGTAATCAGCGACCCCAAAAACCCCTGAGTAACGAGTTTAAAGCAAATACGATTCATTTTTAATTTTGACATCCGCCATATTGGATCCGCTATTTTTAATTTTTAAAAACTAATAGCGGATTCGTAATCAGCGAGTCCAAAAACCCCTGAGTAACGAGTTACAAGCAAATACAATTCATTTTTAATTTTGACATCCGCCATATTGGATCTGCCATTTTGAATTTTTAAAAACTAAAAGCAGATTCGTAATCAGCGACCCCAAAAACCCCCAAGTAACGAGTTTCAAGCAAATACGATTCATTTTGAATTTTGACATCCGCCATATTGGATCCGCCATTTTGAATTTTTAAAAACTAATAGCGGATTCGTAATCAGCGACCCCAAAAACCCCCAAGTAACGAGTTTCAAGCAAATACGATTCATTTTTAATTTTGACATCCGTCATATTGGATCGGCCATTTTGAATTTTTAAAAACTAATAGCGGATTCGTAATCAGCGACCCCAAAAACCCCCAAGTAACGAGTTTCAAGCAAATACGATTCATTTTTAATTTTGACATCCGCCATATTGGATCGGCCATTTTGAATTTTTAAAAACTAATAGCGGATTCGTAATCAGCGACCCCAAAAACCCCCAAGTAACGGGTTTGAAGCAAATACGATTCTTTTTTAATTTTGACATCCGCCATATTGGATCGGCCATTTTGAATTTTTAAAAACTAATAGCGGATTCGTAATCAGCGACCCCAAAAACCCCCAAGTAACGAGTTTCAAGCAAATACGATTCATTTTTAATTTTGACATCCGTCATATTGGATCGGCCATTTTGAATTTTTAAAAACTAATAGCGGATTCGTAATCAGCGACCCCAAAAACCCCCAAGTAACGAGTTTCAAGCAAATACGATTCATTTTTAATTTTGACATCCGCCATATTGGATCGGCCATTTTGAATTTTTAAAAACTAATAGCGGATTCGTAATCAGCGACCCCAAAAACCCCCAAGTAACGAGTTTGAAGCAAATACGATTCTTTTTTAATTTTGACATCCGCCATATTGGATCGGCCATTTTGAATTTTTAAAAACTAATAGCGGATTCGTAATCAGCGACCCCAAAAACCCCCAAGTAACGAGTTTCAAGCAAATACGATTCATTTTTAATTTTGACATCCGCCATATTGGATCCGCCATTTTGGATTTTTTTAAACTAATAGCAGATTCGTTGTCAGCGACCCCAAAAACCCCCGAGTAATCAATTTCAAGCAAATTGAAAGACATTTTATAGTGTTGGCCAGGTTTTTGGCATTTTGTCCCCATCACGAACGCCTTAACGACCACAGCTATTACAGCACATGTCAGTTAGTTTTGACCCGTCTATATGAACTACAACGTCGTGTGTAGCGTTGCCTGTTGCCGAGTGAAGCCGTAAGATGCCGAAAGTTGCCGAATGTTACGTTCTTTAATGTTGCGTACGTAATGCTTACAAAGCAGTTCTGTAAAATTATCTTGCCTATACTGCACTCTGTGCCTAAAGGAACCTTACAGCTTTATATAATGAGTTTTGTAATAATTTAACTTTCTTTTATGACAGACCACTGTATTTAAAGGTAATTTTTTTCCTCCTAATCCTGTAATAATAACAGAACAAAAATTTGATGCGAAGTATAGTACAGCTTATGACAGATAACAGAACGTTTTGTAAAATTAGCAGACATATTCTTAAGAACAACAAGGTTAATAAGTAAATAAAACAGAAATGGTCATTTCGTCCGAGCAGTACAGGTTAGTTCTGTAATCATCACAGATAGAATTTTCTCAGTGTATGTTTTCCTATAGGTTTTCATATGTGATCCTATATGTAATTATATATCTTCCTATGTTATATTTATAGGATTCTTATAGGAAAATATATGTTTTCCTATAGGATTTCATATGTGATCCAATATAGGAAACTGTATGTTTTCCTATAGGTTTTCATATATGATTCTATATGTAACCATATATCTACCTATGTCATATCTAAAGGATTCTTAAAAATGTGAAATTTAACTCTATAGGATATTATATGTTTTCCTATGTCATATCTATACAAAATTACATGCGTTTTTCCTATAGGAATGTTCTTATAGAAATCTACATAGGATCCTATATAGAATCCTATAAGAATCTACGTGGAAATCTGATAGGATTCCTACAAGGAACCTATATAGGATTTTCCATAAGGAAAAGTGAGGTTATGTAGCAATGTTAACGTTGTAATCTGTACATCGTGTGTCTTCTTCTTTTTTTGTGTCCAATTTTTGTTTAGCCAATTCAAATTTCCAATAAACTTTACTGTATATTATTAATTTCTTGTGTGCAATTTAGTTTTTGTCCTCCTTTTCTTTACTATATATTCACCAAAGCGTGGCGATTTCTGTACTCTCTTGCTTTTAAAGATCTTAATGCTGGAAGGAGGGGAGTAATATCTCTCCGTCCCTTTAGTATTACAGTCGAGCCTGGATTAGTGACATTCCAAGGGACCGAGAATTTTTTGTCACTTATAGAGGTTTTTCACTTGAGGTCCAAGAGCGGCCTCTGTCACGTATAGAGGTTTTGTCAATCTACAAGGAATACAAAATTTAATTATTATTTGAATAACTTATTTAAAGACAATTTTATCCTTAAGTAATTCACCAATTTGCATAAATATTAATTAATTGGTTAAAAAAAAGTCTGTCAGTTTTGTTTGTTTTTGGACTTTACTATTATTTACATGCTTCTCAAGTTCATAAATTTGGTCAAAAACTGATTTATCAATTTTTGTCGAAAATTAAACAAATCTATGAACCGTTTCTAGAGCAGCTAAAGCTTCTTGATGTTTGGGGATTTCTACTTCTTCATCATATACGAACTATTATTTAAATAGAGCACCTTTGTTCCGATATATCTAATAAAATTTTAATTATTGTTTATTTACTACTGCTTTTTAGAAAATTTAAATACAGAAAAGATTTTTACATATAGAGGTTCGCGAGACGTTTCTTTCACTTATAGAGGTCTAGCCGAGAAATATGAAGGAAAAGATATTCATTTAAAGAGGTTCGAGAGAGGTTTCTTTCAGTTATAGAGGTCTTTCCGAAAAAAATAACCATTCACTTTTAGATTACTCACATATAGAGGTTTTTCACTTATCCAGGTTTCACTTATCGGGTCGAGGACATTTCCACCAAAACCCAATTGACCAAATTTGTAATTGGCCGAAATTTAATTGTCCGAATTTGTAATTCTACAAACTTGCATTTGTCAGAATTTGCAATTCCCCGAACTTGCGTTTGTCCGAGCTATTAACTTCCCGAATTTGTATTTGTCATAACTTCCAAATCATCAAACTGACATTTGCCAAAACATTTAAATCGACGAAATTGCATTTGTTAAAATTTTTATCTCCTCGAACTCGTATTCGTCTGAACTTTTAAATCCAGGAACTTGCATTTGCCAGAACTTTGAAATCATCAAACTTGCATTTGTCAAAATATTCAATTACCAGAATTTGCATTTGTCCGAACTTTGAATCACCTTAAGTCACCGACTACTCGTGTCCCCGAATTTGCATTTGTCCGACCATCGGAAAGTAGGTTTTCTAAAGGAGTCTTATGATTGGATGGTAAATTTCCCGGTAACATTACCAGCCAATCAAAAGACTCCTTTAGAAAACCTACTTTCCGATGGTCGGACAAATGCAAATTCGGGGACACGAGTAGTCGGTGACTTAAGGAGTTTGACAAATGCAAGTTCGGTGATTTAAAAATTCGGAAAAATGCAAGTTCGGTAATTTAAAAGTTCGGCCAAATGCAAATTCGGAGACTTAAGAGTTCGGCTAAACGTGAGTTCGGTGATTTCAAAGTTCGGACAAATACAAATTCGGAGATTTCAAAATTTGGGCGAATATAAGTTCGGTGATTTTAAAGTTTGGACAAATGCAAATTCAGGGATTTAGAAGTTCTGACAGTTGCAAATTTGGAGAGTTGAATATTCTGCTAAATGCGAGTTCGGTGATTTCAAAGTTCGGAAAAATGCAAATTTGGTGATTTCAAAGTTCGGACAAATGCAAATTCTGGTAATTGAATATTTTGACAAATGCAAGTTTGGTGATTTCAAAGTTCTGGCAAATGCAAGTTCGTGGATTTAAAAGTTCAGACGAATACGAGTTCGAGGAGTTAAAAATTTTAACAAATGCAATTTCGTCGATTTAAATGTTTTGGCAAATGTCAATTTGATGATTTGGAAGTTATGACAAATACAAATTCGGGAAGTTAATAGCTCGGACAAACGCAAGTTCGGGGAATTGCAAATTCTGACAAATGCAAGTTTGTAGAATTACAAATTCGGACAATTAAATTTCGGCCAATTACAAATTCGGTCAATTGGGTTTTGGTGGAAATGTCCTCGACCCCACTTATCCAGGTTCGACTGTACTTAACACTTTAAATAAATTACTTTAATTATGTTGTCTGGACAAACAGAACTAAATCAAAATTTCATCTAATTAATCCCATCAGAGTATTGAACTTTTAATTATTATTAACACACCGATGTGTATTCTCCTTAAATCTACCAGATTTGTAAGTTTTATAAATAACAAAATTAAAATTGACTCTTTCTTTCTCTTCTTTCCCCAACAACCTCTTTTGAATTTTCGTAGCAGTATATTTAATTCTGATTAATAACATTTTCGAACTCTTCTCTCTTAGAATCACTTTAAATCCGGAATTAAATCTAGGGAAAAGTTTTCATTTCCGGTCAATTCCGCTCCCTTTCAAATATTATCAAATCTTTCTGCAATTCCATTTGTCAAATATCTATTTGACCTCATAATTGGGCCTCTTTTAGTATAAAATCCTATATTTTCTATATAACTTTAGATACTTTATTTACATTTCTTCCTGAAAAGAAAATCAGAAAGATATATTCAGAGCACCCATTTACTTGCTTCAAACTTAACTTTTTCAAAAATGTATTAACCTATTTCCAGGAATTAAACATTCCAATTAAGTGTCTACACTGATTGCTACTTACTCTTCTAAGCGTCTTCTGTAAAATACAATTAGTATATTTGTTTGTGTTTTTTTTAATTTTTTAATTTACTCATTTATTTATTTTATAATTATAATTTTTTTTTTCTAAATTATTTTCTAACAAACATCTCTTAAGTTGACCGATAGATAGTCGATAAAATTGATTATAGCATGAATTTCACCTTTAACTTTTGAGATTTAACTAAACTATTTTGTGGAGTTAACAAAATCTTACACAATCTCATTCCAGACTAACTTTAATTCTTATAATATTGAACTAATTTTCATATATATGGGTGATTCTCTACGGAACCGATAATTTGGTTACTGTCATTTTAGAAAATTTTTTTACTAATTAAAATAAAAATCGTAATGTAACTTTCAAGTATGATAGTCAAGAATGAAATATCTGTGATGGGCCGGACAAATTGTTTATAATTTTCGTATTTTTTAAACAAATTAGCTGTTGCCGCATCCATGTACCATAATCGGTTGCAATACAACAATATCAATAGATGGATTTACAGGAAAGTGTTAAACAATATTTGTTTAAACAAATTATAAAAAAGTCACATTTAATTGAAACTATGGATGACAATCGATTCTACAAGAAAAATTAGAAAGATTTTGTTCTGATCATATTTTATTTTAAGGCATAATTTGTTGATAAAATCGCTATAAACAAATAAAGAAATCTTTGGTGATAATTTATGCGGTAATTTATGAAAACATTAAGGTAATTTATAATTTAGAGAGGAGTATTTGTGGCTGTAGGGTCAGCAGAGTAATAAAAGAAGACATTTCTTTTTATATTTTCCAGACGTTTCGGCCGGGATATCGGCCCTCTTTAGTGGAAAGTTTATTCTAAATAAAAATTATACAATATTTACAATGGTACATGTAGTTGCTAACACGTGATAGTTTGCAAAATAGGAAAAAAAATTTGGAGCAACATATCTTGAAATGAATTTCTATGTTTGAACGTGAAGAAAATGTTTGAATCCTTTGAAATTTAAACGAGAAATTAAGAAATTTTATTTCATTTGTTATGTTTTAGTTTGTTCGTTTGTTTGTTTGTTTTTATTTTTTTGTGAAATGTATTTTGATATTTAAACCTCGTTTTTTAGTGTCTTTTATAACACAAAATTGTCAGGAAGAAGATAGGATTGATACATTGTTTTGTGATCAAATTGAGACTCACCTGTTTAAATGTTCACATTTCTCGTGAGTCCATTTTTTTTTTACAAATTATGTAATTTATAATAATATTGCATACGAAATTTAGGATTTGAAAAACTGTGTCATGAAATTTATGTAGTAATTTATGGAAATTTATGGTAACTTATGCGGTAATTTATAAAAAGTTTGAGATAATTTATAATAATAAAACAAAACAAAATTCAAGATTCAAAAAACTAATGCAGGAAATTTATTTCGTAATTTATGGAAATTTATATTTTTTTTGAGGTAATTTAAGGTAAAGATAAAGATAAAGATCTTTTCACTGTATACCCCTTTTGGGGTTTTTACAGTCTCCTCTCCATCTTCTTCTACTTTCGTTACTCACAACATCCCTCACCCTCCTTTCCGTCCGTAGCCGACTTTATTAGAAGTACTCGTATTCATCTGGCCCTCTCTGATCAGGGTAGAGGAAAACTACGAAAAACAGCTCTACTGAGTACAGCCGATTAATTGACATCGAGTCGGGATGTATACCTTCGAAGTCTCGAATAGTGCACAACCACACGGTGGTCTTGAAGCCGGAAAGTTCCGACCTAAAATGACGAGAAAATCGGCTAATGAGGAAGTGTTCTGTTTGATGTTAATATCACAAATCCGTTGGATTTGAAATCCTAGCTGATCTTTTAAGCAAGATATTGCAAAATGAATTAAAAATATACGATTTTTCAATTTTATTTTCCAGAAAAATTCAATTTTTCTTATATATATATGTATATGTAATTTTTTATGTAAATGAATATACATATATATACCTATATATAGGGTGTCCCAAAGTTTTGAAACGGACATGAATCTCAAAAAATCTAAATTGCATAATTCTAGATCCCAGTGTATTCAAAATTTTGAACTCTTACCTTATTTTTATGTTGTGTATCCTTAATTGTAGTAAGTTTTTTTGAAATGCCCAACCCAAAGTGTATGAATACTTGTTACAGTTACTTTGTAAATTCAACTTGTATGCTATGCAAATTAAGAAAAAATTATATTAAAAAGTTACAAGGGAAATGAGTTTAGATTAAACTTGAACTGCTAAATGCGTTATTTATTAAAAATGATATAATTTATCCTAAAAAATTTATTAAATAAATATTATTACAGAAATGTATGCATATAGTATATGTATATATCCTCAAAGATATAAAAAACAATTTTTAAATTAAAAAATACTAATAAAAATCTTTAACTTGAAAACAAAATGCTCATTTACAAAAATATCTAATTATTTAATTAACTTTTTCAGTTCATGATTTCATATTTTTATTAAAAAAATTGTTTTTATCACACTTACATTAAAAGTTAGATTTTACGGCTTGTTTGGGAACCTGTAAGGGCTCATTTCACGGCCTAGGCCGTAAAGTAAATGGACTCGCAATCTGATTGGCTGATGCTGGTCAGCTGACCTTTACTTTATGGTACAGCTGCCCAAACTGGACCAAACGTCACGGCTGTACACGGTTTTGCCGCCCTCCGGGGGCATTTCTAAGTCTGTCGACCTACTCCCACCTAGAAATGCCCCCAGAGGCCCTTTTTTACGATAACCACCTCTCCCTAGGTTCGAATTTTTAGTTTTTTGTGTGATAAAAAATGTTATATGACACTTGGACCCTCTCGGCACTTAAGTTCTCGTGTATCGTACAACTCGCCAAAGCCATATCAGAGCCTCGTCTACTTTTCGGTGGAGCCTCGGCTTCATATCTTCACTTCACCTCACTTCACGTTCAATGAAGCCTCGTCACCACCTCTAATTCGCCTCGGCTAAGATTGGACTTAGGCTCGTATTGCGATACATACTCGTACTATAAAGTGCCATTTAGGGTCCTTGTATCATAAATAACTATTTTTATATCTTTGAGGATATATACATATACTATATGAATACATTTCTGTAATAATATCCATTTAATAAATCTTTCAAGATAAATTATACCATATTGAATAAATAACGCATTTAGCAGTTCAAGTTTAATCTAAACTCATTTCCGTTGTAACTTTTTAATATTTAGATTTTTTGAGATTCATGTCCGTTTCCAAACTTTGGGACACACTATATATAAGTATATATATGTATATTCATTTACATACAAAATTACATATACATATACATATATATATATAAGAAAAATTGAATTTTTCTGGAAAATAAAATTGAAAAATCGTATATTTTTAATTCATTTTGCAATATCTTGCTTAAAAGATCAGCTAGGATTTCAAATCCAACGGATTTGTGATATTCACATCAAACAGAACACTTCCTCATTAGCCGATTTTCTCGTCATTTTAGGTCGGAACTTTCCGGCTTCAAGACCACCGTGTCCAGTCCTCGATATTTAATCTCCCGCTTGATATGTCTCAAAACGCAGAGAAAACCGTACTGGAGTTTGCTTATCTTCCGTGACCGCAAAGCCAGGCGCTTCGCCTAACGAGCCATATCATCGGTGAGGTAATTTAAGGTAAATAAAAAAAAATTAAAAAAACTAATTTTGGAAAGTTATGGAAATGTATAGGGTAATTTATGGAAATTTATGTGGTAATTTATGGAAAGTTATGTGATAATTTATAGATATTTATTTGAAAATTTATGGAAATATATGTTGTAATTTTAGAATTTATTTTAAAAACTTTTATTGTAATTTATTAACATATAATTTAAATTTTGCCAACAATTTATACACATTTATACTGTAATTTATGAAAATTTATAAAGTTATTATTGTTAAACTTATTAAAATTATGACAGTTAAATTAACTTTTATTTGTTTAACTTTATTTGAAAACAATCACTAAAATTGTTTTAATTTGTTACGAATCTGAGTAAAATTTTTATTTATGAATTTAACGAAAGGTAATGAAAAGTTCTGTAGCTAGATCGCCTAATAAGAGAACTAAAATAAAAAAGGATAAAGTAAAAATTCTTCGGATGTCGAGTTTAGAAATAGAGTACGTATCTCCAAGGTCGCTGACGCAAGCAACCCTGTGTCGTGCTCATGCCTAAAGAAGAACGAGTGACTTTTAAACCGAAGTTTCTTTTATTACTTTAATTCTAATAGTTATGATTAAATTATTTTATATGCGAAGGAAAGAAATGGAGATAAATATTTATTTAAGAATGATTTTCTAGAATCTATACAATCCTTAAATAGGAGACTCCCGAAAAACATCATTTTTTTTATAATGGGAAATGCTGAAGTTTTACTCTAGACTAAAAGAACCAAACAATTAATTTTTCTTTTTCTTCTCCCTCTTCGCACTATTCGTAATAAGAGTGCAGGCTGGACGATACCTGTGTGCACTTACACCATGTCGGATGGCTGCTGGCCGTGCGAGAGTATATGTTCGCATACACCGCTATAGGAATGACCCATGACTAACCTCGTCGACCATCATGAATTTTTTCTCCTTCTCCGTCTTAATGATTGCAATGCTGCGCTGATCCACGTGCTTATGTTGACATCAAGCACGTGGACCTACTCCAATAAAATCTGCGCCTACAGAGTGAGAAATAGAATCTTGTGTCAAACTCTCGACACACATTCTCTATAAATTATCGAGAATTAATCAATCACAAAATTTGATTTATTAATTGCTCGTACCTCAATTATTATTAATTGACTATTAAAAAAAAGGGAGAAAAGAAAATATAACTAATTAGCAAAATTTTGTCTTGTTCTTAGAGCTTTAATTAACTCTAATTTAAAATTTAGTTTGGAAAAATCCGAGCTTTAATTAGCTCGATTTTCTTTTCTTTAGAAGAAAGTTGTTTGAGCTTTAATTAGCTCGACTTCAAATTTATTTTTTTGGAAAGTTTAGACCTTTGACTAGCTCGACTTTTCCCTTAAAAGAAAATTTGTTAGAGCTTTTGTTAGCTCAGCAATATAGAATTATAATGGATTAGTTGAGAAAACTTTTGTCAATTTAATCTGACCAGTTCCTAGAGTAACATCAATCACTGAACTTTTATACAGTCATACATTCGACAAAAAAATTAATTGTGATGACTGTACTGTATAGTTTCAACAATAAGGGCGTGGTAACATTAAATTAGATTCTGCGAAAAGACATGAACAGAAATCGCAAGGTACGACGCGCGGGATCGGCCCAAGACCTTAAAAAAAAAAAAAAAAAATCGCATTCGTAACGTTCATTAGGAAAAATTATTTTTCCTTGCGATTATAAAATGCTGCAAAATACAAATCCCAAGAGTAATTTAAAGTACCGAAGTAGGATACCTCTCTAAACTCTTTAAGATTTAATGTAACGTAAGTGATCGAGTTCAACAACACGACCTTGCTAACTCAGCAATAGTATTCTTGTCAGTATATCGCGACAGTTACTTATTCATCTTCCATGAATAATTTTTGTTTTTTATCACTCTTAAAAATCCTTTTAATAATTTTGTAAGTGATTTTTAAAAATAAACTTTTTGATTGCCTCTATTTTATTATCAATGAATATTTCTCTGTACTCTAACGAATAGACCTGTTGTTGTTTCAGTGTGAAAATTTCTTATAGTCTATTGTTGACATACTCTAAGGGTTGGAAGAACTAAAGTGTAAAAACGCTGTTTCGCCGTTCGGCGGATGGTACCTCGCATTTGGTTAGCCAACCGATGGGAGTTTTTCTAAAGAATTGACGATTGATAAGCCTAAGCGTCGACCGAGTACTGTTGCGCCGACCGGCGGATGGTTCTCCACGTGGCGGCTTGTTAAGAGTGTAATTCAACGCGATACAAATTCCTGAGACAATAACAGTCGTAAAATCTAATTCTTCCACTTCTTTGAAACATTTCTTTAATTATTAATTACTAGAATTTTTTTTTGGTAAAAACAATAAGTTTTCTTTTGTTATCAAAAATAAAAATTTTTCTTATCAGGAAAATGCATTGCCATGCCAAATAAAAAGAACTCTAAAAATCGGGATGGAAGATTAGCGTCAAGGCGGTATCAAAAGGGTGCAATTGATAGGGAAATTTCGGGAAACTTTGAGTGTAATGACCTTTCTTCAGTTTCCCTAGATCAAGGATTAAAAGAGTCAAGGTGTAAAATTCAGGCGTGTTTACCGAACCACCTCTCAAGTACAGTTTGCTTTCCGACGGCCGATGGAAAATCGACTCAAGAGAATATACAATTAGAATATTACGTAGTTTTGAAATCTACTGCACTTCTACCATGTGCAGTTAAGGAAGTAACCTTTGAAGGGCTAAGGGATATTCAGTTGAATTTAATTCAAGAAGCAATTTTGAGTTCGGGTATTTTGAAAAGCAAACCTTTGTTGAAAAGAATAGAGACAGTCCGAATTCCTTATAAAAATTAATTAAAAGATCAATTACAAATGGTTTAAATTGACATTTGACTTAATAAGAAAGTCCAGTGGTGGCGAAAAATCTGTTTTTCTTTTCAACCCCTGTTTTCTCTTGGTTTTAGTTAATAGTACTAGTATTAAGAAATATCATATAAAATCAATTGTAAAAATGTCGACCACCGGTGAACAACCCCCTGGGCGCGATAACAGCCAAAATGACAACCGTAGTAATATCGAGGGTATGCCGCCGCCTACTATCCCTAATTACCAGCAGTATTATTTAAATCAGAGCGCTGCCATGACCTCTATGGTCGACTGTATGGTGCTACAACAAGGCACGCATCATATACCAACTTTCGACGGAAAGACCCCCCCCCTTACGGAAGTTCCTACAAGACATTTCCAACGGTTCGGTTTATATGACGGATTCCACTGAACCTGGGTTTATAAAAATCGTACTAAGTAAACTAAAGGTCCCTAAGCGTGAGAGTATTAGGGACAAGTCTTTTGAAAAGTTGAGCGAAGTGGTAGCTCACCTAAGAAAACGTTTTTCTTGTCAGCGTAATTATCAATGGTATTTAGATGCCATTGCAAAACTGCGTATGAAGCAAACAGAATCGGTCAGCGATTATGGGGACCGTCTACAAGGGATTATCAGCGGTGCTCGACACGCCCTTGAAGAAAAGTATCCAGGCAAGGTCACAGGGTCTAATGTCATGCTAAGCCATGTCATGATGATGCCTGTCAAGGACTTTGCCCTTGATGCTTTTATAAGAGGACTCCCTAACGAAATGTCCACTCATGTGGATATGCGATGCCCTCGAGATTTAAGCGAAGCCATGGAGTTTGCGCTTCACGCAGAGGAGCGAGAATGTTATACGGATAATAATAGGCCCGCTTCTTATCGAATTTCCAAGGAGGTTGATGAAGAACCTTTACAAGGCAAGGCAAATAACGCTTCTGGGAAACAGATAGACAATAAGGAAAGGAGGAGGTCAGTGGAATACTCGGGTGGGGGAAATCAACTTCCGCTTTCTGGTTACCCTTCTTTTCCACCCACTCCATGTCCCCCATAATTCTATCCTTTCCCACCTTATCCTGGCTACCCTTATCAACCCTTTCCCTCGTTCTTGCCACCCCCTGGACAGGGACATACCTCTAGGGACCAAAGTAAACCATGGGGAAGCAATCGAGCGGATAATACGGGTACAAAAACCCTTCCCCGGTCTATGTCCCCGGGACCTAATCACCCTTTAAACTATCAACCGATTCGTCGTACGGACGCACCGACGGATCCGACCAATCAGGAGCGTCCAAGAACTGTACAGTTTGCGCAAGCGACAGTAGAGTCTTTAGGGCAGGAACCCATGCCGAGGACTCCCCAGTAGTGGAATTGAAGTCGGAAAAATTCCTAAGCCCTACGGCAACTTTCCTTGTGGACCCTGGTTCTGATACCAATCTTATAAAGTTAAAAGCTTTATTACCACACCTTGTAGTTGATGTGACAAACCGCACGCAAATAACCGGCATCACAAAACACAATGTAAAAACTCTCGGTACCATTAACGTTCCTATTGCCAACAGTATTGCAGAATTTCATGTGGTCAAAAACACCTTTCCAATTTCAGCGGACGGAATTTTGGGTAGACTGTTCCTCTGATAGGAACAAGCAGAAATGTCCTTTCACCACAACACGCTACTAACGGTTTCGGATCCCACAACTCCTATCCCTTTTATCGACGAAGAATCAAAAAGGTCGAATGAAAAACTGAGACCACAAATCAAGCCCTTCAAAAGGGTTTTAAAAATAAAAGCTCGCTCGCGGCAACCTATCGCATTCGACACTATTTCCAAGGACCTTAAGGAAGGTTTTCTCCCTAGAGTACGCATGCCTGAAGGTGTGTATATGGGAGAGGCTGCGGTAACAAATTACGACGGCACTTGTTACGCCATGGCCCTTAACACTACAGAACATGACGAGCAGGTAGAAATTCCTCCCCAAGAGCTGATTCCCTTTGATTACCTGCCTTTTCCTGGGGAAGACTCCCCGGATGAACATCATGAGGCTTTTACGGAAACCTTGCATGGTGCCATGTCTGATAGAGTAGATCGAATTGAAAGGGCCCTTCGTGTTTCTCACCTCTCGTCTGAGGAAAGGAAGTATGTGCTACGCTGGGTGGAAGAATATTCTGATATCTTCCACCTCAGTGGGGAAAAGTTGTCTTGCACCCCATTGGTTCAGCACAAAATCCCTACAACAGACGAGAAGGTTATTCATAAGAAACAATATAAGGTCCCTTATGAAGCGAGCGAACAAATCAAAATTCAAATAAAGGAACAATTGGACAATTGCACTCCCAAGCCTTTTGATAGGCTTGGGAGTGCGACTATCTTTTCCGTGTTTGATCTCTCTAGCGGGTTTCACCAAATAGAAACAGATCCCGCTGACAGGCATAAGACTGCTTTCTCCACAGGAAATTGTCACTACGAATATGTGAGAATGCCTATGGGTATTAAAAACGCACCCCCGACCTTTCAAAGACTTTTGAACAATGTCCTTAAGGGAATGTTAGATTTAGAGGCGTTTGTTTATTTGGAAGATATAATTATTTATTCTGACACCCTTGAGGAGCATGACAAAAGAGCAAGAAGGTTATTTAATAGCGATTTTGAATTTTCCTCAGCCCACTACTCCCACTAATATCAGGCAATTTCTAGGACTTTCTGGTTATTATAGAAAGTTTTACCAGAATTATGCGCAAGTGGCAAAACCGCTTGTGGACTTGACTAGAAAGGATGCGAAATGGGAATGGGGATCTGCGCAACAGGAAAGTTTCAGCAAACTTCGAGAATATCTAACAAGCGAACCAGTGCTTCAATATCCTGATTTTTCAAAGGAATTTAAATTAACCACAGATGCATTTGAATTCGCTGCTGGCGCCATCTTAACCCAGGAAAAGGATGGGATGGACATGCCGGTTGCCTATTTCTCGAAAGCTCTGAGTGATTGCGAATAGCGCTATCCAAAGGCAGAAAGAGAATGCCTCGCAATACTCCACGCCGTGGAGAACTTCCGCCCGTTTTTGTACGGCCGAGAGTTCATCCTGGCATGCGACTTTGAGCCAGTACATTGGATTTCCTCGGTGAAAAATCCAGGCAGCCGCCTTTCAAGATGGCGGCTAAAATTAAGGGATTATGTATATCGGTTCGAATACAGGAAAGGAAAATTAAATCGAGGGGTAGAAGCCCTGTCGGGAAACCCCGAGGGTTTCGAATCTACCGAAGATATCATTATTCCGTCCGAACAGGAAGAAGCGGGTAATATAAATTTGTCTCTTCTAGAAAACGATGTGGAAAACCTCCCCACCCTTCGTGCCCTGCCGTTAACCCGATCTGCTAGTTTAAAGGAGAAAAGAAGGCACTGGAGCACGGAGAACCATTGCGGCGGCTGGCACAGCAGAAAAGGTTAAAACTGCATCCCAGCCGATGACAGGTACTTCCGGGGTGAAGAAACCAATTTCAATACTGAAGAAGGGGCCTGGGAATAAACCAAGGCCTCCTTCAGTCAACTCGAATCCCCCAAACGCTGAAGTGCCCCCAGTCCTTTCTCAACTCCCCCTAAAGCCTCCCCCAGTAGAAAAGAAGAGAGGAAGACCGCCGGGGAAAGGTAAGCTGAAACGGCAAGCGGAACAATCCCCTCCTATCGTCTCGGAGGAAGGGCCCGTGTCCTCAAGACTTAGAAAAAAATCTAGTCCGACGAGAATCCCGTCCATTTCCGACACCCCCACTTCCACTTATGAATATTCGGGAGACGAAGAAAACGAGGACTCGGATGACCCAGTCTTTCGAAAAAAATATAGCATGATACCTAGCTTGGACCCTAACCTCCCACCTAAACCAAAAAGAGTAACAGAATTGCTCAATTCGATTCCAGATAAAGAAACGCCGCCTGCATCATTGTTTTCCCCACTCCAAGATCCGTACGTAGATGTGTATATAGACGGATCCTGCTGCGGTAATGGCGCCGCGCAGCCGAAGGCCGGGATAGGTGTCGCTGCTCTTAAGGCCAAGGAGGCTGGGATAAAAAGATTGAGACTCAATACCAACTCTCAATTTCTCATCAAGAGCATGACAGAATGGATGCCCAGGTGGGAGACCAATAATTGGATGACAGCGTCTAATAAACCCGTACAGAATAAAATAGAATTCGAAAAACTTAAAAAGGCGCTAGAATCCTTGAATGTAGTCTGGGAACATATCCCCGGTCATCAGGGGTATTTTGGAAATGAGATGGCGGATAAATTAGCCCGCGATTCCGTGGAAAATATCCCCACCCTAGAACAGGAGGCCGCTTCTTTTGAACCCACGATTGTCGATCTCCCCTCTTCTCGTTGTGATAGCGAGCCCAGTTCTGAGGAGGAAGAACTTAGATCGGTTAAGGGAACTGGAGAGCACCAAAAAGGACTCCAAAAATCCTTTAGTAGGTTCGAAGAATCTTTAAGGGTACGAGGCATTAATCCTTCAGACATGACTAACCATACCCTAGCGTGGGATCATGAAGGGATGGCCCAAGAAAGCGTTGTTCTGACAAGGGCTTGCGTCTCGGAAGGAGAATCAAATGAGGAATTGCTTCAAGACCTAGAGGCCCTTGACCCGTGTAAGGGTTATAGCGATGATGAATTCTCCGCTCGAGTAGAGAACTTTCTAAGAAAGTATCACGAAAACTCCCAGCCCAAGTCAGACGCTCCCCCCTCCCCAGATATTGTGGTAGTTGAGAAAAGGAAGGAGCCGGTGGTTAGATTTAAAGAGACAATTGAAGAGGAACAATCCTCAAGAGAGGAACAATTCTTAACAAGAGACACTTTTCAGTCTCCAGCTCTCTCCACTGTGCCTGACGGACGCTCCACCCCTTTTACCCAAGACCACGCCCGTGGACAAGAGCAATCACCATCTCGACAACGAGATAAAGTACCGAGACGCCTTCAAGATGCCATGGACCAGAGTTTTGCTCCACGGTCACCTACCCTACCAATTAATGATGCCCTTTACGATCACAGCCTTCCCTATGTAGAATGCGACGAGTTTCCCCCACCAAAAACTGGCATCAACAAACTAAACCGAGAAATAGTCCATCAGATACGGGAACCACTGACTTTTAAGCGTGACAATTACGCTTTGTTTATGTCAGCTGATTGCGAACCTGTAGACTCCATTAGCAAACTTTTAGTAGCTACCGAGTATCTTGACCTTCAAGACTTACGGGAATGCCACCCTCAAAAGGGCCAAGTCCTAGTAACTCCTTCCGGTCGATATAAAACCTATGCGATAATAGTCAAGGGAAGACACTTCGATAGGGTCGACTTGAGAGATGTAGAACAAGGATTAAAGGGCTTACGAACTGCCCTGGAACGTGATAATTAAAACACGTGTCGAATAGCAACCACCAGAGAATTACTAGGCACCGCTTCTAGTACTTCTTTTGCAGAACTAGTGTCGGAAATTTTCAATGACAGCAGCGCTGCTATTTTCTTATGCCAAGGAAAAATAGAAGTTCCCCCTCCCGAGCTTAGGCCTGATATTATCAAAGAATATCGTAGGAGCCTTATCGGAGGTCACAAGGGCATAAGTAAAACTTATCGAAAGATAAGGGAACATTACGTGAGGCCCGGCATGAGAGATGAAGTAACTAATTTTCTGCGCACGTGCAAAAGTTGCTTGGAAAATAAGGTTGATAGGGTAAGAACTAGGGAGCCTATGCTCATTACCGACACCCCAGCGGAACCTTTTGATAAGGTTTCCTTAGACACAGTGGGAAAATTGCCAACCACTCCTAACGGAAATAGGTATACTTTGACTATGCAGGATAACTTTAGTAAATACTGCATAGCGGTACCTATTCCCGACATAAAAACAACAACTATCGCGCATGCAGCGTCCGTATATTTGTTCTGCCAACACGGTGCCCCGCGAAGCATCCTCACAGATAGAGGGGGAAGCTTTATCAGACACCTTATGAGGAAACTCGAAAAGCTTTTCCGGGTTAAGCAAATAACAACTTCCGGGTATCGACCACAGACTAATGGGGCGTTGGAGAGAAGCCACGTGGTGTTGACAGATTACATCAAACATTACGCAAAAGATTATGACGTTTGGGATCGTCTGCTGCCTTTTGCGATGCACGCCTATAATACTTCAGTGCATGAAGCCACCAATTTCACCCCGTTCGAGCTAGCAACTGGAAGGTTGGCTCGCACTCCGAGTTCTTTCCCTAAAGGTCCCGAGTTGGAAACCTATGGATCCTACCTTCGAGATCTGATTACTCGCATGAACGAAATGCAGGCCATAGCCGCGAAAAACTTGGTTTCTGCAAAGCATCGGTCAAAAGAACAATATGACCGACACGCCCACCCGTTACCCTCGAAGGAAGGGGACATAGTCTACACTATAAAAGAGGCAAGAACTGGGAAATTCGATAAGCGAACGGACGGCCCATTTCGTATCGTGTCTTTTACCCCGAACAATAATGTTGTGTTGGAGGACGAATTCGGCCACCGCATAACGAAACACAAGGCCAAGGTCCTTCCAACTTATTGTTAAAACTATAATATTCTAATCATAATTAAAATTCTTGTTTCTGTCTTTTCTAGAAAATATCTAACTCGAATCATAGATGGAAGATAGGATGTTGGCTATAATAATAATAATCTTAGCCTTGCTGACAGACGCTTCAGGCATTGTGGATGACAGCCATAAAGAATATCGGGTTACAACTTTCGCAAAGAATAACGGCATCTACTATGAGTATACGGCAGATTTAAGTATTTCCACGGCCAACTGGAGAGTAGTTATTTTCTTAAACACCCAAAAGCAGTTTCAACGTCTAATCTACTTGAAGAATCGCCTGCAAGATGTGAAGAACAGCTGTTCTCCAGTGCAAGATTGGTGTCGCAAATATGTAGCCGAGTTCGGATGGGATAATGAGTGGACAAGGGCCGAACAACTGAGTTCCGAAATAATTGTCGAAGTAAACGAGCTAAGAAACATGAAAGAAAACTTACCAGCTTCGGTTGCTAAAAAATGTTAGAAAACGACGGTCCGTACCCTGGCTGGGTTTCATAGGAAAGATCGCTGGACCGGTTGCCGGAATGTTAACCTACGACGACGGAGAGAGAATTGAATCCGCTATCCAGGATTTAAATGCGGCCCAGAGCAATCTATCCCATCTAGTCGGAAAACAGACTCACATAGTAAGAGCACATTTGGACCACCTTAATCAGCAGCAACAGCATCATGAAGGTCAAATTCAGAAATTATACCAAAAATTTTCACAGCTCAAGGAAAATGAATCTACACTTCATAGCGGCGCTCGAACTTCGGTATTGAAAGCCATAAAAACTGGGTTGGCTCAGTATTGCGACATCGGAAAGAGGATGCTGGAAGTCCTGCATTTTGCCAGAATGGGAAGACTCCATCGCTCGTTGATTTCTGTAAAGCAACTCCAGCCTATCTTAGCCGATATTCAAGGACATCGACTCAACTTGGATTTTCCTTTGAAAGGGCCAAACCCTAGCATCGAGGAACTGATTCAGATATCCCACACCACTGTGATTCCAGAAGGCGACCATCACAAAATCATGGTTAACATTCCACTAGTAGAGAAATCCATCTATTCTCTATACCACCTCCTTCCAGTCCCAAGGTTCCAGACAGTCCTAGATAACAAAACCGGGAAGGCATACATCGACCCTGACTCGGATTACATAGCTGTCGACAAAAACCAACAAAACTACATGTTGTTTCGGCAATATCACCTCGACTCGTGCAAAAGGACTAGGAGATTCCTGTTCTGTCAAAAGGTCCCTGCCGTCCGAGATGTATGGAGAAAGGCTGCCTGCGAAGCACGGCTGCTGCTGGAGCCCACTAAAGCAATCTTGAGAACTTGCAATATAAAAATTGATTTCAATGAGGAACCTTATTGGCAAAGATTGGAAACTTTAGGCGGTTGGATCTACTCGATAGGAGAGGAAACTACAGTGAAGATAGAATGTAATGAGAGGCAGCCAGTGAAGATAAACATCACAGGAGCTGGAATATTGCAGGTCGCTGCTGGATGCAATGCCAGGGCCGCGGATACCCTTCTGAGTCCTGTACCAGTCTCTACAGGAACCACGAAATTGCTATATGAGGCGGATGTCGACCTAGACCTGAAATCCTTATCACCTATTCTAGGAAATGTGAGCCAAAACATTGCCGATTTCCACCTTCTGGATCCGAAGATTTCAGAATTCGACGCCTTTCAGCAAAACTCTAAGACCCTAGATGAACTGGAACAACAGTTAGAGGACCTCGCAATACAACGAAAGGAATTGAGCGGTCAAAGATATTTTAATCTCGCTACATATGTAGGAATCGGAACCATCCTGGTAGGAATATTTCTATTATTAGCACTTTAGAAGCTTCATCCTAGAAGCTACTTCTTCAATGTTAAACCCAAGAACGACAATGAAGAATATATCCAGAACAGCGCTGCAACTACGCAGAAGAGGCAACTATCCCTATCTCTGAAAAAGATTGTTGCCAGAAAGGAAACCACAGCAACAATGGAAGATTCATCACGCCAAGAGCCTGAGGCGTCAGCTATAACAAAAATAGAAAAACCAAATCCGACCTCGGAAGCACTTGATTTGGTTTTGGAACCTTTGAAAAGGAAAATCCCGGTACAACAATTACAGCCTGTTTAACTTTTCTAAAATAAGTACCGGATGAGATAAATCTTTATAATCCAATTATCTGGGTAGTATATAAGTGTATATATATATGTATGCATGTATGTATATGCGATTATTTTCATATGTATTTGTATAAATCTTGTGTTGTTTTTTTTATATTAGGCATTTTTTCTTTATACATTATAAGTAAATTCAGGATATTTGTTTCGTGAAAAGATTTTCTTTCTCTTTACACTTCATTGACTAATATCAGTCACAAGTCGAAATCATCTTTATCTTAGTAATAAATGGTAAAACGAAAATTTTCTTCGACACTGCTAAAAGAATGAAGCCTAAGTTGAATTTAATTAAATTATTAAAATAATCACAATCTTACTCAAACCAATGTTAATTATAATCAATAGTTTTAGCGGAAGCTGATTAATTATAATTAATTGTAATCTGTTGGCATAGCTAATTCCGGAACAAGGAAATTAAGAAATGTGAATCGAACCGTACTGACTCTTGTTCTATGAAATGAAAATTTCTGCTAATTGATTCTTTTTTTTACGTCAATTCTGAGTAATAATCATTAAAAGAAATATAAGAGTTGGCAAGGGTTCGATTTATAAAAAAAAAAAGAAATAGCTTTTTGTAATAGCTTGAAGATACTGTACGACATTGATTTTTTTTGGGCAATACTATAGTTAAAATGTACCCGTTCTTCTCAAGGTCGAGCTTAGGGACAAGCACAGAAGGTCCGTGGTGGGTTGTTACGAATCTGAGTAAAATTTTTATTTATGAATTTACCGGAAGTTAATGAAAAGTTCTCTAGCTATTTCGCCTGATAAGAGAACTAATATAAAAAAGGATAAAGTAAAAATTCTTCGGATGTCGAGTTTAGAAATAGAGCACGTATCTCCAAGGTCGCTGACGCAAGCAACCCTGTGTCGTGCTCATGCCTAAAGAACGAGTGACTTTTAAACCGAAGTTTCTTTTATTACTTTAATTCTAATAGTTATGATTAAATTATTTTATATGCGAAGGAAAGAAATGGAGATAAATATTTTTTTTAGAAGGATTTTCGAGAATCTATACAATCCTTAAATGGGAGACTCCCGAAAAACATCATTTTTTTTATAATGGGAAATGCTGAAGTTTTACTCTAGACTAAAAGAACTAAACAATTAATTTTTCTTTTTCTTCTCCCTCTTCGCACTATTCGTAATAAGAGTGCAGGCTGGACGATACCTGTGTGCACTTACACCATGTCGGATGGCTGCGGGCCGTGCGAGAGTATATGTTCGCATACACCGCTATGGGAATGACCCATGACTAACCTCGTCGACCATCATGAATTTTTTCTCCTTCTCCGTCTTAATGATTGCAATGCTGCGCTGATCCACGTGCTTATGTTGACATCAAGCACGTGGACCTACTCCAATAAAATCTGCGCCTACAGAGTGAGAAATAGAATCTTGTGTTAAACTCTCGACACACATTCTCTATAAGTTATCGAGAATTAATCAATCACAAAATTTGATTTATTAATTGCTCGTACCTCAATTATTATTAATTGACTATTAAAAAAAAGGGAGAAAAGAAAATATAAATAATTGATTGATGGAAAAATTAATCGATTGAGTTATTGAAAATATAAATAATTCGATTGACTGAAATCAATCGAAATAAAATTCACTATGTTGGGCTGGAGACTTGGATGTGTTGCCGATTTAGCATTTTTTGGATCCGCTTGGCAACACAAATAGCCAGATTGCAATTTTTGTTGAATCCTCTTTCCCCGTCCTAAAGTCTTTCGATTTTTCCATAACCAATTAAAATTGTCCACACCTCGTGTCCCTTCTCTACACCCAGTTTTGAGGTTTGGGTAAGATGATAAAATTAATTTCGCGTACGAAAATTAGGCAGTTCCTAAATCGACGCGAACTTAGCTCGCTCAATTAATAATAATCCAATAATCCAAAGATTAAGTTTTTTTTTAAAATTCCGTCAAGTCAAGCAGACGTTAAAAAGGGGGAAATAATTTATTTATTTATTTTATTTTCACCAATAATTATCAAATTTTATGAGCGAAAAGCCGTCCAGAAGAAGAAGAATAATACAAGCTACGGTGCCATAAACTTTGATTAAAGACTTTTAGTTAAAATTCCAAGTGCACCAAATAATATTCGTGCGTACGGTGAATTTGTGCATGGACTTTAAACTTCCGCATGGAAAATTTTGAACATTATTCTTTTGATTGAGCCCGACGAAGGATCAAAGACATCTCTAATTCTTTCCTTTGGTGGTAGGATTAAGTTACGACGATAAGTAATACAAAAATAAGTAATTACACAGAAACAAAAAGTATCGTTCCAATAATAATGTCTTAAAATCATACTAGATTTATGTAAAGGGAAAACAGGGGGTTTGTAGAATATATCGTGGAATTTTTCAAAATTAAAAGGTTTAGTTTATTTTGATTCCTAAAAATCCAGAAAATCCCACAGCTACCAAAGATATAATTTTACATTCAATTCTTGAGCAACTAATACCTACAGGTTAGGGTAACGCGAACACCACTAAAAATAAATTAAACACAGTATAATTTACTGTGACTACGTAACTCCCAAGAGCACAGAAAAACTTTATTTGAATGTTCCTAGCGCGCTGAATTTTTTTGAGCAACTTTATTGTGATTCAGGGTGGGGATAAAAATTAAAATAAATTTAAATAAATTAAATTTCCGAACATAACAAATTGTACACTATGGTGGCAGTTAAAAATGATATTTGGAATTTTGTCCATTTCCGGGTTTCATTTTGTCACAAATTGAAAAAAATAGATACGTATTTTTTTATTTTGTTTTAAATTAATATTTAGTGGTGCCTCTAGGCCATTGAAATTTTGCATGAGGAAAAAACTTTTTTTCGTAGACTTCCTGTAAAATCGTTGAAAATTAATATTTTTCCACCGGCCTACTCTGTTTCTCTTCATAAATGTTCAAAGAATAATATAAAATTTTTAACATATGAAATTTGTTTAGTTAACTATTTAAAAGAATAACGACACTTTCGGACAGTCTGATATTTTTTATTTTATTCAAAAATACGCCGACGTTTCGAGAAACGAAACGTTCTCATTATCAAGGACTGTAATATAAATATCACAATTTTATATAAAATTTTTAAAATTTTTAAGAAAAATTATTACAATTCTTTTTTTAATTTTCTATTAATAAAAGTTCACTCACCATTCAAACTAACAATATGAGGCACACATGAAACAAAACATAGATAAAAGAAAGAAAATTATTTTTCTTTCACTCAAAATTTAAAACATTGTAAATATATTAAGATGATCGTCATTTACGTGGATCTTAATCGCACGAATGAACAGTGACAACTGGCTTGCTTGTAAATAAACAGATTTTCAAATTAACAGAAAGGATAAATAAGTGAATTTTAATTTTAATTTTAAACCATAGTTTAAATTTTCAAGACATTGAGATAAAATTATTTTAAAATTTGTAAAATTGAATTAAAAGATGGACTAAAAAATTGTAAATCCGTTTTTTTATTAATACTATTTTCTTCTTCTTTTTTAATATAAACCATTTCGGCAAATTTTCTTTTTTGTATATTAGACTCATTGTGTAAAACTTTAATTTCATCCCATAAAAACTGATGTGAAGTGACATCAGGGTCATTTTGTTTAAGATGACATGTTATTACGTTATGATATTTTTCATTTTTAAGGTTTTTGTTTAGTATGTGTTCTTTTCTTCTTACATCCAGTGGTCTACCTGTTTCTCCAACATAGCATTTTCCACATTTACAAGATATTTTGTAAACTACTCCTGTTTTTTCTAAAATGTTACAAGGATCTTTACCCAGTTTTATAAATTTATTAAATTTGGAGTTAACTTTGAAAATAGTTTTTATGTTATGAATAGAAAGCATTCTTTTTATTGTCTGAGAAACCTTTCCATAATATGGAATAGTGATAAATTTTTCTGTTTTTTCGTCATCATTTTTATTTAAAGATTTTTTAGCCGAATTGTTTCTATTGTCAATAACCCTCTTGAATTAGTGAAATCTTGTATCAAAAAAAGATGGAATCTTATAAAAAATAATACTTTGCTTCCTATGAATGATTTTATTAACAGTATAGAATTTTTAATGAATAATACTTTCTTTCAATTTGACAAAAAATTTTATAAACAGATTTTTGGAACACCGATGGGCTCGCCAATTTCTCCCATAATTTCTGACATAGTTATGGAAGATATGGAATGTGCCTGTCTTGAAAAACTGAAATTTAATATTCCCTTTTATCGTAGATATGTTGATGACACCATTCTTTTTATTCCGAAAGATAAAATTGATGAAACTTTGTCAGTCTTTAATTCTTACCACCCTAGACTTCAATTTACATATGAAACAGAAATTGCCAATAGTATAAATTTTTTAAATCGAAAAATCATAAAAGATAAAGATGGTTCTTTGAAGACCAATTGGTATAGAAAAGAAACTTTTTCAGGAAGATTTTTAAATTTTCTGTCCAACCACCCGGTACAGCATAAGATTTCAATTATAAAAAATCTAGTTGATACAGCATTACTTCTGTCTGATATTTTGTAAACTACTCCTGTTTTTTCTAAAATGTTACAAGGATCTTTACCCAGTTTTATAAATTTATTAAATTTGGAGTTAACTTTGAAAATAGTTTTTATGTTATGTTTAGAAAGCATTCTTTTTATTGTCTGAGAAACCTTTCCATAATATGGAATAGTGATAAATTTTTCTGTTTTTTCGTCATCATTTTTATTTAAAGATTTTTTAGCAGAATTGTTTCTATTGTCAATAACATATTTTCGTTTAGTAATTTCTTTATTAACTAATTGTTGTGGGTAATTATTCAAAAATAGAAATTGTTTAATGATTTTTAGATTTTCATCATGATAAGATTTGTCAGACAGAAGTAATGCTGTATCAACTAGATTTTTTATAATTGAAATCTTATGCTGTACCGGGTGGTTGGACAGAAAATTTAAAAATCTTCCTGAAAAAGTTTCTTTTCTATACCAATTGGTCTTCAAAGAACCATCTTTATCTTTTATGATTTTTCGATTTAAAAAATTTATACTATTGGCAATTTCTGTTTCATATGTAAATTGAAGTCTAGGGTGGTAAGAATTAAAGACTGACAAAGTTTCATCAATTTTATCTTTCGGAATAAAAAGAATGGTGTCATCAACATATCTACGATAAAAGGGAATATTAAATTTCAGTTTTTCAAGACAGGCACATTCCATATCTTCCATAACTATGTCAGAAATTATGGGAGAAATTGGCGAGCCCATCGGTGTTCCAAAAATCTGTTTATAAAATTTTTTGTCAAATTGAAAGAAAGTAATATTTATTAAAAATTCTATACTGTTAATAAAATCATTCATAGGAAGCAAAGTATTATTTTTTATAAGATTCCATCTTTTTTTGATACAAGATTTCACTAATTCAAGAGGGTTATTGACAATAGAAACAATTCGGCTAAAAAATCTTTAAATAAAAATGATGACGAAAAAACAGAAAAATTTATCACTATTCCATATTATGGAAAGGTTTCTCAGACAATAAAAAGAATGCTTTCTATTCATAACATAAAAACTATTTTCAAAGTTAACTCCAAATTTAATAAATTTATAAAACTGGGTAAAGATCCTTGTAACATTTTAGAAAAAACAGGAGTAGTTTACAAAATATCTTGTAAATGTGGAAAATGCTATGTTGGAGAAACAGGTAGACCACTGGATGTAAGAAGAAAAGAACACATACTAAACAAAAACCTTAAAAATGAAAAATATCATAACGTAATAACATGTCATCTTAAACAAAATGACCCTGATGTCACTTCACATCAGTTTTTATGGGATGAAATTAAAGTTTTACACAATGAGTCTAATATACAAAAAAGAAAATTTGCCGAAATGGTTTATATTAAAAAAGAAGAAGAAAATAGTATTAATAAAAAAACGGATTTACAATTTTTTAGTCCATCTTTTAATTCAATTTTACAAATTTTAAATATACCCAGTTTTATAAATTTATTAAATTTGGAGTTAACTTTGAAAATAGTTTTTATGTTATGTTTAGAAAGCATTCTTTTTATTGTCTAAGAAACCTTTCCATAATATGGAATAGTGATAAATTTTTCTGTTTTTTCGTCATCATTTGTATTTAAAGATTTTTTAGCCGAATTGTTTCTATTGTCAATAACACTCTTGAATTAGTGAAATCTTGTATCAAAAAAAGATGGAATCTTATAAAAAATAATACTTTGCTTCCTATGAATGATTTTATTAACAGTATAGAATTTTTAATGAATAATACTTTCTTTCAATTTGACAAAAAATTTTATAAACAGATTTTTGGAACACCGATGGGCTCGCCAATTTCTCCCATAATTTCTGACATAGTTATGGAAGATATGGAATGTGCCTGTCTTGAAAAACTGAAATTTAATATTCCCTTTTATCGTAGATATGTTGATGACACCATTCTTTTTATTCCGAAAGATAAAATTGATGAAACTTTGTCAGTCTTTAATTCTTACCACCCTAGACTTCAATTTACATATGAAACAGAATTTGCCAATAGTATAAATTTTTTAAATCGAAAAATCATAAAAGATAAAGATGGTTCTTTGAAGACCAATTGGTATAGAAAAGAAACTTTTTCAGGAAGATTTTTAAATTTTCTGTCCAACCACCCGATACAGCATAAGATTTCAATTATAAAAAATCTAGTTGATACAGCATTACTTCTGTCTGACAAATCTTATCATGATGAAAATCTAAAAATCATTAAACAATTTCTATTTTTGAATAATTACCCACAACAATTAGTTAATAAAGAAATTACTAAACGAAAATATGTTATTGACAATAGAAACAATTCTGCTAAAAAATCTTTAAATAAAAATGATGACGAAAAAACAGAAAAATTTATCACTATTCCATATTATGGAAAGGTTTCTCAGACAATAAAAAGAATGCTTTCTAAACATAACATAAAAACTGTTTTCAAAGTTAACTCCAAATTTAATAAATTTATAAAACTGGGTAAAGATCCTTGTAACATTTTAGAAAATACAGGATTAGTTTACAAAATATCTTGTAAATGTGGAAAATGCTATGTTGGAGAAACAGGTAGACCACTGGATGTAAGAAGAAAAGAACACATACTAAACAAAAACCTTAAAAATGAAAAATATCATAACGTAATAACATGTCATCTTAAACAAAATGACCCTGATGTCACTTCACATCAGTTTTTATGGGATGAAATTAAAGTTTTACACAATGAGTCTAATATACAAAAAAGAAAATTTGCCGAAATGGTTTATATTAAAAAAGAAGAAGAAAATAGTATTAATAAAAAAACGGATTTACAATTTTTTAGTCCATCTTTTAATTCAATTTTACAAATTTTAAAATAATTTTATCTCAATGTCTTGAAAATTTAAACTATGGTTTAAAATTAAAATTAAAATTCACTTATTTATCCTTTCTGTTAATTTGAAAATCTGTTTATTTACAAGCAAGCCAGTTGTCACTGTTCATTCGTGCGATTAAGATCCACGTAAATGACGATCATCTTAATATATTTACAATGTTTTAAATTTTGAGTGAAAGAAAAATAATTTTCTTTCTTTTATCTATGTTTTGTTTCATGTGTGCCTCATATTGTTAGTTTGAATGGTGAGTGAACTTTTATTAATAGAAAATTAAAAAAAGAATTGTAATAATTTTTCTTAAAAATTTTAAAAATTTTATATAAAATTGTGATATTTATATTACAGTCCTTGATAATGAGAACGGTTCGTTTCTCGAAACGTCGGCGTATTTTTGAATAAAATAAAAAATATCAGACTGTCCGAAAGTGTTATTATTCTTTTAAATAATTATTTATCTCGGACGTAGAATACAAGAATAGTTTAATTAACTATTTTTTACAGCACCTAAAAGTTGACAAAAAAAAGCAAAGTATGTTATTATTGGCAAAAAATATGAATTCTGAAAAAAACGAGAAATTTAAACTGCTAATCATGGTTTCAAATGTTTTTGAGGTAGCTGATTACAAATCTGAAGTCATTTCAAAAATTTAAAATGGCGGATCCAATATGGCAGCCATGAAAAATTTAAAATTAATCAATTTCTAGGAATCTTCGTATCAGGGGGTTTTGGGGGTCCCTGATTTTAAATTTGAAGTCAGATTTCAAAAATTCAAAATGGCGGATCCAATATGGCGGCCATGAAAAATTTTAAATTAATCAATTTTTATGAAACTTGGTATCAAGGGGTTTTTGGGGTCCCTAGTTACAAATCTGAAGTCAGATTTCAAAAATTCAAAGTGACGGATCCTATATGGCGGGCATAAAGTTTAAAAAATTAATAATTTTTTATGAAACTTAATTATGTAATATCATATCCCAGTAGCCAACAAAATTTGTGCTTCAGAGACACATTGTGTCACCTAATTTGTGATCGAAACTTATCTAGCTAATAGATAAGCAAATGTCCAGATGTATAGCTTTTTTTGTGTACAAGATATCTCGAGAACGCTTCAACGGATTCCAATAAAATTTGGATGACTTATTAAGCTTATGAATATTTAAATTTGGACACAGGGATTTTTAAAAATACTCGACCAATTTTTTTAAGCACCTTTTTTCATCGAAAAAATCGTTTTTTGCCAAAAAAATTTTTCATAATAAAAATACGACTTAATGAATACAAAAATCATATTCCTTATCCCAAAACGTACTGATTGATCTATATAAAGTTTATAATTGATCAAGAATTCGTACAATAATTCATGTTTTTACATTTTTTTGCATTTAAAATTCTTCTTTTTTTAATAACTTCCCGAATTAACTTATATATTATTAATTTCTTGCTTCCTCTATGAGGAAGCAAATTATTTTGATTACTTGAAAGCGAAATGTTTATGAAATGGACATAATTCTCACCTATTTAACATTATGCCCGCCATATAGGATCCATCACTTTGAATTTTTAAAATCTGACTTTAGATTTGTAACTAGGGACCCCAAAAACCCCTTGATACCAAGTTTCATAAAAATTGATTAATTTAAAATTTTTCATGGCCGCCATATTAGATCCGCCATTTTGAATTTTTGAAATCTGACTTCAAATTTAAAATCAGGGACCCCCAAAACCCCCTGATACGAAGATTCCTAGAAATTGATTAATTTTAAATTTTTCATGGCTGCCATATTGGATCCGCCATTTTAAATTTTTGAAATGACTTCAGATTTGTAATCAGCTACCTCAAAAACATTTGAAACCATGATTAGCAGTTTAAATTTCTCGTTTTTTTCAGAATTCATATTTTTTGCCAATAATAACCTACTTTGCTTTTTTTTGTCAACTTTTAGGTGCTGTAAAAAATAGTTAATTAAACTATTCTTGTATTTTACGTCCGAGATAAATAATTATTTAAAAGAATAATGACACTTTCGGACAGTCTGATATTTTTTATTTTATTCAAAAATACGCCGACGTTTCGAGAAACGAACCGTTCTCATTATCAAGGACTGTAATATAAATATCACAATTTTATATAAAATTTTTAAAATTTTTAAGAAAAATTATTACAATTCTTTTTTTAATTTTCTATTAATAAAAGTTCACTCACCATTCAAACTAACAATATGAGGCACACATGAAACAAAACATAGATAAAAGAAAGAAAATTATTTTTCTTTCAGTCAAAATTTAAAACATTGTAAATATATTAAGATGATCGTCATTTACGTGGATCTTAATCGCACGAATGAACAGTGACAACTGGCTTGTTTGTAAATAAACAGATTTTCAAATTAACAGAAAGGATAAATCTAGGCCTGGGGCTGAACTTTTTTTACAGGCTTCAAGAGCATTATGGAATTCTAATTGAGAAAACGCAAGATCATATTCCAAAACCTGTTGGAATTCATATTGCACTTTATCCGAAACCAGAGGAATGTCCTACCTTACTAGTTCATTCTAGATATTCTTTAATTCAGAAGATAGATGATTACTTGATATATTCGTAGCAGGTGGTTTTCTTCCTGAGAAGGCCCTTATTAGTGACCAAATCCTGCCAAGACCCATCTCTGAAGTAATTGATGAACAAAAAGCCTTGAAAGAGCTTTGTTTACATTATTTCAATAGCCTACTAGTAGCATCCCTAACCTTAATATACTTTTCTAAATTGCCATTTGTCTGGTTTGCTATATATCGATTTCTGTTTTTTTTCCTATTCAGAATCGCTGTATCGCACTCAAGAGTACACCATAAAGGCTTGTCTCTAGAATAGCTACTTTTTTGGCGAGGGACGTACGCTCCCGTCTCTTGTATTTCTGTTTGATTTCAATTTCGAAAAAAACTGGGTAATGAATGCCTCCTGCGCTCAAACGCCTCCGAAAGCAGAGACTGCTGAATCAGCATCATTAAGGACCTGTTGCTCCTGATTTGAAGCCTGTTCCATTCCTGCCTTCCGAGAATGAACGGAAACCAGCTCTACATCCCCATTCGCTAGAGTCTGTTGGTCTATTGTGTTCAATTCTTTTTTCTCAGTATTATTTCTCTTACCTCTTTTAGGCGACATCAGGTGTCTATTCTCCCCCGTTAAGTCTTCTTGAAGAATCACGGAGGCCGGGATTCTAACTTTATATATACCCCTCATATTTAACCGCGCTATCGCCGCTTCCTTTGTGATATTATTCAGATACCTTCCCCTCATAATTTCGAATTCCTATTTTAAAAACGGGGCAGGTTCTGGATGATGACAAGTGCTGACCCGTGCAGTTAACACAAAATTGACGTGAACCAGTCGATGTGAAAGAGGTAGAGAGATGACTCCTTCCGCAGAATTCGCATTTTGGGAAGGTAGATCTGCACTGAGATGAGACATGGCCAAAGTTCTGGTAATTAAAACACCTTTTGGGCATCGGAATTGAAGGAGTGACAAGGTGCATCACTCCGCAAAAGAAAACCGAGCGAGAAATCATAGAAGAAATAAAAGTTAAATCAATAAATTCCCTGAATCCTACCCTCCCTATCAATTCTCTTATTGGCCTGCATGATGCACCCCTTGGAGTCCCTATCTATAAAAGACATCAGTTCCGATACCGAGTGACCTGCTTCTACTTTAACAAATCCTTTTTTACTAAGCAAAGATTGAGGGATGAAGACTCTAATATTTTTTTCAGCCAGAAGGCGTGAGACATCCATGACATGCTTGGAGAATTACTATCTTGTGTCTGGGAGGCCAGAGTATTATGCTGTTGTGTCTGACCTTCATTAATATTTTGTTTTTTGTTATCATCTCCCCTAATATTTCCATTGGTACCACCTTCTCCACTATTGCATTTCTTTTTAGATGAAGATTTTTTATAAGAACTAGGGGATAAGCCTGATGACGACTGACCCGTTGACCTTGTTCTCTTACTGCGGTTACCATAATCATTCCCATCACCTACATTTCCTTCTCGTGAAGACAAATCCTCTTCAAGGGTATTAGACGTAATCCCATGATTTTCTCCCTCTCTCAAGCGCAACTGACTCTGTCTGAAGGCTCTCGGTCCATAGGCGGATGATCCCCCACCTCTTCCTCTCACTTTACTTCTTGTCCCTCCCATAGATAAGCTTACAAAAATTTTATTTATAAGTATTGGAGTCTATACAATTTTCCAATCTAAAATAATTTAATTAAATTAAGTTTTCTAGTCTAAACAATTTGCTCATTTATCCCAGATTTAGAGTGAATTAAATTTCCTTTCTATTTCCTCTCTCAGTTTTCATTCTATTTATATATATATTTAAATCCAAGAGAAAAGTTCAAGTCAAATATAGACCTTGGGTTATTCAGTCTAAAGCAATATAATCGAATTCAGTTTTCTAGTTTGAAACAATTCCATCAATCGCCCCAGGCAGAATTTTTATTTTAAGGAGAAAATTCAAAACAAATTAAATGCTACGCTCAACCAAGTTATTCAGAAGAAAGAAAAGAGTGAGAATGAGAACTGAGCTACCTGAGACTCCAAATTCCTTCCCACTTTAGTCACACATATCAAAACTAACCTTAACATCTAAATTCCAAACTATTTGTTTTTCGTTATTACCACACATTCTTTTAGTTTTCAAACACAAATATTCATAATTCATCTAACAATATAAATGAGATTTCAGGTCCGATCGGCCAGAATTTAATCAAATTATCATTACAGAGAAATAATTGTTATCCAATATATTTAATTTACCTTCTCAAATTAATATTTAAATATTAAATATGGACAGGGACTTACCATAATAAATAAGATTGATTTACAATTAAATTTCAGACTAAGATATTAAACCCATGAGTTACCTGTTTTGCTGGAAATATCAAGTATAAATTTTACCAGAAAGAGGGAATCGCATTGATCAAGGCCATCCATTTGTATTTAGCGGATCAAAACAACATTGACCTTGTGGGTAAAATCTCCGTCTTAAGTTGAATTATGTAAAAAATTTTCTCAAGCATTACTTATTTGTTTTCTTTACTTTTTCTTTTCCACTATTATTTCATAGTCCAGATTTATACTATTAGTCTATTAGATCTAAGCTGGCGAACATTTAACTACTTCACACCTGTTGACGAAATACATGTTACTCATTTTATAACAGTGAAGCACGTGGCCGGCATCAAACTTAGTTCTCGGTTTTTCAGCTTTTCTATACCAACTTTATACCTTTATACTTTATTAAACTTCTTACCACTTTATAGCAAAACATTACAGGCAATCAGTTTAATTTTAAGCTTTAATCATTATACAAACGGAACTCGTACGTCGTGTGTGAGAAAGAAGACATTATTAAAGTCAAAGAAGAGAGAAAAAAGATTCGAAAGGAACGAAAAACTATTAAACAAGAAGAAATAAATGAAAAGAGATGCAAAAGATTATTAGTAAAATATTTTAATTAAAAAAAAAAGAAAATTTAGAAAAATACGAATAAAGAAAATATTTTAAAAATTAACAACGTAATTAAAAAACGAGGTCGACCTCGAAAATTAACTCTTAATGAAGATTAAATATAAAATATTAATAAGAAATTTATTTTCTATCAACCATGCACGAAAACATCGTGTTTTTGTTCGCGTTAAGCGGGTTAGAACTCGCAGTTTTCAGTTTAGTGAACGCCAGAAGTAAAAAAAACTTCCGAACAGTGAAAAAACTGTCTTAGAATCGATTTTAAATTTAAATTAATTTAAAATTATCGAGCATTTAAAATCAGGTAATTTACCTGGAGAAGTTACTGTAATTTTCTCTTTTCCAGGGAATTTAAGAGAATTTTAATACCCCCTTAATTTATAACTCTAATTTATAACTTTAAAATTCAAATTTCATTTGATTTAAAAAAATCTCTAATTTACTTTTAATTTTTAAAATAAATAATACATTTGGGTTTTATTCAAATTTATTGAAATTTAGCCTCTCATTTGGTATTAATTATTATACCAATATTTATTTGTAGTCAAATTCATTATATTTATTTTAATGAATTTGTTTCCAAGATACACTTAGGGGAAGTAACCAATGTCGTATCTCAAAACCTAGAATATAAAAATATTAGTAATAAATTCTTTAAAATTATTATTAAATTTGTAAGGAATCTAAACATTATTTTTAGAAAAATGGAATTCAATTGTATATATAAAAATATATAAATTTGTTTTGGGTTTTTGAAATAAGCAAAAATGAGAATGAATATTTACAATGATTTTATTGATATAGGCAAAATTTTATTACAATTTTAATCTTTAACTACCCAATACATTGAAAAATATTCAGTAGTCTTCCTACCAAAATCACGGACAAACTTTGCCTATATACATACCCTCAATTTAATTAAGTTTGTTTTAAAGTTATATATAAATTATATATATATTATTAATATAAAGTTGTATCAAATTAAACAGGATAAATTTTATGACTACGTCCAAAATCATTAATCTTTTTCTATTTGAAAAATTAAAGTATCTTATGAAAGGTATAATTTTACAAATATAAATTGTTTATAAAATTTACATCTAAATTGTGGTCTAAATTCAAGTCAACAACAATAATTTTATACTTTTTGGTATGACACTGTATTAAATAGATAATCTCAGAACTCTTAGTCGGTCTAAAAATAATTAAAAACAGTGCTTAACTAATTAAACAAAATTATTAAATTTGCTCGCATAGCTATAAAACATACTTAAAATGTATAATTATGTAATTATTTGAAAATGAATAAATTAATACACTACTGAACCAATTAAAAAAATTATTAAATTTGCTTATTCAAAAATTTCTTCCCACACAATATTATTTATTACTTTGGAATTTTCACTATTATCACGTTGAATAAACAGCTGATTTGGATTTGTGCATCTAGATAAAGCTACAAATAACTGACCATGATAAAACAAAGGTTTATTAAAAAATATTCCTAATTTATCAAAACTTTTCCCTTGCGATTTAGTAATAGTTATTGCAAAAGGTAAAACTATCAGTAATTGTTTTCGAAATAAAATAAATGGTAAACTTAATAATTTACCAGAATCAAAAGTTATCCGAGGCATAACCCATCATAAACACTTGAATTTCTTATAAGCATTACTATTGTACCAATTTTTAAAATTAATTTATGAACACGTAATCCTGGAATTTCTAAAGAGTTTTAATATTCAACTGAATAATTTAATTGTGGGGCAAATTTTCTCAAGTCTCTAACGTCAAAATTAAAAGTTGTTGGATCGGACTAATATTTGCACAAACTTTAGTGCTATGGGTAAGTACTTTAACCACCAAATTTTATGCAATTTAATTTAAAATTGTAGAGGGGGGAGGGGGTTGAAGATTTGGGTAAAGTAAGAAATTCGAGTTTTTCAAAAAATCGTACTCGCTAAATAACGAAATGAAAAAAATTTCACCTGTATGTTTTCGAAAGATTTTTTCCTGCTCTTTCACATGGTGAAAAAGTTTTTTTTTTAATCAAAATTTAACCCTTTTTTTTTAATTAAAAATTTTTTTGACTTTTTTTTAAAATGGACCCTTTTTTTCTTTTTTTTTGTTTTAAAAGAAAGCTCAAGTTGTGTACTTTAAACATACCAAAAGAACAAAATGACGTTTTTTGTTGTTTTCGAATTATTAATTAATTAATTATTAAAAGTTTATAAACAAACCTACAATAAATAATATCTAGCTAAAGTATATCCAACCATTGAAAATTTGAATAAGACATTTTTATATCAAAATTCATAACACAACATTAAAAGCGCACTAATATTCAAACATCTATAAATTAAGTTTGGATGGAAAAATGTTAAATATTTCCTCCAAGACGAAGCAGAAAGTAATTAAATCTAGTTTTAAAAATGATGCACATAATATTAAATATCAGGATCAAAAAATTTTAATTATTATTATAAAAAAATTTAAAGTTTTGTAATTTTAAAAACGATATATATAAATTTAAATTATACAAATTATTATGAAAAAATATAATATTTAATTATTTAAAAATGAATAATAACTGTTCTGTTGAAAATGACATAAAAATATAAGGCTCGGTAGTTACACAAGTAGCTTTAACGAAGTTGTGCAACGCGACGCGGCGCGGCGCATGCACAAAGATGTGGATGTAAAAATGTCTTATTTAAATTTTCATTGGTTGGAAATACTTTAGCTAGATATTATTTAGTGTAGGATTGTAAAAACTTCCTAATAAAAAAAATTTAACACTCTACCTTTATTTTTATGGATGATATTTATTTGTTAATTAATTTTTTATAAATATTTATTTATAAATCATAAATTTATCCAAAATCCTTCATATAGGACTCGTTTGATGCGCATTTTGATAAGCTTCAAAGTGATGCATTCAGAATTGCCGTAACTTAATTTTTTTGTAAATTCTTTTAATTTTTATAAACTTTTATTAATTAATTAATTAATAATTCGAAAACAACAAAAAAAGTCATTTTTTTCTTTTGGTTTGTTTAAAGTACACAACTTGAGCTTTCTTTTAAGACAGAAAAAAAGAAAAAAAAGGTTCAATTTTAAAAAAAAAGTCAAAAAAATTTTTAAATTAAAAAAAAGGGTTAAATTTTGATTTAAAAAAAAAAACTTTTTTACCATGTGAAAGAGCAGGAAAAAACCTTTTGAAAACATACAGGTGAAATTTTTTTTCATTTCGTTATTTAGCGTCTACGATTTTTTGAAAAACTCATTACTTTACCCAAATCATCAACCCCCTCACCCCTCTACAACTTAAAATTAAATTGCATAATATTTGGTGGTTAAAGTACTTACCAATAGCACTAAAGTTTGTGCAAATATTAGTCCGATCGAACAACTTTTAATTTTGACGCTGGACACTTGAGAAAATTTGCCCTTTGTACATTGTTGTCAGTTTGATCCATTCCCTTTTGTTTCATACTATCTCTACTATAGTAAATTTTATTTTGCCAACACAATTTCTTAAATATTTTATTATTTAATTTAATAATATCAATATTATGACAGATTAAGATAACATATCTTGAAACATCATAATTTTCTGTCATGTGTGATCCAAATATTTCAGTGCAAACATCGTTTGTTCTCTAATTTTCAGCTATAGAAAATAAATTAATTTTACCTTCTCCTATTTTTTTAATCAATGGTAAAATCTGTTGAAAATCCCCTCCTAATATTATGAGTTTTCCATCAAAAGGTAAGTTTTCAATATAAGTACAATCCCTTAAAGTTTTATCAACTATTTCCAAAGCTTTTTTTGTATCATTATAAGGCTGGGTTGGTTGGGTCGGGTTGAATAAAGGACGTGACAACCCCGTAAGTTGAAAATGCCAAACCTGTACCTCAAAAGTACATGGTTTAATGGGGGGTTAATTGAACGGGGGATTGGTTCAAAAGTCTTGGTTAAAGCGGGGGTTGGTTGAAAGGAAGTTTGCTTGAAGGTGTGTTTTTAAGGGGATTGGTTGAAGAGACGGTTAGTTGAAAGGGGGATTGGTTAAAGTGGGGCTTAGTTTAAGGGGAGCTTGTATCAAAGGAGAGATTGGTTGAAGGGGGGTTGGATGAACGACGTGGCAACTCTGTAAATTGAACGTGGCAACCCTGTACCTAGAGGGTACAGGGTTAAAGGGGGGTTGGTTTAAGAGGTGGTTGGATGAAGGACGTGGATCGTGTAAATTAGACGTGGCAACCCTGTACCTAAAGAGGACAGGGTTGAAGGGGGTATTTGTTTAAGAGGGGATTGGTTAAAAAGGGTCTTGGTTAAAAGGGGGTTGTTTAAAGGGGGGGGATTGGTAATAGGGGAGGTTAGATGAAAGATGTGGCAACCCTGTAAATTGAACGTGGCAACACTGTACCTAAAATTCCTGAATCAGCGGCGGCGGCGGTGGCGGCAGCGAAATCCTTTTATAATACAGATTTCTTGACATTTCGGGCATCAGGAGGTGTTGTTTGTCAAGTGTGGTACACCCTCCTTCAAACCACACTGTTTTTCATAATATCAAGATACTTGCGAAGAAAAATTTTTCGTGGAGCAGAACCAATTGCAAGTCAGTTTTCGAGAGCTTGGGCTCGCCACAGGGAGTATAGTTTTAGGGAGGATGGATCCACATTTGATTAACAACACCCGAAATGTTAAGAAACCTTCCTTATTGGTCAAAATTGTTTTTCTTATAACTCGTTAACTATTGCGAAGTTTCAAAAACTGCAAAACACTTTTCGTCTTGTTTTTGATCAAAGATTATCACCTCTTAATATGTACACCCTCGCCTTGGACACCCTGTATAGAAAAATTACTCTTGTATCAAAAAGTATTTTCAAGTCTGTAGAAATCCGAAATCAGTCCGAAATTAAAATTCCGGATCAAAGTCAAATCGGAAATTTCTCAGCTGGAATTCGAAAAGTGTCGGTCGAAATTTTACAACTCAAAATTTGTCCTAAGAAATTGGAAATTAGTAAAAAATAATAATTTCATATCAAAGACAAAACGGAAATTTGTTCGGTGGATTCCGAAAAGTGTTTAGTGAATTTTTAAATCCAAAATTTGACCGAAGAAATCCGGAATCAGTCCGAAAAAATAATTTTAGATCAAAGACAAAACGGAAATTTTAAGGCTGTGAAAAAGCCCGAAGTTTCGAGTCGAGTCAGGTTTGTTTTTTTCGGGTCGAGTCGAGTCGGATTCGAGTTTTCGAGATTTCGAGAAAACCCAGAAAGTTTCGAGCTCTCGGAATTTCTGAGTTCTCGAACAACTTCGGGTTCTCGAAATTTTCGTGTTGTTGAATAGTTTTTAGCTGTTGAACACTTTCGGTTTCTCGAAATTTTTGAGTTCTCACATATTTTCGGGTTGTCGCATATTTTTAACATTGTTACGAATCTGTGTAAAATTTTTATTTATGAATTTAACGAAAGATAATGAAAAGTTCTGCAACTAGATCTCCTGATAAGAGAACTAAAATAAAAAATAAAGAAAAAAATTCTTTTGATGTCGAGCTTAGAAATAGAGCACGTATCTCCAAGGTCGCTGACGCAAACAACCCTGTGTCGTGATCATGCCTAAAGAAGAACGAGTGACTTTTAAGCCGAAGTTTTTTTTATTATTTTAATTCTAATAGTTATGATTAAGTAATTTTATATGCAGAGGAAAGAAATGGAGACGAACATTTTTTTAGAAGGATTTTCTAGAATCTAGACAATCCTTAAATAGGAGATTCCCGAAAAACATAATTCTTTTTATAATGGGAAATGCTGGAAGTTTTACTCTAGGCTGAAAGAACCAAACATTTAATTATACTTTTTCTTCTTCGCACTATTCGTAATAAGAGTGCAGGCTGGACGCTTCCTGTGTGCACTCACACCATGTCGGATGGCTACTGGCCGTGCGACAGTATATGTTCACACACACCGCTATGTGAATGACCCATAACTAACCTCGTCGGTCATCATGCATTTTTTTCTCCTTCTCCGTCTTACTGATTGCAATGCTGCGCTGATTAACGTGCTTATGTTGACATCGAGCACGTGGACCTACCCCAATAAATCTGCGTCTACAGAGTGAGAAATAGAATCTTGGGTTAAATTCTCGACACACATTCTCTATAAATTATCGAGAATTAATCAATCACAAAATTTGATTGATTAATTGCTCGAACCTCAATCATTATTAATTGACGATTAAATAAAAAGAAAAGCAAAATATAACTGGCTGATTGATGGAAAAATTAATCGGTTGAGTTATTGAAAATATAAATAATTCGATTGACTGAAAATCAATCAACATAATATTAACTATGTTCGGCTGGAGACTTGGATGTGTTGCCGATTTAGCATTTTTGGATCCGCTTGGCAACACAAATAGCCAGATTGTAATTCTTATTAAATTCTCTTTCCCCGTCCTAAGGCCTTCCGATTTTTCCATAACCAATTAAAATTGTCCACACCTCCTGTACCTTCTCTACACCCAGTTTTAAGGTTTGGGTAAGATGATAAAATTAATTTCGCGTACGAAAATTATGCAGTTCCTGAATCGACACGAACTTAGCTCGATCAATTACTCTAGCCCGTCTAGCGAAAATTCGACTTGGGTGCGGTACTTAACAGGGTAGGAAATTAGGACAAGAACAATTTCAGACAAGTTATCCAATGACTAAGTTTTAAAAATTCCGTCAAGTCAAGCAGACATTAAAAAGGGGAAAAATATTAATTTATTTTTGTGACCAATATATATCAAATTTTATGAGCGAAAAGCTGGCAAGAAGAAGAAGAATAATACAAGCTACGGTGCCATAAAACTTTGATTAAAAACTCTTACTTAAAATTCCAAGTGTAACAAATAATATTTGTGCGTACGGTGAATTTGTGCATGGACTTTAAATTCCGCATGGAAAATTTCAAAAATTATTCTTTCGATTGAGCCCGCCGAAGGATTAAAGGAATCTCTAATTCTTTCCTTTGGTGGTAAAGGATTGAGTTACGACAATAAGTGGTACAAAAATAAGTAAGTACACAGAAACACAATTATCGTTCCAATAATAATGAAATCCAGAATCAGTCCTAAATAATAATTTTAGATAAAAGTCAAAACGGAATTTTGTCCTGTGGGATTCGAAAAGAGTAAGGCGAATTTTTAAATCAGGAATCAGTCCGAGACAATAATTTTAGATCAAAGATGAAACGGAATTTGTGCGGTGGAATCCGAAAAGAGTCCCGTGAATTTTAAAGTCTGAAGTTTGTCCGAAGAATTCCAGAATCAGTCCGAAATAATAATTGCAGGTCAAAGAAAAAACGGAAATTTGTCCGGTGGAATCTAAAATGAGTACGGCGAATTTTCAAATCCAAAATCAGTCCAAAGAAATCCGGAATCAGTCTGAAATAATAATTTCAGATAAAAGACAAATCTGAAAATTTTTTCTGGGGGAATTCGAAAAAAGTCCGGCGAATTTTGAAATCAAAAATTTGTCCGAAGAATTTCGGAATCAGTCCGAAATAATAATTCCAGGTAAAAGACAAAACGGAAATTTGTCAGGTGGAATCCGAAAAGAGTCCGACGAATTTTGAAATCACAAATTTGTGCGAAGATATCCGGGATCAGTCCGAATTAAAAATTCCATATCAAATATTAATCTTAAATTTGTCCGTTAGAATCCGAAAAGAATTCGACGAATTTTAAATCCAAAATTTGTCCGATGAAATCCGAAGTCAGTGCGAAATAATAATTTTAGATCAAAGACAAATCGGATATTTTTCCGGTAGAATCCGAAAAGAGTCCGGCGAATTAAGAAATCCAAAATTTGTCCGGTGAAGTCCGAAAAGAGTACGGCGAATTGTGAAATCCAAAATCAGGCTGAAGAAATCCGGAATCAGTCGTGAATAATAATTTGAAATCAAAGATAAAACGGAAATTTGTCCTGTGGAAACCGAAAAGAGTTTGTCGTATTTTGAAATCCGAAATTGTCTGAAGAACTCCGGAATCAGTCCAAAACATTAATTTCGGATCGAAGACAAAACGGAATTTTCCTCTGTAGAATTCAAAAAGAGTGAGGCGAATTTGGAAATCCAAAACATGTCTGAAGAAATCCGGAATCAGTCCAAAATATTAATTTCAGATCAAAGACAAATCGAAAATTTGTCCGAAGAAATCCGAAAAGAGTTCGGCGAATTGTGAAATCCAAAATCAGTCCTAAGAAATCCGGAATCAGTCGTGAATAATAATTTGAAATCAAAGATAAAACGGAAATTTTTTCTGTGGAAACTGAAAAGAGTATGGCGTATTTTGAAATCCGAAGTTTGTACGAAGAAATCCGGAATCAGTCCAAAATAATAATTTCAGATCGTAGACAAAACGGAATTTTCCTCTGTAGAATTCAAAAAGAGTGAGGCGATGTTGGAAATCCGAAATATGTTTGAAGAAATCCGGAATCAGTCCAAAATAGTAATTTTAGATCAAAGACGAATCGAAAATTTGTCCGAAGAAATCCGAAAAGAGTCCGTTATATTTTGAAATGCGATGTTTGTCGGAAGAAATCCGGAATCAGTTTGTGATAATAATTTCAGATTAAAGATAAATCGGAAATTTGTCCTTTAGAATCCGAAAAGTCTCTGGCGAATTTTGAAATCCGAAATTTGTCCGAATAAATCAGGAATCAGTCCGAAATAATAATTTTACATCAAAGACAATACGGAAATTTGTCCTGTGGAATACGAAAAGAATACGGCAAATTTTAAAATCCGAAATCGGTCCGAAGAAATCCGAAATCAGTGGTAAATAATAATTTCAAATCAAAAATAAAAGGGGATTTGTAAGGTAGAATCCATAAAGAGTCCGGCGAATTTGGAATTCCGAAGTTTGTCCGAAGTAATCCGGAATCAGTCTAAAATATTAATTTTAGATCAAAGACAAAACGGAAATTTCTCTGGCAGAATCCAAAAGGAGTACGGTCAATTTTGAAGTCCGAAGCTTGTCCGTAGAAATCAGAAATCGGTCCAAAATAAAAATTTCATATCAAAGACAAATCGGTTTGTTCTGGTGAATCCGAAGAGTCCTGCGAATTTCAAAATCTGATATCAGTCCGAATTAAAATTTTTAGATTAAATACAAAACGGAAATTGGTCCGGTGGATTCTTATTATTATTTCGGTCTGATTTCGGATTTTTTGGTACAAATTTCGGATTTTAAAATTCGCAGGACTGTTTTCCGATTTCACCGGATAGATTTCCGTTTTGTTTTAGATTTGAAATTTTTATTTTCGACTGATTTCGTATTTTTTTGGACAAATTGCGAGTTTATTCTGATTGATTTCGTACTTTTTTTTCGTACTACTTTTGGACTTATTTCTGACAAAACCGTATTAATTAGTCTGAAATTTTAAGCAGGTCATTTAAGATTGAAACATTTCATGGGCCAAAATTAAAAAAAATGGTGGGGTTTTATTGAGTAGTGGGGGTAAGCATACATTTTTACTTATGCTCTTTTTTTCTATCAAGGAAGAGAAGGTTAAGTCTACCTAAGAAGCTGAAATCGAAAGTCTGAGAGGTTTAAATAGGGTTTATAATAAGCAGTTATCCACTTTGCGCAAGTAGGTTCTGGGACCGAAGGCGGGTGGGGATTTCCAGGTGTTTAAAACGTTAATTGATGGATTAGTCGAAATTCATCACCAGTGTGTACGCTTACAGAGAAATTCTGTAACGGTTCTAGAATGCAAAGTAACAAGTTCTGGAACCAGTCCATGCGCTGGTTAGTAATTATGTCGTTCCTATGGGGGCACATAGTTCTGGAATTATCTGTAACAACGTTATAGAACGCTGTTCTATATCAAAGCCATAACAATAAAAAGAAATTTGGTAAGTATTGAAACTTTGTACACGGAAAAAAAATCTTAAAAATATTTTAATACTCGTGTTATAAGGTTTGACGAAAGGGCCATTTTAAAAAAATTTCAATACTATATCTTAATTTATTACGTGCAAAGTTTTCTGATGAAGTATAAAGAAAATAAAAATAAATATAAGAAAAAATTGAATCAGTGTGAAATTAATTACAATATTGTCTTAAAATGCTTTATCTTCAATAAAATATTGAATCCATATATTAATGGCAAAAGTTCTAAGATAGTATTGTAATTTGGCAATAGATCAGGTGTATTAAAGAAAATCATATTTTTAATATCTTCTGAAGCATCTATCTTGAGATTACACAACCACAACTGCTTTTTTGCTCCATTACTTATACTTATTATAGCCGCTATCGGTAACTTATATCATATTATCGGTTATAGATAATAGCCACTGCTATCTAATTTTAAATACATTGAGCTATTAAAAAGACGCGGACGAATAATTTTTCGTTTACGCCAAAAACAACTAACTACATACCGTTATTTGTTAAAAAAAAAATTGAAAATATATTGAATGAGACAGTGAAGGACTCACCCGGTATGATTTTAATTTATTAATTACTGGCTCTCCTCTAGCCACCAGTATTTTCTCTTTCTCCTATCTATATCTGTATTACGATCCTTTTTCGATAATGCTGTTGAAAATAACATGGGAGTTTCTGCATTAAATTCAAGATCCTCTGCCGAGGTCTCTATTTTTTGCTTCTTCTTTTGACGCTTTTTATGGTAGAAAGCGGGGAGGTTGCCATCATCCTGAATGAAACCGCCCTTGTCCAGAGGTATAAAAGTTTCAGGTGCCAGGTGCCCTAAAATTACTATCCTTTTCAGAGACTCGTCATCCTTCGCAAATGGCAACGGAATCAGCGGGTTAACTATGTTTTTACAAGCATTTGAGATGTTATCTCGAATTAGGTTAATAATAAAACAGTCGACTCTAGTTAAGTCTGCTATATCGTATACCTTTGCGTTGGATACGAATCTCTCAAAGTTGGAATCTTCACTCCTGTGCAGTCTGACGCACTTTCTCAGGCAATTTCGTTCGAAGGCCTTTCTGGCCTTATTCAATTGTAAATCAATGCGTTCATCAAACTTAAGTCTATCGTCTATATTAACTCCAAGGTATATTACTCGCCTTTTGTAAGGAATTTGTTCACCAGCTTCGTCATTAGGATAAATTTTGAATTCGCGCCAGACCTTTTCACAGGCCTAATTGACGTCATCAATAAGTGATCAAAAAAGGATAGTCTCACATTTTTCTACGTTAAACTTTAACTTCCTCGCTCCAAAATAATTACAAACTAACCTAAAGAGTTTCTGTAAATCTTGTTGCGCTTCAAACATACATTTTTTTATTGAGTAAATTACAAGATCATCTGCGAATCCTATACCTTTTCTATGCTCTACTCCATTGATGTCATAAGACATAAGTAAGTCACATGTATATATGTTAAATAATATTGTTGAATTTAAAGCTCCCTGCTGGAGACCATTCACCAATATATGTGCAGCGCTATTCACTGCCTCCTCCATACTGACAAACATTTTCCTTTTATCTATCATTGCCTATACCATTCTTACTATGTGTTCTGGAAACTGTCTTTTTAACAGTCTAAAAATCAACCCTCCCAGCCAGACGGAATCAAACGCTTTTTCGAGGTCAATAAGGCAGGCCCCAACCATTTTTTTTACTCAATGCTTGACTAATGTCAGACGAAAATTTGCCAATCGCGTGGACTGTTGAATTTTTTTTCTTCTGTAATTCTGGTTGTATTTGTATTTATTACACATTCAAACAATTTGCTTTTGACGTTTTTATATTTTTAGAAATTTAAGAAAGAAAACGAATTTCCTTTCCCATATTATCTTTCTTCTCAAAAACGTTTCAAATTTTAAACATATTTTATACTCATTGTGGAGTGGTAATATTGTAGGTCTGACTTCCGGTCTATTTATTCAGACCATTTCAATTTTATGCTTTGTTTCGATAATTGATAGGTTTGGATGCTGGGATTTTTTAGGAAATAAAATTTTACTTTAATAACGAACACACACTTTTGTTTTAAAATTTTTGTTGGTTTATTGAACACAATAAATTTACAGGTCGAAAATCGAATAGATTCTTATTTTCACGATCACCCGCGAAATCAATTTAAAAATATAGTGTATTGACTGTGTGTGTGTGCATGTGTGTTGTTTTGATACATATTTACCTTAGTAAGATGAAAGATGATTGAAGATTCTTATTAATATTCCCTCTATTATAGAAGGCAAAAAGAAATACGATTTTTAATATTCTCTTAAAAATACCTCTGGATTGAGGCCATATTCGACGTAGAGTTTTCTTTTCGAACCCCCTTCTTTTAAAAATAACCGCGGAAGAAACTTTTCCCATTTAGATTTTTAAGAGGTTTCGAATAAAATTTTGAATTTACGGAATTCAAAATTTTAATCTACTAGATTCTTAAACGTAGCCCGGAACGCGTTAAGCAGCGAACAGCGACGGGTCGATGACCAGTTGTGATAAAAAAAAAAGTTTTAATCACAAGGGAAAATTTAGAATTTCTTTTTTTTCAAAGTATCAGGACTTTATTAGAAAGAAATTTGAATTTACTTATTCAAATTTGAAAATCATTCTGAAGTATGAAGACTCCAAATAATTTCCAAGTTGAATAGTTTTTATACTTTTACGTAACCCGAATTGGGCTTTGTGGCAAACAGCGAAGGGTCGATGACCGAAGGTTTCGTTGCTTTTTGAATTTAATCACGGAAAATTATCCCGGCTAAAAATGTAACCGACTTTAAATAATTAAACCGAATTCAAATTCAAATTCATAGACTTGAATTTATTTTCTTGATTTTAATTTCTTTAAAAAACTAAACCGGCTCGAAATCAAGTTCAGAGACTTGAATTTATTTTTCCCAATGTAGTCCAGCCTTATACGTGGCCAAAGTAATAAATTTAGAATTAGCGACGGGTCAATTCTCTAGGACGCGTGTTCGTAAGCCCGATCTGCGCGAGAATGACGAGAGGTACTTGCTCTTGATTACTCTGTCCAGCTGCGCTAATTAGGTGGGAAGATGTACTACCTTCGATGCGACCAGCTACTGTGGGCTGTCTCTAGGTTGCGAGACGCTGAATTTCGTTTCGCACGGTCGCGAGGTGTTAAGGCGCTGAAAATAGTGCCTGAAATTGGATGGCCTCTTCCGCCTTGAACACACTCTGTGTTCGATTTGATTTCAATTATACACTTGGACCAGATCGCGAAAAATGAAACCACGGAAAAAAAATTTTTCTTTCAAATTCCATGGGTTCTTGATTATTTGCAGGCTATATACATCTCAAAGTATCGAACGAAATAAATATCAACGCGAAATCAGTTGTCTGTTCAAAAACTCAGGCTTGTTTCTTTGTAGTATCGAGATTAATAAAATTGAACAAAAACGTAACACGAAACAAAAAGTTGAATTTTATTGAATAAATGTTACTTTTTACGTACTGTCCGTTATTTTTGGATAGAAATAGGTTAACTGAAAGTAACTAAATTAAATACTTGAAAGAAAAAAATTTTTATAACATTTGTAATGCTAAAGAATTCGACCGCTTTTTTTAATGTAACGTAACAGTCCAAAATCCCAAAAAGTTTTTTGACGCAAAATCTATCACGTTAACTAAATACAATGACTTAATATTTTTTGAGCATTTTTATGTTATTTTCTAAATAAAATATAAAATCAGCAACATATTCAATTGTTTCTGTTTTCAGAGGCAAAATCAATTTGTAACGTAACAGTCTTTTTTCACCCATATCACAATATCCCGAAAAAAGTATCTTGATCTGTGAATAAAAACCATATATTCCTATGTATTTTGATGCACTGAATCTGAAATTGACACAAATTGTTTGAACATTAAAAATATACATTCATTAAGGGCATGTGATGGATTATGACGTCACTGGTATAGGCAAACTTTGTCTGTAACTCATCTCTTAAAATATTGGATATTTTGTCACGAAACTTGGTGCATTTACTTAAAACGTCTTTAGGAAGGTCTCTCTGACCCAAATTTGCTCGAATTTTGGCCCAAAATTAAGTTTGAAAAATTTTAGAAAAATTTGAAATGGTATTCAATGGTCAAGACCATTTCAATTTATATTACCGTAAAAATAATATAAATTATTAATTAAAATTAATAAAAATAAAGAATTTGACTATAAATAAATAATAAAATATAAATATAAAAATAAAAAAATGTTGCGAGTGATGGGGATCGATCTCTCGACGTGTGGGTTTGTGGTCGTTGCGCCTGGCCGCTGAGCCACGGGAGATTGAATGGGTCGATTTTAAAGAGAAATTATCAAAAATATGATCCAATGATGAAAAATTAATAATTTAAATAAAATAAATAATAAAGTTATGTAAATGAAAATATGAAATTATAGTAAAATTGTTATATAAAAAGAATTATAAGAGTAATTTAAGTTAGTTTAAGTCTAAATAATAAGAGTTTCGTTTAGATTATTAGAAAATTAATAATAAATTAGAAAATAAGTTGTTTTAAATAAAATAAAAAGTATAAAATACAAAAAAATAACTAGTTAAATAAGATTTGTGGAAATTTAAAAAGTCAAATGATGGTAAATAAAATATTGAAAAGTAATGTAAAGTCAGAAATTTTATAAACTTTTTATTCTTTGAAAAATTAAATAAATAAGGAAAAATTCGTTACAGAATGTTCTAGAAAGTTCTAGAAGCTTTCAAAATTGTTTACTTTCCGGTTTCATTTTGGAGGGAAGAATAATTATTGGTATAAGGAATTGTCCCAAATAAACAAGAGCAAATTAAAGTAATAGAAACAATTTGCGCCAAAATATCCAAGACCCGGGAGATATTTGACTTTTACCATATCCGGGGTCGATAGTATATAAACAGGTGATTTTACAAGGGGGGTCTCTCTTCTTCTTCCGATACTTATCTGAAGGTGAGGTGCTGCTGAAAAATATTTCGATTAGAAATATTTTTCAATTTTGGAAGAATTACTATTCAAACATTCAAACATATTCAAACATTCAACGTATTTCAAACATTCATCGAAATTATTAGATCTCACTGTCTCTTGACAATGTGCATCTTTTATATTTATTAAATATTAATTTCGATTAATATTTAATAAAGAAACAAATTAAATATCCCCTGTTTTGGAGCTTTGTATGTTCTTAGTTAACATACCGGGTAACTATCCAGGATTGTTTAATTTTAAAAGATTCCTTGTTGAATGATAAAGATTCAATACCAATTTAACAAAAAGTGGAGTGTTGTAGGGAATGGCCGAGCCATGCTCATGACATGTACCAAAAGTTTGTTAAATTTATGAACCCCAGCCCTCCGTGTAATGTTAGGATTTGCTGTAGGTTTGGCGACAACCAACTTTCTGAGCATATTAAATAAAAATTAGGTTGTCAAGAAACCATAAAAAAAAATATATATATATATATTCAAAGAAAATAGCGTAGGGCATAGATTTATCCCCAAAAACTAGGGACTGTAGGCAGGAGTATATTTAAAAAAATAGAAATTTGAAATTGAAATATGAGAAATTAATTAAGAAATGAACTTTTATTTTAGATTGAATTTGTAAAGATCACTCTAAATTGATACTATTTGGCTAATCGTTATTTTTGTTTTGATAAAGTAAGTTAAAATAAGAATAGATACAGTTTAAATGGATTTGTTTTGTTTTTGAAAGACATTTAACTTTTTTAATTTTAAATAAAATGAAAATTTCTGATTTCTTAAATTATTGATTTATAAATAAAACATTTAGATGCAATAATTAATTAAAATGTATTATTTGTTTAAAATTAAAATTAAAAATTCAATAATTAATTAAAATTATTATTTTATTTGTTTAATTTTTAAATGTTTATTGTTCAGATAGGTTGAGGAATCAATGATGAAGCTTGATATGAAATTATAAATTATTAATAAAATCAAATCTGAGATTCCTAATAAAATCAAATTATTTGAACAATAAAGAATATACTAAAAAATTAGAATGATTAAAGTTGAAATAAGAATTGAAATGGAATAAAAGTTGAGAAATCAGAATATAAGAAAACAGGTGGCTAAATTCTTGTCTAATTTCTTAGATGATTAATGGATTTAAATGTCCATTCTTTAAACTTATGTCCTTTTCTCTCTAAGATGCCTTGTCTTTATTCTGTTTAAGTACAGATAACCGATTCCCCGGTTTAGGAAAATAAGAGAGAGAACGATATATGCTTTAACTGGTACCCCTGGTGTCTTTTCCCTCGCTTCTCGGTTATTTTCTTTTTAACGCATTCGCTACACAATTCGGCGCCGGCTTTATTTTTATTTGTGCTCGTCTTTCGCGTGAAATTTTGATTCAGAAAGACCTTCCTAATAATATTTTAGGTAATTCTACCAAGTTTCGTTCCAAAATGTTCAATATTTTGGCAGAAAAGTTACGGAAAAATTTTGCCTAAACAAGTGAGGCCATATCCATCACATCCCCTTAATACAGTATACTGTAATGATCGTATTTTTTTGTATTGCCAAAGGATTTGCTCGCCGGATGGACTTCGGGTACCAAGTTATAAAATAAATCTTATTTTCAACAAATATGGCGTGAAGCGCCATTTAAGCTTAACATTAACGCAAAATCAAAGAGTTTCTGTGAATTGGATAGAGCAAGAATAGTCAGTAACAAAACCATAATTAAACCTTCGTAAGTAAATATATTGTAACAAAAAAATAAAGAAAATATAATACAAAATAAATAATAAATGACTCGATATAATACTAAAATAAATAAAATAACAAATGACTCTATGTGCGATTCCAAGTAAAATTTAAGTTATTTTCCGGCAGGTTAACCAAAAGCAATGAAACTTTAGAATTTTATTATATTCAGTATTACTAATGTTTTACATAAATTTTTAGGTCAAAATATTAATTAGTTTACGAGAATTGAAATTTACAAAAAAATTTGAAATAGCAATATCTTCCGTTCTATCAGTCGTATCAAGATTTTCTTTTTTTTAAAATGTTCAGAAAATATAAAGATCATCATCTCATGTGTGTGTTATGCCACCGAATGTCCAGTAGCATAAAATCATTCTAGAAAAGAATTTTTGACAAGAATAGTTAAAAATAGTTTTTAATTCTACAAAGGGGTACAAAGTTTCTTTGCTCAGGCACTAATTATACTGAATTCACGTCGTGTAACATGGGCTTTGCACTTCTCAGCCGGAGATGCGCGCGCAACGTATTAGTTTCATTGCTTTTGGTTAACCTGCCGGAAAATAACTTAAATTTCACTTGGCATCGCACCTATATAAAAAAAAGAAAGAATGCAGCTGCTATTGAATAAACATATAAAGATATAAAAATATAAAATACAAAATATAACAAGAAGACTCGAATGAAAAGAGACTCGTTTGTCTCACTCTCTCTCTCTCTCTCTCTCTCTCTCTCTCTCTCTCTCTCTCTCTCTCTCTCTCTCTCTCTCTCTCTCTCTCTCTCTCTCTCTCTCTCTCTCTCTATCACGCCAGCTCATTTGCCGAACGTCTGAAAAATAATAAAATAAAAATCGGCTGATTAATTTCCCGAAACTACAACTTTAGTTATGATGTGCTTATTTTTCTACGGGGGTGGCTTCTAGAATTTACCCCTAGTCCGATTACGGATGCATTTCTCGGGGGCGTATACGCGCAAAATTAATTTAAATTAATTCTATGAATCTTAGCATCGTTAACGTTGATGGTCCTGCCCGACATGAAACTATTGTAGAGAAATAGGATTCGGATGTTACCGGGATGAAACGACCTGAGGAGCACCTCAAGGACGTCATTTCCTGTTGAACGAGGAGCACCTCCATTTAACAGGGTAGGTTGTAGTGGATGGTGGTTAGGATGGAAGTCGAAGGTGTACCTGGACTCGGGAGCACCCGCAGGCCATGGTACCTCTTCTTCTGGGAAATCATCGGAGCTGATGAAGGAAGAGCATCTCTCTTCACTGACTCTTATGATAGGAACATCTTCTTCTAGCTAGGAGGGCACCTCACTAGCTAGAGAAGATAAGGGTGGAAATTGGCAGTGAGAACTACCGTAGAGCAGCTCGAGGCAAGCCCCGAAACCAGTCGACGGCAGACTAAAGAAAAGTTCTGGCGAACGAGAATATATTATTGCTCGAGAGGCGAGCGGTGACGTTGCGCGGAGAGGGAAGCGAATCGACGCGGCAAGAGTGCGCCTTCGTTACTCCCGACTCGCCGAGCAGACTGTGCACTGAATTGTATATTTAATATACTTTCCAGGCAAAATTAAATTAACTTATTTCCTCGCGCTAAAATCAATTTTAATTTTCATCTATCGTTACAATACTTAAAAAAAGCGACGCAAAAATAGCGCAAATTGTACAAAAAATAGAAAATGTCATCCATGTTGGATCAAACTTTATCTTATTGATTAAAATTAATAAAACCAGTAAATGGGGATTTTTTAAGTCGGTAATAATGAATTCGCTCATAATTTTTCAACATTCAAAATAGCTGATGTATGATGGCTCACAAAAAAGCATAATTTTTTACAAACTTAATGAAACACAGTATTTATGAGTTTTTGGGATAGCTGAGAACGAATTTATTCATGATTTTTCAAAATTTTAAATGGCAAATACAAAATGTCAGACAAAAATGTTAAATTATTGATTAAATTAATGAAACTCAATATAGGTTCTTATCATACTATTGAAGGTCAGGATTTATTCATAATCTTGAAAATGTTAAACCTAGATTCAAAACGTACATCCAAATTTGAGTTTTATTATCATTTTTAAAAATTTTAATTTTTTTCAGACATTTTGATTTTTCCATTATCAACTTTAAAAAGTCATGAATAGATTTGTTATCAGCGACCATATAAACCCCCATATAGTGAGTTTAATTAAGCATTTCTTAAAAAAAAATTATTTTTGTCTGCTATATTAGCGATTTTAAATTGTTTTTTGAAGGTTCTAACTCAGACCCGTCTGACCAATTCTGGTCTCAAATTTGGATTTAGCTCTTCAAAATTCGTAGGAATATATAGGTCTTGTTCCCAGATCAAGATATTTTTTTTGTGTGGTTGTGTATTCAGAGCGTTGTTGCTTGCTTGAAACTTTATATATTCCATTGTAATGTTTTAATTGTTTAGTCGTAAGACAACCGAATTAATGTTTATTATGTAAAATGAAACATTGGAAGCCATTTTTAATACCTAATTTCACTTTCTTCTATTATATTAATACGATACCGAAAAAACTTCGTTCATCGTCGTACAGACTTCAAAGTTCACCTACTTTTTCCAATAGGTTACTTACAAAAATGTTCATTTCACCATGTTATTATAGTTTGTAACAATGCGCACTGGCACTATTCGTGTCAAACATGTTAAACTGAACATTTTTTTATGAACAACATATTGTTGCACATGCGCAGTAGTGCACCACAGCTGTGTAAACGTGCGTACTACTAAACAAACATTTCACATGCGCAGTTGTTTTGTATTGCTGTTACACATGCGCAATCATGCACAGTCATAGTCACACATGTGCTCTAATTAAATTCAAAAATTACGCATGCGCAGTGCTGTACTTCACCAGATAATTAAATTTTCACTACATATAGCATACTTTTTTTAATAAGTGCGCAGTAAATTCCGTCTTATTGTTGCGCATGCGTAACACGGTAACATGATATCTGCACATGCGCAAAGGTACTTTTATTTAAAAAATTTGTTAAAATTGTTTTCTTTTCATTATTATTGTAATTAATGACCCATAATAGAAAAGAATATTCAAAATTCAATTTAAATATTGGAATTCAAGAAATTTAATAGAAAAATTTATATTATTGAACATAAAAAATAATAAAAACATTAAAAGTGTATTTAATTTTATTAATTTTAATCTTTTTTTCTTTAAAATGTTTATAAAATGTAACAAATTTTGATCGGAAAGTTTTCAATTTTTCATACTTTTAAAATCCATTTTCTAGGGGTACCGGGGGGGGGGGTAATAAATATTTAACATACTGTCAGAAAATCTTCCATATAATTAGTGTTTAAAAAAGTTTTGTAAAAATTTACTTATTTATTGAGAATAACTAGTTTGAAAGTTCTCCCAATATTCATAAAATTGTACGTGGTAATCTTCTATTATATTAATACGATACCGAAAAAACTTCGTTCATCGTCGTACAGACTTCAAAGTTCACCTACTTTTTCCAATAGGTTACTTACAAAAATGTTCATTTCACCATGTTATTATAGTTTGTAACAATGCGCACTGGCACTATTCGTGTCAAACATGTTAAACTGAACATTTTTTTATGAACAACATATTGTTGCACATGCGCAGTAGTGCACCACAGCTGTGTAAACGTGCGCACTACTAAACAAACATTTCACATGCGCAGTTGTTTTGTATTGCTGTTACACATGCGCAATCATGCACAGTCATAGTCACACATGTGCTCTAATTAAATTCAAAAATTACGCATGCGCAGTGCTGTACTTCACCAGATAATTAAATTTTCACTACATATAGCATACTTTTTTTAATAAGTGCGCAGTAAATTCCGTCTTATTATTGCGCATGCGTAACACGGTAACATGATATCTGCACATGCGCAAAGGTACTTTTATTTAAAAAATTTGTTAAAATTGTTTTCTTTTTATTATTATTGTAATTAATGACCCATAATAGAAAAGAATATTCAAAATTCAATTTAAATATTGGAATTCAAGAAATTTAATAGAAAAATTTATATTATTGAACATAAAAAATAATAAAAACATTAAAAGTGTATTTAATTTTATTAATTTTAATCTTTTTTTCTTTAAAATGTTTATAAAATGTAACAAATTTTGATCTGAAAGTTTTCAATTTTTCATACTTTTAAAAACCATTTTCTAGGGGTACCGGGGGGGGGGGGTAATAAATATTTAACATACTGTCAGAAAATCTTCCATATAATTAGTGTTTAAAAAAGTTTTGTAAAAATTTACTTATTTATTGAGAATAACTAGTTTGAAAGTTCTCCCAATATTCATAAAATTGTACGTGGTAATCTTCTATTATATTAATACGATACCGAAAAAACTTCGTTCATCGTCGTACAGACTTCAAAGTTCACCTACTTTTTCCAATAGGTTACTTACAAAAATGTTCATTTCACCATGTTATTATAGTTTGTAACAATGCGCACTGGCACTATTCGTGTCAAACATGTTAAACTGAACATTTTTTTATGAACAACATATTGTTGCACATGCGCAGTAGTGCACCACAGCTGTGTAAACGTGCGTACTACTAAACAAACATTTCACATGCGCAGTTGTTTTGTATTGCTGTTACACATGCGCAATCATGCACAGTCATAGTCACACATGTGCTCTAATTAAATTCAAAAATTACGCATGCGCAGTGCTGTACTTCACCAGATAATTAAATTTTCACTACATATAGCATACTTTTTTTAATAAGTGCGCAGTAAATTCCGTCTTATTATTGCGCATGCGTAACACGGTAACATGATATCTGCACATGCGCAAAGGTACTTTTATTTAAAAAATTTGTTAAAATTGTTTTCTTTTCATTATTATTGTAATTAATGACCCATAATAGAAAAGAATATTCAAAATTCAATTTAAATATTGGAATTCAAGAAATTTAATAGAAAAATTTATATTATTGAACATAAAAAATAATAAAAACATTAAAAGTGTATTTAATTTTATTAATTTTAATCTTTTTTTCTTTAAAATGTTTATAAAATGTAACAAATTTTGATCTGAAAGTTTTCAATTTTTCATACTTTTAAAAACCATTTTCTAGGGGTACCGGGGGGGGGGGGTAATAAATATTTAACATACTGTCAGGAAATCTTCCTTATAATTAGTGTTTAAAAAAGTTTTGTAAAAATTTACTTATTTATTGAGAATAACTAGTTTGAAAGTTCTCCCAATATTCATAAAATTGTACGTGGTAATCTTCTATTATATTAATACGATACCGAAAAAACTTCGTGCATCGTCGTACAGACTTCAAAGTTCACCTACTTTTTCCAATAGGTTACTTACAAAAATGTTCATTTCACCATGTTATTATAGTTTGTAACAATGCGCACTGGCACTATTCGTGTCAAACATGTTAAACTGAACATTTTTTTATGAACAACATATTGTTGCACATGCGCAGTAGTGCACCACAGCTGTGTAAACGTGCGCACTACTAAACAAACATTTCACATGCGCAGTTGTTTTGTATTGCTGTTACACATGCGCAATCATGCACAGTCATAGTCACACATGTGCTCTAATTAAATTCAAAAATTACGCATGCGCAGTGCTGTACTTCACCAGATAATTAAATTTTCACTACATATAGCATACTTTTTTTAATAAGTGCGCAGTAAATTCCGTCTTATTATTGCGCATGCGTAACACGGTAACATGATATCTGCACATGCGCAAAGGTACTTTTATTTAAAAAATTTGTTAAAATTGTTTTCTTTTCATTATTATTGTAATTAATGACCCATAATAGAAAAGAATATTCAAAATTCAATTTAAATATTGGAATTCAAGAAATTTAATAGAAAAATTTATATTATTGAACATAAAAAATAATAAAAACATTAAAAGTGTATTTAATTTTATTAATTTTAATCTTTTTTTCTTTAAAATGTTTATAAAATGTAACAAATTTTGATCTGAAAGTTTTCAATTTTTCATACTTTTAAAAACCATTTTCTAGGGGTACCGGGGGGGGGGGGGGTAATAAATATTTAACATACTGCCAGGAAATCTTCCTTATAATTAGTGTTTAAAAAAGTTTTGTAAAAATTTACTTATTTATTGAGAATAACTAGTTTGAAAGTTCTCCCAATATTCATAAAATTGTACGTGGTAATCTTCTATTATATTAATACGATACCGAAAAAACTTCGTGCATCGTCGTACAGACTTCAAAGTTCACCTACTTTTTCCAATAGGTTACTTACAAAAATGTTCATTTCACCATGTTATTATAGTTTGTAACAATGCGCACTGGCACTATTCGTGTCAAACATGTTAAACTGAACATTTTTTTATGAACAACATATTGTTGCACATGCGCAGTAGTGCACCACAGCTGTGTAAACGTGCGCACTACTAAACAAACATTTCACATGCGCAGTTGTTTTGTATTGCTGTTACACATGCGCAATCATGCACAGTCATAGTCACACATGTGCTCTAATTAAATTAAAAAATTACGCATGCGCAGTGCTGTACTTCACCAGATAATTAAATTTTCACTACATATAGCATACTTTTTTTAATAAGTGCGCAGTAAATTCCGTCTTATTATTGCGCATGCGTAACACGGTAACATGATATCTGCACATGCGCAAAGGTACTTTTATTTAAAAAATTTGTTAAAATTGTTTTCTTTTCATTATTATTGTAATTAATGACCCATAATAGAAAAGAATATTCAAAATTCAATTTAAATATTGGAATTCAAGAAATTTAATAGAAAAATTTATATTATTGAACATAAAAAATAATAAAAACATTAAAAGTGTATTTAATTTTATTAATTTTAATCTTTTTTTCTTTAAAATGTTTATAAAATGTAACAAATTTTGATCTGAAAGTTTTCAATTTTTCATACTTTTAAAAACCATTTTCTAGGGGTACCGGGGGGGGGGGGGGTAATAAATATTTAACATACTGTCAGAAAATCTTCCATATAATTAGTGTTTAAAAAAGTTTTGTAAAAATTTACTTATTTATTGAGAATAACTAGTTTGAAAGTTCTCCCAATATTCATAAAATTGTACGTGGTAATCTTCTATTATATTAATACGATACCGAAAAAACTTCGTTCATCGTCGTACAGACTTCAAAGTTCACCTACTTTTTCCAATAGGTTACTTACAAAAATGTTCATTTCACCATGTTATTATAGTTTGTAACAATGCGCACTGGCACTATTCGTGTCAAACATGTTAAACTGAACATTTTTTTATGAACAACATATTGTTGCACATGCGCAGTAGTGCACCACAGCTGTGTAAACGTGCGTACTACTAAACAAACATTTCACATGCGCAGTTGTTTTGTATTGCTGTTACACATGCGCAATCATGCACAGTCATAGTCACACATGTGCTCTAATTAAATTCAAAAATTACGCATGCGCAGTGCTGTACTTCACCAGATAATTAAATTTTCACTACATATAGCATACTTTTTTTAATAAGTGCGCAGTAAATTCCGTCTTATTATTGCGCATGCGTAACACGGTAACATGATAACTGCACATGCGCAAAGGTGCTTTTTTTTTTTTTTTTTTTTTTTTTTTTTTTTAATTCCAACGAAAATTAAAATTTCGTTTTTCTCCACTTGTAAAATGTTGTGCGTACAATTTAGTCTCTAAAATTATATGTTTTAAACATTGCATTAAACTTTTTTGCTAACATGTTTTTTAATGTCAATTCATGTGGAAATTGCTAAACAATCATTATTTGTTACGATTTTTACCACTGCGCATACCTAACGTTTGTAGAAAGCTACTGCGCATGTGTAATGTTTGTAAAAAACTACTGCGCATGTGTTAAATCGACAAAAACCTACGCGCAATTTTTTCATTTGTTTTTTAAGAATAATTTTTTATTTTGTATCCTACTTTAAGTATATTTTTCTTACATTTTGAAATAATTAGTTTTTCGAAATAATTTAAATGACAATGTGTCGATTTAGACTATTTTTGGATAAATGAAAATTTTAACGATCACAAAGCTTTTTCTATGTGGAAACAAACATTATTCCAATATAGAAACATAACGGAAATAAACTCAGATTCGAAAATTTAATTTAAAAAAAAATGTAGATCCATTAAGATTTTTTATATTTTTTCTGTGATCATTTACAAAAATAGTTTAGATTATCAAGCTTCAAATTTTGCAATAATAATATAATAGAACTCATACTCAATTAGTACCTATAATCGATCAGTGATAATTCAATTAGACAACATTAATTAATAGCTTCATAAGATTGATGTAAATAATACATTACATATTACAAGATTTATTTTTTCCAATATAATAATAATAAAACATAACAATAAAAATTATTGAAATATAAAAAATTTGTAAAAAAAATATTAAACATTCAATTAACAATAAGTTTACTAATATTTTATGAAATGTCCACATCAATAAACAATTAAATTAATATTAATGACCGAGCGAGCGTCAGCGAGCGAGGTTCATTACGCTAGTTTACATGAACATAAATCGCACAGGTAACGTAACAGTATTTTCGTGTAAAGTAACAGTCCAAACATTTTTGTTTCTAAAAAATTAAAAAAAAATTTTTTTAGTGTTATTGACATTTATTTTATTACTTGCATTCAAAAGCTACGAAATTATCTACTACACGTTAAAAATAGTCTACTAGAAGAACATGCTTTTCAACAATGTAGGACAGCTCTAAAGCTTACTTCCAACACTATGTAACGTAACAGTCCGTACTAAAACATTCATAACTCTTAAATAAAAAAAACATACGGAAATGTTTATATTAGTAAAAAATGTTATTAGAGAAGCATACTTTTAGATGCATGCATAAAAGATATTAAAACAATTCAATTTCGTGTGGTTTTGGAAACTTTTTGTTGAAATGTGCGTACAAATGTAACGTAACAGTCCGCGATCTGGTCCACTTAATGATTTTTAATCATTATTTGTTTATTAGGTGTTCACTGTGGGTAAAAGTCCATCCCCACATAACACGTAATATTCCAGGAACATTCCTGGAATATTTTTTTGTGACATTCGGAACATTCCAATGGAATATTGCAGTGACGTTACTGGAACGTTTCTATGTCTGACTCAGGGCATATTTCAGTGGAACATTCCATAAATATTAAATTGTAATGTCTCTGGAACATTACAATATAACATTGCAGGAATATTCCATTGGAATATTCATAAGTTTTTTAAACCAAAAAAAAAATTTAGTCTTTAAATTTATTAATTCTTGTTAGAATTATTTATCATTTTATTTTTACATCTTAAAACAAATTAAAAATTCTAAACGCGACGGGAGGATTCGATCCCTAAACCTAAGACCTATCTAACGATTAACGCTCGCGGCTATTTTATCGGTATGAAAATTCTACAATAAAGCTGGATGAACTTCAACTATTTTAGATATGTATTAAAAGTATATCTACTCGGTTTAGATTCTTATTTTCGTACCGATAATAGCCGCGAGCGTTAATCGTTAGATAGGTCTTAGGTTTAGGGATCGAATCCTCCCGTCGCGTTTAGAATTTTTAATTTGTTTTAAGATGTAAAACTAAAATGATAAATAATTCTAATAAGAATTAATAAATTTAAAGACTAAATTTTTTTTTTTTTGGTTTAAAAAACTTATGAATATTCCAATGGAATATTCCTGCAATGTTATATTGTAATGTTCCAGAGACATTACAATTTAATATTTATGGAATGTTCCACTGAAATATTCCCTGAGTCGGACATAGCAACTTTCCAGTAACGTAACTGCAATATTCCATTGGAATGTTCCGAATGTCACAAAAAAATATTCCAGGAATGTCCCTGGAATATTACGTGTTATGTGGGTCAGTAACATCTATTATGTATGGTGCTGTTGTACACGATGCATAATAACCTTTGTAACGATATACATTTTGTATCTTTCCAGCATAATTCTGGAACTTGTTTTATTACGGCGGTTGCCTTGCACCCGCTATCACGTGCGTGTTGTCCACCCGCTAGATGTATCGAAGATAGTTTCCCCTTTTTGAAATTAATTGATTTATTTGATTATTTTGTTAATCGTTTATCGGTTGCTGATTAGCCTCTATGGGGAAAGAGTAGTTTTTTTTGTTGAAAATTATTTAATAGTTCCTGTGAAACTAGTTAATGGACATTGGTTAAACGCTGATCGCTGCATCGCTTTATTATAATTTATAACTATCGTCGGTTTTTAATAATTTGTTAAAATTTCTAAATTTTCTTAATTTAATAAATTTTGTTTAATATTGTTTTTAATAACTGATATGCGAAAGTGCTTGGTAGCATAAAAGTAATATGTTATAAAATACACCTTCTACAATCATCTTTCTTCTTTTACAATTTTGTATCTTTTTGTTTTTATAAAATTTGTTTATAATAACAATTATTTATTTGTTTATAAGGTGTAAAGGTCTTAAATACATTAATTGGGAACTCATTCAATTTGAATTGAAAACAAGCTGTCAGGCTCGGTGACGTTAATTAAATTGATAGGTTAGGTTATTTTAAAATTCTGATTAAAATTCTTTTTTAAAAAGTTCAAGCGTGACATTGCTCATATTAGGCAGAAGGCTAATATGGGTCTATAACTACCTACTCTCCGGGGATCCTTATCCTTTTTTGTTAGTGGAATTACTCTCTCAGTTTTCCAATTGGCCGGGAAATGGCTATTATTTAGAAGATTATTAAAAATGATTGTTACACTCATAATTATGTTGTCGGGTATATTTTTTATCGCAATGCTTGGTATCAAATCTGTACCCGATAACTTTTTATTATTTAAAGTTTTTATTACCATTTTTAATTTATTAAAAGAACTAAAAAAAATTCTATCTTGTTCGAAAATTAGCTGCGTGGATAAATTTTCGTTGTTAAACTTTATTGAGGGGTCTGATTGCCCGTTTTCGAGTTTATGTTTGATTTTAAATTCCTTAACTGTTTTGTTTACTTAGCGTTCCAAGCCTGGACTATTAGAAATTTGTTCAGTATTGTTTATCCCGGCCAGATGTTCCGCCAGAATATTAGCCTTATCCTTTGGATCGGCCATTAAAATTTCATCCCCGATGGCAAGGCATTTTTCTGTGTTTCTGTTTCTTTCATTTCGACATTAGTATGGCCGGCATATTAATGCCGGCTTTTAAAACCAAATTGTCATTTTTTGCTATTAAAAATTTTGTAATTTTCTTACTACTGTTATTGTTAAAAATTGCTTTTAATTGTGGAAATAAATTCTCGTTGTCATGAGGTTTGATTTTAGAAATTCTCGTATGCCAGTAGTTATTTACTGATTTGTTAAAAATTGTTTTGTAATGTCAATTTGGTTTTTGCCAACAGATTCTTATAAGGTTGTAATGTCTCCTCATTTACTCCCTTTCTATACTTTAATCTATGTATTTGCGAGAGAAGTTTATTTTTAACTTTTTGCAATTTTTTTAATGTTGGGTTTAGGTATCTGTCAATTGAATCCTGACTTGTTAGAAACAACGCGTTGTGATCACTGTCATACGGTTGTATAGATACCATTTTTTCTGTTAAGTTAGTAATTTCTATTCTCGTATCTCTAATGGTTAAATCCATATAAGATTTTCCCTGTTTGAAAGTGGGTAAGACAAGGCCGGCGAAGTTAATTTTATAATTGATTTTATTTCCCTCTATCCAATTCAGCAGACTATTTCCTCTACTATTTGAATTTTTATCCTGTCAGGCCGTGTACTTGGAATTCAGATCCCCAGCCAGTAGGTAATAACTATTTCAATTTTGAAATTCTAATTCTTTAAAAATGTTACTTAAATTTTTTGTATACATTTCTCTTATGTTTCTTGGTGCATACGCACTTATTATATAAAACTTTGCATTGTTGTGCAATTTAAATTTACTTACTGACGTTTCTAGCGATTAAACTCCCTTCTGACATTTCATATGTATATGTTCATATGAGATTTTCTCTTTGACGATCACTGCCGTGCCTCCCCCCTTCCCTTCAATTCTATCGTCTCTGAATATTTTATAATTAGTGAATTTAATTTTATGACTCTCCTTAAGTTTGGACTTATTTATTAAAGCTACGTCAATTTTATAATTTTTAAGGAATTTCAGTAAATTAAAACGTCTTTCATTGGCAACCAGAGAATTTACGTTAATCGATGTTATTCTTAAATTATTATTAAGCTTAATTGATTTATTTGTTTGGTTATTAAACTTTATACTAGCCATTTTTCTATTTACTATTTCAAATAATGAGTCGATTCTTTCGGTGTTTTCATTTACGTTTTCTTTGATTCCGCCTAGCTAGATATTTAAAAAGTCCTTCATCTGTCCTATAAATTTCGGTAATATTAAATCTAAGCTATCGTTATTAATCCGGTAAGAAGGCCGGCATTGAAGCGTTTCAATGCCTTTTAATCCCGTTTTTGGGTGAATGCCTTTAAATACCTACGAACGCATTAATTGTGACTATTGTCATTATAAATATTTTGAAGTTTCCCTTTAAAATATGTTAATAATTTAGCTTCACTTACTTTATAGTATAAGAGGGATGAAATGTAAAAACAAAATTTACGATTAAATGTTATCTTCTTCCCTTGTTTTACATGTAAGAAAAATGACAAAATGACTTAAAACATTATATGTTCGCATTCACTCTTTCACTATTCACAGGCTAAGTGTTATCGTTAGAAACGAAATCACTTATTTTATTACTTTAAATAACACGATTTAGTTAAAATAGAACAAACGACACAGAATGAGACGATGCCATGACGACGCGTTGCAAAGTATGAAATGCAACATATGGCGTGCTTTTTAATCTGACGCAGGGATTGAACGGCATTAAACCTAATGGATGCTCGACTAGCATTTAATATCATTAACTAAGTTAACACTTTATCTCCGTTGTGGCATTGAATGGCATTCAACTTTTCATTCCCACGTATGGTATTGAAAGGCATTGACTCAATTCAACACTTTATCTCTATTATGGCATCCAATGGCTTTTAAATGTTTTTCAATATTTTCAGGGATTAAAAGGGATTCAAACAAGTTGAGTTATAACCAAATGAGGGCATCAAAAAGGATTCAGGACAAAAACGGGATTTATTGTCATTTAAAGGCATTCAAACGTCTGTTTTTTAAATGTCAAACAACGCCTTTTAATCCTCAGCTTCTTACCGGGAAACGTTTCTTCACTGTGTTTTTTCCCCCTAACATATTTACAACCTCCTTTTCCCTTTCGAACATTACTTTTTCAGGATTTTCATTGCGCTCGTTTAACACTGTATTTGTTTTATGCAATAGATTTATTTTCTCGACGCGTTGCCTAACCAACTAACCATGCAACGCACGCTGTAGGGGGTTGTAAGCAGGGCAGTGGAGAGGAAATTCGGGCCCAGGACCAAATTTTTGCGGGCCCATATACATTTTTTGCAAAAAAAATTTTGAACTAATTTTAAGTAGATGTTAAATAATAATGATGACAACTAACAATTAAATAATAATTATTATTTTTATTCTATTTTTCATATAAATAAATGCGGGTGAACTATATCAATTGAATAAAAATAAATTTTAGTTTTTTTTTTTATTTATATTGAGTTAAAATAGTATATTGTGCACCAAAAGCAGAAAGGAGGTGTTTTCCGACGAGTGCAAAATTTTCTGCCCGAGCGAAGCGAGTGCATCAATTTGCACGAAGACGGAAAATCTTTCGCTCGAGGTCCACACGCTATTTTGTGCAACACCTGTTCAGGTAAAGCACTAATTAATAATTGCGCGGGTACCTACCAGATGGAAAAGTGTGCAGAAAAGTGCACTTTTCTGCACAGTATGCAGCAAAGTATACATTGTTGCTATGTGCAGCAATTACTTATTTTGCGTCTACTTTTCAGGCAAAATAAATGGAACTTTTCGTACAGGTGTTGCAAAAAAGTCCTTTTCGTGCTATTTTGGAAACAATGATACCTATAAAAGCTCCGAAATCCAATTTTCTTGATAACTGTGGTTCTACGCAAAGAATACCCAAATCGCCACACAGTACCGGAAATTCCCTGAATTTTCCCTGAATATTTGTATATATTTCCCGAATATTCGAACCTAATATGCAGAGAAGGTCCTGTATTCCTAATTTTAAGGAAATTTCTGCGTCCAATATTCCTAGAATATTCAGAGAAAGTTAAAAAAAAATTCCAAAATTTTGTTTGATCTGGTAATAGATAAAAATTATAAGTTTTATTTGACAACTGTGGAATTCTAGAAAATTTAAACTACTGTGCGTCCGTAAATGTCATAGAAACCAAGTTCGATCAGTGCATTGATATTTGCCTGAAAATTTTTTTAGTTAATTTAAAATTTCTGGCCAGCCTAAAATTTAAAAAAATCTGCTTTATTGACAAGTTGAACGTGACGCGCAATATCTTAATTTTTGTTCCATTTAATTCGTTAATGGTTAAAAAAAAGGTTGAAATTAGATCTAGAAATGTAAAAAATATTTTATATTTGTTTGAAAAATTTTTTAGCAAATTTTCCAAAAATTTCTGGCGAGGCCAAATTTGATAAAATTCTGCTTTTTTTACTAGATGAACCTGACGCACAGTAGCTCAATTTTTGTTCCATTTAATTAGTTAATGGATTAAAAAGTTTAAAATAAGATCTTAAAATCAGCAAAATATTTTATCTTTGTCTGTAAAATATTTTAATGAATTTTCCGAAAATTTCTGTAGAGGATAAAATTCAGAAAAATCTGCATTCTTGACAAGTTTTAACCTGAAACGCAGTTGCCTACATTTTATTCAATTTTCTTCGTTAACAGATAAAAAAGTTTAAAATAAGATCTAGAAATTTGAAAAAATATTTGACAATTGTCTAAAAAATTTTTTAGTGAATTTTCCAAAAATTTATAACGAGGCTAAAATTTAAACAAATCAGCTTTTTTGACTAGTTCAACCTGACGCGCAGTAGCTCCATTTTCGTTCCATTTGGTTTGTTAATGGATAAAAAAGTTTTAAATTACATCTAGATATGTGAGAAATATTTGATATATGGATGACAAATATTTAGCGACTTTTTCAAACATTTCTGACGAGGCTAAAATTAATCAAAATATGCTTTTTTGACAAGTTGAACCTGACGCGTAGTAGCTCAATTTTTGTTCAATTTGGTTCGTTAATGAATGAAAAAGTTTAAAATTCCATCTAGAAATATGAAAAATATTTGATATTTGTCTGAAAAATTTTTCACCGAATTTTCTACTAATTTCTGGCGATGCAAAAATTTAGAATAATCTGTTTATTTGACAAGTTGAACCTGACGCGTAGTAGCTCAATTTTTGTTCCATTTGGTTTGTTAATGGTTAAAAAAGTTTAAAATTACATCTAGAAATGTAAAAAGTATTTGATATTTGTATGAAAAATTGTTTAGTAAAATTTCCAAAAATTTCTGGCGAGCCTAAAATTAATCAAAATCTGGTTTTTTGGCAAGTTGAACCTGACGCGCAGTTGCTTAATATTTATTTTATTTGGTTCGTTAATGCATTAAAAATTTGAAAATTAGATCTAGAAATGCGAAAAATGTTTGATATTTGTCTGAACAAAGTTTCACTCAATTTTACAAACATTTCTAGCGAGGCTAAAGTTACTCAAAATCTGTTTTTTTCACAAGCTGAACCTGACGCGTAGAAGCTCAATTTTTGTTCCATTTGGTTCGTTAATGTATGAAAAAGTTAGAAATTAGATTTAGAAATGTGTAGAATAATTTATTTTTGTCTGCAAAATTTTTCACCGAATTTTCCAAAAATTTCTGGCGAGGGATGGGAAATTATTTAAAGAAATATGGTTTTTGCCTTTATCTCAGTAAATAATGAAAATATCCTAAAGTACTTTACAGAAAAGTTGTAGATCTTATTAAAATACACTTTTTATGTTGTAAACATCATTTTAAAAAAATTGCAGAATTCCGAGAAAAATGCAAAAAATACTTATTTGCTACAGTTAATTACATGTTAAAAACTAAAATTTCTGTAGAGGATAAAATTTAGAAAAATCTTTTTTTGACAAGTTACACCTGACGCGTAGTAGCTCAATTTCTAATTTATTTGCTTTATAAATGGATGAAAATGTTTGAAATTAGATCTAGAAATGTGAAAAATATTTTTATATTTGTCTGAACAAATTTTGGTAATATTGCAGAATCGCTACTTTTCCGAATTTTGCGAATTTTTTTTAATTTCTTTTGGAAGACCTTTCTTCTAGCTCAAAAGCAAATAATCAGTCGGGGAAGCCTGAAAAAGTTTATTACCGGAAGCCAGGGATGTGAAATTATTTAAAGAAAGATGGGTTTTGCCTTTATCTCAGTAAACAATGAAAATATCCTAAAGTATTTTAAAGAAAAGTTGTAGATCATTTCGAGAAAAATGCCAAAAATACGTATTTGCTACAGTTAATTACATGTTAAAAACTACGTAATAGTCCTAAAAAGGTCGGGTTTATAAATGTAAAATTTTGGCACTAAAAAGAGTTGTTTAATATACGTAGAGCTTTAGTCCTAAAAAGGTCTATTTAAAACTATATGTTATTTTTCATACAAATACTTGCTGGACCTAAAAAGGGCTGGTTGATACAAGTAGAGTTTTGGACCTAAAAAGGGCCGATTGATATATGTAAAGTTTTGTCCCTGAAAATATTTTCACCGAATTTTCGAATAATTTCTGGCGAGGCTAAAATTAATTCAAATCTGCTTTTTTGACAAGTTGAACCAGACGCTTAGGAGCTCAATTTTTGTTCCATTTGGTTCGTTAATGGGTAAAAAAGTTTAAAATTACATCTAAAAATGTGAAAAATATGTGATATTTGTCGCAAAAAATTTGCACTTTTTTTTCTAAAAATTTCTGGCTAGACTAAAATTAATCAAAATCTGCTTTTTTGACAAGTTGAACCTGACGCGTAGAAGCTCAATTTTTGTCCCATTCGGTTTGTTAAGGAATGAAAAAGATTGAAATTAGATCTAGAAATGAGAAAAATACTTGATATTTGTCTGCAAATTTTTTACCGAATTTTCCAAAAAATTTTAGCGAGGCTAAAATTTATAAGAATCTGCTTTTTTGACAAGTTAAACCTGACGCGTAGGAGCTCAATTTTTGTTTCATTTGGTTCGTTAATAGATGTTACGTTCGAGACAAAAACCCTTCTCAAATATACCCTAAATTCCTCCTTTTAAATCAAATTCAATGAAGAATTTGACTTGGGATGACGATAAGTCAACTAAGTTTTAGTAAGAATATTTATTTATAATTATAATTATGAGAATTCAACAAGAACAAAGATTTGACGTAAAAATTGAACCTTACTTTGAATGAGAAACGATTTGAGAATTATCCAGTATGAAATTCGTGGTAGCAGATCGAGATTTCTTTAAGTAGAAATACGATGCGCAAGTTGAATTATCCACAAATTCAGATAGACAACTTTTACTGCTCAATAACTTCACGATGAAATGATTTTATTTGTTGGACAAGTGAATCAACAATTAACACTTGTAAATCTGTCACTTGACTAGAAACTGAAGACTTGACTGTTAACCGAATACCTGATGATAGGTCTGTTCGTTGTTGAATCTCGTATTAAACTGGTAGCTCTTAATTGTAATTAATGTGTGTTACTGTGTGTTTGGGACCTCTTGGTGGCCTACTTATATAGTGAATTCACACGTGCATCTTCAGATTAGCGTGTCGTGATTTTTGGTCATCGTAGCATTTTCTGTGTGCCGCTTGACTTCTCATGCATAACAGGTGGGTTCCAAAAATGCGGCTGTATTTGCTCTAGCTTCTCGTATGCTGCTTCGCAGGTGGTTTTAGGGAGCTCGTAGAGCGTGAAATTTCTATGTCCAAGCTGGGTGTTGATTCGTGTAATCGTTCTCATTTAAGTAAGCTCAATATACGAAAGTCGAATATAGGAATGACTTGTTGAAATTACATATAGCAAAAGATTCATATGAAATGTAATACAATATGACATAATGACATTATGGTATAACATAATATAATATTATGATATAATAATATAATATAATGTATATATAGGTTACGGACGTAACACCTCCCCCCTCAGTTCGAGCATGAGAGAGAAACGATACATGCTCGAATTTTTAAAAATCTACATGCCCGTTTTTTATAAAGGAGATGTTATGAACGTTTACATGTGTTTATTTTGAAAAACTTTGAATATATTTAAAAAAAAATTATTTCTAGTCATTCATTCTTTATTGATTCATTCCCAAAAAAAAAATTATAGTTAATACTTGTTACCCACAAAGGTTTACAGTATATTGATTTAAGACAGATATATTTTTATTTCTACATATTTGTTCAAAGTATTAGTATTTTAAAAAAAAATGAATTATTTTCACTCATACTGATCGATTCAAGTTATGTTATTACTATTTAAATAGTTCCTTTTGTTACATTTACATTTTAAAAGAACAATTCACTCATACTATAAACATTAAAAACAAATTATTATTATTTTTTTTTATTTTTTTTTTTTATATATTTTTTTTTGCATACTTAAAATAAGAGAAATCCTGTTTGATTTTTGAATCAAGTTACCTGATATACTTATAAATACCTAGTTGTATTGGGTTATATATATATTTTTGATGTGCTAAATTTATATTTTTTGCTGTGTTTAAATTTAAATATCGATACATATTTTTTTGAATAAAGAATTTCTAAGCAAAAATTTAAGTTTACATAGGAAATTTACTTAAACTTGAAAATTGCCTAATAGTAATTATTAAATAACTTGTGATTCGACTTATTTGAGCTGGTTTGAAAAAGAAGTGTTGTTGACAATTTGTTTCTCTATCAGATTATCGATTCAGTAAGTATATTTTATAATATACATGTTTCAATATTTAAAAAAAAAATTTTAATTTTGCGTGTGCACTTGTTATAAATAAGCGTGTATTAAATAAAATATATTTCATTAACAAGAAATATTTTATAATTAGATTTTTTTTATTTATTGTTATTCATTCATACATTCTCTTGCGTTCTCAGTTTGATATTTTTGGGATCGCAAGAGATTTTTAGTCCTCTCAAGGTTCCGGTGAATGCTTGAGTTTCTAGGATTTTGACAAACACCGAAACTTAGAAGAATAGCCGTATTATTCTTGTTATCATGTTTTCCTGCGTTTCCCGTCTACAGGTGAGTTTCTTTTACTTGGAAAAATTTCCTTACGTCTTTTTGATTGGTAGAAACTTTGTCATGAGACCTGCATGTGAGTTTTTGTGTGCTTTTTTTTTTAACTTAAGGGCTGGTTGCTGGGTTTTTTTTTCAAATCAGTGTTTTCTCTTGTTAGAGTGATATCGTGAAAGAAAAAAGAGAAGAAAAAAAAAATTTTTTTTTGCTTCATTATGTCTCTTTTAAGTGATGTTGAGTTTAAATGTGTAGTGGATGATGTAATGGAAACTGAATCATCTGATTCTACATCGATTTTACCGCGGAATGTGAAAGATTTAGATAATATTTTTGGGGACGAAAGTGCGACTTTAGAATCGGAGAATGACGTTCTTAAGGAAGGAGATTATAGTTTTGTTCCTCCCAGAGGAAACTTGGTTAGCTGTTCTGCGAATTCGGAGTTGGTTTTTTCAATGAAAGGAGTAAATTTTTGGGAGGCCCAAGATACAAAAGGACTTTTTCTGCTACCTTTTCAAGGATTGGTGTATTTCGCACCTGCATGGTGGTCCGACTTGCCATGCAAAAATGACTTGCTGACGATGATGCAAATGGAAATTTCTTTTTATGGCATAGATGGGCCTTTCTTTATAGGAGGGAGCTTTTATTTTATTTTATTTTATTTATTTATTTTTTATTATTATTTTTTTTCTTTAGTTAAATTTAATTCGATCAAAAGTTTAATTATTGGGGTTTTATAGATTGGTTGAAAAAAATAAATAGTGATTGAAAATATATAAAAAAAAATTTATTTTGTTTCAGATTCATTGGGAAAGGATTAACTGGTCTGGAGCTAAAAGGGTGTTAATAGCTACTCCTTACATCAGATTGAATAGAAAGTTTGTTTATCTTCCCTATGAGTTGGTGAATAGGGCAACTGAAATTTTAAAAAAACATGAGGCTCTCCTGAAGACTTTCTCAAAAAGTAAGGCCGAGTTTGTCTTGTTTAACCGGAAACTTGTATTTCAAAAGAATACAATTGTTCGGGTAAGTTTTCTCTCTTTTTTTTGATATTGTAGTTCTATTGGATTTTGTTTATATTTTTAAAGAGAATAAGTAATATTTGAGGAGAATAATTAAAAAAAAAATGTATATATATGTGTATAGATTGGAGGTTACGATGATTGGTTCTCCGAAGTGACAGGGGAAAAATTGGATGCAGAGGAGACCACCATACATTCTGAGATATTCGGGATTGTTTTCTCCTTACCGTATAAATGGAGACATAATTTTTACTGCTCTTTAAGTGAGTGAACAATTCAGCTTAAATTGCATTTATTTATGTTACCAACCCCTTATGAGTCACCATTCCAAGCCTGTGCTGTAAAGTGGGTTATTGAAAATCGCACTGTTAAGAGAGTAAGTTGCTTATTTTTTCTTATTTTATATATATATATGTACATATATATATATTTTTTTTAAAAAAAAAAAGAAAATATTTGTGTGTTTAATTGCTCTACTTTTCTTTTATTATTATTTTTGTTTTTAGTGTTAATCTTAATTTCATCAAAATTTTGTTATTTATATATTTGTTCAATTTACATAATAAGAGTATCTTGGTTTTATTTGAGAAATTTTCATTTAGTAATTTTTTTATCACGTATATTTTTGAAAAAATATAGAAAATGTGTATTTTGTTTCAGTATATTGGTTATGTGTAATTAAGATTGTGTGTTTACATTGAGCTTTAAAAGAATAAGTGTAAAAAATATGGAATAGTCTGTTCGTAGGTGAGTATATTATTTTTGACAATTGATGTGTTTTTTAAATTTGAACAAAAATAGTTGAAAAATTATAGGAATAACTGTATTGAAAGTTGAAAGAGAAAAAAACATAATTGAGAAAAAAAATAGTAATAATAAAAAATTGAGAAAGTAAATTAAAAGTTTAAGAAAATAAATTGAGAATTCAAAAAATAATTGGAAAATTTAAGAATTAAACTTGAAAAAATATAGTTCGAAAAATGGTTACCTTAATACACAATTGAATAAAATAATTAAAAATTAAAGAATAATTATAAAATTTTAAGGTAATAATTGAAAATTGAGAAGAAGAAAAAAAAATTTGTAGAACATAATTGAAATTTGCGGAAAATAATTTATAATTAAAGGAAATAGTTAAAAATAACGAGAAATATTGGAAAATTGTAAAAATAATTGCACGTTTTGGCTAGAATTATCGACAGTAAAGCAAAATAATTGAAAATAAATAAAGAATAATTTTTAAATTTAAAGAGAATAATTGTAGGGGAGAGTGGCTATCAATGTACCGGGTTTTTTTCAAGGTCATAGTACTTATTGAATTTCACCAATTTCAAACACTTCTTTGCATCAATATAAAACTACAACACTTATCTAGGTAATGCACACATATTTTACACGATTTATTTTGATTAAATAATAGAATTTAGGTTTTTTCTAAAGTAACAAGCTATTTTCATTTTCAACAACCTGGGTACACAATGAACCACCTCTATAAAAATACTAAAAATGTTTAACAATAGTAATATTGCAATTTTCACTTTGTAAAAAAACTTATTTTCTATCAAATACTATAAAAAATTATTACTTAACACCTTTAATTGATAATGTATAACATAAATATACCTCAAATTTAAGTTAACTATCTAAAATGGCATTTTAGTTCTGCTATGTTGAGAAAAGTACTGATAACAATTGCTGTAACATGCTGTACGCATGCTTAGTTTTATAATCAGGCATACCACTCTAGAAATCGAAAATACACTAAAATTCCAGGTGGTTCATTGTTCCCTGGTACATTGAATCAACATGACATTTGCAACAAAAATGGTTTTTTATAACTTAATCCAATATTTCAAAATCTTTATCTCATTAGAATATTGTAGTTAAGGTCCAAAACAAAATAAATCGTAAGTACATTTATTTTTAAATGGCCTTGTTTCAATTAAAAAACGTGTTTTTATTTTAGGTAAATTTTTTCTTCAGTACATCAAAAACAGTTTTTTCCAGTTTTCTCTGTAATGAATAAATCCACACGTCTCAAATTTATGGACGTAGTGTGTTTACGCAAACTTAATTTATATTTAAAATTAGGAGAATTTTTATTTAATTGTTTCTGAGAAAATTGAAATGGATCATTGAAAAAACTGGTACATTGATGGCCACTCTCCCCTATATTAAAAACTGTTAAAAATTATAGATAGAAAATTATAGATTCGTTTATTAATGAAAATGAAATTATTTGAACTGACATTTATAAATTTAAATTTTAGTTAATTTGAATACATTTTTTTTATAAGTAATTTATTTGAAACAAAGAAATATCTAAATGACAAACTTCCGGTGCGGTTATGTATGCCTTTTTTTATTAGATTTATTCGATTTTTATAATTTCATAAAAAGATCTAGAGTTAATTAGAAAACGGCATTTAATAAAAATGAATAATGAGAAGAGAGAGAGAGAGAGAGAAAGAGAGAGACATTTTGTTTTATATTTGATTAATTTATATTTTAAATATTGCTACTTTAGAATTAAATTGTATGATAATTTGACTATTTGGTTTAACTGGTTTATATCAAAATAGTAATTAATTTTTGTATTGTAAATACATTTTGAATAAAAAAAATAAATAAAAACAAATTATAGAAGTCTGAGCATATAGGTAAATCAGAAACAAGGTTTAATCTCGACAGGTGGCAGATTCGTGTTGAACTAGACGTAGAGGAAAGAGAAAGAAAAATAATATTTAAGTGTTTGTGTTTATCTACACCTGTGTGTCGTTGACCCTTGTTTTAGGTAGATCTATTGCTATTTCGTTTCTGATATAACTTCTTAAAAGTGTAGCTGATTTAAATAAATTTATTTTTTTTCTTAAATTATGATACAAAAAACAAATAAAAAATAGATTCAAAATTGTTACTACTACTGAAACTTGAATAAAATATTCATAAATAGTGACATGTTTTTAATTTTTAGTTATTGTATTGATTTTTGGTTCGCGAAAGAACATAATTGGAATATCATTTTCGTATTTGTTTGTAAAATCAGTTATATTAATTTTTGGAATTTCGAATTTGAACTTGTTTAAGATCTGAATGGGTTGATTTAAAGATAATTCTGATGTTTCTGTTATTTCTATTGGCATTGTTTTGTTATTAATGCTGATAGAACAAGCATAGGGTATTTCCAGAATTCCTGAATTTTTAATTGTAATTGAAAATTTGTGTTTTTTAAAACAATAAATGCCGATTTTCTTTAGTCTGGCAGCCGAGTACAACCATGCGTTGTGCATTGATAAGGGTATTAGTGTAGGATAATCTTGAAAACTAACATGTATGTTACATTTGTGTGGAACTGAGTCTTTAAATATACTAGTTTCACAAATTGGATTATTTTCAGTATTTTGAATTGATGGTATCATGTCCTTTCTTAAATTTGATTCTAAAAAATATTTTTTGTTATTAGTTGAAAATCCTATAAATTGTTTATCAATTTTTATGTATACTGCAGTTTCATTTTGAAAAATTGGATAGGAATAGATTTTAAATATCTGGTAGTTTTCTGACATTGATTTAGGTAGATTATAAATAAAAATTAGGTTGTTTTTAGATGTGACAGATTTGACTTCTAAAAATTTGGATAGGATTTGAATGCTCATATTTTGAATTAAAACGATTTGGTTTACTGGTATTATTGGATGCCATTGATTATTGGAGGAAGCTATTAAAGCTTCTTGAAGGGAATCTAACGTTGTAATATAATTAGAAATGTTTTTATGTAGTTTAGTTAATTGTTTGTAGTATGTCGAATTGTCTAAATCAATTGAAAATTCTTGTGTTAAAATTTGTGTAATATAAGTGTTGTTATCTGCTGTTTTAAGGGTTATTTTATTCACTGTTTTTCTGTTTTCAATCAGGTTAAAAATACTATTGTTTATTGTTGTATTTTCTGTTGTTGTCTGTATTAATTTTTGTGTAAGTTTTATGGTTTCTTGAATTTCTTCAATTTTTGTTTCGTATAGATCTTTGTGTTTATCACAGTTATTACTCTCTTTACAGATTGCGTAAATTGTCTTAAAGGATTTGTTAAAATATTCTATTTGATTGAATAGATGCTGGTAATTTACGTAAAAAAGGAATCTTACTTTTCCGATTGGGAATTGAAAATTTTGCAACGGTTCAAAATATAAGCCCGGCGATTGCGAAAATGGCGTATCCTTTGGCTCGTACTGACAAGTTATTTGATTTATTCTTGTTAGAAGTATATAAAATAAATAGGCCATTTTTTTTAAGGTCCATTTCCTAGAACATATAAATTGTATTATAATTTTATACTTTTTTATAAATTTTATTTTTGCGACAACCACAAAATTGAAATTTTTTGAAATTTTTATTTTGTGTAGGATGGGATTGGGAAGTTGAAGGAAGGTTTATGTGATAATTTGTTGTAGGTGTTTCCTTGATATTCATTTTTTCAAAAACCTCGCTTATTGAGTTTTCTAGTGAATCCTGATGTCTGTTTATGTTATGTAATGCTGCTAGGACTTTTAATGATGCCATCGCTTTACTTGCCATTGAACTTGGTGATATTGCTGATTAACATGTTTCGGTGACATGTTTGTTTTTATAATTGCGAATTTTGGATGCATTAAACGATTTTTGTAACAGTAGTGAGTTAATCTTTGGACTGCTCGAATTTTAAACATCGCTGTTGTGTCTTTCATTATAGAATCTTTACCGTCTGCTAACAATTCTACTAATTGATGTGCTGCGTTTTCTTCGGATAGTATGTAGTCATGACTCGTACTACAAATTATGTATTTTTTATATTTGATTTCAGTCACGTATTGTGGTGGATTAATTACATTTGCCGGGGATTGATACATTGTTTTTACTGAAACTTCCTCATGTTTACTATCTTTTAGTATTTCATTTAACGTTTTTAAGAAGCTAACGACTGTTGTATCTTGCATTATTATATGTGTTTTTTTTTATTTTATATATATATATTTTTTTTTTATTTTATATACGGAAAGTGTCAGGATTTTTTATAGTTGTTGTAATAGAATCTATTTGTGGATATAGTTGTATTACTTCTTCCTTATTACTATTACCTTCTGATTTTTGCAGTAATTTATTTTCTTCTGATGGTGCGGAGGGTTCCTGATTTTCTTCGTTGTTTGTTGTGGAACAGGTCGTGTTTTCAATATTCGTGGAGGTAACTTTTGAACCTAAATGTAATAAAACATTAGTTACCGAGTCCCATATTGATCCTAAAAGATGGAATGACCATCCAAAAACGCTATAAAGTGCGTTACCATGTAAAAATGTGTCAGCTATAAACTTTATACTTTTCAATAAGATTAATATTTCTATAAAACCGGCGCTTACAGACCCGAAACTTGTAAATGTTGACAAAATTTTTAACCATGTAGAATTTGCTATTTTATTTATTGTATTTTCATCTAAAATATTTGAAAATCCAAATCTAGGGTTAGGAATATTTTGGCCTAACATTCCACGTGCTAGTGTATTTAAGATTACGGGTTTTTCGGCTGGTAAGATAATGTGATTTCGCAATTTTTCTAAGTCTTTTTGCGAATATAATCCGCTGGTAGCAAGATTAGCGGGATTCCTGTATATCCATGTTTCTTTTGTTTCTGGTTTCATTATTTCTGGTTCAACTGCTGGTACTAGATTTGGTAACATTTGGAACCACGAATTTCCTATCATGAACATTGCAGGTAAAAAGGAGTTGCATTCTATAGGAGTGCTTACTGTTGTTAAAACATGTGTAATAGGTGTCAAAAAATAAGTTTTATTTTCTCTGCTAACAGGTAATTGCATATAACAATCTGGTGTTTGTCTAAATTTTACTTCTACCGGTAAACACTTCACTAGGTGTATAACTTCTCCGGCTAGGATTGACATGTATCCAGGCTTTTTCATTACGTGGAAGGCAAATTCGTCCGGTGCTTGAGTAGCAAGAATTAATGCGTTTTTGAATATTTTTTTGTTCCATTAAACAGCGTCTGGTTAAGACATCGTAATAGAGTTCGTACATTTCTTTTCTTATGTGTCGTTCAACATAAATAAACTTAGAATTTATATATGAGAACATATCCATATTTTGTACTAATGGTTTTTTATTATGTAAGGGTGATCCTCCCGGTCTGGTTTCTAAGATAATTAACTTAGGATGCTCTGTTTTTACATAACTATAACCGCAAATTATTTCCCTAGCTTTTTCTGCTAAAGCAAATGTTATATCTTGTGTTTCTAAAGAATAGACTGTTTCAAAATTGTTTTTATCTCCCTCAGTTGTTTTGTTTGCTAAACCTTCATAAAGTACCTCGTATTTTCTCATACTACATACATCATCAGGTAGTGTATTCCAAAATGTGTTTCCATTTTCCCGATCTATACATGATCCTTCTGATGATGCGCAAACTGTAACAGATTGTAAATGGATTTTATCTGTGTCTAAATTTATCGTTGCATAATATTCTTGTAATGTGATTTTGTACGGTGCTTGTACTACCACATCACTCCAGCGGCCGTAAGCATCACTGTATGTAGTTCCTTGTCATTTTGCATCGAAACTTAATGATCCTGCTAAAGTTTCGGTACGATAATTTGTTACATTTATTTTTAAACCGTCAATATTTACATTATCATTTGGTTTGTAAGTTCCCATCAGATGCATGTTTTTGCAGACATCATAAGCTACTTCCTTAATATATTCCCCTTGTCCTTGAGAAACTGGTGATGAATGTGAATGCATACCGCAATGTTCGATAACACGTCTAAATGCTATTTTGCATTGTATAACCTTTGTTGTTGCAAATCCGCTCAATTGAATTAATTGTATGTAAGTTTAATCGCTTTTTACTGGTTTCCTTTTTATGTCACATTCGCCAACATTAAACAATGATAGTGTCGTTATGTTGAGTTCCGTCGATCCACAATCGTATCCTATAATAGCATGAATTGTACTTATTCCCGAAAGTAGGTAAAACAGATGTAAGAGTTTCCATATTCCAAGGGTCATCATCTGGGAACAGACGTCATATTTTCTTTATTTTTCTTGTGCAATGCGTGATAACTTTAGTCTATTTATATGTACTACCTTTTGTTTATTCTTTATTTGTATTTTAATATTCCCTTTATTTAAAATTTCTAATACTTTAGGTGATCCGTAAATACAAATAAACTTTTTAATGAATGCATCAGCAATTGTACTAGCTTGATGATTTGGAAGTGCTATTGCTAATGAATATTTAGTAAGATTATCCTGTAGTGTTAATATGTATTCATTTCCTGTATTTGTTTTAGAGAGTGGTCCAACGATGTCCATTGCAATTTTTTCAAATGCTGTACCTGGTGTGTCTGTTATTATCATTCGATCTTTTGTTTTGACGCGAACTAATTTTTTCAACTGGCATTGTAGGCAATTCTGAATATATTTTTGAATATTAATTTTCATATTTTCCCAATAATAATTTTGACGTATTCTATTATATGTTTTTGTTACTCCTTTATGTCCTCCGACTGTGCTAGAATGTGCTTCTTCTATTAATTGCAAATATTCATTCTTCGTAGGGTACTTTGTAATCCCGTTACAAATTATTATTTTTACAAACGAATTTTCAAAAATGGATTTGAACATTGATAGAATTTCTTTCCAGTTAACATTATTGACTTGAGCAGTTTTCGCTATACTTACTGTTTTTAATTTTAATTTTTCAGATATATTTTTTAATGAAATAATTGATGATTTAATTGTTTTTATTGTACTTAGAGATATTTTCTTTTATTTCATTTTCTATAGGAAGAGCTATATGACAAAATGCACCATTTTTAATTTTTTCTGCTAGTCCCAATTAAAGTTTTTCAAAATTGGGTAATTTTTCTCGCTTTGCTAAGGATCTAGAGCCATTATCTCTAGGTTTTTCGTTTACTGAAACAAAATATGTGAAGTTGTCTTTACGCATTGGTAATTTATCCCTACAGTCAATAATATATTTTCTTCTTTTTTATTTAAATTTGTACAATTTTCATTTTCTTTAAATGTAATTTCTTCGTCAGATGATTCAGAATCTGTATTTTCATAACCAGCATCAATTTCTTCTTTTTGATTTTTTTCATTTTGTTTCTTATTTTCAAGATCTGACAGAACCTCGTCAGAATAGATTTCTTCATCGGATGTCTTTTTCTTTTGAATTTGATTTTTATTTTCTTCGATTAATTGTAGTTTTTTCGGTCTTCCTCTTTTTCTTTTTAAAGTTGAAGTCTTAAAATAAATTTCCTTTTTTTTGCCTTCCTCGTTTTTTCTTCTTCTCTCCACAATTTTTTGATTTTTCTAAGATTTCGATTTGTTTATTTTCTTGATTTTCGCTCATTGTTTCCTTCTTTTTTATTTGATGTCTTGTAACGACATTGCAGACATTTGGCAATGTATTTTGATTTTTTGAATTAGATATGATTTTGATAAATATTAGAAAGAGATCACGGTGGTCTTGAAGCCGGAAAGTTCCGATCTAAAATGACGAGAAAATCGGCTAATGAGGAAGTGTTCTGTTTGATGTGAATATCACAAATCCGTTGGATTTCAAATCCTAGCTGATCTTTTAAGCAAGATATTGCAAAATGAATTAAAAATATACGATTTTTCAATTTTATTTTCCAGAAAATTTCAATTTTTCTTATATATATATGTATATGTAATTTTTTATGTAAATGAATATACATATATATACCTATATATAGGGTGTCCCAAAGTTTTAAAACGGACATGAATCTCAAAAAATCTAAATTGCCTAATTCTAGATCCCAGTGTATTCAAAATTTTGAACTCTTACCTTATTTTTATGTTGTGTATCCTTAATTGTAGTAAGTTTTTTTTAAATGCCCAACCCAAAGTGTATGAATACTTGTTACAGTTACTTTGTAAATTCAACTTGTATGCTATGCAAATTAAGAAAAAATTATATTAAAAAGTTACAAGGGAAATGAGTTTAGATTAAACTTGAACTGCTAAATGCGTTATTTATTAAAAATGATATAATTTATCCTAAAAGATTTATTAAATAAATATTATTACAGAAATGTATGCATATAGTATATGTATATATCCTCAAAGATATAAAAATCGATTTTTAAATTAAAAAATACTAATAAAAATCTTTAACTCGGAAACAAAATGCTCATTTACAAAAATATCTAATTATTTAATTAACTTTTTCAGTTCATGATTTCATATTTTTAATAAAAAAATTGTTTTTATTACACTTACATCAAAAGTTAGATTTTACGGCTTGTTTGGGAACCTGTAAGGGCTCATTTCACGGCCTAGGCCGTGAAGTAAATGAACTCGCAATCTAATTGGCTGTTGCTGGTCAGCTGACCTTTACTTTATGGTGCAGCCCTACTGAAAAATCCTATATAGGATCCTACATAGGATCCTATATAGAATCCATATGGATTCCTATGAGAATCCACGTAGGATCCTATTTAGGATCCTATATAGGTATTGTCCTATAGGAATCCATGTAGATTCTCATAGGAATCTATGTGGATTCCTATAGGTCGCCTATAGGACACGTCCTATATAGGATCCTATGTGGACTCTCCTATAGGAATACATGTAGGATCTCATATAGGATCCTACATAGGCGTCCCAAAAAAATTTTTGTAAACCCCCCTACATAGGATCCTACGTAGGTTCCCATATAGGATCCTATATAGGATCTTTTATGGGCGCCCAAAAAAAAATTATGTACACAGAATTAATTGTTTTTTTTTTAACAACTTTATTCAAATATACATTAAGCACCATTATAAGGACGAAAAATATTTACTGCGCAGACGTAAGTATTGTAGAATATGTAAAAGACGACTGCGCATGAGGAAGGGGTACAAAAATTTTTTTTGGGGGTACCCATGTAGGATCTTATATGGGTTCCCATATAGGATCCTATATGGGAACCTACGTAGGATCATATGTAGGAGGGTGTACAAAAATTTTTTTGGACGCCTATGCAGGATCCTATATGAGATCCTACATGTATTCCTATAGGAGAGTCCACATAGGATCCTATATAGGACTTGTCCTATAGGCGACCTATAGGAATCCACATAGATTCCTATGAGAATCCACATGGATTCCTATAGGACAATACCTATATAGGATCCTATATAGGATCCTACGTGGATTCTCATAGGAATCCATATGGATTCTATATAGGATCCTATGTAGGATCCTATATAGGATTTTTCAGTAGGGAGCTGCCCAAACTGGACCAAACGTCACGGCTGTACACGGTTTTGCCGCCCTCCGGGGGCATTTCTAAGTCTGTCGACCTACTCCCACCTAGAAATGCCCCCGGAGGCCCTTTTTTACGATAACCACCTCTCCCTAGGTTCGAATTTTTAGTTTTTTGTGTGATAAAAAATGTTATATGACACTTGGACCCTCTCGGGACTTAAGTTCTCGTGTATCGTACAATTCGCCAAAACCATATCAGAGCCTCGGCTAAGATTGGACTTAGGCTCGTATTGCGATACATACTCGTACTATAAAGTGCCATTTAGGGTCCTTGTGTCATAAATAACTATTTTTATATCTTTGAGGATATATACATATACTATATGAATACATTTCTGTAATAATATCCATTTAATAAATCTTTCAAGATAAATTATACCATATTGAATAAATAACGCATTTAGCAGTTCAAGTTTAATCTAAACTCATTTCCGTTGTAACTTTTTAATATTTAGATTTTTTGAGATTCATGTCCGTTTCCAAACTTTGGGACACCCTATATATAAGTATATATATGTATATTCATTTACATACAAAATTACATATACATATATATATAAGAAAAATTGAATTTTTCTGGAAAATAAAATTGAAAAATCGTATATTTTTAATTCATTTTGCAATATCTTGCTTAAAATATCAGCTAGGATTTCAAATCCAACGGATTTGTGATATTCACATCAAACAGAACACTTCCTCATTAGCCGATTTTCTCGTCATTTTAGGTAGGAACTTTCCGGCTTCAAGACCACCGTGAGATTGATTATCTCTTTATATATAGAGCAATAATTTTCCATAGATTGGAATCCATCACTTGGATCCAATAAATAAATATATTGGAGAATTTTTATAATCTCCGAAATAAAATAGGAATCATTATCCTGAGGTAGAGATTGCTTTTTGCAAATTTTTTGCATAGTAGAATGGAGACATTTTTCTATCTCCGATTGAATTTCTGAAAATAGAGTTTGATTATTAAAAATATTTTTTATCAATGATTGGAGAAGTTTTATTTGCTCCGAATTTGTGCTTTTCTGAGGTGCTTTAAAATGAACACCATGTTTATTTTTTCTAAGAGTTTCTGCTTGGACACTTCTTTGAGTGTGTTCTTCGACATCGATTTCATGGATATTTTCTTGATTTATTGCTTGAATTTTTTCTTCATTATCATCTTCAATATTTTCTTCCTTAATATTTTCTTCGACTGGATTTCGAGACAAAGCGTCAGCGTTGACGTTTGTTTTATCTGCTTTGTAAATGACATTAAAATCGTATTCTGCTAATTTTAACTTCCATCTTGTAACTCTTGAACATGGATCTTTAGAATTCTGAAACCAAACCAAAGGTTTGTGATCTGTTACTAAGGTAAATTTTCTTCCATATAGATATGGTCGAAAATGTTGAACGCAATAAATAATTGCTAATGCTTCTTTCTCATATGTATCATATTTTCTTTCTGCTTCATTTAAAGTCCGAGAAGTATATGCTACTGGTTGATCTTTTCTTGATTTTTCCTTGTGACAATATTCCTCCTATTGCGAAACCTGAGGCATCCGTTGTTAAAATAAATGGTTGAGAAAAATCTGGTCGTTTTAAAAGTGGTTCCTCGCAAAGTTTATTTTTTAAAGTATCAAATGCTGTTTGTTGTTTTTCTGTCCATAAAAAAGGAACATCTTTTTTCAGGAGTTCATTCAACGGATTTGCGATTTTTGAAAATTTATCTATAAATCTACGATACTAACCAGATAATCCTAAGAATTGTTAAATATTTTTGACATTTTTTGGAATTGGAAATTTTTGTACTGCTTCTACTTTTTTAGGATCTGGTCGCACTCCATTTTGATCAATAATATGTCCTAAATAACATACTTCTAACCGTAAAAATTCACATTTGTCGGGCTGTAGTTTTAAATTAGCGATTCGTAAGCGTTCCATAAATTTTGAAAATGTTTCTTCGTGTTCTTCCAATGTATTTGCGTAAATGACGACGTCATCTAAATAAACAAACAATTCTATTCCTTGTAAACCTAATAAAACTCGATCAATGAGTTTTTGAAAAGTACTTGGCGAATTTTTTAATCCGAATGGCATTTTGACAAATTCGTAGTGTCCATATGGTGTTGAAAATGCTGTTTTATGCGCATCTCTTGGATCCATTTTAATCTGATGAAACCCGGAAGCTAAATCGAAGACGGAAAAATATTGCGCGTTTGATAATTGATCTAACAAATCGATTATATTTGGCAAAGGATAAAATTGTCCTACTGTGCGTTCGTTCAATTTTCGAAAGTCTTATACCAGCCGTCATTTTTTATTTCCCTGCGAGTCATCTTTTTTTGGTACTATCCAAATTGGTGTATTGTACGGTGAATCGGATGGTTTAATAATTTGTTGTTCTAATAATTCGTTTATTTGACGTGTCATTTCTTCTTTGTGAACAGGTGGAAATCTATATTGTTTTGTTATGATAGGAGTGTCATCTGTTGTTATTATTCTATGCTTAATAAGATCGGTTGCTTCTAAATATTCTCCCGGTATATGAAATCTATCAGAGTATTTATTTATTAATTTCGTAACGTGTTGTAATTCTTCTTTATTTAAATGTTCCAACCGAAGTAACTTTTTTATTTCTTCTACCCTATTACTTTCTGTGATATTAAAAATTTTTTCTGTTTTATTGATGTTTGCAAAAGTGTTAAGTATGTCTTGAATTATAAAATTTTCATTGTTCTTTTTCTGATTTTCATTTTTTAATTCTTCGTAATCTTCTAGTTCTACATTAAGGACTGGTATATTTATAGATTCATTTCGAGTGTTAAAAACTTTTAAATGTGCTATTCCATCCCGATTTACTACTATTGCATTGCCTAAATAAACACCTTCTGCTACTGATTGTTTGGGAATAAAACCGACCTTTTTATCTTTATTTGAAATTTTAACATGAATATTATAAACTGATCTTGCTGGTATTGTAAAATAATCGTTTGATTCAAAGTTAAATTTTTTATTATTTATTTCTAAGTGCCTTTCTTCGTAATTTATTTTCACTTTATTGTTAACAAAAAATTCTGTTCCTAAAATACCGTCGTGTTCGATTGGGACTTCGTTAGGTAATAAATTAAAAATTGTTGGAATACCAAAAATGTTAAGTTTTACCTGACCTAGAGTATAAACTGCATGTTTATTGATGCCTGATAATTTAAGACATTTATTTTTATCAATTCCAGTATCACGATGAAGTGCTTAAATTTTCAATAAATTAAGTCCAGCTCCTGTATCACTCATCATAGTTAAAGGGCTTTTTATTCCGTTAGTATCTATTTGAACATATGGTATTGAATTGGGTTTCGCTAAATTAATATGTTTTGTTGAGAATTCGTTATTGCTGGATGCATAAAAACTTTTCGAACTGTCCTCAGAGCATCCTACTGAGGACGGATTTTGGAGTTTTCCGAAATTTTCTTCTAGAACACGGGTTTGTTGTTGACTATTGTTATACATTCTTTTCCTACATTCGCTAATTACGTGTCCCGGTTTTTTGCAATAATTACATGATAAATTTTGATTTTTAAAAGTGGGGTTTGTTGGTTGATTACTTCTACTTGTACTTGGTCCCTGTTGTTGAGTTTGTTCTTGTTGCCGATTCAGATATCTATTTTGATATGAATTTTGATACTGATTCTGTCTTTGATTTTGGTATGAATTTTGCACTGAATTTCTATTTAAATTTTCTTGTTTCTGCTCAAGTAACGTATTAAATTGTAAACAATTAACCGCAAAATGTCCCTTTTTACCACAAAGTAGACAAGTTATGATTTCGTCCTGAGCAACATTTATTTTGGTTGTTTTAGCAAATTCTTTATTGTTTCTAAATGGATTTTTATTTTCTGGTTTTTGCACATTTTTTCTTAATTCACTGCGTGATAATAATTTTCTTTCTATGTCTATCGCTTTATCTACAATACCCTTAAATGTGTCGGCAGTTCCTATTCGTAATTCTAATTCTGGTCTAAGCCCTCTCGTAAAACAGTCAACAATAGTTTTTTCTAGCTCCGTTTTAAATGTTGCATCTACTGTATTTTCATTATTTATTCTATGCGCGTCTAATATTCTTTCCGCCGCTTCCGCGATTCTTGAACCGTAAGATACCACATTTTCATGCTCCCACATGTGCATCGCCCCTAATTCTCGTTGCAATTGATAAACCGATTTTGCTGGCGCGTAGATTGTTTTTAATCTCTCTGTTAATTCCTGTACTGTATTAAAACTATGCCCTAATATAATTTTCCTTGCTTCCCCCGAAATTCGACTTCGAATTAATTTTACTAAATTCTTTTGAACGTCAGCGTTTTCTGGTAGCATTGATTTTGCCTCTACACAACCCTCAATAATATTGACAGTGGTATGTTTTTTCCGTCAAAAAGTGGTATTGTTTCCAAAGCGTCGCGTAAAGAAACTTGCTGGTTATTTGGAACAGCCATATTTCTTGAATTAGTATTTTCAGAATTATTAGAAGATTGGTCAGAAATATTTCCTGATTGATTTTCGAAAGAATTATTATTTTCTTCTATTAAAGATTTATTTAATTGCGATTGATTTTGATTAAACCCAAATTCTTCTAAATTATTTAAATGACTTTCTATTAAAGTTTTTTCTGCAGTACTTTTCTCGTTATCGCTACAGTCACTATTAGAATTATCGTCACTGTCAAAAATTTGGCTAGAAATAAACCCTGAATCGAACTGGTTTGTGAGGTTTGGATTCGGATTTTGTTTAGAATATCTTTGTGTACTTGTTTGAGGTTTTGATTTATAATAAGGAATTCCTGAGTTTAAGGATAATTCTGGATTTTCTTTTATTTTCGAACGAGTTAAATGTGGAGAGTCAGTTTTATTTTCATTTGAAGTAGACATTAAATTTGGATTGCATAGTACTTTGATTTTATGTTTTCATAAAAATGTAAAATGAGTATAAAATATGTGTAAATGATTTTTAAATAAATATTCTCACTGTTATAGGAAAAATGTCAAAAAAGAAACAAAAGATTTTATAATTTCCAAAAATGTATTGCAAAAATAGAAATAAATAAGTTGCACTGATGAAATCGTATTTTAAAGAGGAATTGAACCCCTATTTACAAGTAAACTTTTAGGATTTACTATTGTGAATGCACCTTGCAATTATAAGGGAAATGAGCCCTTTTTCACAAATACACCTGTATAGTTTGAAATTGTAAATGCTCCAAACTAATACGTATCATGTAAAACAAAATACTCAAAAGTTAAATGTGGTTATTAAATATTGTTAATGATTTAAATAATTCATACAATTAATAATATTCAAAAATTAATTAATGTATGTATTTTTGAATGAAATGATATTTGTATTAATTACGTTTTTGATAATTAATTATTATTCTGATTGGATTAGTTTTCTCATTGGTTTTGACAAAATATTTTTAATCATTTGATGCATTAGAATTTTTTCGATTTTTTAGAAATAAATTTTATGGGTTTTTACTTTTCAACATACTTTGTTTACCGAGATATCAAAATTTAAAAGGTGTCAAATTCTTACGTTATTTGAAAATTAAGAAAAAATTTTACGAATTTTTCTCATCGACTTTTACTTTGTTTCCCGGACCGATGCACCAAAATTTGTGAAGGGCTTCTGTTACGTTCGAGACAAAAACCCTTCTCAAATATACCCTAAATTCCTCCTTTTAAAACAAATTCAATGAAGAATTTGACTTGGGATGAGGATAAGTCAACTAAGTTTTAGTAAGAATATTTATTTATAATTATAATTATGAGAATTCAACAAGAACAAAGATTTGACGTAAAAATTGAACCTTACTTTGAATGAGAAACGATTTGAGAATTATCCAGTATGAAATTCGTGGTAGCAGATCCCCCTTGGAGATTGTAAGTAGAGATATAGACTTAAAATCTTGAGTAACGAATTAGGTTGCAGACCCGCTGGCACCGTTGCATTCGGTAGAGGTGCCACAGGTAGGATGTTTACACAAGCCGCACAATAGCTTGTTGTTTCCCAAGTAGATTTGACAGGTGGATGATCTCGTTTTAATTTCGAGATTTCTTTAAGTAGAAATACGATGCACAAGTTGAATTATCCACAAATTCAGATGGACAACTTTTACTGCTCAATAACTTCACGATGAAATGATTTTATTTGTTGGACAAGTGAATCAACAATTAACACTTGTAAATCTGTCACTTGAGTAGAAACTGAAGACTTGACTGTTAACCGAATACCTGATGATAGGTCTGTTCGTTGTTGAATCTCGTATTAAACTGGTAGCTCTTAATTGTAATTACTGTGTGTTACTGTGTGTTTGGGACCTCTTGGTGGCCCACTTATATAGTGAATTCACACGTGCATCTTCAGATTAGCGTGTCGTGATTTTTGGTCATCGTAGCATTTTCTGTGTGCCGCTTGACTTCTCATGCATAACAGGTGGGTTCCAAAAATGCGGCTGTATTTGCTCTAGCTTCTCGTATGCTGCTTCGCAGGTGGTTTTAGGGAGCTTGTAGAGCGTGAAATTTCTATGTCCAAGCTGGGTGTTGATTCGTGTAATCGTTCTCATTTAAGTAACCTCAATATACGAAAGTCGAATATAAGAATGACTTTTTAAAATTACATAGCAAAAGATTCATATGAAATGTAATACAATATGACATAATGACATTATGGTATAACATAATATAATATTATGATATAATAATATAATATAATGTATATATAGGTTACGGACGTAACATAGATGAAATAGTTTGAAAATAAATCTAGAAATGTGAAGAATATTTGATATTTGTCTGAAAAATTTTTCACCGAATTTTCGAAAAATTTCTGGCGAGGCTAAAATTTAGATAGTTTTGTTCTTTTGTCAAGTTGAACTTGACGCGTAGAAGCTCAATTTCTGCCCCATTTGGTTTGTTAAGGAATGAAAAAGTTTGAAATTATATCCAGAGATGTCAAAAAATTTTTATATTTGCCTGACAAATTTTTTAGAGAATTTTCCAAAAACTTCTGACGATGCTACAATTAATCATAATCTGCTTTTTTAACAAGTTGAACCTGGCGCGTATTAGCTCAATTTTTGTTCCATTTGGTTCGTTAATGGATGAAAGAGTTTGAAAATATATCTAGAAATGTAAAGAAATTTACACAAAATTATCCAAAAATTTCTGGCGAGACTAAAAATTAGAAAATTCTGCTTTTTTGACAAGTTGAATCTGACGCGCAGTAGCTTAATTTGGGTTCCATTTGGTTTGTTATTGAATGAAAAAGTTTGAAATTACATCTAGAAATTTTAAAAATATTTGATATTTGTCTGCTAAATTTTTTAGGGAATTATCCAAAAATTTCTGGCGAGGCTAAAATTTAGAAGAATCTGCTTTTTTGACAAGTTGAACCTGACGCGTAGAAGCTCAATTTTTGTCCCATTCGGTTTGTTAAGGAATGAAAAAAATTGAAATTAGATCTAGAAATGAGAAAAATGTTTAATATTTGTCTGCAAATTTTATACCGAATTTTTCAAAAATTTTTAGCGAGGCTAAAATTTAGAAGAATCTGCTTTTTTGACAAGTTGAACCTGACGCGTAGAAGCTCAATTTTTGTCCCATTCGGTTTGTTAAGGAATGAAAAAAATTGAAATTAGATCTAGAAATGAGAAAAATGTTTAATATTTGTCTGCAAATTTTATACCGAATTTTTCAAAAATTTTTAGCGAGGCTAAAATTTAGAAGAATCTGCTTTTTTGACAAGTTGAACCTGACGCGTAGGTGCTCAATTTTTGTCCCATTCGGTTTGTTAAGGAATGAAAAAAATTGAAATTAGATCTAGAAATGAGAAAAATGCTTGATATTTGTCTGCAAATTTTTTACCGAATTTTCCAAAAATTTTTTGCGAGGCTAAAATTTAGAAGAATCTGCTTTTTTGACAAGATATTTGTCTGAAAAATTTTACACCGAATTTTCTAATAATTTCTGGCGATGCAAAAATTTAGAATAATCTGTTTATTTGACAAGTTGAACCTAACGCGCAGTTGCTTAATATTTATTTTATTTGGTTCGTTAATGCATTAATAATTTGAAAATTAGATCTAGAAATGTGAAAAATATTTGATATTTGTCTGAACAAAGTTTCACTCAATTTTACAAACATTTCTAGCGAGGCTAAAGTTACTCAAAATCTGTTTTTTTCACAAGCTGAACCTGACGCGTAGAAGCTCAATTTTTGTTCCATTTGGTTCGTTAATGTATGAAAAAGATTTCTGGCGAGGCTAAATTTTAGAAAAATCTGCTTTTTTGACAAGTTCGATTTGGTTCGTTAATGGATGATAAAGTTTAAAATTACATCTAAAAGTGTGAAAATTATTTGTTTTTTGTCTGAAAATTTTTTTAGCCAATTTTTAAAAAATTACCGGAAGCCAGGGATGGGAAATTATTTAAAGAAATATGGTTTTTGCCTTTATCTCGGTAAATAATGAAAATATTCTAAAGTACTTTACAGAAAAGTTGTAGATCTTATTAAAATACACTTTTTATGTTGTAAACATCATTTCAAAAAAATTGCAGAATTCCGAGAAAAATGCAAAAAATACTTATTTGCTACCGTTAATTACATGTTAAAAACTACGTAATAGTCCTAAAAGGGTTAGGTTGATATATGTAAAATTTTGGCCCTAAAAAGGGCCGTTTGATATACGTAGAGTTCTAGTCCTAAAAAAGTCAATTTAAAAACTATATTTTATTTATTCTACAAATACTTGGTGGACCTGAAAAGGGCTGGTTGATACAAGTAGAGTTTTGGACCTAAAAAGGGCCGATTAATATATGTAAAGTTTTGTCCCTGAAAAGGGCTGATTGATATACATAGAGTTTTGGTCTCAAAAAGATCTAAATAGAAACTATTTGTTATTCATCACTAACAGTGGCACCCCAAAAATGTGGGATGCCACTTTTAATGGCACACCAACCCCCCCACCCCCTAGTTTGGTCCTTTCCTAGAGGGGGATGGGGTGCCACTGTCAGTAGCACCTCCCCCCTAGGTGCTGATTGATATACGTATGTAGAGTTTTGGTCCCTAAAAAGAGCCTATTGATTTTCGGTGGTAAATGCAAAGTTTCCATAAATGTTTGGCCCTGAAAAAGGCCGACTGATATTCGGTGATAAATACAAAGTTTCCATAAAAGTTTGACCCTAAAAAGGGCCGATTGAACGATTTACCTTTATACTTATCTTTTTGAGGAATGTCAGTCTTCATAGATTAAATGACCTCAAGAATGTTATAATAGCGGTCTCGATGATTCGGAAACCTTCTCTTAAAAAGATACTCGGCAATATATCCTTATATATGATCTTCTTTATGACCATATAGCGGAATATGATCCCAAGTATCACCCCTGGCGATTTAGCGAGAATCAGTTTAAAAGTGAATTTGATTTTTTTACAAGTTGAACCTGACGCGCAGAAGCTCAATATTTTTCCCATTTGGTTTGTTAAGGAATTAAAAAGTTCGAAATTAGATCCAGAAATGTCAAAAATATTTGATATTTCACTGACAAATTGTTTAGAGAATTTTCCACAAATTTCTGGCGAGGCTAAAATTAATCAAAATCTGCTTTTTTCCCAAGTTGAACCTGACGTGTAGGACCTCAAGTTTTGTTCTGTTTGGTTTGTTAATGGATGAAAAAGTTTAAAATTACATCTAGAAATATAAAAAATATTTGACTTTTATTTTAAAAATTTTTCACCGTTTTATCTAAAAATTTCTGGCGAGGCTAAAATTAATCTAAATCTGCTTTTTTCACAAGTTGAATATGACACGTAGTAGCACAATTTTTGTTCCATTTCGTTCGCTAATGGATGAAAAAGTTTGAAAATACATCTAGAAATGTGAAGAATATTTGATATTTGTCTGAAAAATTTTTCAACGAATTTTCCAAACATTTTTAGCGGCGGTAAAATTTAGAAAAATCTGCTTATTAGACAAGTTAAACCTGACGCTCAACAGCTCAATTTTTGTTCCATTTGGTTCCATAATAAATTAAAGAGTTTAAAAGTACTTCTAGAAATGTAAAAAATATTTAATATTTGGCTGACAAATTGATTAGCGAATTTTCCAAAAATTTCTGACGATGCTAAAATAATTCGTAATCTGCTTTTTTTACAAGTCGAACCTGACGCGTAGTAGCACAATTTTTGTTTCATTTGGTTTGCTAATGGATGAAAAGTGCGAATTTAGATCTAGAAATGTAAAAAATATTTGATAATTGTCTGAAAAATTTTCCACTGTTTTTTCTAAAAATTTCTGGCGAGGCTAAAATTAATCAAAATCTGCTTTTTGACAAGTTGACCCTGACGCGTAGAAGCTCATTTTTTGTTCCATTTAGTTTATTAATGGATGGAAAAGTTTGAAAATACATCTAGAAATGTAAAGAATATTTGCTATTTTTCTGCAAAATTTTTTAGCTAAATTTCCAAAAATTTCTGGTGAGGCAAAAATTAATCAAAATCGGCTTCTTTGCCAAGTTAAACCTGACTCGTAAGAGCTCAATTTATGTTTCATCTGGTTTGTTAATGGATGAAAAAGTTTGAAATTAAATCTAATAATTTAGGAATTATATGATATTTGTCTGAAAATTTTTTCACCGAATTTTCCAAAAATTTCTAGCCAGGCTAAGATTTATGAAAATCTGCTTCTTTGAAAAGATGAACCGCACGTGTAGTAGCTTAATTTTTGTTTTATTTTGTTCGTTTATGAATGAAAAAGTTAAAATTACATCTAAAAATGTGAAAAATATTTGATATTTGTCGCAAAAAGTTTTCACTGTTTTTTAGGGTTTCGTGGTTCGGGACCGAAACCCTTATAGTGAGACTTTGTCGTCCGTCCGTCCGTCCGTCCGTCGTTCACAGCCAATAGCAGTCAATTTTAGGTTGTGTGCGAGAGAGAGGGTGATAGTGAGAGACAGAGACGGAAACACACGAACCAATGGCTATCACTTTTAGGTTGCGTGCGAGAGAGAGGGTGATAGTGAGAGTCAGAGACGGAACCACACGAACCAATAGCTGTCAATTTTAGGTTGTGTGCGAGAAAGAGGGTGATAGTGAGAGACAGAGACGGAAATACACGAATTAATAGCTGTTAATTTTAGGTTGTGTGCAAGAGAGAAGGTGATAGTGAGAGACTGAGACGGAAACACACAAACCAATAGCTATCAATTTTAGGTTGTGTGCGAGAAAGAGGGTGATAGTGAGAGACAGAGACGGAAACATACGAACCAATAGCTGTCAATTTTAGGTTGCGTGCGAGAGAGAGAGGGTGATAGTGAGAGACCGAGACGGAAACACACGAATCAATAGCTGTCACACGGTGGGTCCGAACCAAGTTCAACCCAAAGGTTGAGGCACTTGAAATTTTCTTGTGAATTTCTACTCTATTATGTCTCCTGAGTGATTGAAGACCAAAAAGAAAAAATCGAGTTGTTGTATTTTTTTCTGCTAAAAACACTACTACTCAGCAATAACTTCAACCTGAAAATCTAAGCTCTTCAAATTTTCTTGTAAATTTAATTAAAACTATTATTTTTTGAGTAATTTAAAACCAAAAGAAAAAAAGGTTAATTGAACCGTCCGCGATCAAAAGGGCATATGAACGAGTGCGCAGGTCACCTGTCGCAGCCGTAGACTCGCTGTACGAGAGGCCAACGAAAGTCACGCGTAAGCCCTTTTGATCGCGGTGGGTTCAATTGAATAAATTTAGTGGAAAGTTGATTTTTTATACTATTGTTTGTTGAAGACACTACTTCTTAAATAAATTAATATTCGACTATAATTTTATTTTTTTACCGCGCATTATTTTTATTAAAAGTAAAAAATCGAATTAAACTTGTTTTAGTAATAATTATTTATTTGTTTGTTAAACTATAGAGATTAGCGAAAGATTAAACACAGTATTTAAAATAAACGCTGATTAAATCATTGTTTTTTAATCATAGTTTCGGGAGAGTCGGATAGCCTCGGACAGCGGGTAGCCCTGAACACTCGTGAAATACAATAAACGTGTATACTTTTTAAATTTAACACCACGTTTGTGTCGTTCCACATGATCTTAAAATATAATTTAAAAAGTGGAGTATATCATCATTAATTAGAATAGTAAATCATCCAATTTAAATGTTCTCTGTTTTCAAATCAATGGCCTTCTATGAGTTTAAGATCATATTTAAGGTCAATTTTTTATGTAACAACATCAAATGTATTTTTCTGTCTTTGCAGAAATACATACATATACTTACGGCAGGGGTGACCAAAAGGCTGCGTTTCGCAGCAAACGCAACCAAGTGGCTGCGGCAGGAGTAGGTCAACTTAACCCTCAATAAATCTTTGGGTCCTAACTCTTTATTAGCTTTATATACCGTGCTGAGTTCTTAGAAAAAAAAATACTCCCTCTATTTTCAACAATAGAAATTTGTCATGGATTTAGAAATAGGCAAAAACTTTCCCAAAAAAATTTAGTGGCTGCGCTGCGCTTGTTTTGGCTGCGTTCACTTGTCGTTTCTGTGCATCCCTGACTTACGGACTATGAAATTTGTTAATATTGTTTTTGTTAATTTAAAGTTTTTTACTTTTTATAGCAAATTTACCAAAATATATCACCGTTGGGTAGCCACGGACATTTTTTGTCGTGTACTACCAGACACATTTTGTGAGTAGAAATCAATTGTTTCTGTCAAAATAACAATTATGTTGTTTACGTTTGGTTAATTGTGATTTATACAAAATTAAGTATCAATGTTTAATTTATAGCAAAAGAACAGAAATTTATTAGAAAATAGCTGTACAACAGGTATTTTATTTTAACAGCACTTTTCGTAGCGTTTAATTAACCAGTTTTTTAGAGTCCGGAGATACCAGACACTTTTTTTTCATAACCATTTTTAGCGTAAAATAGTTTTCTTTTATTCCCTGTATGTTTATTTTTTGTTTTTATTTTTTAAAGGTATTGGTAATGATACTCTAACTATAAAAAACCTCAAGCACTAAAATTAAGATCATTATTTTATAATATATATATATATTTTGTTTTAAATTACTCAGTAGATAAAGTAGAAACAAAAATGTCAAAAAATGTGATGTTAAAAAACTTTTGATTTAAAGTTATTGCAGGGTAGCAATGTTTTTAACTTAAAAAATACAAAATGTCGATTTTCTCAAAAATGTGTCTAACGATTTTTTTCTTTTTGGTCTTAAATTACTCAGGAGACATAATAGAATATAAATTCACAAGAAAATTTTAAGTGCTTCAACCTTTGGGTTGAACTTGGTTCGGACATACCGTGGTCAATTTTAGGTTACGTGCGAGAGAGAGGGTGATAGAAGAGACAGAGACGAGGGAAAAAGAATTACCAATAGGGACGAAATGTGACTTAATATTTAGGGGTCGTTCATAAACTACGTAGCACTTCAAGGGGAAGGAATTGTCTACGATAAGAGGAAAAAATGGCGCTAATACATGTAACACAGTCTACGCGGGGGTAGAGAGGGTGTTAAAACTTCCAAAAATGAGGCTACGTAGTTTATGGACCCCTTAATACATTAATACCTAAGGGTTTTTTTATTAATTTTGAGCCCAAAATTTCTTTGAATCCGTAAACGTTGCTTTCTTTAATTATTGAAACTTTGAGACATATTTTAAATTGAATTAATAGTTTGAGACATTGATATTTCAGTTTGATCCGAAGCCTCATATACTATGATAATATATTTCATTTAAATAAACATATACTACACAAAATGAGAATTTTTGAGATGCAAAATTGGTTACCTCCAGGTAGTGCATGTTGGAAACAATCTGCTTGTTATAATTTAAGTAAGTAACAAAACAAATATAACAATGATATTTGCTAAAACCAAATGTATTCAAAATATATTAAAGAAGAGAAACAGAAATAGGGAAAGAGAGGAGATGGTTTTTTTCACCATTTTTTGGTTGTGTGTAAGAGTTGTGTGTGATCAAGAAAAAGCCAAGAAACCCTCAATTGTAGGCGCATTGCGCCTGCTTTTTGTACTGTTCATTGTATAAATTTCTGGCTAGACAAAAATTAATCAACATCTGCTTTTTTCACATGTTGAACCTGACGCGTACGAACTCATTGTTTGTTCCATTTGGTTCGTTAATGGATGAAAAAGTTTGAAAATAAGTCTAGAAATGTGAAGAATATTTGATATTCGTCAAAAAATTTTCACCGAATTATCGAAAAATTTCTGGCGAGGCTAAAATTTAGAAAAATCTGCCTTTTTGAATAGTTAAACCTGACGCGCAATAGATTAATTTATGTTCCATTTGGTTTGTTAATGGATAAAAAGTGCAAAATTAGATCTAGAAATGTGAAAAATATTTGATATTTGTCTGAAAAATTTTCCACTGTTTTTTCTAAGAATTTCTGACGAGGCTAAAATTAAGCAAAATGTGCTTTTTGACAAGTTGAACGTGACGCGTAGAAGCTCATTTTTTGTTCCATTTAGTTTGTTAGTGGATGGAAAGTTTGAAAATAAATCTAGAAATGTAAAGAATATTTGCTATTTGTCTGCAAAATCTTTTAGCTAATTTACCAAAAATTTCTAGTGAGGCTAAAATTAATCAAAATCTGCTTTTTTGACAAGTTGAACCGCACGCGTAGTAGCTTAATTTTTTTTCCATTTGGTTCGCAAATGGATGAAAAAGTTTCAAAATACATCTAGAAATGTGAAGAATATTTGATATTTGTCTGAAAAAATTATCACCGAATTTTCCAAAAATTTTTGGCGAGGCTAAAATTTAGAAAAACCAGCTTTTTTGAATAGTTGAACCTGACGCGCAGTAGCTCAATTTAGGTTCCATTTGGTTTGATAATGGACAAAAAGGTTTGAAATTATATTTAGAAATGTAAAAATTACTTGATATTTGTCTGAAAATTTTTTTAGCGAATTTGACAAAAATTTATGTGAGGTTAAAATTAACTAAAATCTGCTTTTTTGACAAGTTGACCCTAACGCGTAGTAGCTGAATTTTTGTTCCATTTGGTTTCTCAATAGAGGAAAAAGTTTAAAATTATATCTAGAAATGTAAAAAATTTGTGATGTCTGTTTTAAAAATTTTTCACCGCTTTTTCTAAAAATTTCTGGCGAGGCTAAAATTAATAAAAATCTGCTTTTTTCACATGTTGAACATGACGCGTAAGAGCTCATTGTTTGTTCCATATGGTTCGTTAATGGATGAAAAAGTTTGAAAATAAGTCTAGAAATGTGAAGAATATTTGATATTCGTCAAAAAATTTTCACCGAATTATCGAAAAATTTCTGGCGAGGCTAAAATTTAGAAAAATCTGCCTTTTTGAATAGTTAAACCTGACGCGCAATAGATTAATTTATGTTCCATTTGGTTTGTTAATGGATAAAAAGTGCAAAATTAGATCTAGAAATGTGAAAAATATTTGATATTTGTCTGAAAAATTTTCCACTGTTTTTTCTAAGAATTTCTGACGAGGCTAAAATTAAGCAAAATGTGCTTTTTGACAAGTTGAACGTGACGCGTAGAAGCTCATTTTTTGTTCCATTTAGTTTGTTAGTGGATGGAAAGTTTGAAAATAAATCTAGAAATGTAAAGAATATTTGCTATTTGTCTGCAAAATCTTTTAGCTAATTTACCAAAAATTTCTAGTGAGGCTAAAATTAATCAAAATCTGCTTTTTTGACAAGTTGAACCGCACGCGTAGTAGCTTAATTTTTTTTCCATTTGGTTCGCAAATGGATGAAAAAGTTTCAAAATACATCTAGAAATGTGAAGAATATTTGATATTTGTCTGAAAAAATTATCACCGAATTTTCCAAAAATTTTTGGCGAGGCTAAAATTTAGAAAAACCAGCTTTTTTGAATAGTTGAACCTGACGCGCAGTAGCTCAATTTAGGTTCCATTTGGTTTGATAATGGACAAAAAGGTTTGAAATTATATTTAGAAATGTAAAAATTACTTGATATTTGTCTGAAAATTTTTTTAGCGAATTTGACAAAAATTTATGTGAGGTTAAAATTAACTAAAATCTGCTTTTTTGACAAGTTGACCCTAACGCGTAGTAGCTGAATTTTTGTTCCATTTGGTTTCTCAATAGAGGAAAAAGTTTAAAATTATATCTAGAAATGTAAAAAATTTGTGATGTCTGTTTTAAAAATTTTTCACCGCTTTTTCTAAAAATTTCTGGCGAGGCTAAAATTAATAAAAATCTGCTTTTTTCACATGTTGAACATGACGCGTAAGAGCTCATTGTTTGTTCCATATGGTTCGTTAATGGATGAAAAAGTTTGAAAATAAGTCTAGAAATGTGAAGAATATTTGATATTCGTCAAAAAATTTTCACCGAATTATCGAAAAATTTCTGGCGAGGCTAAAATTTAGAAAAATCTGCCTTTTTGAATAGTTAAACCTGACGCGCAATAGATTAATTTATGTTCCATTTGGTTTGTTAATGGATAAAAAGTGCAAAATTAGATCTAGAAATGTGAAAAATATTTGATATTTGTCTGAAAAATTTTCCACTGTTTTTTCTAAGAATTTCTGACGAGGCTAAAATTAAGCAAAATGTGCTTTTTGACAAGTTGAACGTGACGCGTAGAAGCTCATTTTTTGTTCCATTTAGTTTGTTAGTGGATGGAAAGTTTGAAAATAAATCTAGAAATGTAAAGAATATTTGCTATTTGTCTGCAAAATCTTTTAGCTAATTTACCAAAAATTTCTAGTGAGGCTAAAATTAATCAAAATCTGCTTTTTTGACAAGTTGAACCGCACGCGTAGTAGCTTAATTTTTTTTCCATTTGGTTCGCAAATGGATGAAAAAGTTTCAAAATACATCTAGAAATGTGAAGAATATTTGATATTTGTCTGAAAAAATTATCACCGAATTTTCCAAAAATTTTTGGCGAGGTTAAAATTAATAAAAATCTGTTTTTTTCACATGTTGAACATGACGCGTAAGAGCACAATTTTTGTTGCATTTGGTTCGCTAATGGATGAAAAAGTTTGAAAATACATCCAGAAATGTGAAAAATATTTGATATTTGTCTGAAAAAATTTTCACCGAATTTTCTAAAAATTTCTGTCGAGGCTAAAATTAATAAAAATCTGCTTTTTTCGCATGTTGAACATGACGCGTAAGAGCACAATTTTTGTTGCATTTGGTTCGCTAATGGATGTAAAAGTTTGAAAATACATCTAGAAATGTGAAGAGTATTTGATATTTGTCTGAAAAATTTTCCACTGTTTTTTCTAAAAATTTCTGGCGAGGCTAAAATTAATTAAAATCAGCATTTTTGCGAAGATGAACCTGACTCGTAGGAACTTAATTTATTTACCATCTGTTTTGTTAATTGATGATAGAGTTTGAAATTACTTCTAGAAATGTAAAAAATATTTAATATTTGGCTGACAAATTGATTAGCGAATTTTTCAAAAATTTCTGACGGGGCTAAAATAATGTAAAAAATAATTGATTTCACTGAATTTTCTAAAAATATCTGGAGAGGTTAAAATTTAGAAAAATCTGCTTTTTTGAAAAGTTGAACCTGACGTGTAGTAGCTCAATTTTTGTTCGATATTGTTTGTTAATTAGTGAAAAAGCTTGAAAATAAATCTAGAAATGTGAAAAATATTTGATATTTGTCTCAAAAAAATTTTTCCCTTTCGTGCTATAAGTTTCTGGCTAGAAAAAAATTAATCAATATCTGCTTTTTTGACAAGTTGAACCTGACGCGTAGTAGCTCAATTTATGTTCCATTTGGTTTGTTAATGGATAAAAAGTTTGAAATTGCATCTAGAATTGTGAAGAATATTTGATATTTGTCAGAAAAGTTTTTCACTAAATTTTTCAAAAATTTCTGGGGAGGCTAAAATTAATCAAAATCTGCTTTTTTGCTAAGTTGAACCTGACGCGTAATAGCTCTGTTTTTGTTTCATTTAGTTCGTTAATGGATGAAAAAGTTTAAAATTACATCTAGAAATGTGAAAAATATTTGATATTTGTCAGAAAAGTTTTTCACTGAATTTTCCAAAGATTTCTGGCGAGCCTAAAATTTAGGAAAATCTGCTTTTTTGAGAAGTTGAACCTGACGCGTAGGAGCTCAATATTTGTTCCATTTGCTTTTTTAATTGATGAAAAAGTTGGAATTTAAATCTAATAATTTGGGAATTATATGATATTTGTCTGAAAAATTTTGCACCGAATTTTCTAAAAATTTCTAGCGAGGCTAAGATTAATCAAAATCTGCTTTTTTGACAAGTTGAACCAGACGTATAGGAGCTAAGTTTTTGTTCCATTTGGTTCGTTAATTGATGAAAAAGTTTGAAAATACAGCTGTTAATTCAGTTTTCAACTTTCCTAAAGTATTTATTTTTTACAAAAATGACAGTATAAGGGTTTTTGGGGTCGCTGATTACAAATATGATGTAAATTTGTCAGTTAACAGCTGTCACATAATCGAAATGCTTATTTTTTTGTAAACGGCATTCCACACCAACCTAGAGAAGAGAATGAGGTGAAATAACAATATGTGCCCACGAAATCAGTCAGCCCGAATTATAACAAGCAAAAAAAAAAGGTTCACGCATTGTACAACCTGCCGTTTCGTTTGTCGTTCGCAGATTTTTTGAATTTTTGACGAAAGTTGATAAATCCAGTTTTGACAAAATTTATGAATACATACAAGTATTATAAATACATTTCATAAAAGGTTTCTATTAAAGTTACATATCATTCATACAGATAATTTGTTTTGTTGCATTTTTCTACGATTTGTAAAATACCTATAAATAACATAAAATGTCCTTTTATTAATTGATATTTAATTTCGTTCAGGAAAAAAAAAAAGAAAAAATAATCATTGAAAATGTTCTTATATGCTCTTAGCCTACATTTGCTTTGACAGCTGTCAAATTGTCAAATTGACATCATATTTGTAGTCAGCGTCCCCAAAACCGATATTACTGTCATTTTCGTAAAAACTAATCACGTTTTAGAAAAGTTGACAACTGAATTGACAGCTGTAAATTGTCAAATTGTCAATTTGACATCAAATTCGTAATCAGCGACCCCGAAAACCCCTAGAATGGTGTTTCATTTTTTCATACCTTCGCTCAATTTTGCTCGGGTGTTAAAGGGTTAATTTATGTTCCATTTGGTTTGTTAATGGATGAAAAGTGCGAAATTAGATCTAGAAATGTGAAAAATATTTGATAATTGTCTGAAAAATTTTCCACTGTTTTTTTTAAAAATTTCTGGCGAGGCTAAAATTAATCAAAATCTGCTTTTTGACAAGTTGACCCTGACGCGTAGAAGCTCATTTTTTGTTCCATTTAGTTTATTAATGGATGGGAAAGTTTGAAAATACATCTAGAAATGTAAAGAATATTTGCTATTTATCTGCAAAATTTTTTAGCTAAATTTCCAAAAATTTCTGGCGAGGCTAAAATTAATCAAAATCGGCTTTTTTGCTAAGTTGAACCTGTCTCGTAGGAGCTGAATTTATGTTCCATTTGGTTTGTTAATGGATGAAAAAGTTTGAAATTAAATCTAATAATTTGGGAATTATATAATATTTGTGTGAAAAATTTTTCACCGAATTTTCCAAAAATTTCTTGCCAGGCTAAGATTTATCAACATCTGCTTTTTTGACAAGATGAACCGCACGCGTAGTAGCTCAATTTTTGTTCCATTTGTTTCGCAAATGGATGAAAAAGTTTGAAAATACATCTAGAAAGGTGAAGAATATTTGATAATTGACTGAAAAAATTTTCACCGAATTTTCCAAAAACTTTTGTCGAGGCTAAAATTTAGATAAACCTGCTTTTTTGAATAGTTGAACCTGACGAGCAGTAGCTCAATTTATATTCTATTCCAGGGATGCACAGAAACGACAAGTGAACGCAACCAAAACAAGTGCAGCGCAGCCACTAAATTTTTTTGGGAAAGTTTTTGCCTATTTCTAAATCCATGACAAATTTCTATTGTTGAAAATAGAGGGAGTATTTTTTTTTCTAAGAACTCAGCACGGTATATAAAGCTAATAAAGAGTTAGGACTTAGGACCCAAAGATTTATTGAGGGTTAAGTTGACCTACTTCTGCCGCAGCCACTTGGTTGCGTTGGCTGCGAAACGCAGCCTTTTGGTCACCCCTGTTCTATTCGGTTCGTTAATCGATGACAAAGTTTGAAAATATATCTAGAAATGTTAAGAATATTTGATATTTATCTGAAAAATTTTTCACTGAATTTTTCCAAAATTTCTGCTAAGGCTAAAATTTAGAAAATTTTGCTTTTTCGACAAGTTGAATCTGACGCGCAGTAGCTCAATTTATGTTCCATTTGGTTTGATAAGGGGCCATTTATTAATTACGTAAACATGATTTTAGCTAATTTTGACCCCCCCCCCTCCCCCATGTAAGCATACATAAGATTTGTCGGACCCCCCCCCTATTTTTACGTAAGATTTTTTTATAACTATCCTTAAATGCGTTTAAAAGTATGCTTTCATCAGAAAAAGTTCAATTGCACTGAGACACATCATTATTTGATATAATTCAAAGTTTTTTATTTTTTAAAAAATAATAATTCAGTCTTTGCAAAATAGATAGCATAATTAAACGTAAGATTTCTAACAATCTTAAAATGGAATACTTTGCGTAATCCAAGAAACTGAATAAACGATTATTTTGAAAATGATCTTAAAATTTACTAATGTTCACAGAGAAAAAAGGATTTCTTTTGCCAAGAATAAAAATATGTGTATACATTGATGGTCTTAAAAGAAATAGTACTTATGCTTGATCCAAAACTATGATATTATTTGGCGTAAACTCGGGTCTGCTTGACTTCTATCATGCGCAAAACAGTTTATCATAACCTCAAATTCTTGAATCTATACTATTTTATACTAGGACCGATGAAAAGTTTCTTCTCAATGTTATGATGAATTTTTTATTTGTTCAAACAATTTATTGTTGAAAAATTGTAGCATTTCCAAATAAACTTAAAGAGTAAAACATTTTTAAAAAATTGTCGAATTTTGCTTCCTTATAAAGGAATTTTTGTGATCGTTAAAATTTTCGATTTACCAAAAATAGTCTAAAACGACTATCTAAAATTATCTAAAAAGCGTAAATTTTCATTTCAAAGCAAATTTCCAGATGTATGTCTGTGTATAGCGTTTTTTCGTTGCCAGGATATCTCGAGAACGCATCAGCGGCTTTCAATAAAATTTTGATGACTTATTAATCTCATGAATATCTAAATTTGGACACAGAGATTTTTGAAAATACCCAATTAAATTTTTTTGAGCACCTTATTTTTTCGAGAAAAATTGTTTTTTGACAAAATTGTTTTCCAGACTATATTCACAACTTAAGGGTGTTCTAGAGCGACGTCAAGGTATACTCAATCTTTGTTTCAATCGTCTGCTTTCATTGCAACCGAATTTTCTAGCACACATTGTCGCCTTGTTCGAGAATAAAATAAAATAGTTCCAAGTGATTTAGAAACTACAAATATGTACAATTTCTCGTTAATGTTGCGATTTTATGTCAAGTATTGTATTGTACCAAAAATTTATGTGTAAAAAATGACGTTTGGTATACATCATCTGTCTTTGTCATGGCTTAGCTTAGCTTTGGAACACCCTTAATGAATACAAAAATCAAATTTCTTATCTAAAAACTAATCAATTGACCCATATAACTTTTATAATTGATCAAAAATTCGTAAAATAATTCATATTTTTTCATTTTTAGGGTTCCGTACACCACAAGTGTACGCACGGAACCCTATTGGAAAGACTTTGTCGAAAATCGTATCCCCCCCCCTAGCCGCCAAACTATTCGACTTAGAAAGTTCAAATTTGCCCCACATATGTATTTTCACGTGTAGATGAAAGGAAAATTATAGAGAACATGATTCTAGGGGTTGATCATAGCGTTGTCAAGAAAATAACAAGATTTTTGAGAAATTTTGATATTTTTTGGCTGATAACTTTTGCCATTTCTTTGACAGCGCTATCACCACAACAATCTCTATAATTTTTCTGTAATCTACATATGATACTACATTTTTGTACCAAATTTAAACTCTCTAAGACAAATATTTTGGCAGATAAGAGGGGAATACGGTCATTTTTTTTCGAAAAAATGCGTTTAATTTGTACCATTCCTGCCCTTTATCTGCCAAATTATTGTACTTAGAGTGCTAAAATTTGGTACACATATGTAGTTTGACGTGTACATTACAGACAAACTATAGAAAACCTTGTTGCAGGCTGTTATCATAGCGTTTTTCAGCAAAAAAAAAACGATTTTTTTTAAAAAATGCTAAGAAATGGTCGTATCTCCCCCCTGAACTTCCAAACTATTAGACTTAAAGAATTTAAATTTGGTACACAAATGTATTTTCACGTATAGATTACAGGAAAATTATAGAGAACATGATTGTATGTGTTGAACATAGCGTTGTCAAGGAAATAACAATATTTTTGAGCGTTTTTTTAACATATAGTCCATAGTTTAGTGTTATAACTTTGACAGCGCTATAATCATCACTTTCTCTATAATTTTCCTGTAATCTACACGTAAATCTACATACGTGTACCAAATTTCAGCATCCTAAGTCAAATAGTTTGGAAGATAAAGGGGGGGGATACGGTCATTTTTTTTAGCAAAAATGCACTAAAAGTGTTCAATGCCACCTCCATATCTGCCAAACTATTGCACTTGGAGTGCTGAAATTTGGTATATATTGGCCATATAGATTACAGAAAAACTGCAGAGAACTTTGTTGCAGATCGTTATCATAGTGTTTTTAAGCAAAAACCAACGATTTAAAAAAAATGCTAAAAAATGACCGTGTCCCCCCTCCCATAACTTCTAAACAATTTGACTTAAAGAGTTCAAATTTGGTACACAAATATATTTTCACGTGTAGATTACAGAAAAATGGTAGAGAACATGATTATAGAAGTTGATCATATCGTTGTTAAGGAAATAAAATGATTTTTGAGTATTTTTTATGGATATTTGCTAAAATCTCTGGATTTTTCGTTGACAGCGCAATCACCATCACGTTCTCTATAATTTTTATGTAATTTTCAACTGAAAATACATTCCTGTACAAAATTTGAACTCTTTAAGTAAAATATTTTGGAAGATAGGGGAGGTGGTCCATTTTGTATAAAAAATTCATTATATATTATATTTTATATATTATATTATATATAATATATTTATATATTTAATAGTATCAAATATATTAAAAATTATTTTGTTTTGTGTACGGAACCCTCGATTTTAGTGCGAGTGTAACTCGAACTTGCCCGATTTTTTGGATTTAAAATTCTTTTTTTTTAATAACTTGCCCAATGACCTCATATATTATTATTAATTTATTGCTTCATCTATAAGGAAGCAAATTATTTTACTTACTTGGAAGCGAAATGTCCATAAAATGGACATAACATTTTCACATGAAAACTACAAATATGCAGTCTTCTCCTAATTTTACAATTTTTCGAGCTTTATCTAATTACGGAAAAATAATACAAATTAAATTATTACTCTAAAATTTGTAAACAAAGTATTATTGTTAAATGCCAACTTTTTTTACGTAGAACCTGCAAATATGCAATTTTTTTTCGTAACTTTTCAATTTATCGATCTTCAACTAATTATATAAGAGAAATACAAAATTAAATTATTATTTAAATATTTTCTTAACAAATCATTATTGTTAAATTCTGTGTCAATAATTATAAAAAGATCGATTAATTGAAAAATCAGGAAAAGCTCCATATTTGTAGGTACAATGTAAAAAATGTTGGTAGTTAACATTATTAATTTGTTTAAAGATTGTTAAAATAATAATTTAATTTTTATTCCTTACCCGTAATCGCATTTAATTACGATTACAGTTGAAGGGGTATAGAATATTTTAAATTAGAAATTATTCCCGCGTACGTGACTTCTGGGACAAAATGTAGTAAAGTCTGACGAATTGGGACCATGATCAGTGGCATGCGCGTTTGATGAATTCTAGGCGGGCGATTGATGAGGCGACGGGGCATTTTCGTGGAAAGGTGGGGAAAATTCTCGATAATTCATAAATGTGTGCTTCCGAAGGGGTTTTCTTTCTTATTAAATCAGCAGCGGCGTGGTCCGGTGATACCCACATTTGTCTGAGTGTCGCCGACAGCCAGAAAGTTATTTTTGAATTATATTTTTTCGAGTTCCGATTAGTTTTTGTTTCCTTCATTTTTCGTTTTAATAAATTATTAATTCTCGTGTTTGTGTTTATTCAAAAAAGTGTGGCGCATCCCGTGGGACGGCCGATGTGATTAATAAAGCAATATTTTAAACTGTGGAGCACGTGGACGAGGCCGATCGGAAGCACACTTTTGTTTCGTTAAGTAGAGGCCGGGACTCAAACCGATCTTTATAGAGATCTGGAGGACTCCTTTTGCAACATTCTGACTTCCTCTGGGATTAAATTTTTCATTTACCGGAGCTGGGAGTTCTGAAAAAAGTTCCATCTCAGTTTGCCGTGCCAGTAGTCGCTTCATCAATCTGCATACCACGTCGTTCTGATAAGTTTTTATACTCATGTTTATCTCTGGTTTAACAACCCGTTAATTGAGACATTTAATAGAAAATTCATGTTGTTGTGGATTTAAAAAAAAAGAAATTGGAAAAATTATCACAACCAAAACTATTTTCATATCCGGATTTTATTCTATTTTAGAGCCACGTGGCCATTTAATTCAATAATTGTCTGTAAAATGTAAATAGAATTTTTAAGATATTTCTATTTTGGAATATTTGTTAATTAAGCGGGATTGTATTTTATTTTTCTATATAAACCAAAAATAATTTTATGTTCGTCAATGGTTCAAGGCCGCATCCTTTTAATTGACTCTATGATTGATTGTATTTATTTTGCCATCAGGTGGACCAAAAGATCCATTTATAGTTATTGATTTATCGTATATCGCAATTCATTTTAACATAAATTTTGTGTATGAAATTTATGCGTGGGGCCCCAAATTTATATCGTATTGAAAATTTTCTAGTCCGTATTTAATGCATATGACATATAAAGGTTAACATTAGTCTTTGACATTTATCTATAAGCGATTGCGCATATTGTGATATTTGAGATTTATGTATAAATTTATACCAGACCGATTTTAATTATTTTATACACGAAATTTTCATTGATTATTGTATATTTATTTATCTTTTGATCGAGCAATATATATTTCTCATCTGGACCATATTTAAAGTGTATATTTATTTGCAGTCCTATAAATAATAATCTTTGTAAATTATTTCTCAATTATTATTTATTTTGATTAATTCTATATGTATTTTTAAAGTATTTAGATATTTCATATTGTCGTTTTGATTTTTCATATTCGAAAGCCTTATTTTGATGCTATTTATTATAAAATTATTATTCTGAATCTTTTGAATTTATTTAAATAAAACATAATCGTTACATAAAATTTTGGCGCCCAAACAGGGACACACGAGATAATACTGTTGCTCATTTAATTATTCATATTTTTATATTTAGGTTGTCTTGACTTATACAAGTTATTTTGTGTGATTAATTTGTATATTTATACTCCGAATTATTTCTTGTTGAGTTTGATGATAACTCGAAGTCCGCCTCGTACTTTACGTAGTGGAAAAAAGATTGCCGACAAGGTCGATTTGAAAATAAACAAAAATAATTCCGGGAAAGATCTAAAAATGCCAAATTCAAGCGATAATCAGGACGGTGATTTAAATAAGGATAATATGATCGCGCAAATGAAAGATGAAATTGCTCGTTTGAGAGATTTAAACAAGACTCAAAATGAGCAATTAACAATTTTGCGTCGACAGAATCCGGTTGCGTCATCGAGTGGGGATGCTCAATTAATTAAAAATCTTGTTGACGGTTTAAGGGAAACACGAATTGATATCGTTTTGCCAAGGTTCGATGATTCTATAAATCCCACTATTTTCTTGGAAAGGCTCGATAAATATTTTAAATTAAAGAAAATTACTTCCGGAAGTCGGATGGACGTTCTGGATGGGGTTTTCGAAAGTCGCGCGAAAGTTTGGTTTGAGACTCAGCAGTTTGCAACGTATGACGAATTTTAAACTAAATTTTTGAATGAATTTTTTTCTATTCCTATACGCGTAAAAATAAAGTCGGCATGGCTTGCAAAGCGATTTAATCCTTCGAAGGACACTCTCAATGGTTATTTTTTAAATCAGATTAAAGAGGCACAATATTTTGTTCCCAAACTCGATAATTATGAATTGCATTATTGTATTATTCAACAATTACCAGCTAGAATTCGCGATTTATTGGCCACGGTTGATTTTGATAGTTTGGAAAAAATTCTTAGCGCGTTATCACAATTGAATATCACATTTGGTGATAAACATCACCCTGCAAAACCTAATGTTCCTAATAAAGGTGAAAATCAGCCACCGTATAGAGGTGATTATTCTCATTCTCAGCCACGTGTTAGAGAGGTACATGCATACACAAGCTCATGCGGCGCGTGTTCGTGTAGAGCGGGAGGGGATAATAGAAGAAGAGCGTGTAATGAAGGAGCCCGTTTCGATGCTTCACGGGGTACGATTGGGTCCTCAAATTGTCGCGAACACACAGGTGTCAATCTACCTGACATGTCTGTTCCCCCACCATCTCAGCCTGCGTTCTCACGTGAATTGTATTCGTATAGTTGTGAGCAAATGCATTATCTCAGCGATGCGGAGAGCAGGGAATCATTTCATCTGACTGATTCATACGATTTCGACGATTTAGGTCATGATTTAAAGGGCTCAGAAGGTGAAACAAAACGAGGTTTTGCGCCGCGGCATTCTTTGTGTCCTCGAATTATTGTTTCTATTTTTTCAGTACCTGTTCGTGCTTTAGTTGATACGGGAAGTCAAATAACCGCCGTTTCGGAATCGTTTGCAAAATATTTGTCTTTGCATGGTGTTTATGAGGAATTACCCGTTTCAAATATTCAAGTTTTTACGGCAATTGGCAGAAAACCAACTCCAATTAAAAAACAAATTGGCGTTGAGGTTCTTGTTGATAGGTATCGCGTTCAAGCTAACATTTTAGTGGTTCCAAATTTATCTAATCAAATTATAATCGGAAATAATTGGCTATTAAAAAATCGAGTAATTATTGATTATGCCAGATTGGAAATAATTGTTAACGATAATAGATTGTTGGATGGTACGGTTTCTTTTGGTAGAAATTCGAGTTGTAATTTGATTTATCCTAGGAAAAATGATGATATTCAATATATTCAGACTTTTGTAATTAATGATATTTCTGATTCAGATGATTTGTCAGAATTTCAGGATGATTTCTCGGGATTATTTAATGAAAATCAAAGGGGGTATGCTGTTAATGATTTTTCTCAGGGGGGTGAAAATATTTTGGAGGATTTGTCTCTGGAATTTAATGATCCTTTACTTATCGATAGTCCGGATTCTAATATTATAATTGGAAATTCTGTTTTTGAGTCTGATTTTGATTTGGAAAGTGCGTCGGAGATTCGAGTCCTTAAAGAAATTGGTTTTGCGAATTGTTGCGCAATGGATAGACAGTTTGAGCCGAATTCTTTTATTAATGATTTGCGGAGTGTTGCCGATGGATTGATAAATTTGAATACTGATGAAAAGAATCTTTTTGTTTCTGAAATGTCGAAATTTGAAACTTTGTTTAGTTCGAAGTCTACTAGTGCCAATATTCCACCGTGTCACTTGAATATTAAACCACATCAGGCGATTATTCGCAAGACATATCCGGTACCGATAGCTTATCGTTCGAAAGTCGATGCTGCGATTCAAATTATGCTTGATGGCGGAATCATCGAGAAATCAGAAAGTCCATATTGCAATCCGATTCGTGTAGTTATTAAGGCGAATGGATCCGTTCGTATTTGTCTTGATGCGAGATATATAAATGGGATTCTGGAATCGGATCATGAGTCACCACCGGTCATTCTTGATGTGATGCAGAAGTTCCATGGAGTGCAATATATGACTACGACGGATTTGGCGACGGGCTATTGGCAAATACCATTACATCCGGATAGCAGAAAATATACCGCTTTTTTGTATAATTCACGCATGTACCAGTTTAGGCGACTTCCATTCGGGCTCAAAACGGCAGGTTCCGTTTTTATTCGCGCTTTAAGAGCAATTTTTGGAAATAAGTTTGAGGATCCCTATTTAAAAACCTTACGTAGGATCTGATGTTGGATCTTAAGTATGATCTTAGGTAAGATCTTAGGTAAGTTCTTATGTGATTTCTTATGTAAGAAATGACGTAAGATCTTACGTGTGCATTTGGCAAAAGATCTTACCCAAGTTCTTATGTAATTTCTTAGGTAAGTTCTTATGTAAGTTCATAGGTTCTGTCAAAAATAAAAAAAATTAATTTTCATATTTTTAATTTTAAAAAACTGTATATTCAAAAAATAAATTAAAGTTAAAAATCTAAATTCATTAAATTTAATTAATTGAAGTTAATTAAAATTAAATTTAAAAATAGAAGATAGATAAATCTTTTTTTAAATTTAATTTTTAGACATTTTTCAAAATGTCTGAAAAAAAATATTTAAAAAAATTATTAATCATAAGGTCATTCATAACCATTCATAATAGTTTGACGCACTTTTATTTTTTGTTAGAGGAAAGACATCTTGTGTCTTATCCTTTTAAAATGCTTATTTCTTGATCCATATATAATACCTAAAGGCACACTCTCACCTCGGTGTCTGTCTGCATGGGCATGCAATCGACATGAGATAGAGGAAGACAAAACATTCAAATTTCTATTTCTGTCTTCTTCTATCTCATGTCGATTGCATGCGCGTGCAGACAGGCAAACTAAGTGGGAGCGTACCTTTAGAGTTTGGTCTTATTTGTGAGGCAGAATGATGGCAGCCCTCTGGCGGCGAACCGAAGAAACAATGTCGCGGGATTACTAAGTTTCAAACCGTTTCACCTTTAAAGTGTATAAGTCACGATAGTTTGTTTACATTGTGCAATGCTTCAAGTAAAAGGTTAAATATTGGTTAAATTAAAATTTTTTAAATAAAGTGTAGCGCATTAATAATTATAAGATGTGAGGATGAGGACGAGAAATTAGTGAATATGTACGTGACAGTTATAATATTGGTAAGTTTTTATAAGATAATTGTCTTTAAACATTTTAATAAAAGTAGGGTTATTGTTTTGAAATGTATTATATTCCATTTAAATAATAACACTAATTTGTTCAAATTACATATTGTTTATAATTAATTATTAATTTATTAATATAATTTCGAAATATCTATTTTAATATTAATTTAACTAGTTTTGTCAAAGTAAAACTAAAATTTATAACAAGCTTTTTTATTAAATAAAATTTTGAATATAAATGTTTAAATATATGTGTTTAAATATTTTGTTATAAAATTTTTATTAATATAATTAAATAAAGAATTAAATGATATATTTTTCAAAATATTTTGTACAATTTAAATTTTTCTTTATTTAAACTATATAATTTTAAAATAAAATTCATAAAATATCATCACCATTACTTTAACCATTAGGCTAAATTTAAATTTAAATATAAAATAATAAAATAAATATAAATATAAAATAAAATATTTAGTGAATTTAATACTATCTTTATTAAATTTTAATTTTTAAATTTAATCAAATCTATCATTATAAAACATAATGTACTTAATAGTTCTTCAATTTATTTTTAAATTATAAATGATCTTATTGTTTATTACGATAAATAACATTATAAAATAACATAATAAATATGCTTGCTATTTACCCTACCTTAATATATAACAAATAAATATAAATAATTGATAAATAAAAGGATTTTATTGTTTTTTAATTAATAATAGTATTTTTATTTAACAGTTACAAATATTCAGGTTTTTACATTAAGCTTTATAATACTATAAATTACAAATTGTATTTAACTTAATACTAAACAAGTCAACTGTACATAGTTGAATAATCTACAACTAGTTTTAATTTAACTATAAACTAAACAGTGTTTTATAAAACTATTTTATCACATTATTGGCGTTCCTAAAAATTTTATTGATTAATCCATTAATGCTAAAATATATTGAAATTGGAAAAAATTGTAATAAATAATAATTCTTATTTTTTCCAGAAATATTGGAATACAAAAAATTTCTATTCTAAAGAAATTCCTCAACAGATGCTGTAGACTTATCAATATTTTGAAAATAAAGCTCCAAATCATGTTGATATTACCTTCGGATTCCTATGTACACCTTCGTCTGTGTTAAAAGTTATAATACTTTGAAGTAATATTTGAAAAATAAAAAACATATTTTTAAAAAGGAAAAAATGAGTATTAAAGATTAATGTAAATAATAATAATAATAACAATAATATAAGGCAACTAATATTTTTTGATTTTTTTGCAGAGAATCAACAACCAAAAAATATCCAAAGATGTTCGAATAACCAGCAGCCTTGATTTACAATTGATCCCTTATCAAGAGGAGACACCACCAGAGCAGCAAATCCAATACGAAAAAAAAATCCATGGTTTCCAAAATAACAATTTAGTTCGTGAAGATACCACACTAAAAGAAAAATGTGATTAAGTCTTCTAAATTGAAAACTTACGCCTTCAAACAGGTATTTTCGGTAATTTCTAAACACTTAACAATTATTCTCTGACCACTCAGACACAAATTGAAATTTTACTTTTAAAAACAACAAATTAATCACTTTTGTCTCTTTAAAAACATAATATTTAATCTTCTAACACAGAAATAAATGCCTTATTTTTCTCTAAGTGAAACTCTTCAATATTCCTTTGAAAAGTTATACTGGACAGTAATTAATATTAAAAACACATGCTTCAATTTAATACATTACCATACTTTTTATGTAAAAATTTATTAACAATATTTCAATTTTTAAAATTATTCTTCCCGGTAAAATTTCTCACATACAAAACACCTTACCAGCTTCTAAGAAAAATTTTATTTAGAAACCCAATTTGCAAAATTATGCTGCCCAGTAATTAACTTTTTTCGTAATTGAAAACAACAAATTATTATTGACTTTTACTTCTTTAAAAAACATTTTTAAATTTCTAACACAGAAATAAGTTTCGTATTCTTCTCTAAGTAAAATTATTCAGAATTCCAATTTAGAAAAATTATACTGGACAGTAATTTATTTATTTATTTTAAACATAACTTTATTAATCATCTCTGGATATTAAAAACTCATTTTTTAATTTAATACATTGCCAAATTTTCTTAATCTTTTCGACAGTAAAAGTTTTTGAAAAATTCCAAATTACAAAATTTTTTTCCTAATTTTCTAATTTTTTCATTTCAAAAAATTACTAATGTATCATTTTTGTCTCTTAGAAATACATAACTCATATTTTTACATAATAAAATTAAGAAGAAAGATATCTCACATCCCAAATTGAAAAATATAACTGCACAGAAATTAATTCTTCCTTTCTTCGAAAATTCCCGCAAGGATCGTAATAATATTCATATTGTAATTCTATATTGTATATCTATATTCTTCTTTTAGTGAAACTCTTCAATATTTCAATTTTGAAAAATATTTCTCGTCAGTTACTATCTTTTTTGTGTTTCAAAAAAAAATAGTTTTTTTTGCTTCTTACCAACAAATTTTTCAATTTCACACTTTCAAACAAGTTTCCAATCCTTCTCTCAGTAAAAATTCATTTTTTATTCTAATTAACAAAACTAGACTTCCCAGTAATTAATTTTTTAAAATCTTATTTGAATTTCTTAAATAAAAACTACCTTATGACCCTATTCTAAGTAAAATTTAATTTGCAAAATTATAATCCCCAGTAATACATTTTTTTCGTCTTTGAAAACAACTCATTAATCATTTTGTTTTTGAAAAAACCTATTTTAGCGTCGAACATACAAAGAAGTTTCTGATTATTTTCTGAATAAGAATTTATTCAAAATTTCAATGTACAAAATTTAACTGGACCGTAGTTAACTTTTTTCGTTTTTAAAAATATATAAATAATTTTTTTTGCAACTTAAAAACAAGTTATTCAATTTCTTCTTACAAACAAGTTTTTAATCCTGCCTTTCTTCAAACAAGTTTGTAATTCTTCCCTAATTAAAAATATATTTAAATTTACAATTTACATAACTAATGAGATGTTACGAAAATCTAAAAAATTAACTAGGAGCCAGGTTAATTCTTTTGATTCGAATATTAAATAAAGTTTTTCTAATGCAAGAATTTAAAACTTATTTGTGAGTGTGTAATTGTTGTAAAGACGCAAAAATAATTATTTACGTTTTTATTCAAACGAAAAAAGTTTATTACTGTCTAGATATATTTTGCAAGTTGGATTCTGAGATATTTTTTATTCAGAAAAGAATAAGAAATTAGTTTGTATTTAAACAACTTATTACTTAAGAATTTTTGAAAACGACAAAAATTAGATACCGGGACAAATAATTTTGAAAATTGGAATTTTTAAAAAATTACCACCGTCAGAAAGATAAAAATTGTGGAAATGTATTATATTGAAGCAAATGTTTTTTATATCCAAAATGATTAAATAAGTTATTTTTAAAATAAAAAAAAATTCATTACTGTCCAGGATAATTTTGTAAAATTGAAATTTTGAATAAATTCTTATTCAGAAAATAATCAGAAACTTCTTTGTATGTTCGACGTTAAAATAGGTTTTTTCAAAAACAAAATGATTAATGAGTTGTTTTCAAAGACGAAAAAAATGTATTACTGGGGATTATAATTTTGCAAATTAAATTTTACTTAGAATAGGGTCATAAGGTAGTTTTTATTTAAGAAATTCAAATAAGATTTTAAAAAATTAATTACTGGGAAGTCCAGTATAATTTTTCAAAATTGGAATTCTGAATAATTTTACTTAGAGAAGAATACGAAACTTATTTCTGTGTTAGAAATTTAAAAATGTTTTTTAAAGAAGTAAAAGTCAATAATAATTTGTTGTTTTCAATTACGAAAAAAGTTAATTACTGGGCAGCATAATTTTGCAAATTGGGTTTCTAAATAAAATTTTTCTTAGAAGCGGGTGAGGTGTTTTGTATGTGAGAAATTTTACCGGGAAGAATAATTTTAAAAATTGAAATATTGTTAATAAATTTTTACATAAAAAGTATGGTAATGTATTAAATTGAAGCATGTGTTTTTAATATTAATTACTGTCCAGTATAACTTTTCAAAGGAATATTGAAGAGTTTCACTTAGAGAAAAATAAGGCATTTATTTCTTTGTTAGAAGATTAAATATTATGTTTTTAAAGAGACAAAAGTGATTAATTTGTTGTTTTTAAAAGTAAAATTTCAATTTGTGTCTGAGTGGTCAGAGAATAATTGTTAAGTGTTTAGAAATTACCGAAAATACCTGTTTGAAGGCGTAAGTTTTCAATTTAGAAGACTCAATCACATTTTTCTTTTAGTGTGGTATCTTCACGAACTAAATTGTTATTTTGGAAACCATGGATTTTTTTTTCGTATTGGATTTGCTGCTCTGGTGGTGTCGCCTCTTGATAACGGATCAATTGTAAATCAAGGCTGCTGGTTATTCGAACATCTTTGGATATTTTTTGGTTGTTGATTCCCTGCAAAAAAATTAAAAAATATTAGTTATAGTTATATAATACATTTCAAAACAATAACCCTACTTTTATTAAAATGTTTAAAGACAATTATCTTATAAAAACTTACCAATATTATAACTGTCACGTACATATTCACTAATTTCTCGTCCTCATCCTCACATCTTATAATTATTAATGCACCACACTTTATTTAAAAAATTTTAATTTAACCAATATTTAACCTTTTACTTGAAGCATTGCACAATGTAAACAAACTATCGTGACTTATACACTTTACAGGTGAAACGGTTTGAAACTGAGTAATCCTGCAACATTGTTTCTTCGGTTCGCCGCCAGAGGGCTGCCATCATTCTGCCTCACAAATGAGACCGAACTCTTAGGTATTATATATGGATCAAGAAATAAGCATTTTAAAAGGATAAGACACAAGATGTCTTTCCTCTAACAAAAAATAAAAGTGCGTCAAACTATTATGAATGGTTATGAATGACCTTATGATTAATAATTTTTTTAAATATTTTTTTTTCAGACATTTTGAAAAATGTCTAAAAATTAAATTTAAAAAAAGATTTGTCTATCTTCTATTTTTAAATTTAATTTTAATTAACTTTAATTAAATAAATTTAATGAATTTAGATTTTTAATTTTAATTTATTTTTTGAATATACAGTTTTTTAAAATTAAAAATATGAAAATTAATTTTTTTTATTTTTGGCAGAACCTATGAACTTACATAAGAACTTACCTAAGAAATTACATAAGAACTTGGGTAAGATCTCTTGCCAAATGCACACGTAAGATCTTATGTCATTTCTTACATAAGAAATCACATAAGAACTTACCTAAGATCTTACCTAAGATCTTACCTAAGATCCAACATCAGATCCTACGTAAGGTTTTTAAATAGGGATATTTTGACGACTTATGTCGATGATTTTCTGATAGCAACTAGAGGGAGTTTTAGGGATCATTTGTCGGGGTTATGTTTGATTTTTAAAATTTTACAAGATTATGGATTCACCTTGTCTCTTTATAAGTCTAGTTTTTTTCAATGTAAGATTCGATTTCTTGGGCATGAGTTGTCAGTTCAGGGCATAAAACCTCTAAAAGATAAATTGGAACTTATTTTAAATTTTTCGCAGCCGTCTAATAGAAAGGAATTGCAATCCTTTATTGGAATTTGTACTTTCTATCGCCAATTTACACTCAGACATGGAGACTTAATTGCTCCTTTTCGCGATCTTCTTGCCGAAAAGAATCCTTGGATTTGGACCGATAATCATGGAGAGGCATTTCAGGAAATGAAAATGGCCTATGTAAATTCTATCCAGCTTTGTCATTGGGGCGAAATTTCTGTACCGATCCAACTAAAAAAAAAATTTCCTCCGATTGGGCTAAAACTTGCCCTAAGTTTAGGTCTATGCATGAGTACATTAGCCACCAAGTATTACTAAATTTCATCATTAACTGTGTAGTGGGGAGGGGGGTCAAGTTTTTGATGAATGGTGGGTGGACTAGTTTTTCATCACTCGTAACTTTTATACGGTCAATCGCACAAATTTTTGACTTATATACTTTTGAAAGGGTTTTTTCTGCCCTTTCAAACGGTAAAAATAATTTTTTCGAAAATTAAAAATTTGACCCTTTTTTTTAAAATCATAAATATTTTTGACTTTTTTTTCAAAATCGACATTTTTTTTTTCATTTTTTATTTTTTGAAAATAAAGTTTAAAATGTGTACTTTGAGTACACCAAGTATGAAAAGGCCCTTTTTTTGGTTTTCGAGATATTAAATAATGAATTTTTAAAAATTAAATAAAAAAAAGTAATAATTCTTTAAAAAAGTAAATTTAGAATTACTATGAATTTTTTATTCTAAAGACAATAAAAATTTACATCCAACAAAACCCAAATATATAACATTTTGCATAAAAAGTATTAAATAAAAAAATTTAAATAATTATTAATAAAAAGTTAATTATGACATTCTTAGCGTCCAAATAAAAAAAATCATAAGGTCAATTCTCTTTTTATTGTATGACTTATTTATTTGTTTATTTATTTATGTGGATGTTTTTTTATTTATATGTTTAAGAAAAATATCAAAAAGTACCTACCTATATTTTTACAATCGCTAGTAAAAAGAAATTAAGGAAAATAGCTATCCGTGTACTTTAAGTAGGATCACAGTTTATATCCCCTTTGTCCACAAAATTGTTTTCGTTTTTTTTTGTCTTTAAGAATATAGTAAAATATTGTAGTACTGCTGTCTTTTTTTTTTATTTCAATTATAGAAGTATTAAAATACTTTTTCTGTTGTAATAAAATAATCTTGTTTTGTCTTATAATGTATCCTTTGCTTAGAATAGTTCAAATTTTGGCGCCTATTTAAAGTAGTATCAAAAGTTGCCACAGGGTGGCCAACTTTTCTATTTCTCACAGTACAGATGCGTATTATATTTTATATAAGAGCTTAATATTCAAGTTTTTTATTCTATAAGGATACGTTTTCAGGTTTGTACAAATTATCTTGGTTTCTTTTTCGTATTATATACTTTTAAAAAACTAATAATATTTTTGTATTGTTGGAATAAGTTTTCTGTCAGATATTAGATCTTTTAAATTCGAGTTTTAAATACATTAAACGCAGGTTTGTGAATCTCTCTTTTTATATCGTTTGCTAACATATAGCGTAAGTAAATTTAATATTTTCTAACAATCGTTTTATTTAATAAAATAGTTTTCATTTGTTTATTGGTATTTTAATCAAACATGGCTCCTAGTAAGCCATTAAAAGTTTGTTATAATAGATGCCTTAATCCCTTTAAAAGAAAAAGCCATCCAAATAGAGCATTACGTCCTGTAGCTGGGAGTGTACAAAGTAGATACTCTTTTCCACCAGGAGCAAAAATTTGCTTGAAATGCAATTTTGATTTAAAAGAAGAGATGAAGACTTCAACAACAGTTGAAAAACCTTCAAGCTCATATATTGAAGCATAGGAAAATGAAGTAAGTGAAATAGATCTTGAAAAACCTGGTGGATTTATTGAAGAATACGATGATCGGACAAATGATAATGACTTTGTTTTAACTCCAAATAAAATAACTAAGTCTAAATGTTCTGATGACGATTATGAACATCACAAATCGTGTGTAGAAATCTTTGATCAAATTAAGGAAAAATTTGAGAACTCAGACAATTCAGCAGAAAAATTTCATCTTCTTACACTTTTACCAAAATCTTGGAGTCGTAATAAGATAATGACAGAATTTAACGTTTCCGATAGACATGCAAGAAATGTAAAAGACGAAGTAGCTAAATATGGTATTTTGGATTTTCCAAAACCAAAAAAAGGAAATCCAATATCGACTGAAACAGTGAATTTAGTTAAAGATTTTTACAATCGTGATGATATCAGTCGCATGATGCCTGGCATGAAGGACTTTATATCTGTCAAAAATGCAGATGGAACTCGTCAACATGTACAAAAAAGGCTTTTATTATGCAATTTAAATGAACTGTATGAGCAATTTAAATCAGAACATAAGAACGTCCAAATAAGTTTATCAAAATTTTCCCAACTTAGGCCTACCCATTGTGTGTTGGCTGGAAGTAGTGGAACACACACTGTTTGTGTTTGCACGTATCACGAAAATGTGAAATTAATGCTAAATGAAATTGATATTGAACATTTAACTAAAGACCATCAATTACAATTAGCTGATTATCATGATTGCATAAAAGCTATAAATTGTCCTATTCCGAGTACTTCTTGTTACTTAGGAGATTGTGGACTATGTCCAGGTACAAATGTTTTAAGAGAGATTTTAATTAAAGCTTTTGATAAAGATTGTGTTGAAGAGGTAAAATGTGAAATTTGGATGCAGACCGACAGATACAGTTTAAAAACACTCGTACTAAATGTTGATGAATTTACAGAAGATTTATGTGAACGCTTAAATAAGTTGAAAGTACATGATTTTATTGCCAGAGAGCAAGCATCTTTTTATAAAAATCTAAAGGAAAAGTTAGTGCCAGGTGAGTTTGTCATTTCATGTGATTTCGCTGAAAATTATGCCTTTATTGTTCAAAACGCTGCCCAAGCTTTTCACTTGAACAACAATCAAGCTACCATCTTTACAGTAGTCATATACTATAAAGTAGAAGATAATTTGTTACATAAAAGCATGGCTATTATTTCGGACAATTTGTCACATGACACTGCGAGTGTATATGAATATCAGACTGTCATCATGAACTATTTGAAAGAAAATTTTGAAGTAAAAAAAGTTTTTTACTTTACAGACGGAGCAAAGCAGCATTTTAAGAATAAATATTCTTTTGCTAATCTTCTAGCTCATACACAAGATTTTGGAGTTCCTGCAGAATGGCATTATGATGCCACTGCCCATGGTAAAGGTGCTTGTGATGGCGTAGGAGCTAATATAAAAAGAGGAGCTGCTCCTGCAAGTCTCTAAGCCTCTTCAAAAGAACACATTCTTAATGCAGAAAATCTATTTAACTGGGCAAAGAAAAACTGCAAAGAAACTCACATTTTTTTAAAAGTAAAGAGACTCTTGCTTCTACTACCCAAATGTTGAAATGCAGATTCGATAGTGCAGTAACAATAACTGGTAGTTCTCAATACCATTCCTATATACCACAAGAAGATGGTAGAATTCAACTAAAAAAATTCTCATCTGCGATGGAAAGTGACTTTTTTCCGAAAACGTTGAACAAAACTCCAAGAAAAAAAAGGAAAAATCCAAAAGCAGTCAAATCTAATACAAAGGTTTCAAAAACAACGAAATCAAACAAAACCAATAAAAAAAACTAAGTAAAACAAGCTCAATCATTTCAATCTAATTACACATATGGAAAATATTATCATACAACTCATTACACAGTTACAACATAAAATACGAATCATATTTTTAACAAAAGTTAAAATTAACATATTAACACATTTACATATTACACAGCTGTAATGCAGGCATTGAAATAACTCGCATGACAGTCTAAACCCTGTAAAATGCAGATAGCAGTACTACAATATTCTACTATATTCTTAAAGACAAAAAAAAACGAAAACAATTTTGTGGTCAAAGGGGATATAAACTGTGATCCTACTTAAAGTACACGGATAGCTATATTCCTTAATTTCTTTTTACTAGCGATTGTAAAAATATAGGTAGGTACTTTTTGATATTTTTCTTAAACATATAAATAAAAAAACATCCACATAAATAAATAAACAAATAAATAAGTCATACAATAAAAAGAGAATTGACCTTATGATTTTTTTTATTTGGACGCTAAGAATGTCATAATTAACTTTTTATTAATAATTATTTAAATTTTTTTTATTTAATACTTTTTATGCAAAATGTTATATATTTGGGTTTTGTTAAATGTAAATTTTTATTGTCTTTAGAATAAAAAATTCATATTAATTCTAAATTTACTTTTTTAAAGAATTATTACTTTTTTTTATTTAATTTTTAAAAATTCATTATTTAATATCTCGAAAACCAAAAAAAAGGACCTTTTCATACTTGGTGTACTCAAAGTACACATTTTAAACTTTATTTTCAAAAAATAAAAAATGAAAAAAAATGTCGATTTTGAAAAAAAAGTCAAAAATATTTTTGATTTTTAAAAAAAAGGGTCAAATTTTTAATTTTCGAAAAAATTCTTTTTACCGTTTGAAAGAGCAGAAAAAACCCTTTCAAAAGTATATAGGTCAAAAATTTGTGCGATTGACCGTATAAAAGTTACGAGTGATGAAAAACTAGTCCACCCACCATTCATCAAAAACTTGACCCCCCTCCCCACTACACAGTTAATGATGAAATTTAGTAATACTTGGTGGCTAATGTACCCATGCATAGATCTAAACTTAGGGCAAGTTTTAGCCCAATCGGAGGAAATTTTTTTTTTAGTTGGTTCGGTACAGAAATTTTGCCCCCATTATATTCCGGAAAAAACTTATAAATTGCAAACGGATGCCTCGGATGTTGGCATCAGTGGTATTTTGTATCAAACCGATGATCTGGGATTTAATAGGGTGATTTCATTGGTCAGCCGATGCTTGAATGACGCGGAATCTCATTATTCTACAACCGAGAAGGAGCTCTTGGCGATTGTCTATTCGGTGGATAAACTTCGAGTTTATTTGTTGGGGGTTAGGTTTCTCATTATCACTGATCACAAGGGTTTGGTTTTCCTTAATTCCACTCAATATCTGAATTCACGACTTATTAGATGGAGTTTATTGCTTCAGCAATATGACTTTGAAGTAAATTATTGTAAAGGATCCGATAATAAAATGGCGGATTTCTTTAGTCGAAATCCTGTAGGTCATTTTGAGTCTGATGCGCAGAATCCCCTCACGATCGACGTGATTGAGGTCCAAAATCCAATTGATGTTTTTTATGACTGTTCGATTATTGAGTTTCCGAGAGAGTTGCGTAAATAACTGGAAGGTTTATCGAGTTTGCAAAGCCATGATGAATTTGCTAATCGTATAATTAATAAAATAAATCATGGTAACAAGATGAAATTCTTTTTAATCTAAGAAAGCATCTTGTTCCATAAGGATCCTCGCTTGGATGCGTAGCAGGTTGTAATTCCCGAAAGTTTAACGAAAGATATTATTGATTGTGTTCATGCAAAGTTGGGGCATCTGGGAGTTTATAAAACTGTCATGTACATTCGCGGATTTTATTTTTGGAGATCGATGTCAAAACAAATCAAGAAATTTGTCCTTTCCTGTGATTTATGTCAAAGGGTAAAATGCCCAAATTTGAAGATGACGGGAGCTTTCGGTCGAGTGGAATCCTCTGGACCTTCTGATCTGATCAGCGTTGATTTTTATGGACCACTCCCGCGGTCAATAGGGGGGGTAGAATATATGTTTGTTATTTTGGACGTCTTCTCGAAGTACATTAAATTATACCCGATAAAGAGAGAAAAGACGGAAATTATCTTGGGAAAATTATTTAATGAGTATGTACCGGAAATGGGCAAGCCAATCGTGTGATATCTGATCACGGATCACAATTCACTTCTCCAAAGTGGGAAAATCGTTTGAGAAGGGAGGGCGTTAAAGTTATTTTTTCCTCCGTGCGTCATCTACAGAGTAACCCTGTGGAACGGGTCATGCGAGAGCTGGGCCGATTATTTCGTACGCTATGTGCCGATAAGCATACCCGTTGGGCTAAATGCGTCCCTGATATCGAGTTCCTTCTGAACATTATGACACATTCTAGTACGGGATTTTCCCCGATGGAATTGCATTTCGGGAAAAGTCCAACGGATCAGATCCTTGACATTTTAAATTTTCCGGAGGCTGAGGGTCTTTCGAGAGACATGAAAGTTGTTTTGGCGAGAAATAGAATAAACAAAAAATTTGAGTTGCGTGCAAAGTCACAGAAGACCACATCCAGAGTCTCTTTAGTAAAAAATGATTTGGTTTTGCTACGGGTACCAAAATTGTCGGATGCATTCAAGAAAGTCACCAGAAAGTTCTTTCATTTATTTTATGGGACTTACCGGATTACTCGGGATTTTGGAAACAATGCTTTTAAATTGGCAGATGTGAATGAATCTGATCGAATTATTGGAATATATAACCAATGTAATCTTAAAAAATATATTCAACGGGAAGATGATTGAATTTTGGTGTTTTAGCTCGATGTCGTTTCTGGAATCTGTAAATATTATTTGAATTATCTCGAATCAAATGATGTATTGTGTACATATGATTTATTTTCGAGTTCTCTGAGTTTGGCAATTCTTTCAAGAAACTTGATTATGTATTTTTCCTTTTCAAAGGAATTGTGCCTAAGGGAATTGATGAATTGTTATGATATTTAATACTATCGTTTTGTTATTTTGGAGTTTTTTGGGATAGTGAAGAATGAATGAAATAATTTGAAGTTTTGTGAATGTGTGCCTTGAATATTTTTGTAAATCCTCAAGCCAAAGAGGGTATAATGAAGGGGTATCGAATATTTTAAATTAGAAATTATTCCCGCGTACGTGACTTCTGGGACAAAATGTAGTAATGTCTGACGAATTGGGACCATGATCAGTGGCATGCGCGTTTGATGAATTCTAGGCGGGCGATTGATGAGGCGACGGGGCATTTTCGTGGAAAGGTGGGGAAAATTCTCGGTAATTCATAAATGCGTGCTTCCGAAGGGGTTTTCTTTCTTATTAAATCAGCAGCGGCGTGGTCCGGTGATACCCACATTTGTCTGAGTGTCGCCGACAGCCAGAAAGTTATTTTTGAATTATATTTTTTCGAGTTCCGATTAGTTTTTGTTTCCTTCATTTTTCGTTTTAATAAATTATTAATTCTCGTGTTTGTGTTTATTCAAAAAAGTGTGGCGCATCCCGTGGGACGGCCGATGTGATTAATAAAGCAATATTTTAAACTGTGGAGCACGTGGACGAGGCCGATCGGAAGCACACTTTTGTTTACATAAGTAGAGGCCGGGACTCAAACCGATCTTTATAGAGATCTGGAGGACTCCTTTTGCAACATTTTGACTTCCTCTGGGATTAAATTTTTCATTTACCGGAGCTGGGAGTTCTGAAAAAAGTTCCATCTCAGTTTGCCGTGACAGTAGTCGCTTCATCAATCTGCATACCACGTCGTTCTGATAAGTTTTTATACTCATGTTTATCTCTGGTTTAACAACCCGATAATTGAGACATTTAATAGAAAATTCATGTTGTTGTGGATTTAAAAAAAAAGAAATTGGAAAAATTATCACAACCAAAACTATTTTCATATCCGGATTTTATTCTATTTTAGAGCCACGTGGCCATTTAATTCAATAATTGTCTGTAAAATATAAATAGAATTTTCAAGATATTTCTATTTTTGAATATTTGTTAATTAAGCGGGATTGTATTTTATTTTTCTATATAAACCAAAAATAATTTTATGTTCGTCAGTGGTTCAAGGCCGCATCCTTTTAATTGACTCTATGATTGATTGTATTTATTTTGCCATCAGGTGGGCCAAAAGATCCATTTATAGTTATTGATTTATCGTATATCGCAATTCATTTTAACATAAATTTTGTGTATGAAATTTATGCGTGGTGCCCCAAATTTATATCGAATTGAAAATTTTCTAGTCCGTATTTAATGCATATGACATATAAAGGTTAACATTAGTCTTTGACATTTATCTATAAAAGATTTATGTATAAATTTATACCAGACCGATTTTAATTTTTTTATACACGAAATTTTCATTGATTATTGTATATTTTTTTATCTTTTGATCGAGCAATATATATTTCTCATGTAGACCATATTTAAAGTGTATATTTATTTGCAGTCCTATAAATAATAATCTTTGTAAATTAATTCTCAATTATTATTTATTTTGATTAATTCTATATGTATTTTTAAAGTATTTAGATATTTCATATTGTCGTTTTGATTTTTCATATTCGAAAGCCTTATTTTGATGCTATTTATTATAAAATTATTATTCTGAATCTTTTGAATTTATTTAAATAAAACATAATCGTTACACAGCTAATTTTCTTGTGGCCAAAAGTGACGGCTAAAGAAGCACTTACAGCTCTGCAGGTGGGTCGTTTACAGCCAGAAATTTCATTGGAGTAAAAGAGACACATATACTGTCTGTCTTTCTTACTTTATTGCAGATTCTGTTCGTCGTCGACCTCCAAACAGACCGCCTCAAACAAGTTTAGGTGCGTAAATTTACATTAACTTTATATCGTGCTTCCAGGTGAATTTCCATGCATAGTAAAATCTTACGTAAGATTTGCTTTTACACCCCCCTCCCCCAGACGTAAGCATATGTAGATTGTCTGAAAAATTTTTTTAGCGAATTTGACAAAAATTTATGCGAGGTTAAAATTAACCAAAATCTGCTTTTTTGACAAGTTGACCCTAACGTGTAAGAGCTGAATTTTTGTTCCGTTTGGTTTCTCTATAGATAAAAAAGTTTGAAATTAGATCTAGAAATGTAAAAAATATGTGATGTTTGTTTTAAAAACTTTTCACCGTTTTTTCTAAAAATTTCTGGCTAGGCTAAAATTAATCAACATCTGCTTTTTGACAAGCTTAACCTTACGCGAAGTAGCTCAATTTTTGTTCTATTTGGTTTGTAAATGGATAATAAGTTTGAAATTAGATCTAGAAATGTGAAAAATGTTTGATATTTGTCAGAAAAACTTTTCACCGAATTTTCTAAAAATTTCTAGCGAGGCTAAGATTAATCAAAATCTGCTTTTTTGACAAGTTAAACCAGACGCGTAGGAGCTAAATTTTTGTTCCATTTGGTTCGTTAATGGATAAAAAAGTTCGAAATTACATCTAGAAATGTAAAAAATACTTGATATTTGTCTGAAAAATTTTTTAGCAAATTTTCCAAACATTTTCTGGCTAGACAAAAATAAATCAAAATCTTCTTTTTTGCCAAGTTGAACCTGACGCGTAGGAGCACAAGTTTTGTTTTTATTTGGTTTTTTAATGGATAAAAAAGTTTGAAATTACATCTAGAAATGTAAAAAATATTTGATATTTGTATTAAATATTTTTCACCGTTTTTTCTAAAAATTTTTGGCGAGGCTAAAATTTAGATAATTCTCCTTTTTTGACAAGTTGAACCTGACGCGTAGTAGCTCAGTTTTTGTTCAATTTGGTTCGTTAATAGATGAAAAAGTTTGAAAATAAATCTAGAAATGTTAAGAATATTTGATATTTGTCTGAAAAATTTTTCACAGAATTTTCGAAAAATTTCTGTCGAGGCAAAAATTTAGAATATCTGTTTTTTTGTCAAGTTGAACCTGACGCGTACGTAGCTATATTTTTGTTCGATTTGGTTTGTTAATGGATCAAAAATCTTGATATTTCATCTAGAAAGGTTAAGAAATTTGATATTTGTCTGCCACATTTTTTAGCGAATTATCCAAAAATTTCTGGCGATGCAAAAATAATTCATAATCTGTTTTTTTCACAAGTTGAACCTGACGCGTAGTAGTACAATTTTTGTTTCATTTGGTTTGCTAATGGATGAAAAAGTTTGAAAATCTATCCAGAAATGTGAAGAATATTTGATATATGTCTGAAAAATTTTAACCGAAATTTCCATTAATATTTGGCGAGGCTAAAACTTAGAAAAATCTGCTTTTTTGAATAGTTAAACCTGACGCAAAGTTGCTCAATTTTTGTTCTATTTAGTTCGTTAATGGATGAAAAAGTGTGAAATTAGATCTAGAAATGTAAAAAATATTTAATATTCGTCTCAAAAAATGTTCACTGTTTTGTCTATATATTTCTGGCTAGACAAAGATTAATCAACATCTGCTTTATTGTCAAGTTAAACCTGACGCTTACTAGCTCAATTTTTGTTCCATTTGGTTCGTTAATGGATAAAAAAGTTTGAAATTACATCTAGAAAAGTAAAAAATATTTGATATTTGTCTGAAAATTTTTTTTGCGATTTGTCTAAAAATTTCTGGCTAGATAAAAATTAATTAATATCTACTTTTTTGACAAGTTGAACCTGACGTGTAGTAGCTTAATTTTTCATTTGGTTTGTTAACGGATAAAAAAGTTTAAAATTACATCTAGAAATGTAAAAAATATTTGATATTTGTCTTAAATATTTTTCACCGTTTTTTCTAAAAATTTCTGGCGAGGCTAAAATTTAGATAGTTCTCCTTTTTTGACAGGTTGAACCTGACGCGTAGTAACTCAGTTTTTGTTTAATTTGGTTCGTTAATAGATGAAAAAGTTTAAAAATAAATCTAGAAATGTGAAGAATATTTTATATTTGTCTGAAAAATTTTTCACCGAATTTTCGAAAAATTTCTGGCGAGGCTAAAATTTAGATAGTTCTCCTTTTTTGACAAGTTGAACCTGACGCGTAGTAGCTCAGTTTTTGTTCAATTTAGTTCGTTAATGAATGAAAAAGTTTGAAATTAGATCTAGGAATGTGAAAAATATTTAATATTCGTTTGAAAAATTTTTCACCTAATTTTCCAAAAATTTCTGTCTAGGCAAAAATTTAGAATATCTGTTTTTTTGTCAAGTTGAACCTGACGCGTAGTAGCTCAATTTTTATTCAATTTGGTTCGTTAATGGATGAAAATGTTTAAAATACATCTAGAAATGTGAAGAATATTTGATATTTGTCTGAAAAAATTATCACCGAATTTTCCAAAAATTTTTGGCGAGGCTAAAATTTAGAAACAACTGCTTTTTTGAATAATTGAACCTGACGCGCAGTAGAACACAGTTAAACCAGCTGCAACATACAATAGCAGAATTATGTGAATTAAGTTCACCACCACCATCAAAACTTCTAAATAAAAATATCAAAAAGAGAAGTGCACCACTATTTGGCTTCGTGGGGAAATTCGTAGGACCACTTATAGGAGTACACACACATGATGAGGAAGAAAACTATTAGGAAGCCATTAGCAACCTCAACGATGCACAAAGAAATATCTCACATTTAGTAGGGGAGGAGACACATGTAGTACGAGCTGGAATACAAAATCTTTATGACATTGCAGAAGTACAAAGAAAAACAACAAGAGAACAAGTGGAACAATTGGGTGAAATACAAAATAAACTACTACAAATACGAGAAAGAACAGGCAACATCAATTACACATCATGGTTAGAATCAACCATCCGGAAATGGAGACACCAGTTAGACACATACGAACATACTGTCGGACAAACATTACAAGTATTATATCAAGGAAACGAAGGCAAACTACATCCTAGAATGTTGAATAATAAACAACTCAAAGAAATAGCCAATGAAGCCCAACAACACTTAGGTAATCTAGAATTTCCAATACCATTGGAACAAGTTAATGTAACAATACTGGGTAAAATCTCTACTACAAGCTTCCATTTAAAGGACAATAAATTAATCATGGCCATAGATATACCAATGGTACAAAAGAAAAAATATCTCATCTATCAAATGCATGAAATACCAGTACAACAAACAAATAGCTCAATAAAGGGTAGAGCATATGTGATACCAAAAGAAATATATTTAATCATTAGTTCAGACGAAAGATACTACTTTTACATGAATGAAGGACAATTGAAGGAATGTCACGTAATAAAAAATAGGCACCTCTGCCAAACAAATCAACCTATAGTCGACTCTGTAATATTTAATAGTTGCGAAGTAAAACTTTTAAAAAGGTAGACAATATCACTTCAAAAGACTGTGATGTAAGAATTTCCAACCGAGAACAACCTTATTGGGAGACAGTAAAAACTACAGGAGGATGGTTATTCTCACTAGTGACAAACGAAACAACGTATGTGGATTATTTAGGTCAACCAACAGCTAAATATGAATTAGGAGGCATGGGAATGGTCCAATTAGCCAAAGGATGTACAATGGGAACTGACGTAGTATCATTACCAGCACTCCAAATGCCAGAAAACCCGCAACAATATATATACGAACCGAAATTTGGTCTAAGACTGGAGATATTATCACCAGGGTTAAAGGAATACAAAATGGTAAAAACTACAACAGAAAGAGAAGACAACATAAGGACTTGGGAAAGTAAAGGAAACGACTTGAAACTATCAGAAATAGAACAAGAATTAAAAGAACAAAGTCAACGAAATATAATGAGGAGTAAACAGGATCTCTACAGTTCTTCCGTACTAGGACTATCTGGGATTTTAATAATAATGATGACTGCATACACCTTATATAGATGCTTCAAACGAGAAAAAATGAACCGCACAACAATTAACATATCGGATCGAAATAATAGAAGAAAAAGTCAGATAATCGAAGAGATAAACTATGAAATACCTCATAGGAAACTCAAGAACAAAGGACTAAAGATCTAGAAGTAACAGAACGAAATGAGGAACCAAGAGCAACGACATCAGCAACAAAAGAACCTCTACCAAGAATACGAATGCAAAGTGTCATACCGACACAAGGCATCGACATAGCTTAGGGTAACTTGTAAATAGAATAAGCAAAAACCTAGAATAACCAATATTAATCATTAGATCCTTAATATATGAATCTCATTTACACTAAGTTAAGTCACTATATTAACATAAATTTAAATCGTAAAAAGGAAACAATATACAAAACATAACCTATCCACTAACAAAATGTACATAATTAAATTTAAAAAAAGGAGAACTAACTCAGGCAATAAAATTAAATAACCAAACAAACAAAGTTTTTAAAAAAAAAAAAATAATAATAATAATAAATATAGTATAACAAGTATTAACAAAATTAAAAAAATAATAAAAAGGGTTTACTAGAAAATATACAGACGTAATAAACTAAATAAATTCAGTTGAGGAACTAATACCCTAACGAGAGTTTCCATACCAAAAAGATCAAAGTTGCAAGTCAAGTTTTTGATTTTGATCAAAGTTGGTCAATTTGTAATATTTAGGGGTAGTAATAACTGAGTCAAGTATTTTTGAAAAATTTCCAAAATTTTAGGAATTACGTCACTTTGAATTTTTTACCCTTTATTTTTTCAAATTCTGGTCATTTAAAGAGTTTTTAACCGATTTCAATGAAATTTATAGGGTGTATGTGAAAAACTATAAGGTTTTAAATAAATTTGAAGTAGATTTAAAAACTTCAAAAATTCATGTAGAAAAATACAAAAAAAAAATTTTTAACATTTTTTTCTATGTGTGCTAATTCATATTTTTTATTTTCGTCACAATATAATGAAAGCTTTTTATTTTACCTTTATTTTAAAAAAAAATTGATGGAGGGTCTCTTAGTTCTCGAGATATCGGCAAAAGAGTATTACGCTGCACGTCTTCTATCATATGAGTATAACGATTTTTGAGTTTTATTTGTTTTTAAAAATATTGTAAATGAACAAACTACAATGATTTATTCCTGACTACTATCTATGAATATTATAAGAAATAAATAAATATTTATGAATTAATAACCAATGGTAGTGTCAAAAAGTTTAAAAGTAGTTTTCATTCAATTAATTTTACCGCAAGTAAGACAGAAATTTAAATGCAATTGAAGGTAATAAATTTGCCAATCTGAATTAATAGTCTAACAATTGTGAAACAATGAATCATATATTTTACAAATTTTTCTTTGTCGACAGTAACAGGTACGTAGCTAGGGAGGGCCCAGGGGGACCGGTCCCCCCCCCGAAAATTTTTTTACTCGTTGAAATTTTTTTTTTCTGAGAAAAACTTTTTTGCTGCGGGTGCTACGGGCATGCAATTTTGGCCCTCCACCCCCGACAAAAATTTCTGGCTACGGGCCTGGACAGTAACTTAAAAAACTGTAAGGTATAAAAAAGCGTTGCAGATTAATTTAATCTTACTTTACTACCCTGTAATAAGAGGGTTATTGAGCAAGCGTTTTGGCTAGTTGAGCAAGCCCTCTGCTCAATTGTCCTAACGAAATATGGACAATTGGGCTGGTTGCTCATTCACCCAATGCATTGAGTCCAATAATCCACAAGGTATTTCGAGCTTAAAACTGGAGAAAAAGCGACTTAATATTGATAAAACACTAAGAAACGTTAAATTAAGCATAAATACACAAAATTAGATAATAAAAATACGTATATTAAGAATAAATAACATTTTCGAAAAGACGTGATTTATTGACACTCAGAGAGCAGAACACCTGACTAGCAGAATAGACGTAGCCAATAAAAATCTTTCTACCGCGAGAGACTAAATTGTGATTGGCTACGTCTATTTTGCTAGTCAGGTGTTCTGCTCCCAGTGTGTCAATAAATCACGTCTTTTCGAAAATGTTATTTATTCTTAATATACGTATTTTTATTATCTAATTTTGTGTATTTATGCTTAATTTAACGTTTCTTAGTGTTTTATCAATATTAAGTCGCTTTTTCTCCAGTTTTAAGCTCGAAATACCTTGTGGATTATTGGACTCAATGCATTGGGTGAATGAGCAACCAGCCCAATTGTCCATATTTCGTTAGGACAATGGAGCAGAGGGCTTGCTCAACTAGCCAAAACGCTTGCTCAATAACCCTCTTATTACAGGGTACTAAACTCCAACCATTGGTTTTTTGCGACTTACACTTTAAGCCTAGTAGTTATTTCTATTAATTTATTTTTAAAAATTGAAAAAAGTGAAAAGAAAAAACTGAAACAATTTTCTGGTTTCGCTATTGTTGAAGCTCATCAATACTACGTAAATTATTGTTAAAAATAGACCAAAACGTATTTACAACTATACATATATATACATATTTACAAGATTATTCGACTTCATGTGGTTCATGTGGTTCATGTGATGTTATTTCATCGTTTTGCTTTTCGAGTAAACTTCTTTTATAGAGCAGATTTCTGTATATCTATAGTGTTTGTGTCAATGAAAGCAGAAAATCGTTTGCAGAGAATCTTCAAAATCGTTTGCAGAGTATCTTGGAAAATTTTTTGCAATTAATTTTCTGCTTCCATTGATTCAAAAACTGTAGATATCCAGAAATCTGCTCTAAAAAAGAAGGTTGCTTAAAAAGCAAAACGTTAAAATGGTTAAAATGGACGTTAAAATGGTTATTAATTCATAAATATTTATTTATTTCTTATAATATTCATAGATAGTAGTCAGGAATAAATCATTGTAGTTTGATCATTTACAATATTTTTAAAAACAAATAAAACTCAAAAATCGTTATGCTCATAGGATAGAAGACGTGCAGCGTAATACTCTTTTGTCGATATCTCGAGAACTAAGAGAGCCTCCATCAATTTTTTTTAAATTAAAGGTAAAATAAAAAGCTTTCATTATATTGTGATGAAAATAGAAAATATGAATTAGCACACATAGAAAAACAGGTTTAAAATTTTTTTTTGTGTTTTTCTACATTAATTTTTGAAGTTTTTAAATCTACTTCAAATTTATTTAAAACCTTATAGTTTTTCACATACACCCTATAAATTTCATTGAAATCGGTTAAAAACTCTTTAAATGACAAGAATTTGAATAAATAAAGGGTAAAAAATTCAAAGTGACGTAATTCCTAAAATTTTGGAAATTTTTCAAAAATACTTGACTAAGTTATTACTACCCCTAAATACTACAAATTGACCAACTTTGATCAAAATCAAAAACTTGACTTGCAACTTTGATCTTTTTGGTATGGAAACTCTCTAACAATAAGAAACCATACAACAACAACAAAAAATTCATAACTACTAAGAAATTTTTTTTCTCAAATTCCAAGAAAATTTATTGGTTTAAAAATGAAGAAGAAAGGAAACATTAATACAGTAAATACACTAGTAAGAAAAACGAAAAATACCGAACTACAACATCTCAATTTAAAAAAAAATAACATAAGTCAACACTCTTGAAAAATGAAGTCCAAGTCCACGCGCCATCTCTAAAAAAAATAATAATTGTTACACACATAAATATAAATACCGAAAAATTAATAACAAAAAAGTACCCACCGGTTCCCATCTACATTGAACCAACTTCAGTTCACCCCACTCCTGTTGATAAATTTGAAAAAAAAAGAGTTCCAGAGCCGTAGACTTAAAACGATAACTACTTTCCGGAGAAAATTCAAACTTCGAAGAATAAGAACTAAAACAAACAACGACATAATTTAAAAAAAAGAAAACTACTAAAAATGTTAGTTTAGTTTTTCCATTTACAAAATATACATAGCCTCAAGTTAGAAATAATAAAAACAATTAAAAATATAATAAATAAAAAGAGGTGAAACATAATAAAATATAAAAAACATATTTATTTTTTTACTCACTATTCAATAGTATTAGTGCCTAAACACACACGTATTTGCTCCAATTCTTCTATGGGCTCCACAAAACAAGAGCTAGGGTAAATAAAACCCTCTGCAGCCCAATAACTCCGTATTTCGTATTTGGCTTGATCCCACAGACAACGATATTCCTGATGCCAAAAACCGTCTCACAGTGGGACAAAATGCCAAAAACCTGGCCAAAAGTGAAAAAAAAAAGTTTCTGTAAATGCTATTATTTCTATGTGCATTCGTAGAGGACCCCCAGGAGCATCCAAATTCATAAAATAAAGGGCGCAGTCAAAGACATTTTGCTCTTATGTTCGTTTCAAACCTTATACTTGGCTTGAAATAATTTCTCACGCAATAGCCATGAATAAAACGTTCTTGTTAAAAAGCGAATAAAAAAATGTTATCTATTTAAAAATGAATTCTGTAAAATGAAATAAGTAAATAAAGGTATGTAAAATTCATATACTATGTCGAAATTTAAAAATTTCTTATTATAAAAAAAATGTATAGAATACAAAATTACAGCAAAACATTCTAAAGAAAGAAAAAAAATTATATTTATGTAGAGATATAAAAAAATGGTCAAAAAAGATCACCGTGAAACTTATACAGATTTGTTCCTAGAACATTCATTGTTCAGAAAAATCAAGATTTGGCTGCCTTTAGCTGCCACTGCGGTTTTAATATCACTTTTTATGAATTCATGCAAAAAATTACAAATTATAATTGATTTTAAATTTATATTTAAATTCTGTAAACGGCATTAATTCGCTTAAAAATAATTACTTGAGGATTTTTAGAGTCGCTGATTACGAATCCGATATTAGTTTTTAAAAATTCAAAATGGCGGATCCAATATGGCGGATGTCAAAATTCAAAATGAATCGTATTTGCTTAAAACTCGTTACTTGGGGGTTTTTGGGGTCGCTGATTACGAGTCCGCTATTAGTTTTTAAAAATTCAAAATGGCCGATCCAATATGGCGGATGTCAAAATTAAAAATGAATCGTATTTGCTTGAAACTCGTTACTTGGGGGTTTTTGGGGTCGCTGATTACGAATCCGCTATTAGTTTTTAAAAATTCAAAATGGCGGATCCAATATGGCGGATGTCAAAATTAAAAATGAATTGTATTTGCTTGTAACTCGTTACTCAGGGGTTTTTGGACTCGCTGATTACGAATCCGCTATTAGTTTTTAAAAATTCAAAATGGCGGATCCAATATGACGGATGTCAAAATTAAAAATGAATCGTATTTGCTTGACACTTGTTACTCAGGGGTTTTTGGGGTCGCTGATTACGAATCCGATATTAGTTTTTAAAAATTCAAAATGGTGGACAAAAAATAAAAAGTTTATCGAATTCGATTCGATTGATATTTTGTACACCAACTCAGGCGTTAGTGCACTTGATGTTCTTTATCAAGAATATGTTTACAACATATTTTTTAAAATAAATGTGATAAATCAATCATACTTATAGAAATATAACTATTTCTAATTTAAAGTCCTTTTGTAAGATTTTGTAGTCTAGAAGATTAAGGCCAATGGGCAATAACATTAAACGTACATTAATATGAAATGAGCTTAAGTTTTAAGAGCTTAATTAGAGCGAAATGAAATACTATAACCAGCTATTACTTAATTGTGATGAGTACTTCATAACATTGATCAAGTATTACAAATGTCGACTAACGTCCCTTTCTATATGAAATATGCGTATATTTTAAGTAACAGTTCAAATTTTTCGCACTTTTTTATACCGAATTTTAGTTGTCATGATGCGTAAAAAACAATTGCGTGACGAGTGTCTTTATAGGATCTCAAATGTTTATAACCTGAAACTTGATTGTCTAGAGTCTTATTCGTATCAGGTAATTATTATAATTCATACATTGGTTCACAATTATTTTTATTTGTATTTATATCAATATTTATATTGTATTTTAGATGCGCCGATAAAATGAGTCAGTGTGGTAATCAGCGACCCCAAAAACCCCTGAGTAACGAGTTTAAAGCAAATACGATTCATTTTTAATTTTGACATCCGCCATATTGGATCCGACTTTTTTAATTTTTAAAAACTAATAGCGGATTCGTAATCAGCGAGTCCAAAAACCCCTGAGTAACGAGTTACAAGCAAATACAATTCATTTTTAATTTTGACATCCGCCATATTGGATCTGCCATTTTGAATTTTTAAAAACTAAAAGCAGATTCGTAATCAGCGACCCCAAAAACCCCCAAGTAACGAGTTTCAAGCAAATACGATTTATTTTTAATTTTGACATCTGCCATATTGGATCCGCCATTTTGAATTTTTAAAAACTAATAGCGGTTTCGTAATCAGCGACCCCAAAAACCCCCAAGTAACGAGTTTCAAGCAAATACGATTCATTTTTAATTTTGACATCCGCCATATTGGGTCCGCCATTTTGAATTTTTAAAAACTAATAGCGGATTCGTAATCAGCGACCCCAAAAACCCCCAAGTAACGAGTTTCAAGCAAATACGATTCATTTTTAATTTTGACATCCGTCATATTGGATCGGCCATTTTGAATTTTTAAAAACTAATAGCGGATTCGTAATCAGCGACCCCAAAAACCCCCAAGTAACGAGTTTCAAGCAAATACGATTCATTTTTAATTTTGACATCCGTCATATTGGATCGGCCATTTTGAATTTTTAAAAACTAATAGCGGATTCGTAATCAGCGACCCCAAAAACCCCCAAGTAACGAGTTTGAAGCAAATACGATTCTTTTTTAATTTTGACATCCGCCATATTGGATCGGCCATTTTGAATTTTTAAAAACTAATAGCGGATTCGTAATCAGCGACCCCAAAAACCCCCAAGTAACGAGTTTGAAGCAAATACGATTCTTTTTTAATTTTGACATCCGCCATATTGGATCGGCCATTTTGAATTTTTAAAAACTAATAGCGGATTCGTAATCAGCGACCCCAAAAACCCCTAAGTAACGAGTTTCAAGCAAATACGATTCATTTTTAATTTTGACATCCGCCATATTGGATCGGCCATTTTGAATTTTTAAAAACTAATAGCAAATTCGTAATCAGCGACCCCAAAAACCCCTAAGTAACGAGTTTCAAGCAAATACGATTCATTTTTAATTTTGACATCCGCCATATTGGATCGGCCATTTTGAATTTTTAAAAACTAATAGCGGATTCGTAATCAGCGACCCCAAAAACCCCCAAGTAACGAGTTTGAAGCAAATACGATTCTTTTTTAATTTTGACATCCGCCATATTGGATCGGCCATTTTGAATTTTTAAAAACTAATAGCGGATTCGTAATCAGCGACCCCAAAAACCCCCAAGTAACGAGTTTGAAGCAAATACGATTCTTTTTTAATTTTGACATCCGCCATATTGGATCGGCCATTTTGAATTTTTAAAAACTAATAGCGGATTCGTAATCAGCGACCCCAAAAACCCCCAAGTAACGAGTTTCAAGCAAATACGATTCATTTTTAATTTTGACATCCGCCATATTGGATCCGCCATTTTGAATTTTTAAAAACTAATTGCAGATTCGTTGTCAGCGACCCAAAAACCCCCGAGTAATCAATTTCAAGCAAATTGAAAGACATTTTATAGTGTTAGCCAGGTTTTTGGCATTTTGTCCCACTATGCGTCTGGAATTGGACGAGGCAGTAATTCCACGATTCGAAACTCCAAAGGCCAACGAGTATATTCATTAGCACGAGCTATCGGCTCGTACCAATCAGAGAATAGTATTTGAGCCCTAAAAAAATGGATATAAGTATAAACAAATACAAAACAATAAAAAATATGTGACAAATAAAGCTTACAAAGAATAAAATCACATCATAAGAACCTGATAGAATATTTAAACAAACATGTATTTTACTTGGGTAATGAATAATTAATACTAATTAAATATAAGGAAAACATTAACAACAAAATAGAATAAATACAAGGGTTATTCAGACACAAAAAAAATTTTAATAAAATATAAAAAAGGTATTTGCTAATGTGTTAAGGTGTTACTTTTAACTCTAAATTGTATTTTAAAATTCTAAAATATCTAAACTAAAGCTTCTCTTTATTTTTTTTAATAAAAGGGATAAATAAAACTAAACAATTATGTTTAAAGTTAATGTCAAAAGACAGAACAAAATAAATACAGTTTACTCAAATACAATCTATATTAATAAAATCAGAGTTTTGTCTGTACATTGCTTAGAACTTTAAATTTCATGCATAATTTTTCGTTTTAAGCATTAAGGAATTCAAATATACCAAAAAAAATTTCATGTCTGTATGTATGTATGTATGTAAGTATGTATGTATTTATGTCACAGAACCTTTGTTCGCGCATCACTTAGAAACAGCTGAACCGTTTGAAACCAAATTTGGCAGAGTGTTAGGTCTTGAACAAAGTTAGGTTTATAAACTTACAGACTTAAAAAATATTGATAAGAAAGAAAGATATACATTTTTTTCAAAAAATTCAAAAAATCGAAAATTTTTAAATTATGCATTTTTTTATGAACTGCTGATAAACTTTCTATATTGAGTATTACCTGTTATTTCGTCATATTTTAGAATAATTTGACAAAAAATATCGTATAACTGAGATATATAAGTATAAAATTGGATTCTAGATCAAAAAAATTGAAAAACCTACATTTTTTTTTATATTACTGACTTTGTGTTAGATGGCTTTTAATTTTTTTGCATTAATTTTGTTATGTTCCTTACAACACATTTTGCAATAAATTTAAAGAAAAACATTAAAAAAAATAATTTTAGATGACACAATGCAAGAAAAATGTTGAATCTAAATTTTTTGGGGTAAAAAAATAAAAACCAGAAAATCTAATAGATTAAATTTAAATCCTATTTAATCTAAATCCCATTTAACCTAAATCCCATTTAACCTAAAAAGCATTCTGCCTAAAACCCATTGAACATAATAAATCTTATTTAACCTAAATTACATTGAACCAAAATCCCATTTAAACTAAAATGCATTCAGTCTAAAACACATTAAACCTAAAACTTATTTAACCTAAATCCCATTTAACCTAAAAAGCATTCTGTCTAAAACCCATTAAACATAATAAATCTTATTTAACCTAATTTTCATTTAGCCTAAATCCCATTAAACCTAAAATGCATTAAGCCTAAATCCCATTTAACCTAAATCTTATTCAACTTGAAATGCATTCAGACTATGACCCATTAAATCCAAAAAGGCATTCAGCCTAAAACTATTTGCCCTAAATCCCGTTTAGCCTAAATTTTACATTATAAATTTCATTCAATGGGATTTAGGCCAAATTTTTTTAAGCTATATGCATTTTAGGTAAAACAGAATTTAGGCTGATGACATTTTAGGTTAAATTGGATTTAGGAGGAATGCATTTTTGGTGAAATGGGATTTAGACTGAATGCATTTTAGGTTAAATGGGATGTAGGTTGAATGCATTTAAGGTTCAATGGGATTTAGGATGAATGCAGTTGAGATTAAATAGAATTTGGAATGGTTCCATGTTAAGTTAAATGAGATTGAGGATGAATGCATATGAGGTTAAAAGGGATTTAGGTTGAATACAATTGAAGTTAAATAGGAATTAGTTTAAATAAGAGTTAGGTTAAATGGTATTCAGGTTAAATAAGATTTAGATTAAATGGGATTTATACTGAATCCATTTTAGGTTAAATGAGATGTAGGATAAATGCTTTTGGGGATAAATGGGATTTAGGATAAATGCATTTTAGGATAAATGTGTTTTAATCTGTGAATGCATTTTAGGTTAAATGAGATTTAGAATGTATGCATTTTAGGTTTAATTGGGATTAAAGTTAAATGGGTTTTAGGCTGAATGCATTTTAGTTTAAGTGGGAATTAGGCTGAATGCATTTTAGGTTAAATGGGTTTCTTGCTAAATGCTTTTTAGGTTAAAGGGGATGTAGGCTTAATACAATTTAGGGTAAATGGGATTAGGCTGAATGCATTTTCGGTAAGATGGTTTTAGACTGAATGGGATTCAGGCTAATTTGGTTCTAGGTTTTTCTCGAAAAATATTTATTTTAATGAAAAAAAATTTGACAACATGACATGCGTATTTTTATCAGATCAACATCTTGGCAAGGTTGATTCAAAGTAAAAATGCCTTGCCTCAACCTTGCCAATATTGCTGGAACATCCGGTGCTGTTCGGGTACGTGCTAATGGGAAGTATATCTAATAAAATATATTAGAATTTAATAATTTTTGGAAGAGAACTATGTTGCTTTTAGAAAATTATTTTTTAAATAATTTCTGTCAGAAAATACTTATTGGCAAAAAATACTTTCTGTCAGAAAATCATTTTTGTCAAAAAATACTATCTGTAAAAAAATTCTTTCTGTCAGAAAATACTTTTTGTAACAAAATACTGTTGATGGCACGCCACCAGATTTCGTGCCCGCCGAAGGCGGGCTCGAAAGCTAGTGTAAAATAAGATATAAAGAAGGCTTACAAAATTTTTATTTTAGAATCACAAAAAGTTATAACATATGGAGATATAGGTATCATTTCAATCTGGAAATTAACGAGTATAAAACTATTAACCAGGAAAATTTAGTTTAATTAACAATCTGCTTAAAATCGAAAGAAAGTTTAATTAAATCATATTAACAAAAATAACATTTTTTCGTTCACAAGAAAAAACTAGCAACTCATTCTTCTTATAAAATTTATTTTCTATAAAGTCAAATAAAACTGGCTATATTAAGTGTAAAAATTAGGTAAACTAAAAATTTGTAGTACATTTGAAATATTGTTTATTTTTACTATTATTATTATTATTATTATTAATATTATTACAAATAATTTTAAAAATTAAATGATTAAATAATTGAAAGTCACTAATTTTAGTAAATTAATTACATAGGATTAAATTTTATGATATGATATATATATGATATTCATGATTTATGATTTATATTTATGATATTTTTTATATAATTAGGATTTTTTTCTAAAAACTAAGTAGATTTAATTAAATGGCAACTACTAACTTAGAGAGACTAAAAGAATATAAATAATTAGATAAAAATGAGATTGTTATATCTTAATCTGTATGTGTATACAATAAGTATGAATGAATGTGCATATGTATGCTTAATTCTATTTTGGGATCATTTAAAAAGGATTGATTGATTAAAGTAAAACTTAACGTTCTAATATATATTTTATTACAACTTAAACTTTAGTTTCATCGAATTAAAAGTATTAATTCAAACAGAGGTTACAACCCTCTATAAAAAAATTAAAAGAGAAAATCCATCTAGAATCTAGAATCATGGATTAGTGAAAATCATATTTTGTTAGTTTGTAAGAGCATAATCTGTTTCCCTTTGTTTTAGTACCAGGGAAATAATTACTTGTAAGTATTGAAAGTGTAATGGTTAGAGCTAAATTACATATTATAGACATTGTTTACTATGTTTTTGACTATTATCTTTGTTCTCATGTCAAAGGATGATTTACAAGAATAAGTTATTGGTTTTTATATGTATTTTTTGTAACTTCTTCTAATGAGAAGGAAGAAAAAAATAAAATTTTAATGTGAAAATTGTTAGTTTTGAATTAAGTGATTGAAAATAACATGGTTTGGTTTCACTTTGTATTATTATAGTTTTTGTTAGATTGTTGGTTCTGTGCTAGTCTTGTTCTTTAAATTTAACTTAAGGTATGGTTGTCAGTGCTTACTTATCCCTTTTGTTAAAAATATTAAAGATTAATTTTTCCCTTTTGAAAAAAAAATTTTATAGAAAGTAATATAACATTTTTCCCTCAACATTTTTTAGGTTTAAGTGGGATACCTCGACGATATTCTAATTATCCAGATAGATATATATTATGAAATTCAATTTCATCAATAGGATCAATTATTTCAATTTTTAGAATTAACTTACTAATTTTTATTATTTGAGAAAGATTTTCTTCTGAACGTCTAATTTTATTTAAAAATTATTTACACTCTTATATTGAATGATTTTATAATTATCCCCCATTAAATCACTCTTATAATGAAATTTCATTATTATACTTATTAAATAAAAAAAATATAATTTAATATAATTTAATATAATTTAATATAAATTAATATTATATTATCTATATATTATCTATATATTATCTTTTCAAAAAAATTTTATAAAAATGACCATATTCTAACTGATTGACAGTTTATAGAACTGCCAGCTATGTTCTTAAATTTGTATGTTCTTAGATTAATTTATAACTTTCAAAAAGTTGAAATTTTATAAAATTAGAAAATTGTCGATCAATAGAAGCCAATATGTGTAGGTGTAAATACTCTTCCCTATTTTGCATAATTTTTAATGCAAAAAGGAAGGAACAAAAAACACTAGACACATTTTTAAAGACAATAGTCTTTATTTGTCAAGTGACGTTTCGTCAATATTCCATTGACATCATCAGGCTGTAAGATAAATATTACACTTTTCAGTAAAAATCGTTCAATTTTTTTTAACACGCACCATAATTAAAAAATATTAACAAATCAATGCATATTTTACCTCAAAAAAAAGGAATTTAAATTACATCGAAAAGTACGTCACGAATAAGTGACATGTCAAATACAAGTTCTCCGTCACAGAGTACGGAATAAACTGACAAGAATTATAAATATAAAAACAAATTAACAGCAAGGTAATCTAACATCACAAATAACGACTGAAATAAACAAACACAGTAAATAGAGAAAAGTCAATGTTAAAATTGAATAAATAATTTAAGACTGGAAATTAGCAAATCGAAAAATTTTTGTATAACAATTTGTTGTAAATATTATTTAAATTATATATGTTTTCTTTTTTATTAATACTATTTGGATCATGGTTAATGAACATCATTTCGGATATTACACGTTTTCGCCAGTCTGTTTCAAAACCAACGATTAAAACATTTTTAAAGTCGAATTCATGTTTTTGTGAAGTGCAATGTTCGTGTATAACTTGAAAGAGGTTTTTATTATTTTTGTGTTCATTAATACGTTTTTTAAGAGTTCTTTTTGTTTCACCATAGTAAACAGCATTGCAGTTTTGACATGAAATTTTGTAAACGACGCCAGCCTTTTCCCACTTTTCAGTACAATCCTTCCCCAACCTGACAACACCGTTAAGTGGTTTTTTAACTTTTGGAATCGTACAAAAGTCATAATTTTTTAAGGTGTAATTACACTGTGAATAAAATTGCCCGTTATTGAAAGGGATAACAACTTTAGGCCTCCTTGCATAAATAGATTTTTTTAAATTAGTGAGTTCCTTGTTATTTTTGTTATCAATTTTTCTATTTTTTAAAACATTTATCCTTTTTGAGACACAAGTGTTTATAAAGTGAAGAGGATAATTATTATTTATTAACATTTGTTTTACAAGTAAAATGTTCTTTTTGTGAAATTTCTTGTGGGAAAGAGACATTGCTCTGTCAATAAGATTAAAAATAATATTCTGTTTTTGATTTAGAGGATGATTAGACGAAAAATTCAAAAGTCTAACAGACGATGTTGGTTTCTGGTACCAATCCGTGACAAGGCGATTGTTTTCTCTTATAATTGTTAAGTCAAGAAAATTTAATTTTCCTTCAACTTCCATTTCAATAGTACACGGTGGTCTTGAAGCCGGAAAGTTCCGACCTAAAATGACGAGAAAATCGGCTAATGAGGAACTGTTCTGTTTGATGTGAATATCACAAATCCGTTGGATTTGAAATCCTAGCTGATCTTTTAAGCAAGATATTGCAAAATGAATTAAAAATATACGATTTTTCAATTTTATTTTCCAGAAAAATTCAATTTTTCTTATATATATATGTATATGTAATTTTTTATGTAAATGAATATACATATATATACCTATATATAGGGTGTCCCAAAGTTTTGAAACGGACATGAATCTCAAAAAATCTAAATTGCATAATTCTAGATCCCAGTGTATTCAAAATTTTGAACTCTTACCTTATTTTTATGTTGTGTATCCTTAATTGTAGTAAGTTTTTTTGAAATGCCCAACCCAAAGTGTATGAATACTTGTTACAGTTACTTTGTAAATTCAACTTGTATGCTATGCAAATTAAGAAAAAATTGTATTAAAAAGTTACAAGGGAAATGAGTTTAGATTAAACTTGAACTGCTAAATGCGTTATTTATTAAAAATGATATAATTTATCTTAAAAGATTTATTAAATAAATATTATTACAGAAATGTATGCATATAGTATATGTATATATCCTCAAAGATATAAAAATAGTTATTTATGACACAAGGACCCTAAATGGCACTTTATAGTACGAGTATGTATCGCAATACGAGCCTAAGTCCAATCTTAGCCGAGGCGAATTAGAGGTGGTGACGAGGCTTCATCGAACGTAGCCGAGGCGAAGCCGAGGTGAAGTGAAGATATGAAGCCGAGGCTCCACTGAAAAGTAGACGAGGCTCTGATATGGCTTTGGCGAATTGTACGATACACGAGAACTTAAGTGCCGAGAGGGTCCAAGTGTCATATAACATTTTTTATCACACTTACATCAAAAGTTAGATTTTACGGCTTGTTTGGAAACCTTTAAGAGCTCATTTCACGGCCTAGGCCGTAAAGTAAATGAACTTGCAATCTGATTGGCTGATGCTGGTCAGCTGACCTTTACTTTATGGTACAGCTGCCCAAACTGGCCCAAACGTCACGGCTGTTCACGGGTTCATTTCTAAGTCTGTCGACCTACTCCCACCTAGAAATGCCCCCTGAGGCCGTTTTTTACGATAACCACCTCTTCCTAGGTTCGAATTCTCAGTTTTTTGTGTGATAAAAAATGTTATATGACACTTGGACCCTTTCGGCACTTAAGTTCTCGCGTATCGTACAACTCGCCACAGCCACATCAGAGCCTCGGCTACTTTTCGGTGGAGCCTCGGCTTCATATCTTCACTTCACCTCGGCTTCGCCTCGGCTACGTTCAATGAAGCCTCGTCACCACCTAAAAATTCGAACCTAGGGAGAGGTGGTTATCGTAAAAAAGGGCCTCCAGGGGCATTTCTAGATGGGAGTAGGTCGACAGACTTAGAAATACCCACGGAGGGCGGCAAAACCGTGTACAGCCGTGACGTTTGGTCCAGTTTGGGCAGCTGTACCATAAAGTAAAGGTCAGCTGACCAGCAACAGCCAATTAGATTGCAAGTTGATTTACTTCACGGCCTAGGCCGTGAAATGAGCCCTTACAGGTTCCCAAACAAGCCGTAAAATCTAACTTTTGATGTAAGTGTGATAAAAACAATTTTTTTATTAAAAATATGAAATCATGAACTGAAAAAGTTAATTAAATAATTAGATATTTTTGTAAATGAGCATTTTGTTTCCAAGTTAAAGATTTTTATTAGTATTTTTTAATTTAAAAATTGTTTTTTATATCTTTGAGGATATATACATATACTATATGCATACATTTCTGTAATAATATTTATTTAATAAATCTTTTAAGATAAATTATATCATTTTTAATAAATAACGCATTTAGCAGTTCAAGTTTAATCTAAACTCATTTCCCTTGTAACTTTTTAATACAATTTTTTCTTAATTTGCATAGCATACAAGTTGAATTTACAAAGTAACTGTAACAAGTATTCATACACTTTGGGTTGGGCATTTCAAAAAAACTTACTACAATTAAGGATACACAACATAAAAATAAGGTAAGAGTTCAAAATTTTGAATACACTGGGATCTAGAATTATGCAATTTAGATTTTTTGAGATTCATGTCCGTTTCAAAACTTTGGGACACCCTATATATAGGTATATATATGTATATTCATTTACATAAAAAATTACATATACATATATATATAAGAAAAATTGAATTTTTCTGGAAAATAAAATTGAAAAATCGTATATTTTTAATTCATTTTGCAATATCTTGCTTAAAAGATCAGCTAGGATTTCAAATCCAACGGATTTGTGATATTCACATCAAACAGAACAGTTCCTCATTAGCCGATTTTCTCGTCATTTTAGGTCGGAACTTTCCGGCTTCAAGACCACCGTGTACTATTGAAATGGAAGTTGAAGGAAAATTAAATTTTCTTGACTTAACAATTATAAGAGAAAACAATCGCCTTGTCACGGATTGGTACCAGAAACCAACATCGTCTGTTAGACTTTTGAATTTTTCGTCTAATCATCCTCTAAATCAAAAACAGAATATTATTTTTAATCTTATTGACAGAGCAATGTCTCTTTCCCACAAGAAATTTCACAAAAAGAACATTTTACTTGTAAAACAAATGTTAATAAATAATAATTATCCTCTTCACTTTATAAACACTTGTGTCTCAAAAAGGATAAATGTTTTAAAAAATAGAAAAATTGATAACAAAAATAACAAGGAACTCACTAATTTAAAAAAATCTATTTATGCAAGGAGGCCTAAAGTTGTTATCCCTTTCAATAACGGGCAATTTTATTCACAGTGTAATTACACCTTAAAAAATTATGACTTTTGTACGATTCCAAAAGTTAAAAAACCACTTAACGGTGTTGTCAGGTTGGGGAAGGATTGTACTGAAAAGTGGGAAAAGGCTGGCGTCGTTTACAAAATTTCATGTCAAAACTGCAATGCTGTTTACTATGGTGAAACAAAAAGAACTCTTAAAAAACGTATTAATGAACACAAAAATAATAAAAACCTCTTTCAAGTTATACACGAACATTGCACTTCACAAAAACATGAATTCGACTTTAAAAATGTTTTAATCGTTGGTTTTGAAACAGACTGGCGAAAACGTGTAATATCCGAAATGATGTTCATTAACCATGATCCAAATAGTATTAATAAAAAAGAAAACATATATAATTTAAATAATATTTACAACAAATTGTTATACAAAAATTTTTCGATTTGCTAATTTCCAGTCTTAAATTATTTATTCAATTTTAACATTGACTTTTCTCTATTTACTGTGTTTGTTTATTTCAGTCGTTATTTGTGATGTTAGATTACCTTGCTGTTAATTTGTTTTTATATTTATAATTCTTGTCAGTTTATTCCGTACTCTGTGACGGAGAACTTGTATTTGACATGTCACTTATTCGTGACGTACTTTTCGATGTAATTTAAATTCCTTTTTTTTGAGGTAAAATATGCATTGATTTGTTAATATTTTTTAATTATGGTGCGTGTTAAAAAAAATTGAACGATTTTTACTGAAAAGTGTAATATTTATCTTACAGCCTGATGATGTCAATGGAATATTGACGAAACGTCACTTGACAAATAAAGACTATTGTCTTTAAAAATGTGTCTAGTGTTTTTTGTTCCTTCCTTTTTGCATTAAAAATTATGCAAAATAGGGAAGAGTATTTACACCTACACATATTGGCTTCTATTGATCGACAATTTTCTAATTTTATAAAATTTCAACTTTTTGAAAGTTATAAATTAATCTAAGAACATACAAATTTAAGAACATAGCTGGCAGTTCTATAAACTGTCAATCAGTTAGAATATGGTCATTTTTATAAAATTTTTTTGAAAAGATAATATATAGATAATATATAGATAATATAATATTAATTTATATTAAATTATATTAAATTATATTAAATTATATTTTTTTTATTTAATAAGTATAATAATGAAATTTCATTATAAGAGTGATTTAATGGGGGATAATTATAAAATCATTCAATATAAGAGTGTAAATAATTTTTAAATAAAATTAGACGTTCAGAAGAAAATCTTTCTCAAATAATAAAAATTAGTAAGTTAATTCTAAAAATTGAAATAATCTTTAATATTTTTAACAAAAGGGATAAGTAAGCACTGACAACCATACCTTAAGTTAAATTTAAAGAACAAGACTAGCACAGAACCAACAATCTAACAAAAACTATAATAATACAAAGTGAAACCAAACCATGTTATTTTCAATCACTTAATTCAAAACTGACCGAATCCATTTCAAATCATGCAGGCAGTCCGATGGTGCATCGAGAATTAACTTTATATGAAAGTATGTTTTTCTACTCGAAAAATAAAGAGACACGTATTTTTTTAAATTTTCATAACATTTTTTTTTGAATTTTTACGATTTTTTTAAGATTTTAACAAAAAAATAAGTTTTTTATAAATTTTTTCTTTAAAATCTCGTAATTTACCCAATTTTCAAGCTTTTTAGTTGCTCTTTGGCTCATTCTTTTCTATTTTTTATGCTTTTTAAAAATTTATCAAGATAAGTAAAAAAAATTGTTAAACAAAAACAATACATTGATTTTTTAAAAAAACTAAAAAAATTTTTATCTCAAAAAGGCCACCTTTTTTTTTGAAATTTTCAGGGTTTATAGCTACTTAAGTGTACTACCTACCACAAAAATTTCATTTGGTATTTTTTGTTTCTTGGAAGAAAAAAATTATTTTCTTTTTTTTCTTAAAAACCTCCTAAATTTCCCAATTTTCAAGATTGAAAATCGTTCCTTGTGCCCTTTGTTTAAGTAGCTATAAACCCTGAAAATTTCAAAAAAAAAAAAGGTGGCCTTTTTGAGATAAAATTTTTTTTAGTTTTTTTAAAAAATCAATGTATTGTTTTTGTTTAACAATTTTTTTTACTTAACTTGATAAATTTTTAAAAAGCATAAAAAATAGAAAAGAATGAGCCAAAGAGCAACTAAAAAGCTTGAAAATTGGGTAAATTACGAGATTTTAAAGAAAAAATTTATAAAAAACTTATTTTTTTGTTAAAATCTTAAAAAAATCGTAAAAATTCAAAAAAAAATGTTATGAAAATTTAAAAAAATACGTGTCTCTTTATTTTTCGAGCAGAAAAACATACTTTCATATAAAGTTAATTCTCGATGCACCATCGGACTGCCTGCATGATTTGAAATGGATTCGGTCTATAGCTAAAATATTTTAGAATCAATCAAAATCTTAACCGAAGGAAGTAACTCTAAAAGAACTGAAACCAATTTAAAATATAATCACCTTTTTAGTCTTTTCCAGAGAAGCATTTGAAATAATACTTTACAAATAGCTCAAACCACATGTCATGGAGACAAATTTTAAAATCAAAATGATTATAGATACAATTAACTGCTGACAGGGAACGTCAGCCCACAAAAGGGGGGCATTTGTCACGATCGGCATCAGTGACCTTATTTTTTTAACCTTTTAATTTATTATTTACAAAAGTTTATAACTTCGTTAAAAACCTATTAAGGGTCATAAAGAATTTCTATCTTATTTTTTAAGAATACTGTGCAATACAAGAAACGTAAAACATTGCATGAGTGAATTGAATTAAAAATTGTCAACGTTGTTAAAATAACCACATACTTTACTAAACACACATAAACAATTAAAAACTAAAATGATTTTATTGAACCTGAAAAGAAAAGTAAAAGTTAAGTAATATGAATATTGGATTAAAATCTATTTCTTTTATTATATGTGAAATTTAGAAACAAAATAAAATAAATAAACATAAGAACTTGCACTTCCAGAATTGAGGCAATGTTATACAAATTAAAATGCAAAGAAAGTGCTCTGAATTATTAGTCGAGAATTACACCAGCATTTCAAAATAAAATGAACTAATTTCATCAATAATGATAAAAGTTTGGTCAACAAAGTTTCGATTACTCAAAACATGAGTCAATAAAACTAATGTGGAGGGTTGAATCGAGATCTTTTGCAGGTAGCCGTCACCTTAGTAAGACGTGCTGATTAGTCCTTTGAGAAAATCGGGACAACGCCCAGGTGGCTTAATATACAATTATAAATTAAATCAATTTTGAAAGAAAAGAGTTCAAATAGTAGTTACTAAAATATTTGTGAGATAATAATAAAGTTTTTAAAGAAGTAGTGTAAAGAATACGATTCGCAATAAATAAGAGAAATAGAAATAATAATCTTTTTAATTGAAGATTAATAAGAAAACAAAACTAAGGTAAAAATAAAATCATATTTGGTGAGTAACAAATATAAATTATATACAAACATACAACACACACATTCACAGTTAGAAAATGAAATTGCTAAATCTCATTAAGCAATCTTGTAATAAATTATTGTTTTAGAAGATTATTTGTCAATTGATAAAAAAGCATTTTGTATCATCTATGTAAAGCTAATATAGAAAAGTTGTTCAATAAATTGATATATTTAATATTATAAATATTAATCATTTATGACTAATAATTTTTCATCATCCAAATTAAATTGAAAATACCGCCCTCTGCCGATACACTGAATAAAAGTGTAGTTTGAATACGATCCTTTACCTTTTCTTTTGATAGTTTAATTTATATAATATTTTCTACAGTCAATTTTTGTATTACAGGGTATTTAAAATCTTGTTAACAGATTACATTTAGTTAACGTTAGATGTTATTACGAGTTTTTTGAATTATTTTTGTAGTTTAAAAAACACCCTCTACCCTTACACCTGGTCTCGTACAAATTCCAAATTAAACTTTCTAAAGAGGATGATCAATGTGATTAGGCAATTTAATATAAATGGGAAAAACGATACTACAAAATTAAACAAGGCCCTTCAGGCCTTGACAGCTTGGTGCCTCCCCAAATTGAAATGTTTTAAATTCTATTACTAATAAAAATTTTAACTTTCAAAATTTAATTTCTTTCGAGTCTAATTTTTTTTAACAATAATTTTTTTTAGTTTGTTACAGAAGTAACATCTAGGAATGTAAAAAATATTTGTTATTTGTCTGAAAAATTTTTCACAGAATTTTCCAAATAGTTTTGGCGAGGCTAAAGTTATTCAAAATCTGCTTTTTTGACAAGTTGAACCTGACGCGTAGTAGCTCAATTTTTGTTCCATTTCGTTCGTTAATGAATAAAAAAGTTTGAAATTACAACTAGAAAAGTGAAAAATATTTGATATTTGTCTGGAAAATTTTTCACCGAATTTTCCAAAAAGTTTTGGCGAGGCTAAAGTTATTCAAAATCTGCTTTTCTGACAAGTTGAACCTGACGCGTAGTAGCTCAATTTTTGTTCCATTTGGTTCACTAATGAATGAAAAAGTTTAAAATTACAACTAGAAAAGTGAAAAATATTTGATATTTTTCTAAAAAATTTTTCACTGAATTTATCAAAAATTCCTGGCGAGGATAAAGTTAATCAAAATTTGCTTTTTTCACAAGTTGAACCTGACGCGTAGTAGCTCAATTTTTGTTCCATTTGATTCCCCGGTAAAAAGAGGTTGAATAAAACGCATTAAAACGTTTCAATGCGCTTTGATTCCGTTTTTGTATGAATGCCTTCAAATGCCTAAAAGCAAATTAGTAGCTATATTGCAAGGGAAAATTGACAATGTGATTGTTATGTTTTACTTTGATTATTGTCTTTGTCAATATTTTACTTTTTAAGTTCAAATATGTTAATAGGTTAACTTCAGCTAAATAGTAGACCAAAATAGAATAAAATATAAGCACTAAATTTAACACTTAACGTTATTTTCGTATTTTGTCTTGCATGCAACAAAAAATGACAAAATGACTTTAAAACTAATGTTTGTGTTCACTCCTTTACTTTGTTTAGGTAAACTATTAGTATTATACACAAAATCACTTTGTTTTTCACTTCAATAACGCGATCTAGTTAAAATAGATCGAACAACACAAAATAGAAAGATGCCACGACGACGCGCTGCAAAGAATGAACAAGTTAACGATAGCAGAATGGCGTCTTTTTAATCTGCTGACATAGGCATAGAACGGCATTAAACTTCAAAATTGTTCAAAATTGTTTTCTTGAAGGCATTGAATGGCATTTAATTTGATACATTATCAGAAAGCATTTAATGGCATTTGGATCTAATCTGTGGTGTTCCGCTTGACGGTAAAGAAACGCATTCAATTTTTTTCATAAAATTTGTGAGCATTCAAAATGATTAAAATGAAACAAATATCAATCAAGAAAACGCGTTAAATGGCATTGAGGACAAAAACGGAATTAGTAGGCATCTGTCAGCATTCAAATGATTGTTTTTTTAAATGCCAATTTATGCATTTTAATCAACCTCTTTTTACCGGGTCGTTAACGGATGAAAAAGTATAAAATTAGATCTCGAAATGTGAAAAATATTTGATATTTGCCTGAAAAACTTTTTCACCGATTTTTTCAAAAATTTCTGGCGAGGCTAAAGTTTATCAAAATCTACTTTTTTGACCAGTTGAACTTGACGCGCAGTAGCTTAATTTTAGTTCTATTTGGTTCGTCAATAGATGAAATAGTTTGAAATTACATCTGGAAATTTGAAAAATATTTGATACTTGTCTAAAAAATTTTTTAGTGTATTTTGCTAACAATTTTTGGCAAGACATATAGGGTAGTTTTCACAGGTTGCTAGTTTTTGTTTTGAATTTACAAAATTAGGGTGTATATTTTTGAGTATTTTTCACTACTTCAGATCATTATTAGAATTTTTTTTGTGTAAATTTGTACTTTCCGTCTCAATTTTATCCGAATATTATTTTTAAGGGTGGTTTTCAGGGGTTGATAATTCTTGCTATCAATTCAAATAATTAAATTGTATATTTCTGAGTATTTTAAACCATTTTAAACCTTCATTAAAATTTGTCGTTCAAATTGGTTGTTGTGCCCCTGTCTGATACCACCTGTCGTACATTTTAATTGTCAATTAATATTTTTGTATTCTTAATATCTCAATTTTATTTTTCGTGTAATTGAAGTTTTAAGTTTTTAATTGTTAATTTTGTGGTAGATGAATATTTTAATTCGATTTTTATTTGGATTTAATTAATTTACTTTTAAGTTTAATTTAATTAATTGTAACATTTCGTTCTTAATGAATGAAATAATTATGCTATTAATAATGATAAGAATTAACTAATCGATTTTTCTTATTTAGACTGTTGACTTTTTTTTACTTATATATTTTTTAAGTCAACAACAGTGATTTGTTTCTCGTGCGGAAAAGCACGTGATCACCTCTGATTGGTGGTCCATCTGAGCAGGTTAGCTGTCTTAAACAACTTACGTATTTTCGCTATTTTTAGTATTAATTTGCTAATTTTTAAAGATTGTGCAACTGCAATCTGATAGAGGAGGCATCCATTATTCATTTTCAATAATTTTGAACTCATTTTATATTGTTGTTTTGCGTTGGATTGAAGGAAAATCGAATGGGGAGCAAACGTAGAGCAAATTTGATTTTCCTTCAATTTTTGCCTAACTGCCAGGGTTTACATTTAAAAAAATGAATTTTAAAGAATACCTTTTCATAAATTTAATTTAATCAAACTAACTCACTTTAACCTTCAAGTTTTGATTTTTAGAATTTCAGTGTCCTACATAACCTTTTCTTTGTTTTGACGATCCGATATCAGATGCCACGCTTTAGTTGGCGTCAAAAAAGGTGGAGCTTTATTCTTTTAAGGGAATAATGCGATTATGCCTTCTTATGTGTTTTCTATTTCTATTCTCTTATTTTGAAAATATCCACCAATAAGAACGAAAGTTGATTTAAAAAATTTATTATTGTTGACAACTCTTGGCTAAATGTTTAAGGGGTATTAGGCCACCCTGACAGCAACAAAATTAGACGGTTTTAAATGTTTTTTATTCGACCAAACTATTAAAGATATAATTTTTTCCTATTAATTAGTATGTAATACATATATTGAACTTTATAAATTATAAAAATTGTTTAAAAATAGTAACAGATAAAGAAGATATACGTATAGCCTTGAAACTATCTTTTTCTTGATGGTGTACATGATAGACGCTTCATTTTTTATCGGAAACAAGTAAAGCAAGGTTTTTTTAAGGAACAATAAATAATGAACAACATGACGTAGCCGTTTAAAAAAAAAATGTTTTTCAGCAAATGGGAGAACTTTATGCATTTATTTTTTTAATTAATTTTTTTCAATTTTTAAAGTGCTCCCATTTGCTCAAAAAAATTTTTTTCTCATTATTATTAACGTCATGTTGTTAATAATTTATTGTTTTTTAAAAAAACCTTGGTTTACTTGTTTCCGATAAAAAATGAAGCGTCTATCATGTACGCCATCAAGAAAAAGATAGTTTCACGCCGATACGTATATTTTCTTTATTTATTAATATTTTGAAAAAATTTTTATAAACTATAAAGTTCAATACATGTAATAAACACTAATTAATAGGAAAAAATATATCTTTAACAGTTTCGTTGAAAAAAAAAAACATTTATAACCGTCTAATTTTTTTGCTGTCAGGGTGGCCTAACCCCTTAATTCTATTGCTTTTTTACATTAAAAAAACCATACATTACATACTTAAATTGTTTTTTTAAGTCCTCCGTGCTTTTTGGTTTAACCCATAAATTCTTAAATTTTTGTATTTAATATACCTTTTTGAAACTTGGCACCTACATACTTGGAAGTTTCAGAACTTTAGTGTTCTAATGACATTTACTTTTATGCCAATCTATAAACAGAAAGTCTGATTTCAAGACATGACACCTGTCTTATATTAAGACGCAACATTTTTAAGACAGCCTTTGCTGAATTTATAGATTTTTGTTTTACTTCAAACGGTGCAAAAAAATATTCAAAACTTCAAATTTGCATAAAAACGTTAAGTAATGATTAATTTAAAAATCTTAATTTATAATTATTGCAAATTCTTTATGATTAAGATAGTATTTTTCACATAAACATTTATATAGCAGGGCTTGATGAATTTAAGACAAGTCTTTATTTATACTGAGAGAAACTGATAGTAACATTTTGGTCTTAACAAGGTTATGGTATACGGTACTATAATTATGCTACTGGCTACCATCAAAGATATTACAAAAATATTGTTATTCTAGCCGGTACTATCAAGATGTTACTGCGTAGAATCTTGGTGTTAACTGTTACTATTTAGATAGCTGTCCGTATTTGTAACATTAAGATTACCATGAACATCAGTATGTTACTAATTACTATAATTTTCTCTCTGTGAAAGATTCTATTTTTACTGTGATCATTCCAGAACAAGAAGCATAACCCATTAATTTTTTTTAATTTCTTATTGCGTAGTGGTTCAACCTATACGTGCACGCATTTTTCTATATAATATAAGTTATTACAACGTGGTACTTAAGGTTTTTCTGGTTGCAAATTACGAATATGAAGTTAATGTCAAAAAGTTCAGAATGACGGACCCAAAGGGGCGGACATAGAAAATAACAAAATGATCAGTTTCATTGAAAGTGGATTGCAGGGTGTTTTCCAGCTCGCTGATTTTAAATCTCACGTAATTTTTAAAAAATATCCATTTCATGGACACTTTGCTTCCATATAAGCAAAATAATTTGATTCCTTATTGAGGAATCAATAAATTAATAATATCAAAGTTAATTGGAGACATTGGTAAGAAAAAGAATATTAAATGCAAAAAAAACCCTTACGAAAGTTTATGACATAAAATGTATGTCATACGCGCTTGACGTAAATTACATGACGTTTTTTCGCGACGTCAAGTAAATCACGTCAGAAAAATTACGTCAAAAAAAAAATGCCACAAATCGCTAAAATAAATGATTTTTTAAGAAATAAACGATTCTAAACAGCAAAATACAAAAAACAATGAACAGCTTGGGTTGTAAACTACACATAAAGGTTATGTGTAGCTTAAAATTAATAAAAGTTATATTTCAGTTAACAAATACAATTTTTAAATTTAATAAATTAAAAAAGAATTTTAAAAATACAAATTACTATAAAAGTGAACGAATTAAGATTAATTGTTGCTACAATTAACTGCGAGAACCTCACATAATGAGGATATTTTTTAAAAACAAATTTAGGGGGACAGAGAATCGAACCCGGGTTCGCCGCACGCAACTAACTAAAACCTAACGCCTAACCAACTAAGCTATCTCGATTAACTTCTATACAAACAACAAATCTTTTTCTTAAACTGCAAGTCCATATTATGTGTTTTGCTGGAAAATATGTAAAAAAGCAAAAATCTAAATTCCTAAACGACTTATTATGATAAAACTTATTGTTTTAAAGAAGCCAGACAATATACAAAGAAATAAATAGTTTATTTCTAAAAGAAAACATTTCTGAGTATGTTTTACTCTTTCAGATTGTGATTAGATTTTTTTTTGAACGAATTTTTATTTTTTTAATAATTTTGTCAGAATATCATCCTTTAGGGTGGTTTTCATGGGTTGATCATTTTTTTTATTAATTCAAATAATTAAATTGTATATTTTTGAGTATGATCAACCATTTTAGATTTTGATTAGATTTTTTTGTGCAAATTGATTGTTGTACCCCTTTCTGCTACTACCTGTCGTACATTTTAATTTTTGTTATCTTAATATCTCAATTTTTTTTTGTGTAATTAAAGTTTTATTTTTTTAATTGTTAATTTTGTGGTAGATAAATATTTTATTTTTATTTGGATTTAATTAGTTTACTTTTAAATTTAATTTTATTAATTGTAACATTTTGTTCTTAAGAAATGAAATAATTATGCTTTCAATAATGATCAGAATTGATTAATCAATTATTTTTGTTTAAACTTTTGATTTTTGTACTGATATATTCTTTAAGTCAACAAGAGTGATTTGATTTTCGTGCGGAAAAGCACGTGACCTCCTCTGATTGGTGGTCAATCTGTGCAGATTAGTCGGCTTAAACAACTTACTTATTTTCGCTATTTTTATTATTAATTTGCCAATTTTTAAAGATTGTGCAACTGCAATCTGATTGAGGAGGCATCCATTAATCATTTGCAATAATTTTGAACTCATTTTATATTGTTGTTTTGCTTTGGGTTGACGGAATTCAGTTCTTTATGTTTTCTTTTAGAAATAAACTATTTATTTCTTTGTATATTGTCTGGCTTCTTTAAAACAATAAGTTTTATCATAATAAGTCGTTTAGGAATTTAGATTTTTGCTTTTTTACATATTTTCCAGCAAAACACATAATATGGACTTGCAGTTTAAGAAAAAGATTTGTTGTTTGTATAGAAGTTAATCGAGATAGCTTAGTTGGTTAGGCGTTAGGTTTTAGTTAGTTGCGTGCGGCGAACCCGGGTTCGATTCTCTGTCCCCCTAAATTTGTTTTTAAAAAATATCCTCATTATGTGAGGTTCTCGCAGTTAATTGTAGCAACAATTAATCTTAATTCGTTCACTTTTATAGTAATTTGTATTTTTAAAATTCTTTTTTAATTTATTAAATTCAAAAATTGTATTTGTTAACTGAAATATAACTTTTATTAATTTTAAGCTACACATAACCTTTATGTGTAGTTTACAACCCAAGCTGTTCATTGTTTTTTGTATTTTGCTGTTTAGAATCGTTTATTTCTTAAAAAATCATTTATTTTAGCGATTTGTGGCATTTTTTTTTTGACGTAATTTTTCTGACGTGATTTACTTGACGTCGCGAAAAAACGTCATGTAATTTACGTCAAGCGCGTATGACATACATTTTATGTCATAAACTTTCGTAAGGGAATGGAATAATATTAATTATCTTGTGATTTTTTGATGAATTATAAAATTTACATAAATCAATCTATTCGTTTTCAGATAAGGAATATGTCCCTATGAATCGATTTCGAGTATTTTTCAAAAATCTATATTATTGATCTCAAAACTTTCTCTATCAGGAAGCAAAATTAATCAATTTATTTAAAAATTGCTTCTACACGGGAAAAACTTTTAAACAGCGCTGCGCTATAGAATGCGCAACACGGTGATCTTGAAATAATTTAAATAGTTTTGACACACACCTCTTCCAAATCTCGAAAAAAACATTTCTGCAGTATCTACTGAGTTGATTTCAACTGTAATTAAAATTGCGTATTGGACCGATTTTTTTAAAACTATATTTTTTCTTTAACTAAAAAAGAGTGTAAAATTTTTTGGCAAAAAAATTTCTTGTATTATAATTTTTACATGAAGATTAATTGAAGCATTTGAAGATTTTTATTACACATGTAAACTATTATATTCACAAACAGCGTTGAAAAGGAATGTGAAATACGTTTTAGCTTGATGTTTAACTTTGTATTTAATCTATGTATTATTAAAGTCAGCATGAAGAGATTCTATTGATTGTACAAAATAATATCCCAAGCCTCGTTGTGCCTCAGTACAAAATTTCGCAGTGTGTTCAAAGAAAATGTAAGTTTTAGGAATTATTCTTAATTCGGCAGCTAAGTAATAATCACGAAAACATTATATAGAATCCTAAAAATTTGGCTTTAAATCTTCAGAGAAACACGAATCCACGACCAATTTTAATTTTGATAAACTTTCTACATACTTTAGGCATCCCAAATTACATTTTGATCGCAAAATGTCAACATTTTTTAGTAACTTTGATCAGCTATTGCCAACAAAAGCTGGAGTTCCCCCATAAGAAGCTTGTCTTGACCCCCCTTAGGATGTGGCCCATTCTAAATCATCGGTATCAAACTCTTTCATGATTGTGTCAAATATTAAATTTACTGTTTGAAGTAGCAAGTGTAACTCAGGAGGATGTATGATGTTTATGATTCTCGTACTTCTATTAAAAGCGTTTTGAATAACAGGATAATGGACACACAAAACCTAGAAGCATCAAAACGTTTCATAATGATACCATTTTTTAGATCATTTCTCATAATTGATTCAAAAAATGGTATCATTATGCAACGTTTTGATGCTTGCTGGTTTTGTGTGGACACAATTTTTATAGTTCTTGGCAATTGATTTTTAAAAATTAATTAGAAGAAAAAGGTAGTGATCGTACCATAGCAAATATCTCGCAAAATTTCGAACAAGATTATAAGGGAATTCCAGCTATTGTTGGCAATAGCTGCTGAAAGTTACTAAAAAATGTTGACATTTTGCGATCAAAATGTAATAATAATGGGTAACATTATCGTTATGAGACTTATCATATATTATTGCGGACCAGCTGATTTGAAATTTGATGTAAAAATTTCTAAATTCAAAATGGCGGATAAAATATGGCGGACAGAATATGTCAAATGGAAAAATTAAAAATCAAACAGATTAGCTTCAAACTCGTTACTCGGGGGTTTTCAGTGTCGCTAATTTTGAATTCCATGTCATTTTTTCAAAATTCAAAATGGCGGATCCAATATGGCGGACAAAAAATTGAAAAAACACCAGATTTGCTTGAAACTTGTTACACGGGAGTTTTTGGGGTTGCTGATTTCGAATCTGGAATCAGATTCCACAAATTCAAAATGGTGGAGCCAATATGTCGGACAAAAAATTAAAAATCAACCAGATATCCTTGAAATTCTTTACTCGGGGGTTTTCGGGGTTGGTGATTACGAATCTGGAATCTGATTCCACAAATTCAAAATGGCGGATCCAATATAGCGGCCAACAAATTTAAAATCAACCAGATTTGCTTGAAATTCGTTACCCGGGGGTTTTCGGGGTTGCTGATTACAAATCTGGAATCAGATTTCACAAATTCAAAATGGCGGATCCAATATGGCGGCCAAAAAAATTGAAAAAACACCAGATTTGCTTGAAACTTGTTACTTGGGAGTTTTCAGGGTTGATGATTACAAATCTGGAATCAGATTCCACAAATTCAAAATTGAAAATGCCTTCAATGCAGGCAATTATCTAGCCTGTAAAGGGAAGATAAAAAATGATTCAAACAGTAAAAGAAAGAGTAGGAAAGTATCCATCCAGTAAAAGCAAGAGTAGAAAAAGATCCGTCCAGTAAATGCTAGATAGGAAATGATTCGAACAGTAAAAGCAAAGGTAGAAAAGGATCCGTCCGGTAAACGCAAGATAGGAAATGATTCCTACAGTAGAACCAACAGTAGAAAAGGATCCGTCCAGTAAAGGCTAGATAGGAAATGATTCGAACAGTAAAAGCAAGAGTAAAAAAGCATCTGGCCGGTAAAGGCAAAATAGAAAATGATTCCGATAGTAAAAAAAAAGAGTAGGAAAGGATCCGGCCGGTAATAACAAAATAGAAAATGATTCGGACAGTAAAAGCAAGAGTAGAAAAGGATCCGGCCGGTAAAGGCAAGATAGAAAATGATTCCTACAGTAAAAGCAACAGTAGAAAAGGATCCGTTCAGTAAAGGCTAGATAGGAAATGATTCGAACAGGAAAAGCAAGTGTAGAAAAGGATCCGGCCGGTAAAGGCAAGATAGAAAATGATGCTCACAGTAAAAGCAAGAGTAGAAAAGGATCCGGCCGGTAAAAGCAAGATAAAAAATGAATCGGATAGTAAAAGCAAGAGTAGAAAAGAATCCGTCCGGTAAAGGCAAGATAGGAAATGATTTGAACAGTATGCGTAAGAGTAGAAAAGGATCAACTAGTAAAGGCAAGTCAGAAAATTACGCAGCCACTAAAAACAAAGTATGAAATAATCGACCATCAAAGGCAAGAGTACATAATGTTCTAGCCACCGTAGGCAAGAACAAAAAAGTTCTGGCAAGTGAAGGCAATGTAAAAATTGTGGTAGTTACATTAACTATGTAAAGAAATAGAATATACTCAAACGCCATATTGTATCCGACATTTTGAATTTTCGAAATCTGACTTCAGATTCGTAATAAACAACCCCGAAAACCCCAATGGTACGAGTTTTAAGCCAATCTGATAGATTTTCAAACTCTTCGTCCGCCATATTGGATCCCATATTTTGAATTTTTGGAATCGGTTGTCAGATTCTTAATCAGCAATCCTTAAAAAACCCAAGTACCGAATTTCAAGCATATTTAAGTGATTTTCAATTTTTTGTCCACCATATTGCATCCGCCATTTTGAATATTGAAAAATGACTTCAAATTCATAATCAGCAACCCCGAAAACACCCAAGTAACGACTTTCAAGCAAATCTAGTTGATTTTTAATTTTTTTGTCCGCCATATTGGATCCGCCATTTTGAATTTTTGAAATCTGACTTCAGATTTGTAATCAGCAACCTCGAAAACCCCCGAGTAACGGGTTTCAAGCAAATCTGGTTGTTTTTTATTTTTTGTCCGTCATATTGGATCCGCCATTTTGAATTTTTGGAATCTGACTTCAGATTCGTAATCAGTGATATTGATAACAATTGGATACCATGTGTAGTAAAAATTGAATCGGTGGAAATAATTCAGGCTTTAAAGGGTTAAAGAAAAAATACAGTTTTAAAAAAATCGGCTCAATAGGCGATTTTAATTTCAGTTGAAATCAACTTAGTAGATACTGCAGAAACATTTTTTTTAATATTTGGAAGAGGTGTGTGTCAGAGCCATTTAAATTATTATAAGATCACCGTGCGCAACTGCTGTCTGTTTAGTATGTAAAACTGCTGCCTAACTTCTGGACGTCTGCTATCTAACTTTGGGACCTCTGGTGTCCAATAGAGACGCACGAGCTGTCCAGGCATCGTCTGTCCATGTTTATTGGGTAGGAGCTGCCCAAAAAATGGACTGCTGGAGTCCAGAAAATGAGCAGCTGTTACACATAACCTATAGTGCAACCGCAGTCCCATAGGTTAGTACGCCTCGTGTACAATATTTTTTCCCGTGTAAGGGTCTTCATGATTGCAGATTATGATTCTGAAATCATTAAAAAAAATCAAAATGACTGATCCTAGATCGCAGCCATAAAAAATAAAATACTGATCAATTATATTCCAATAAAATAAGCTTATTTTTTAGAAAATGCATCATGCAATTATGCTCATTTAAAGAAAGATGTTGTGAAAATTCTAAGTAAATAAAATTTTGTAAAGTTACATTATCCAATTCTTTTTATAATTGACAAATAAGAGATTTTCATATTTATCCGTCAACATTTTTTTCAATAAACTTTTTCTAATGACGTATAAAAAAAGAAAAGTTCACCCGCGCATGGGCGCGCGCTAATTTTGCTAGAAATATAATAATGTTCTTCTTCGTACCATTTTTCGGTATCTATAAGATTAAAATAAGTAATTAACAGTCAATATTTGTATGAAATACGATAGTAGCACTCATTTCTGCTTCTTGATCCACCTCTCCTCGACCAGGCCCGTGCGCAAGGGGGGGGTTTTGGGGGTTTAAACCCCCCCAGAGAGGTCTGAACTTGCTTTAAAAATTTTCAACTTTTTTGATTAAAAAATTATTTTTAATAAATAACAATGTTTACACAATTTATTTTTTGAAAACCCCCCCCAGAAGCAAATACTGCGCACGGGCCTGTCCTCGACTTACCTTAATACAGAGGACGATTCTACAATTTGTGCAAGAAGCCATATGCTCAAAGAAGGATTGCAGAGGAGACTTGTGGAATCAGTCTTCTCGATTGTAAAATGTCTTTCTTTTTACTCAGTAAATAAAAGTTTAACAAAGAGATCAATAATTCACAAAGGATGAAATAATAGTTTCAAAGAAATCCATGACTACCACTATTATTTTAAAAAAATACATTTTTCTTTTTTTTTTAACAAAAAGTAAGACTTATTCGATATAATAAGATTAAAGTACTAGAATATAAATAGCGACATTTCAATCATGTCAATACGTACGTCAATACGTTTCAAGAATAAAATTTTTAACTTAGGTATTAATTTTCTTATAGTAAACTGTATGTAGCTTGAAACCAATTTTTATTCAAAACATTTTGAAAACACATTAAAATATGAACTAAAGTTTTTTTAATTCATCTTATGCCTTCATCAGATCTATTATTTAAACTTGAAGCATTGAGAAGTACAGGAGAAATATTTTCTTCTTCTGATCTGCGAATTTCTTCAAAATTGTTAGAATCAGAATCAAGTAACGAAAGTTCAGTGATGTAATTTTGTTGACTTTGCTCAGCTTCAGTTAATGTTTCATCTGAATTTCCTGAAGAAATTGTTGTTGGTGAAATTCTCTGTGAACGATGAATATCAGATGTTGATTGTGACGATGGTGCATGGTTTCCATAAAACAAATGTTGTAATTGCGCTTGTTCCAAAATAACAGGCAATTCGTAATGATGAAAGAAATACAACATGGAATGCTGAAATGATAGAAATATTCTTGTTTAACAATAGGTATATAGCAATATATAATAATTTTCATAAAGAATCATTAAGGATGTTCATTAAGGTATTCCTAAAAAAATGAAATTTTCGAATTTTAAATCTATCAACCACTCATTTTGTTACTCATAAAAAAAGGAGGACCGTATATATTTTTATTTTCTTTATTTTAATATTTAATAGTACCTCATCAATGATGAAATTTCCCATGGATGTTGCATAAAAAAAAACAATTTTTCGTAGATTTGCAATAAAAACATGAAAAACCCACATTTTTTTACCCGAGTACTCTGTTTCTTTTGGAAAATGTTCAAAGAATGACATCCAATAATTTCATTATGAATTTTTTTAAAATAAATATTTTTTAAAGAGTCCCATAAAATAAAACACCATAAAATGAAGAATCAGGGGAAAATCGTTAAACTAATTTATTACTATTGTATCTAGTATTTATTACTAGATTTTTTATTTACAACTGAAGCAAATATTAATAATTATGTTTCAGGTAAATTCCAATTTGTTTAAACAATTTATTGTTGTTGTTTTTAAACTATTCTTAAAACTACATGTAGAAAATTATGGTTTTCATATTATTTTACCATTAATTTTGACATTTATCATAAAAAACAATGATTAATTTAAAAAAAATATAAAAATAATCGTTCAAACAAACTATTGTTGCTATTTAAAATTAGTCTTCAAATATATCTACAAAGTTGCAGTTTTTCCTTAATTTTGCAAGCTATCCTGCTGTAAAGAACTGCATAAGAGGATTAAAGGTGAAAAATAATCTTAAACAATTGCTGAAACAAATTATTATTGTTACTTTTTGAGGTTACTGTTTTTAGCATAAACCCAAAGAAATTCAGTTTTTTTGTAATTGTTCAATATTTTAAGCTAATAGAATGATGATAAATTATTACTGACTACTTAATAAAATGCAAATAATTACACAGCCACACAAAAAAATAAAGTTCCCTGGCCTAGGTATGAGACTCATATTTTCCTATGTATTTTGATGCGCTGAATCCGAATCCGTTATCAGAATTGCCCTAGCACGTCTAGGTTTGACCCTAACCTTAAAATCAATAAAATGACACTTTCTGTTAATTAAAATCTGAACCCGAATTAACTTTAATACATACCTAGGACCAATAGAAAGCTTGATTTATGACCTTTAAAACGCTTTTTTAAAAATTGTTCTACGATGATTTTTCACGAAGTTATGATGTTTTACTTAAAATAATTTTTTTCCATTACACCATAACACATCAATGATTGATGTGTTTTTAAAATTTGTAAAAAATTCATATTTTAAGTAACACATCATAACTTTGTGAAAAATCATCGTAGAACAATTTTTAAAAAAGCGTTTTAAAGATCATAAATCAAGCTTTCTATTGATCCTAGGCATGTATTAAAGTTAAGTCAGGTTCAGATTCTAATTGACAAAAAGTGTCATTTTATTGATTTTAAGGTTAGGGTCCCCTACTGAAAAATCCTATATAGGATCCTACATAGGATCCTATATAGAATCCATATGGATTCCTATGAGAATCCACGTAGGATCCTATATAGGATCCTATATAGGTATTGTCCTATAGGAATCCATGTGGATTCTCATAGGAATCTATGTGGATTCCTATAGGTCGCCTATAGGACAAGTCCTATATAGGATCCTATGTGGACTCTCCTATAGGAATACATGTAGGATCTCATATAGGATCCTGCATAGGCGTCCAAAAAAATTTTTGTACACCCTCCTACATATGATCCTACGTAGGTTCCCATATAGGATCCTATATGGGAACCCATATAAGATCCTACATGGGTACCCCCAAAAAAAATTTTTGTACCCCTTCCTCATGCGCAGTCGTCTTTTACATATTCTACAATACTTACGCCTGCGCAGTAAATATTTTTCGTCCTTATAATGGTGCTTAATGTATATTTGAATAAAGTTGTTAAAAAAAAAACAATTAATTCTGTGTACATAATTTTTTTTTGGGCGCCCATAGAAGATCCTATATAGGATCCTATATGGGAACCTACGTAGGATCCTATGTAGGGGGGTTTACAAAAATTTTTTTGGGACGCCTATGTAGGATCCTATATGAGATCCTACATGTATTCCTATAGGAGAGTCCACATAGGATCCTATATAGGACGTGTCCTATAGGCGACCTATAGGAATCCACATAGATTCCTATGAGAATCTACATGGATTCCTATTGGACAATACCTATATAGGATCCTAAATAGGATCCTACGTGGATTCTCATAGGAATCAATATGGATTCTATATAGGATCCTATGTAGGATCCTATATAGGATTTTTCAGTAGGGTCAAACCTAGACGTGCTAGGCCAATTCTGATGACGGATTCAGATTCATCGCATTAAAATACATAGGAAAATATGGGTCTCATACCCAGGCTATGGAACTTTATTTTTTTGTGTAGCTGTGTTATTTAAAGATTTGGGACAAGGATGGAAATTCAGTACTAATTCAAACCCAAATATTTTAGGTAATAATAAACTACTTACTGCAAAATTCTTATAGATTAGATGGAAAATAAAATTTATATTTTGACTTCTGTCTATCCGATTTCAAACATACCATTTAACTGCATATTGATGATTTCAGTGAAACATATAAAAATCTGAAACCGATACTACCCCATAGAAGTGTAACTGTCATACCATGACAAGGTGCGGAAGCAGTTACACTTTTTGGGACTGATGTTGTACCATAAGGTATAGAATCTGTCCCTTATAGAGCAGCAACCGTACTAATTATGTAACAGGAGCAGTATATAACCTTTAGTACGGCAACTCTCCTATAAATGTCGCAACTGCTGCTTGGAGGTTATAATATTACTGCAGCACTTAGCACAGTTCGGATGTTGCACCATAATTTTTTCATTGTACTTATACGTTATATACGAGTAACAGCTTACAGAGCGCTTAAAACAGTGGACGCGAGGCCACGCCTCCTAATGTACAAAAGTCAGAAACCGGTTCAACAGTACTTACTGAAATATAAAATGCTGAACCAAATTTTAGTTTCTACTTTACAGTTCCGGGATTTTTTCTTAATTTTCGTGAATTGTTAATGAAAGTTTATCACGAATCGTAATATTTTTTCTATTGCCCCAAACTGAATAAATTCCGTACTTATTCATGAATAATTTTTTTCCATGTATGATTTTTGTTCTGAACATTTTTTTATTTTCAGGACAATACTGGATATTACAATAATTAAATAAGAATACATATTCTTATATTTCTTCCTGTGCAGCACCGGATATATCCTGAACCTTGCAGTTAAGGTTTGCAATATTGCAATTCGCAGCTCAAGGAATTTTGGTGAAAGTAGCGGAGGAAGTCAGTTGAGTCCCGCGGTCAATTCTACCTTTTTTTAATTGGTCCAGTTGAGTCCCAAGTAACTAAAACACAAGTCAAGTTGTATCCCGGGGTCATTAAGGTGCAGGTACAGTTGAGTCCCGAGTTCATTAAGGTGCCCTAGAAAAAAAAAGTGTTTAATAAAACCTCTAGTGAATCGGAGTTTTTAAGAAACCAGATTAATGATTGACATCCTGAATAGTTTTGAATCAGAGATATTTTTAATAAGTGATTTCTTATTACTACAAAATTTATTGAATCGGGTTTGACAATTATGAATTTTGAAATTTTGTGGTTAGATTGTCATATTTTACACAAAATTTGGAATTTTTAATTAATTGAGCTACTTAAATAAATTATGTGCAGGGCTGTTAGATTTGATAATACTTTTTAAAATTAAACAAATATATTAAATTTTGGTTGAACATATTTCTAAAAAATAAAAAACATTTGAAAAATTAAAATCATTTGAATCGGAGTTAATCGGAAATTTCCTTTTAAGAAAGTAGATTCACTTGAGCTTATGACCGATTCAGAAAAAAAGTGAATATGTTTTTTTTCCTAGGTGCAGGTCCAGTTGAGTCTCGGGGTAATTAAGACTCTACCCTCTCCTAATTAATTAAGACCCCCCTCTCCTCTACCCTCATTAACAGACGCAAACGTACCAAGCTCGTTGAATTTTGTAGAAACAAGAGGATAGTTTTATTGTAACTGAGTCCTAAGCCTGAAAATAAGTGTAAAGGAAAAATAATAGAAAATACTCAGAATTGCTGCTGCACATGTCATTTGAATTTAAATAAAATTTAGTGACTAACTTACCCCGGGACTCAACTGGACCTGTGTCTTAATTACCCCGAGACTCAACTGGACCTGCACCTTAATGACCTCGGCACTCAACTGTACTTGCACCTTAATGACCCCGGGATACAACTTGACTTGTGTTTTATTTACTTGGGACTCAACTGGACCAATTAAGAAAAAGTAAAATTGACAGCGGGACTCAACTGACTTCCTCCGCTACTTTCACCAAGATTCCTTGAGCTGCAAATTGCAATATTGTGAACCTTCACTGCAAGGTTTAGGAAACATCTGATGCTGCACAGGAAGAAATATAAGAATATGTATTCTTATTTAATTATTGTAATATCCAGTATTGTTCTGCAAATAAAAAAATGTTAAGAACAAAAATCATACACTGAAAAAAATAATTCATGAACAAGTACGGAATTTATTCATAAGTTTGGGGCAATAGAAAAAATTTGACGATTCTTGATGAACTTCCATTAACAATTCACGAAAATTTATGTAACATAATGCTATCTTTAAATTAATAAACTTAAATAAATAACGTTAAATATAAATTAGTCAAGAGGAATTAAATAAATCGCAGATTTAATATAGTCAATACTTAAAATAAATTTATTATATAAAGAAAAGTCTAATATTGATTGTCAATTAAATACAACACACATACCACGCACATACCACACACATACTAAATTAAAATTAAATAATAATATTCAATAAAAAAACGAACAATGCTTGATTAAGTACAAGTAACAAGATAATTATTATACAGAAAAGACATTGAACCGGTAAGAAATAATAAATATAGAAAAATTAAATTATGATATAATAATAAATTATAACTTATCGATCGCTGATTTTATAGCCTTGTCGTCGTTGTGAATTCCATGAGGCAGGGATGTAGCTCGAAGCCAGGATCAGTTCTATGGTTCTTTTTTTTCTTTTCCAGTCAAATCCTTATTGTCTACTAACTGGTCGGAATTATTGAAGAATTAGCAATCTTCAGAAAAAGACCCTTTTTACTTGAAATATGATCCAAACGCATAGCTCAAAATTCCTCAGCCTCGCGGAATTTTGGATTCGCATTCTACCATTTATCGTTAAATTAACGCCACACTATGCAATAAAAAAATTAAACAGAAAAATTAAAAATCACTTGAAGTAGAAAAACAATAATCACCTTCACGTTTAACAAAAATTATGAAATTTACCTCTGTGACTTTGGCGATTCGCACAGTAGTATGGCCAAACGACTTTATTAATTTTCAATCGCGATCAATAAGACCGAGGTACTTTGAGATAGCGCTATTTATGTACGGGAAAATTCACCCCTCTTTTCTCAAATACCTCTCCGGGCCTCGAGCTACCGTCATACTTTTAAATACAAATTTAAACGCCATTTTCGTGATTCTCTCTGATTCATTATATACATTTGATCAGTTCTTAAATACAATTAATACATAAAATTTGATTTCAAATTCAGATATCGCGATAAAAAAAATCTAAATAACATAAAATATTCCTTCATTTAGAAGAAATCCCGGAACTGTAAAGTAGAATCTGAAATTTGGTTCAGCATTTTATATTTCAGTAAGTACTATTAAACCGGTTCCTGACTTTTATACATTAGGAGGCGTGGTCTCGCGCCCACTATCTTTTAGCGCTCTGTAAGCTATTGCTCGTATATAACGTATAAGTAGACATTTGTAACTGCGCCAGTGGCCTGGTGGATACAGCGGGCGGCTTTAGAATGAGGGGTCGCGAGTTCGAGTCTTCCAGCTTCGGATTTTTCGGTTTCAAATTTTTAAATGTTTCATGGAAATTATCAATATGCAGTTAAATGGTATGTTTGAAATCGGACAGACAGAAGTCAAAATATAAATTTTATTTTCAATCTAATCTATAAGAATTTTGCAGTAACTAGTTTATTATTACCTTAAATATTTGGGTTTGAATTAGTACTGAATTTCTATCCTTGCCCCAACTCAAGTACAAAGTTCCTGAATATTTCAAGAATTATTTCTTTCCGTGTATTTTGTCCAATTTTATTGAGAAATAACAAATTTCTTTTGACAACTTGCAACTTTATAAACGACACAGCATAGCACACATCAAAACTAGTAAATAAGTAAACCAAGCCAAATCTTTAAATAATTATTTGCATTATATTTGGTAGTCAGTAACAATTTATAGGGGAGAGTGGTGCCATACCGGCCCCCCTCTGTTTCTTAGAGATCGTGTTACTAGCCAAATCGTAAATACCATCAAAAAAACTCTTTCATAACTCTGACATTTTGACCATAGGTAATAACACAGCCCCACAAAAAAAAAAGTGTCATGTACTTTTGACCGGAATACCCTAGCCCTATGTATTTTGACGCGCTGAACACGAATCCGAAGTCCATTTTGCTCCATCACGTCAGGATTTTTTTCTAACCTCAAAAAACATGTCGGATTTTGAGAGGTAGGCGATTTTTTAAAAAAATTTATTTATCAATAGACAAATAGAATTTTATTATCTAATGTGACTAATATTAATATGAAAACATGAAAATATTCTGAAAGAGCTTGAGATAGAAAGAAACCAACAGCCATTTATAAAATTTCCATCTATTTGATATTAAAAATGCTTGTAGGCCTTATTACAATTCCATCACACGCCAGCTACTATTATTCTATCGGCCACCACTAATTTTCAGGCCAAGTTTGTACAACACAAGCTAAGGTTTAGATACATGTATGAACACACACACACAAGCAATACATTGGCTGATCGAAAATCGTTTTTTTTGTCATTTTTCCACTTAGGCGTCCCCTTAACTTTTACCTTAGGATTAATTTGCATGTCTTTATGACCCCATCTATCTGTGGAATTTGCATAAACAATAAATTGTTGTTATCTTTTATATTAGAAATAAGTTACATGTCTTTTGTACTACCACCTACAACCTACCACCCACTGTCCACCTAGTATATGTTTTCAATGCATGTATCATATGCCTAACACCCCCCCCCCCCCCACCCACCATTCATTTAGTAGATGTTTTCAGAGAAACTATTCTATTTCCAACACCACCCACCTACCAAACTAATGTATTGGGACTTAAATTTTTAAAATACAACCCACCACCCACTTTTGCATATATGATCTCAAATTTCGAAAATCACAATGAAAACCGCGAGAGACCGCAGAATCGTGAAATACCGCGCTAGAGTAACGGGTGGTTTAGGGGGTGGGTCACGTTGGGCCTGACTTGGTGTATGGTGCGCAACGAGATGCGCGTGGCCAATGTGAACGGTTACTCAAGCGATGTATATTCGGTCTAGCTTAAAAAAGAAAGGTCCACGATCCCCCTAAAGGCCTAAGCAGATAGAAATACGGTTACGGGACCAAAGCATGAGACAGAAAAGGACAGAAACAGTCTCTGTTCTTTATTATCTGATGCCCTGCTCCCGTAACCGTATTCGTTGTGCTTTGGGCTTAAGCCAAAGAGTTTTGCTATTTTTCTCTTCCTCTATTGCAGTTAATGACGCATAAAATAGAAAGGGACAAGGAGAGGAGTATGAAATTGTAAGCATAAAACCTTAAGCTGTAATTGTTGTCAAGCTTCTTCAAATTTTGAACCTCTTGGCCACATCGATTTAAAATTTACCTTCTCCTTTCAGTACAAATGTACTAAATTTTACAGTTGTAAAATACATAATTTACTCTCCACCAACAGAAAATGCATTGGAACTGTAAAAAATTTAATTGTATTTTGTATTGTGACACTATGGAAATAAATCGCATTACGTAACACATTATAAATTTTAACGTATTATGATGAAAAAATTCAGTCCGATAAATAAATATTTTACTTATAAATTGCTTATTAGAAAGTAAAAGATTAGGTAAAGTAGTAAAAACACATTGATAGTAGTAGGGTTTATTTGAATAACACCTAGAATACATTCTACAGTCTCAATAATATATAAATTTAGAAAACAATTTCGAAGAGCTACTACATTCTTTACAGCTCATTTATCGAATCACATACAATGGGTTGTACATGTAATTAACAATGAATCTCTTTTAACATTTCTAAGCGCTGAGCATTCTATATCTTCTAAATTGCATATAAACAATTATATTAAAAAAAGAATTATCAAATATGCTGTAAATAATGACAAGTGTAATAATATAATGATATTATCGGTATTATAAAGCGTACAAAGCTGACGTTTTAGACATAACATAAAAGATCAGGCCATCATATTTGTTTACATACGTCCTGTAGCTATAATGTCAAACGCAAGTACGCATGCTTTCATAATGCGCGCGTTATTTGAAATTTTTAGAAATATATTACTATCTTTCAACATATTTATTATGATTAAATAATTTTATTTTAAGAAAAAATAAACTTCATGAAATATATTTTATACAAATAAAGTATAAATACATTTTTTAAATATGATTAAAATTAATTTATTAAAAACATTTCTAATCAACGCGCGTATTTTGACCAATCGTACTTATGCCTGTACTTTATGTTGTCAGCAGTCAGGTTCTCCAAACAAAAAACAAAAAATGCTGCGTCGCAGCACCTTTTTTTAATTATTCATATATCCGAAAAGAATTTTTTTAGAAACACTTAGGTTTCTTTTCTTTTTATAGCACAATATTTCTTACGACTTTATATTTATTGTTCATAAAAAAATCTATTCTGAAGAAAAAGATACTGTGGTTAAGATAGCACTATTTTATTTTGTTAAGTTGGTGTAGAGTAACAGACAAAAGTTTCTTTATTTTACTAAATGTTTAAATTATATAATATTGATATTTTATAATTATATATTACTTTGGATAAAAGTAAAAATTGTTTTTTTTTTTCAGGAAAAGTAATACCTTACCTTTTAAGATAACTCTTCATTAATGTTCTCAAAAATACTCAATATCACTAACTTTTGTTTTTTTGCTACAAGTTCTTTATCCTTAACTTTAACTTTTCCGAAAGTTATTTTCAACTATTTCGAAAGTCAATATAAACTCTTATGGGATTTACATAATAATTGTATTCAACTTTTCCAAAAGCTAACTTATACTTTTCGGATAGTTAACTATAACTTTTCCGAAAGTTAACTTTACCTTTTACAAAAGTCAATTTTAACTTTTACAAAAGTCAATTTTAACTTTTACAAAAGTCAATTTTAACTTTTCCAAAAGTTACCGTTAACTTTTTTGAAAGTTAACTTTAACTTTTTTGAAAGTTAACTTTAACTTTTTTGAAAGTTACTCTTAAATTCTTATGGGATTTACATGTTAATTGCATTTAACTTTTTCACAATTTAACTTTTCCAAAAGTTAACTTTAACTTTTCCGAAAGTTGACTTCAACTTTTTCGAAAGTTCTTTAACTTTTCCGAAAGTTAACTTTAACTTTTTCGAAAGAAATCTCTAAACAATTGGATGCTTTGAGATTACTATATAGGTTGAATATAGGTTGATCTTATAAATTCTCATTAATTCTTCAAATTGCGAATTGTAAAATTCTTTACCTTTATCAGTTTGTAATTTCTTTGGAATGCGCATTTCCCATGTAATATACGTAGAAAACGTAGAAAGCTAGGTAATTTACATGTCAAATGTATAATGTAATATCTACCCAGATAACCAGCGTACAATTACTGTGCTTACCACCTTACCATTGCATTATACTACTAGGGTAACTGTACCAATTGTCGAGGGTTTTAGCCAACATGTGACTTTGACATTATTTTTCTCGGAAGTAAATGCACTTCAAAATTTTATTTTTGTATATTTGGACAAAGAATTTAATAACGTTTAATAATTATATTTATTTTTTTAATATAAATTAAAATGTTAAGCAAAAATCATATTTAAATGTCAATTGAGCAAAAGCACCATTTGTCGATGGTCTTGTAACAATTTTTCGAGGATCTGTTCCAATTGTCGAGGGTATATATATATATATGACATTTTTAAACATATAACATAACAATTAACCTCTAGTGATATTTAAAAAATCGAGGATATATTTACTTTTTAGACTTTAACTATAAAGTAATAATTTATAATATTGATATAAAAACTTTTTTACAGTAGGTAGATGAAAGGGACAAAAAAATATTTAACTATTTTTTAACTTTTAAAATAAGTTAATTGAATTAAATTAAATGTGTTGATTAGACACACATTGAAAAAATAAATAAATTTAAGTCACATTAACTTTGTAAAAATATGAAAGAAACTTTATTACGAACTGTACATAATGTTAATTAATTAAAAGAAACCTGTAAAACTTTGTAACTTAGAAATCATACTGAATAAACAAAATTATAAAAAATATACTTTTTTATATAATCTATATTAATAATACCAGAGTTTTGTCCGTACATTGCTTAGAACTTTAAATTTCATGCATAATTTTTCGTTTTGAGTATCAAGAATTCCAAATATACCAATAAAAAATTTCATGTCTGTATGTATGTATGTATGTATGTAAGTATGTATGTATGTATGTCACAGAACCTTTGTTCGCGCATCACTTAGAAACAGCTGAACCGTTTGAAACCAAATTTGGCAGAGTGTTAGGTCTTGAACAAAGTTAGGTTTATAAACTTACAGACTTAAAAAATATTGATAAGAAAGAAAGATATACATTTTTTTCAAAAAATTCAAAAAATCGAAAATTTTTAAATTATGCATTTTTTTATGAACTGCTGATAAACTTTCTATAATTGAGTATTACCTGTTATTTCGTCATATTTTAGAATAATTTGACAAAAAATATCGTATAACTGAGATATGTAAGTATAAAATTGGTTTCTGGATCAAAAAAATTGAAAAACCTACATTTTTTTTTATATTACTGACTTTGTGTTAGATGGCTTTTAATCTTTTTGCATTAATTTTGTTATGTTCCTTACAACACATTTTGCAATAAATTTAAAAAAATACATTAATAAAAATAATTTTAGATGACACAATGCAAAAAAAATGTTGAATCTGAATTTTTTGGGGTAAAAAAATAAAAACCAGAAAACATAATAAATCTTATTTAACCTAAACTACTTTTAACCAAAATCCCATTTAAACTAAAATGTATTCAGTCTAAAACACATTAAACCTAAAACTTGTTTAACCTAAATCCCAATTAACCTAAAAAGCATTCTGCCTAAAACCCATTAAACATAATAAATCTTATTTAACCTAATTTTCGTTTAGCCTAAATCCCATTAAACCTAAAATGCATTCAGACTATGACCCATTAAATTCAAAAAGGCATTCAGCCTAAAACTATTTGTCCTAAATCCCGTTTAGCCTAAATTTTATATTATAAATTTCGTTCAATGGGATTTAGGCCAAATTTTTTTAAGCTATATGCATTTTAGGTAAAAAAGAATTTAGGCTGATTGCATTTTAGGTTAAATTGTATTTAGGCGGAATGCATTTTTGGTGAAATGGGATTTAGGCTGAATGCATTTTAGGTTAAATGGGATGTAGGTTGAATGCATTTAAGGTTCAATGGGATTTAAGTTTAATGGGATTAAGGTTAAATGGGATTTAGGATGAATGCATTTGAGATTAAATAGAATTTGGGCTAAATGCATTTTAGGTTAAAAGGGTTTTAGAATAAAAGGATTTTTGTTTAGATGGGATTTAGGCTGATTGCATTTTAGGTTAAATGGGTTTTATGATGGTTCCATGTTGGGCTAAATGCCTTTTAGGATAAATGGGTTTTAGGATAAATGGGTTTTAATCTGTGAATGCATTTTAGGTTAAATGGGATTTAGGATGTATGTATTGTAGGTTTAATGGGATTATAGTTAAATGGGTTTTAGGCTGAAGGCATTTTAGTTTAAGTGGGATTTGGGCTGAATGCATTTTAGGTTAAATGGGTTTCTTGCTAAATGCATTTTAGGTTAAAGGGGTTTAGGCTTTATAAAATTTAGGGTAAATGGGATTAGGCTGAATGCATTTTAGGCAAGATGGTTTTAGGCTGAATGGGATTCAGGCTAATTTGGTTATAGGTTTTTCTCGAAAAATATTTATTTTGATGAAAAAAAATTTTACAACATGACATGCGTATTTTAATCTCATCAACAACTTGGCAAGGTTGAGGCAAAGTAAAAATGCCTTGCCTCAACCTTGCGAATATGGCTGGAACATCCGGTGCTGTTCGGGTATGTGCTAATGGGAAGTATAACTAATAAAATTTATTAGAATTTAATAATTTTTTGAAGAGAATTATGTTGCATTTAGAAAATTCTTTTTTAAATAATTTCTGTCAGAAAATACTTATTGGCAAAAAATACTTTCTGTCAGAAAATCTTTTTTGTCAAAAAATACTATCTGTAAGAAAATACTTTTTAACAAAAAATTCTTTCTGTCAGAAAATACTTTTTGTAAAAAAATACTGTTGATGGCACGCCACTAGATTTCGTGCCCGCCGAAGGCGGGCTCGAAAGCTAGTAATATATTATAGAGAAAAATAAGCTTTTCAAGATTAATTATTATATATTAAATTTGAAATTGTTTCTTCTAATTTTTAATATAAAAAGTAACTTACTTTTAAAAGTTTGGCATTGATGTTTGACATTTAATAAACAAACACTTAACCTACATTATATTTACTCTTTTTTTGTTCTAATCATTGACAAATGGGCATCGGCGAAAAATTGAATACACCAATTTTCGAGTCATTACCTCGAAAAATGGAATTAACCTAGAATATGGAACCAAATACCGATGATTTCCTTTTAAAAAAATATTAAATATTTTTTTAAATAAAAAAAAACATATATAGAAACTTAAAGTAGTTCATGTATAATATTATAATAATAATTTTGTACACAAAAAGTAATTAGAAATACGTTTAATTTGTATTTCTAAAATTCTCTTTCAATCAATCTGAAGTATTAAAAAAATGGTGATTCGAGTAAACTAGACAGCAGTGAATTATAATTTTAATTAAATAATTATTTTAGTAGCATTGATATGAAATTTGAATATGTAAGTATAAAGTTGAAAATATGAAGATTATTTAGAAACTTTTTTGGTCGTTAAATGTTCTATATTATACTATTTATCTGAAAAAGAAAATTATGATCCTCGACAATTGGTGCACTTACCCTACTATACGAGTATAATGATACTGATTTTTGAAGTACTGATTCTAAACTGTTATAGTGCCAGTATGCATGCACCTTTTTATTACATTTGTATGACGTACTTGTATCGTACTAGTATTACACTTGTATGTAATTCATAGAAACTTTAACATTTTCAGTTAGTACGGCGTACTAAATAAATATGGAGTCATACCAGAGTAGTGCTAATCTACCATCTTGAAAAATAATTTGGAAATTTGAGTACATAGTAGGATTATAATCCAAGTACAGGGCCAGTACATCATACTGCTGAAAAAAAAGAATGCACATACTGGCACTGTACCAGTTTAATGCAAGTAACTAAAGGTTACTTATATTCGGATCATACCAGTACAAAGCGAAGGTACTACATGGCAAGTATAGTGTTAGTTTACCAGATATTTTGGATTAGTATGCTTGGTTATCTGAGCATGTTTAAAATTTTTATTTTCGCGCGCTGACACGTGATTTAATGTACGTCAACTGACCTATGCCACATTATGTAGAAATGTAGACAGGTAAATTACATAAGTAATATACGTTAATGAGGAATCGGACAAACATTAAAAAATGTCAGAAATTTTTTAAATTTTGAGATAATAAATGTAAAGCTGTCAAATGCAGTAAAGAACATAGGTTACGTAAGTTAGGTTTGAGTCAGGTAAGACAATTTCACTGTGATTTATACGTATTTACGCGCAATAGTTGTCAAAACTCAAACAAGCAACCTAACCTTCCGTTGCTCAAACGCTGTTACCAGCCATCCAAAAAATAAAACTTAGATATGCCTTGTTGTTACGCTTTTGAGGTTACTTTGAAATTAAAAATAACACTTATATTACACTAAAATAAATGTGATTATTGTATATTACGATACATTTTAGTTTATTAAATATTAAAATACGCTATTTAACATAAAGTTAAAAATAAATACGAAAATAAATATCCCTAAATTTTGTTTTCTTAGGTTTCCGAATCGTAGGGGAGACCGGGGCTAGTTGGGTCAGGGGTAGAGTGGGTCATTGCAGATTACTCAAAGGCTATTAGTCGAATTAATTCCTCTCTACACAAAAATTATTTTACATAGTGAGATGCAAGTTTGTGCCAAGTTTCATTATTATATCATCATTTATGTGGAGTAAATGTAAGAAAAACTAATTTTGATACTCAAAAGTCAATTTTTACCAACTTGGTTTTTTTGTTATATCTTCCTGAGTAATAGTTTGAGAAAAAGTTTAATTATCAAATTTTGCTCTTTGAATAGTTCCTTTTAAAGGACAATGAAGAGATTTTAATTTATATTTGCAGTATCGATAGAAAAAAATCAAATATTTTTAAAACACAGGTGGGGTCAGTGGAGTCGTTTTGACCGGGGTTAGTTGGGTCGCCCAAATGCATGAGGAATCTACTATATACTTATACTACATAAATAAACTACATTAATTTAATTAAATTTCACTATCAGTAGTTTATTTCAGTCAATTGCCACTAATGATAATACTTTTTAGCAATTAGGAATTAAAAAATACGTTTTTTCAATATGAGCAATTCTTTTACTTTATAATCTTATACTTTCACTGCTCCAATTTAAATATATTTATTTTTCAATTCCTTTTATTGTAAAATAACCCTAAAAACTAAGTTTATTATAAAAAGTAATGTTTTAACATTTAAACAGTAACATTTTAATCATGACCCAATATGCCCCGGGCCGGGGCGGGTTGGGTCACTTTGGATTTCTCCAAAAACAATGTTCCCAAAAGAAAACTAAAAGTAATAACGGGACTTTTCCTTTTTTAAATGAAAGCTGAAATATCAGAGCAGGTTTTCTGTACGATAAGGTTTTCATAAATTGGATATTAACGAAGTTAAACAACGAAGAGTGAAAAATGGCCCAACCAACCCCGGTCTCCCCTACAGTTACTGTCAAAAGTTTTGTTTTCTTCGGACAAAAAATGCTAATTTCTTATACTGTAAGTACAGTTAAAGTCCGTTAAGTATCCGTCCGATAAGTCGTACTTCTCCTCTTTCTTTGATCACATACATTTTCACTCGCACACGGAATCAATACCCCCCTCTGGATTTTTATAATATTGTTGCGGCAGCGTGAACCAACTTCAAATCTTTTTTAAATATCAAAACTGTTATTGAACACCGTTGAAAATTTAGTGTATTTGTATAACAATCGGTTCTTGTTAAATTTTTTGTGTAAAAATTTAACATTCTTCGCGTGTTGATTTAATAACTGTCATCCGATTCTTGAACATAACCTCTGATTCCTTAGTAATAACGGTAATAATACTGTAATATACATTTAATTGTTTGTTGTAAAACGTAAACTTCATTTTGAAAACTTATTTTAGTAATCTAAAGGTAAAGTTCAATACTATAATTAAATAATATTGAGTCCTTAACTCAACACGATTATTTTTTACTTCTGTCAAGCAGACGATGGTTTTTGTCTAGAAAATTTGCTCAAAGACTTAAAAGAAAAAAATGTCTAGAGTTATTTTAGCATTAAATTTGTACTTCTAATATTAAAAATAATTTTAATACAAAAAATAGTAATAAAATTTAACTGCATTCAAAAAAGAATCATTAAAATTATAACCAAAAATTAACCTCAAACTGATTTCAATTATAAATATAAAATATGTTAATAAGATTAATTATTTTAATGACATATTTTGTATTTACGAAATTGTATAATTTTTATACTCGCACGTTTCACATACGAATCGATAAGAGGCATATATAGGTACCTATATAAAAAGAAAATTCAATACCTCGCTTAAATCACAAGTTATGAATTATTATGTTAAAAAATCTAAATTCCTAAACAAGAAAATGTTTAAATTGTTTGGAAATAAATGAATATTTTTAAATGATATAGACAAAAATGTTAATTTAATAGACGTGACAGCACCATAACTTAAATGTCATTTGAACTAATAATAATTTCGCGCCGATATGAAAGCACATGCGCAAATGAATATACCTCTTGGTGGGGGCATTCGTTAAGTCTGCAATTTTCTACCCCTACAACCCGAACTATGCGACTTATTGGACTTTGACTGTATAAGTAAACAACAAATATTTCGCGAGCAAAATTAAGAATATCTCTGGATTCTCCGCCGAAGTCCTGGATTCTCAACTGGGTTAACTTTAACTTTTTTGATATAATAATTAAATCATAAGATAAAAATAAGAGTCAGTAATTTTTTTAGAAGTTAAATTATAATATTCAATAGAAAATAAAAGTAAATACTTTTTAAAAAGTTCTTTTTTAATTATATTTATATCGTATTTCAATCTAAAGACTAGGGTAAAATAGTAAAAACACGTTGATTTCTAAAACTATCAAATTAATTTATTCCTAAAAAATGTTTCAAATTAATTACAAAACAGAATTACAATTTTCATAAGAGGACTTCTGAGTGGTGTAAAATATAAATACAATCAAACTTAACCGACGCCTTCTATAGAACTTTTTGATTCATTTGCTGTTTTGAGAAACTAATTGCGGAGCGACATTACATTGTTTACAGCACATTCTCTAGTTTGTGATATGTGATGTGCATATAAAAACAATGAGGTGTCAGTTTCAATGTTTTTACTTGCTGGATAGTCTATTTCTTTAACATTTTGTACATTTAACAAATATTTTTTTAGCCATTCCTTTTTTGCACTACCTTTCATGTAGATACACGGGAAAAATTTATTTATTAAAATTAATTCAAAAGTCGATGAAAGCCAGGACATAGAGACATTTTCATAAAGCTTGAAATATAATTGCATACTTATTCATGAGTACAATAGAAAGAATCATGAAGCAGTCGATTAAGCTTAACTCCTGGTGTAGTAAAACAGAGTGAGAAAAATTGATTAATAAGTAGCCAAAGGTTGTTTATAAAACATTCAAAATAGTACCAAACGTTGATCTCTACCACTTAAAATTTATTCAACAGTCGAGGAATCGAGAAAACATAACGTCTATTATGCTATTGTTAAGTGTCACTCATTTCATTCCAAAGACTGTCACGTATTCTTGAATGGCCGAGGGGTATAAGGCGCCGTCTCAAGTATCGTCGTGCGTTAGAACCCGCGTTCGAAACCCGGTTGCGAGATTTTTCGTTAATAAATTAAAATTTGCGTATATATTAGGATAACATAGAAGTTCTGTAAATCTGTGTCTATATAATGTGTGAAAGTGATGAGGTGGGGAGGAATGGTATGTGTGCGATCGAAGTTGTTTAAATTTATTTTTAAAACGTCAATCTCATAAATTTTCACCAACGTGTTGCACGTTTTAATCGACTGTCTTTAAGTTTTAATCGACAAGTTTAAGTTTTATACAAATGTCTCTATGTCCTGAGTTTCATTGACTATTTGAATAAAATTTAATAAATTAATTTTTTCCGTGTAGTTTTTGCTGCTCGTAGTGTTTCTTCAAGAATGATAGGTAGATTATCCAGTACCGAATTAAGGCAAATTGAGACCCAGGGCACACAGTGGTCTGAAACCTGATTCTAGGTGGACAAAAGTCGGAAAATCGATGTCTTTAAAAAAATTTTTTTTAGTATTTTTATGTTTTATAATATCTAGAGCATCCGTTTTTGTATGATTCAATCACTAAAAAAAATTTATATTGCTGTATTAATGCTTGTACTTGCGTAAACTCACGCACAATTGATTTTGCTCTAAAAATCATAGCTTTATTTAAACGCAGCTCGTGACCTATTAAATCATCAAATTTTAAACAATCCTATATGAATTCTATAGTTTGATTTACACACTACAAGATAGTGTTAGATAAATTATTTTATTTTTAATGTTTATATTTAAAAACCGACGACAAAAGTAAGTTTGTCTGCTACTTGTATAATACAAATTTCAAAATAGAAAAAGTAAAATTATTCAAATTTTTTTAAAAAGTTATTCATGGGAGAATGTGAATTATGACCTAAAGTTTCCGTAACCATTAACACTTTTTGCCACTTTTTGCCACTTTTCGATATTTTTGTGTTTAAAGCGGGCCATAAAACCCGATTCTAAAAGGACAAAAATATTTGAATAAAGAGGCTTTGATGCTATTTTATTTCTAGCAGTTTTGAGGCCGCTGATTACGAATCTCAAGTCAGATTTCAAAAATTCAAAATGGCGGATCCAATATGGCGGACCAAAAAATTACGAAATCCATGTATTTTACTAAAACATGGTATTTTAAGGTTTTTGAGGTCGCTGATTAAGAATCTGTAGTTAGATTTTACAAATTCAAAATGGCGGATTCAATATGGCTGACCAAAAATAAAAAAATTGTTTTTTTTTAATATAACGTGAAATTTAAGGGTATTCGAGGTCGCTGATTACGAATCTTAAGTCAGATTTCAAAAATTCAAAATGGTGGATCCAATATGGCGGACGAAAAAATGAAAAAATCATTGTTTTTAAATAAAACATGGTATTTTAAGATTTTTGGGGTCGCTGATTACGATCATCTGTTATTAGATTTTAAAAATTCAAAATGACGAATTCAATATGGATGATTCAAATATTACAAAATTGGTTTATTTTAGTACAACATTGTATATAAAGGTTTTTGAGGTCGCTGATTACGAATCTAAAGATACCAAGTTTCATTAAAATACACTAATTTTTTTATTTGTCAGTCCACCAAATTGGATCCAGCATTTTAATTTTTGAAATGTGACTTCAGATTCGTAATCAGCAACCTTAAAAACATTTAAATACCATGTTATATTACAATAATTTTGTAATATTTGGGTCATCCATATTGAATCCGTCATTTTGAATTTTTAAAATCTAACAGCAGATTCGTAATCAGAGACCCCAAAAACCTTAAAATACCATGTTTAACTAAAATACAATCACGGAGAACAATCGAGTTTAAAAAAACGGTACTGAGTCCTATTAGCGTAGCAATTCATTTCCATCACGAATTACAGCAAAACAGTGCTGTATATTTGGAACTCATTACAGTTAAAAAGCACTGAATTATATACCACTTGCGCTTAAAGGTGAAAAGTTTGGGACTTACTCCTAGTCCGCACATGTATGATTTCGGGAACGTTGTGATGGAAATGAATTGCTCCACTACTAGGACTCAGTCCAGTATAACAGGAATCATTCTAGTATAACAGTACTGAGTATAGTTAACCAACTATTTACTGCAATTAATTTAGGCTTGAATATAATTCTTGAATTCTCGATTTTTCTGCGTGATGATTTCGTAATTTTTTTGTCCGCCATATTGGATCCGTCATTTTGAATTTTTGAAATCTGACTTGAGATTCGTAATCAGCGACCTCAAATACCCTTAAATTTCTCGTTATACTAAAATAAACCAATTTTTTTATTTTTAGGTCAGCCATATTGAATCCGCCATTTTGAATTTGTAAAATCTAACTACAGATTCTTAATCAGCGACCTCAAACACCTTAAAATACCATGTTTTAGTAAAATACAATGATTTCGTAATTTTTTGGTCCGCCATATTAGATCCGCCATTTTGAATTTTTGAAATCTGACTTCATATTTGTAATCAGTGGCCTCAAAAACTGCTAGAAACAAAGTGGCGTAAAATTGTATCTAAGCGTTCTTGAGTGAATAGTTTTGTCCAGCTAGAATCGGGTTTCAGACCACTGTGGGGCACAACAACTTTTTGAGGCCTACTCCCTCCTTTTTTGTAAAATTAAAGTACAATGTTAAAAACACAAACTTATGTATTATTTTATAATAATTTTATTTTAAAAGGTTAAAACATGAACTATCAGATACATAAAAAGTAACTTAAATTTAAATATTACACATTCTTTTTCGTGACATTTATCCAAAATGGCGGCGGACTGGAAGAAAATTTTCATTTTTAAAATAATAAAATTCAATAGAATTATTATATTAGTAATAGCTTTTGATAAATGGAAAATAATTTGTTAATAAACATAGGTTCCAAAATTTGTTTTAAAAAGTTATTCTAAAAAACTGATTTCGTCATATTGATTATAATGCACTGTTTGTCTTCCAGCCAGTCGCTATTTTGGATAATACGCTACCGGCCAAAATTGTGGGAACGCTTACAAAAATGGTATTAAAAACATGTTCGCTTTAGAATGTTGATAATTTTCATTAATGGAAACGGAGATTAAAATTGAGAAAGACAGGTGAATTTTTCGTTTTTTTTTGTTGTATTTTCATTGTTCAAGTTTGGTGGGCTCCATTTTCTAGAAAAGTAATTCGAAAAATTTAAAAATACACGGAAAAAGTGGATATAGAAAAGGCGACTTTAATAGTGAGACTTACTAAACAGCCGTTGTGTAGTTGTGATGTAAAAAGTAAAGTAACGGTTACTTCTAAACCAGTCAAAAAGAGTATATATATTAGTACTTATAAAATTAAAACAGTCCCATTTGTTATTTTTGTCAATAATAAATATAACCTATTCTATGGATTGTATTTACTTTTTTGCAGATAAATCTAAATATATAAAAAAGCATTAAATTTTAAAGAAATTATTGTCATGAAACATTTGAATAAAACTTAATTTTTAAACTCTATTGTGGAAATAAATTTTAAACGAATGATCACACGTGCCAGTGATTCTCATGTTGCTTGACTCCAAAACGGTATTCCAAGTAACCGTAATCAGAAGGATATGTTTAGGAATTAGGATTGTGTCTTATTTGAATTAATTAGGCACAAGTACGGGAACATATAATATATATTTGATATTTATCACAGACAATTTATAACAATACCTCATCACGCACGTCAGCACTCTACCAAGTAGGAAACAGATCTGCCTCCCCGCTCCCTATTCCTTGCGCGCTAGAATGTACAACCTAGGGGGCGACCCCCCATACACTCCCCCCGACTGACGACGAGATCAATCGAGGAAGGCACGAATTATTTAATACTTGAATTATGCGCAAACTTGAAGTCAAAATAAAAATCATTTTATATAGCAGTATCTGACATTAAGCAAAATAAACAAACATGAAGACTTTTAATACATGAAATAAAACACTAAATACTATGCCCAACTATAACATATTAATTTTTGAACTTTGAGTTTCTCCGTAAAATAGCGGGAGTGAATTTGCTGGGTTTTTCATTTTGCTTAAATTGTACATTGTTATTTTTGACCGTCTCATCAAAAGTGCTCCTTCCAAGATTGTTTGCAGTGCTCGTTCCAGCCTGAATTATGGAACTTTCGGCTGTTTTCTCGGAAATACTCAGGACAAATCTAACTAGTTTTTCGACTCGATCGTTTGGAATAAATGCCGTTTGCTTAACATTTGTCAAATTATTCATAGTTACAGATTCACGATTCGATAAACAAGATTTCCTATTATTTACAGAATTTTCTACTAAAGTTACTTCTTGACTTTCAACAAAGACTCCTACTTGCTGAACTGAATTGTTACAATCTAATGTTTGTTCGTCTAAAAAACGAGATGCGTAATTCTGAATGTTATAAATAGGCTGACAAACGTATGAAGATCCTATTTTATCCGAAATTTTTACAATTCCTTGCTGAATTCCGGATTTTTCATTGTCGAGTTTGCGAATTCTGATCCACTCATCGTGCGAAACAAAATGAGCTGGCTTGACATTTTCGACTGAGACATTTTTACTTTTACCGTTAATGTCAATTTAGTATACTCTGTCATTTACGCGTTTTAAAATCTTATGTGGTCCTGAATATGGACACTGTAAGGACCTTTTATTAGGCGGTGCTTTAAGAAATACGTGAGTGCAATCTTTAAGTTCCTTATGAACAAACACTTTTTCTCGTCACGGTGATCAACCGGTCTTGCGCGGACTTTGTGCATATCCCGCCAAAATTCCGAAATAAACGACTGAGGATCAGCTGACTCATCCTCGGGAAAGACCAACTTGATATGAATTCGTAAAGCTTTTCCAAGCATAAATTCAGCAGGGGATGCATCATTATCCGATACGTAAATGCGTAAACCGAGCAACACAGTTGAGAGAACGTGAATCCAATCGCTTTCGGAATGACATTTAATAGCCGCCTTTAAAGTACGATGAGATCTTTCTACTAACCCGTTTGACGCTGGGTGGTAAGACGTGGTTCGTTTCCTGTCGCAACCAATAACACGACGAAGCTCCGTGAACATTTTAAATTCAAATTGTGCACCTTGGTCAGTAGTCAAGGTTTCGGGACTTCCAAAACGCGTGACCCAATTGTCAATAAATGCACGACACACTGATTGCGCGTTAATATTCTTAAGCGGTATGGCTTCCGGCCAGCGCGAAAATCTGTCGATTATCGTTAAACAATATCTGTAACCTTCGCATTCGGGAAGAGGACTGATAATATCCATGTGTACGTGTTTAAGAGGTGCCGACGGAGGGGCAAACTGTGCAGGTTGCACATGAACGTGCCTTCCCACTTTTGCACGTTGACACTGCAGACATCCTCGCGATATTAACACGCAGCCCGAAGTCTCTCAAGCGATTAAAAACTTCCCTAAGTTGTCGCTCGTGTTCCTCACGAGAATTTTACGCTATTAAAATATCGTCAATATAAGCGAACACAAATGGAAAATCACCTAGAGCTCTGAATATGTACCTCTGGAAGGTTTGGCCAGCATTGCGAAGTCCAAAAGTCATCACCATGTATTCAAAAAGCCCGAACGGTGTGATGACGGCTGTCTTTGGAATGTTTTCCGGAGCCAAAGATATTTGGTGATATGCTTTAAAGAGATCTAGTTTCGAAAAGACTTTTTTTCCGTGCAGGTTTGCGGCGAAATCTTGAAGATAAGGAACTGGGAATCTGTCTGGTTCCGTGATTGCGTTCACGCGTCGAAAATCGCCACAGATTCTCCAGGTTCCATCCTTTTTTTTCATTAGAATGGGTGATGCCTATTGAGAGCTTGATGGCCTACAAATGCCTGCTTTAACCATGTCTTGAAATTGTTTTTTTGCAATTTTTAACTTTTCCTGACATAAACGGCGTGAGCGTTGAGCAACGGGAAAGCCCATCGTGATAATCTGGTGAACTGTGTCACACTTTGAAATTTTATTCGTTTCGTGCATGCTAATTATCTTCGGAAATCCGTTCAAAATATTCGCGAAATCGGCAGTACAATCGATCGTGCTCACGTTTAACACCTTCGCTACTTTTAGCGTTCCGTGGGTTTGCAATTTAGTGACCGAATCAATGAGCCTTCTCCCTCTTAGATCTACCAAAAGCCCGAAATGCGACAACAGATCCGCCCCTATAATGGGGTAAGGTATATCGGCGATGCAAAAATCCCAGATGAACTCTCTTCGCAATCCGAGATCGACACATATACGTTTAGAACCATATGTTTTAATACATGAATTATTTGCCGCAAAAAGTGTTAATTTCGCTGGAATGACATTTCTATTTCCTACACGAGGAATCACGGAAATGTCTGAACCTGTTTCAATTAAAAACATTAAGCGTAGTTTTTTGTCAAAAATGTGAAGACGCTTTGAGCGCGTACAAACACCGATTGCGTCTATGCGGTGAGGCGATTCTAGTTTCCCGGATTCTTAGTCTGAAGCGAATTACAAGGAGTAGTGCATCTGGTTGCCCTTTCATTAAATTTCCGATGATACCAACAGATGTCAGATCGTGATTCGGAACTGAGACGACTATTTGATCTGTCGTTACGTGAAAATGACCGGGAGCGTCCACGAAAACCACCACGACCTCGACCACGGTACCGATTTCGCCCTCTGTTTGATTAATGAATACTTTCTTTAATGTCTGCTAACTTCGCTGCTATCGCGTCAATTTTTAACTGAAGAATGACATTGGGTTTCTCTACGGATGCTACGCTTGTAAATGTTTGTTGTGTGTTATTAAACGGTTGCATTTCCTCCGTAATTCGATCGGCGGGTGCAGCCAACTCGCTTAAATTCTTGGTCGGGGTAATCGCTCAAAGTTGCCTGTGAAGAGGGGACAAATGATCCAAAAACAAGCTGCGCAAAACATCATCGCTGCACTGTCCATTAGAAATATTGCGCATTTGATTCAAAATAAAAGATGGCTTCCCATTTAAGACCTCGCCCTTAATCAACTGCCGAAGTCGATGCTCGTTACTAGTGCCGAAATTCGAAGCGATTCCCTTTTTAATTAATGTATAAACATCCTTAGGCGGGGGTCTGTCAAGGGCAATGCTTGGCACACACGTTAAAATCTCCGAGTCCATCGATCCAATTAATACATCGCCTTATCAACCTCAGAAACTATATTATTTCGCGTAAATACCCTTTCGACTTGATCAAACCATAAATCCGGGTCATTTCTATTAAAAAGGGGTAACCGTGTGACCGTCATAGTACCAGTATTGTCATTTCCGGGAGCCATCGTATTCGACCAGGTGCGAACCTATTTTCCGAATTATGATACAAAGTCTCTTGTAACGTCGCGGACCGATCGTCAAACGCTTCGTCTCTAATATGTCTTGAATTTGTAACGGATTTGTCAAAATTAATCAAATCGTCCGAACTAACAATCTCATTAACGCTACTGTCAATTGAAACCGGTATTTGACCAGTACCAACACTTTTCGGTGGAGTGCGCGGTGTTTTTAAAGATCTCTGCAAGGTTTTTTTCTGTCAATGAATCAAAACCGAATGAATCGAGTTCAGCTTCCGCGAAACCAGTCGACCGAGAACCAGCTGCTTGAATCTCAGCTGTCAAAAATCCCTTTAATTGTCTTTCCTTATCACCACCGCGAGTAATCACTACCATGCCCTCGTTTCGCGAAAATTAATGCGTAAAAAGCGATTAAAAATAATTTAAAAACAAAATAAATGGCCTTGTCGACTACCACTGAGTCATACTCATCATTCGAGGTTAACGTGAAATAAAGAAAAACGACGAAAAAAAAATAAAACTTTTTTTTTTTAAACGAGATTATAACCGGTGGAACACCAGACGAGATTGCTTTGAATAATAATATAATTGAAAGAATATTCATTAACACTCCTTAGATATTCCTCACAGTGTCGATTATTTCAGAGAAAAATGTTCATCAAAATATACAAAAGCAATTGAATGTGAAATGTTTCAACACTATTTTAATTGATAATAATTTATAATAGCGAATAATTTAAAAAAAATGTCAAGAATGTGAACTCGCAAGTCAACAATACAAAGAAATAAGGAACGAACACTGCATAAAAGAGAAAAAGATAAAATAATCCGTTTGAAAAAATCCAGCATAAGTAAACTGACACATTGACAACACATACATACAAAAAAGTATTTAAAAGTTAAATAAAGTAAAAGTTAAAGTTAAGTTAAAGTTAAAGTTAAGTATTTATTATTTAAAAGTATTTCCAATTAAATATTTTCAGTCTTTCTTTTAGTATAATACTATTATATTCCATTCATCAAATGTTAATTAAGACTCTTTTTTTTTTTTTTTTTTAACAACAAAACATTAAAATTCTTGATTACTTACGCAAGAATGATGTTGACAGTCTTATCTCGATTGCAGAATGTCGTTACAGACTAACAAAAACAAAACCAACTATTCAATTTGCGATATTTAAATTTGAGATTGTTGCTATTGACTAAAAATTGATTGTTATCCTCTTTTTTATTTTATTCTTTTTCTAAACTTTACTCGACAACCACTTTAATTATTTAAACTAAAGAAAGTGTAAACGACATTCAACATTCGAGATTATTTTTTTTTTAATTTTAAATTTACTAAAAAAAAAAATAATAATCAAGCTAATGAATAAAATATTTAAAAGTTTTTTGTTTGAAAAGAACACATTATTATCGTTATTCACTGCAATGCAGCTTTTAACCTGTAACATATATATCAGCAAACGCGTAACGAATTACCGTCAACATCAATGGAACATTTACTAAACTTAAGAAATATCAAAATGAATTGAATTCTGTATCAACACGCCAACTTAAATTTTCATTACAAATGCGCTTCGATATTACATGTACGTTAGAAATCATAAAATGAAATTGCGTTGTGTTAGAAATATATTTTTTTTCCTTTGAAAACGAAATAAAAAATCTTTACAATTAACGATAGGTTATGTCATTAAAATAAAAATGATTAATATATTCTCGTAAAACAAGTAAGTTCTTACTGTTTGAATTAAAATAAATTTCTTATTCCGTATTACATATAAAGACGTCTCACACATTTACATTTAGACTTACAAATACTAATGAGATCTTGTGTCGCACGATTAAACTCCCAATGTCCAGCTGAAATCCACGTTGATGCTGTTCGATGACGTCGCAAGTGCGACGTCATCCAACTGATCAGAGTGGGGGTGAAGAGACCAATATGGCGAGAACTGATCTGATACTCGTAGCTTCCCACTGTGATGAACGAGTGGGGATGGCGTCGGCAATATGGCGGCAACTGATTTTTTTCCCTCTGATGAACACATGGTACAATTTTCAGAATTTTCTCTACTCGTTACCAGGATCCTTGCTAGGCAGGAAAATCAGCTCACTTCCTTGTCCTCAATTGGCAGCATACGCCCTCCTTCCTCTCGTTCCAATTTTGTCAAAATGCTTTGTAGATTATGTGCTTTACTTTTGGTTGCAATCTGAAGTGCAATTGTGCGACACTTCAAATTATTTAATTTTCATTAGAAGTGCAATAGTGCGACACTTCAAATGTTTTTGTATTCCGGCTCGGATTTTCCTCGAACTTTGCAAACCACTTCTTGGAAAAACGTGGTGTCAAGTATTTAAAGATGGCGGCCAGCGTGCAAAAATGGCGTCGTCCCACACGTCATTGGCAATGTGGCTGAGTTTTTCACACAATTTCTGCGATTTCTTGATATGTTCAACACAAGTTGCAGATTCCCGTACACTTTTTTTATTAGCATAACTCCACACAATCACACAGAAAACTATGTCGAGGTTCACCACTGTGGAAATAAATGATGAACGAATGATCACACGTGCCGGTGATTCTCACGTTGCTTGACTCCAAAACGGTATTCCAAGTAACCGTAATCAGAAGGATATGTTTGGGAATTAGGATTGTGTCTTATTTGAATTAATTAGGCACTAGTACGGGAACATATAATATGTGATGCGTTGCGAAGAAAAGCACCTAAGAAGCCAAACGGCAATTTTACAGGAAAGTGAAAAGAAGCGGCGCGCGCGCCATTGGATTCTGTACAAATCGCTGATGCTTAAGTCTTAAATACGTAAAGAATATTCAATGAAAATGTTTTCTGATTTTAGATAATAAAAAAGGGATATTTAATTAACCTAATATTATAATATTAAAATGTTTTCTGATTTTAGATAATAAAAAAGGGATATTTAATTAACCTAATATTATTAAAATCCGAAAATCGATTTTTTGCTTCTTAGGTGCTTTTCTTCGCGACGCGTCACATATATATTTAATATTTATCACAGACAATTTATAACAATACCTCACCACGCACGTCAGCACTCTACCGAGTCGGAAACAGATCTGCCTGCCCGCTCCCTATTCCTTGCGCTCCAGAATGTAAAGCGCGGGAAAAAATATAAAAGGCAGATTTACAATTCGTTGAAGTTTACAAAGTTTGCGACAACCTAGGGGGCCACTCCTTACACTATTTGTAACTTTTGACAATAAATTGAGTAATTAAATAAGAAATTTAGGTAGAAAACATTGACCTATGGACAATAGAGTGGAGCGAAAAAACACTTTTTTCGAATTTACAAACGTAATAGTGCGGAAAACTTGCTGTCAGTACAGACAAATAAAACGCAAAAAAAATTTTTGAAATCGATGAATATCTTCCATTCGCGCAATGAAGTCAAAGTTTTAAAATTTCAGAAAAATTAAGAGATTCAAATTTTTCCATGTAAAGTTGGAAATGAAGAGCGAAATATGTTTTATTATAGTTCATGCAACGTAATAGTACACAAAAGTGACTCAAAACAAAACTACTGTTATAAGGGAAAAATTCTATAGTTTGTTTTTAGGATCATATGCAGTTGCTTCTTTACGGGAACTGTAACCTAAAGGTAAATGTTAACTATAGATTTTTTTTCTTAGAATCAGTACTATAAGCGAAGAGAAAATTTTAAGTTGGTGGAGCATACGTCAGTATATGTTTCTTAAGGTATGTATTTCACAATTTCAACCACATTAGAGATACTCTGATATTTGGAAACAGAATACTACTTTACATTAGCAGCGACAATTATAAGTGTATTGAAACTCATTTCTTAAAGTTCATCCACTTAATTAAGGTTTTGTCATTGCATTTGCAGTTGAATTTTTCTCTTACTTGAAAATAATTTTTTTTTCATTGTATTTTATTAGTGATTCACTACTTACCAATACATCGCAAACTTTACTTAAAAATAATAACATATCTACAACTATTCCGGTACCTTACGTTTGGGGTCTTTTATTTTTCTATTTCAATGGAAGTTACTACCCAGAAACGAAAACCTATAACAAGACATTCATTTGAATGTTCACTAATTGGCAATCCTAAGGATTTGCCAAACTCTGCACTTCCTACTAATGGTGATGTTCTACGGTGCTGCAATAAGGAAAGATTTAATCTTTCGTCGAAAGTTAATAGGATTAATGTATGTTTTTCTGATGTAGCTAACATTGTATCAGAGAAAATCGTAGAAGTTTATAATAAAGCTTCTATTCCAGTAGTATCAAAGACAAGAATTATCAAAAAGATTCAGGAATATCACAGTAAGTACATCAATATCAAAAAGTCATTCGAAAGAGACAGCAAAAATATGGGCTCAACATTTCAATCAAAGCTTGCTGAATTTACAAGTTCATTGACGCAATTATTTGACGTGGCATCCTGCAAGTGCACTTTGACACTAAACTGCACTTGTGACAGGTCTCTCGCTCTTTGTATCTGTCCAAATTCCGTAACTGTAACATGTACATGCGAAAAGTCAAGAAAAATTCCCGCCATTGAATTGAAGTTTATGTATGATCAAAGAACCAACCGAGAGGGAAAAATTTCAGGCGTTGATCGCAAAACATCTAAGATACTTACCAAGCGACTTGAAAGAAAAAAAACGAATCCATTCGCTTATGTCCGGAGCAAGTAAGTTCTTCTGCTGTAGTTTCATTTTGTGATGATACAGATGAAGAAAAACCGTCATCTAATCCGACTTATTGTCAGAGTCCTTCTGCACAAGAGGAAACATTTGAACCTCCGAAAAGAATCACAGATTATTTTAAGGATTCAACATTATCTCGTGTTAAGTCGTTTAATTTAAAAAATACAGCTTTGGTATGTGACCGATATGGTGTCTCTGATAGAGCAGCCGCGGCAATTATATCTAGTACGCTTGCTGATGTCGGAGTCATAACCGAATCAGACAAAGCTCTCGTAATAGACCGAAGCAAACTCAGAAGAGAAAAACAGAAAAATAGGACAAGTTTACAGCAGGAAAAACAAATAGACGATTCTATACGAGGCTTGTTTTTTGATGGTCGCAAAGATAAGACTTTGCACATCGAGAAAGTAGACTCAAAGCGTTTTAGACGTACCATTATAGAAGAACACCTGTATTTAATTGAAGAACCTGGGTCTCGATACCTTAGTCATGTTGTTCCAGAATCTGGAAGTGCAAAACATATAAAGGAGGCAATTATATCCGATCTTGTCAATCGATGTTCTCTTTCCCTCCAAGAGTTAGATGTCGTGGGATGTGATGGAACAAACACAAACACCGGCTGGAAAAACGGTGTTATTCATCATATAGAAACTTATTTACAACGAGAAGTGCAATGGGTTGTCTGCACGTTACACCTTAACGAACTTCCATTTAGACACGTTTTTGAATATCTAGATGGTTCTACATCTGGACCAAATTCGTTCTCTGGTCCAATTGGAAAGGCTCTCATAAATTGTAATGCGTTACCTGTAGTCAAATTTAAAAAAATTAATGGCTTCCTGCCAAATGTAGACACTGATGATCTTAGCAAAGATCAAAAGTATCTTTTCCGCATCTCTCAAGCTATTCAAATAGGGAAATGTCCTCTTAATCTTGCTAAGGCAGATCCAGGATCAATCTGTCACTCCCGTTGGCTAACAACAGCAAACAATATACTCAGATTGTATATATCAACACGAAAACCGTCTGCTGCTTTAATTCAAATAGTTGAATTTATTCTTACTTGCTATGTTCAAGTATGGTTTTCTATAAAGAAACATAGCTCAATAGTAGATGGACCTAAAAATCTCTTTCTGATGATACAGGCATCAAAACTCTTACCGCAGACATTGCAGGAAGTTGTTCATCCTGTAATACAAAATAATGCTTACTTCGCGCATTCGGAAAACCTGCTGTTGTCTATGTGTCTGGACGAAAGAAAGCAAATTAGAGAGCTTGCTTTCAGACGCATTTTAGAGGCTCGGACTAGCAAAACACAGGACAAAAAGAAGTCTGGAATACGCAACTTCATTGTTCCAAAGTTAAACTTTGACGCCTCTGATTACAGTGACTTAATTGATTGGAAAAATCAAAAATACTTTTCACCACCACTCTTAAGAAACGTTTCAAACGAGGAAATTTCTCGTCTAATTGGAACAGAAGAGATTCCGCAATGGGACGTTTCAATCTTTCCCTGTCATACGCAAGCTGTGGAACGCTGTGTAAAACTAGTAACAGCGTCAGCAGAAAAAGTAGTGGGATTTTAAAATAGAGATGGATTTATTAGATCTACTTTACTTAAATACAAATAATATTTTTGCTGAAAAAGAGTATTTTTAGTTTTAAAAATTTTTAAAACTTTGACCTCATTGCGCGAATGGAAGATATTTATCGATTTCAAAATTTTTTTTTGCGTTTTATTTGTCTTTACTCATAGCAAGTTTTCCGCACTATTACGTTTGTAAATTCGAAAAAAGTGTTTCTTCGCTCCACTCTAATGGACAATATTACAAATATAAATAAATAAATCATTAAAACGCGATACTTTAAGAAAACTTTACTATTTAATTAATATTAAAAGTAATAATAAAGAATTAATTTTAAAAAAATTTGTAAAATAGTCTGATGCGGACACTTTGTATATTCAAATAATATTTATATTGTAGGTATATATTTTTTTACAGATAACTATGTATTATTTTAATGCTATCGAATATTTGTTTTATATAAATAAACCTAAATACTATTTCTAAAATTTTGGAATGAGAAATTCGTGAAAGATATTTTATACATTTTTAAACTATTAAAAAAGTTTTAATCAACATAATTCATAAACTACATTTTAATTTGTGTAATGTTTTTGTTATTTTTAAAATGTTAACAAATTTATTTCATTATGTTTATGTATATGTATTTAATACATAAAAAACACAAGACCTCTGTAGAAAAAGTATATTTTTTATTAACTTAAGTACCACCAATGAACTTGAAGAGATCAATTTAAAGGTTAATCTTGAGTATATGTGTATATAAAGAACAAAACGCAACAATTCTTTGTTTGATCCCCTCTCTGCCTATTTGCAGTGTATTAAGCAGCCAAAAGTAGAGCGAGCACTAGAATCATTGCGTTTTTTCGTATTATTTGGAGTATAATTTGAAGGCACCCTAAAAAGTGCTGCCGAGGGCAGTTGTCCCTCTTGCCAACCCCTTAATCCGGCACATAGTTTATCATATGAAACAGTCGTCCAATAGATTCCAGGATAATTGTTGGTCTACTATAAACTCCATCTTGGAAGGCAAATGAAATTTTATCTTAATGTAACACTTTATATAACTTTATGTAACTTTAGGAAAAGTTAAAGTCAATTATCAGAAAAGTTAAAGATAACCCCAATGAAAAATTTCTGGGTTATGCCGATGCTTACAACTGGCGCGGTACCGCGCCTGTTATTTCTGCCAAGGATTGGCTTGCCAGAGTCGGCGCGGTACCGGCTGTAACGCTGTATCAGTACTGCGCCAATATTGATGTCCAGTATTGGCAGTCAGTATCAGCCCAATGCTGGCGCGGTACCGCAGCTGTTGTTTCTGCCAAAGTCTGTCATAGAAATTTTTTGACAGAGTCGGTACGGTACTGGCTGTAAAGCTGTTTCAGTACTGCGCCAATATTGATTTCCAGTATTGGCAGTCAGTACCAGCCCAATGCTGGTGCGGTACTGCGATTGTTGTTTCTCCCAAGGTCTGTCAAAAAAATTTCTTAACAAAGTCGGTGCTGGCTATAAAGCTATATCATTACTGCGCAAATACTGATACCCAGTATTGGCAGTAAATATCGACCCAATACTGGCGCAGTAAAGCGGCTGTTGTTTTTGCTAAGATCTTTAATAAAATTTCTTGACAGAGTCGGTGGAGTACTGGCTGCAACGCTGTATCAGTACTGCGCCAATATTGATGCCCAGCATTGGCAGTCAGTACCAGCCCAATGCTGGCGCGGTACCGCGCTTCTTATTTCTGCCAAAGGTTGGCTTGCCAGAGTCGGCGCGGTACTGGCTGTAACGCTGTATGTGTACTACGCCAATATTGATGTACTGTTTTGGCAGTCGTATTTCATTTTCGATTATTTTAATTGTTGTTGTAGTATTTTATTACTTAACAAAAAATTGAAACACGTTATTCTTATAGATTAAAGTATTTTCAAAATTATTTTTTTTAAAAATATTATTATAATTTTTAATCTTTATTGCTATCAATAAAAGTTGCCATATATAAAGATTTAAAAATTAGATAATTCAAAAGTGAATCCTCAAAAATGAAAAGTTAGAAAATTCTGAATTCTTTATATAGACTAAAACTAGCACAACTTTAATTGAATGTTCAATTTTTATGAATATTATTCAAACAATTTTTCTTATTAATTATTTAGGCAGAGTTTACTACAGTTTAAAAAATATTTATTAAAAAAAGTAAATAGTCCTCTCCATAACTGATCTGAAATTCAAATATTGGTTTTTGTAAATATTAAACTAAGCCAGCGTGGCTGTGGGGTTTAAGCGTATAACTTGCGTCCGAAGGGTCCCGGGTTCGATCCCAACCAGCGTGCGATTTTTCGTTTTATATAATAGTTTTAATTGTTTAGGTATAGCGAATATTAATCATATAAGTTAAAATTTGTTTAAACAAATTAAATTAACTAATAAAATCTCAAAATAAAATTTGCAAGACGAAGTTTTAATTCGATTAATGAAATAATTGTACATAATAGTTGTATTCCAAAAATATAAATTTTATTTTTTATTTGCTCAAATAAGCAATAATAATGATAAATAGTAAATTAATAACAAAATTGTACTGCGCCAGTGACTTTTTTCCCCTTGGGTTATTTGATTCCACCACTCAGAAAAAAAATTCAGTTCAATTAAACAAACCGTTTAGTTAACTTATTTTATTTAATACAACAAAAAAGTTTTATCAGATTAAATAAGCATTTGGTTCCTTTCAACAAATGCCTTGATTTCCAGAAACAAAATTATTATTTAAATGTATTTGTTTCGTTCGACCAAACTCTTTCTGTGGACTAAAATAAGTGTTTAATAAAGCACCATTTATTTCAGTCAACAAAAAAGTTTGGTTTATTTAACCAAATGTTTTGATCCGTTCAATTAAGGTTTGGTTGATTCAAATAGATATAATATATAGTCAAACTCGGGATGCGTTTAAACAAGCGTCATGTCAATCGCGTCGTTGCGTATAAAGTGCTTTTCTATTATCATAACTTGTGTTTTATAAATTTAGTGAGTGTTGTTTTCTTATTTCAGAAATTGGATTACGTGGAAACTTAAATTCCTACTAAGTGAGCTATAGTGTGTTTTAGGTTATTAGTGTATTAAAGAGATTTTGATTGCCTGCAGGTTATGTTTAACACATTGTGTGTTTAACTGTGCTTGCAACATTTGAGTGACTTATTGTGACTTTTCTATTCTTTAATAAATTTGGTAGTAAAAGATTCTTCTACGGAGAAACGCTCCGTAAGAAAACAACCTTGAAGAGAAGAAAATGTTGTTTCTAAAAATGCTTAACTGTTATGCATTTTTCTATAACATCTGAATTACTTAATATTTTATTTGCATATTTATTAGTTGATTTACAGTTTATTATGATGATTATTATTATTAATTTTGAAATCATAAATATAAAATTGGAAATTATTTAATAATATACAAATAAACTATTTAATTAGGAAATTCAAACATTAAAGAAAAATAAATAACATTTGATTGTATAAACCAAAATATTTATTTGAACGAACCAAATAAATTTAATACAATTAATTTGTTTGTATGAAACAAACTTTTTGGTTGGATTAAATAAAACATTTAGTCAACTGTAATAAACCATTTCGTTAATTCAAACAAATGTGTATAATCAAATTATTTGGTTATATAAACCAAACATTTGTTTAACTGTATATCAATGCATTTTTTTGGTTGATTCAAACAAAATTTGGTTGTCGAAAAGAAATTTTTTTCTGAGTGACTTTTCCGCCCGAATTTCTCCTTGACAATATACGCTTATACTGTTCACCATTAATGCGTTAGCCCTGGCAGGGCCATGGCTGGCGTATTGCGCCAGCCATGGCAGTTAGTACCGATCGTCGTTATCATCCCAGAGTTAGGTCAGTACTGCGCCAGCATTGGCAGCCAGTACTGCAGTAGTATTTGCATTCGATACTGTACCAGTACTGGCATACTGTACTACGCCAGCCCTGGCAGGCAGTACTGCGCTAGTACTAGCAGTCAGTACTGAATGGCGTTATCATCCCAGAGTTAGGTCAATACTGCGCCAGTACTGGGTTACAGTACTGCGCCAGCCTCGCATAATACTGGCCAGTACTGGCGCGGTACCGCGCCAGTTGTCAATTTTTCATTGGGACATTATTATTATAGCTCATTATAACTAAAACTTCAACATTTTTTACTTAAACTAATGTTTAGTATAAGAAATTAGCATTTTTTGTCCGAAGAAAACAAAACTTTTGACAGTAACTGTACGATTCGGAAACCTAAGAAAACAAAATGTGGGAAATTTATTTCCGTATTTATTTTTAACTTTATGGTAAATAGTGTATTTTAATATTTAATAAACTAAAATGTATCGTAATATATAATAATCAGATTTATTTTAGTGTAATATAAGTGTTATTTTTAATTTCAAAGTAACCTAAAAAGCGTAACAACAAGGCATATTTAAGTTTTATTTTTCGAAGGCTGGTAGCAGCGTTTGAGCATCGGAAGGTTAGGTTGCTTGTTGTTTGAGTTTTAACAACTATGGCGCGTAAATACGTATAAATCACGGTGAAAATGAAATGACAGTTGAAAAAAATGACTACGGAAATTTATAAGTGGAATAATATTTAAATATTTATAAATAAATAATAATTGACAATCTGTAAGTGAATTGAAAAAACTTTAATATTCATGAATTTGAATTTAGCGCGCTTGTAGCCGGAACTTCTTACCTGACTCAAACCTAACTTACGTAACCTACGTTCTTTACTGCATTTGACAGCTTTACAACGTTGCCGCATCTAGACTGAATAATTCGAAGAATCTTGAGAATTTTTTAGTATTTGAGTCAAAATTCCTGAAGTGTAACAGCCAATTTTCAAATTTATTGTATTTATTTGGCTTTATGAAAAATCTAAACGTCATTGTGAACTTATTAAATGACCCAAAGGATTTTTCGAAAAAATAAATTTACCTTAGTTATAAACAATTGAATTAAAAAATTAATATCTCAGGATATAATAATCGGATTTTAATGAAATTTGGTATGAGTGTAAAGTAGGGGAGGATGGTCCCACCCTACTAAAAATTCCTATATAGGATCCTACATAGGATCCTACATAGGATCCTATATAGAATCCATATGGATTCCTATGAGAATCCACGTAGGATCCTATATAGGATCCTATATAGGTATTGTCCTATACGAATCCATGTGGATTCTCATAGGAATCTATATGGATTCCTATAGGTCGTCTATAGGACACGTCCTATATAGGATCCTATGTGGACTCTCCTATAGGAATACATGTAGGATCTCATATAGGATCCTACATAGGCGTCCCAAAAAAATTTTTGTAAACCCCCCTACATAGGATCCTACGTAGGTTCCCATATAGGATCCTATATAGGATCTTTTATGGGCGCCCAAAAAAAATTATGTACACAGAATTAATTGTTGTTTTTAGCAACTTTATTCAAATATACATTAAGCACCATTATAAGGACGAAAAATATTTACTGCGCAGGCGTAAGTATTGTAGAATACGTAAAAGACGACTGCGCATGAGGAAGGGGTACAAAAAATTTTTTTGGGGCTACCCATGTAGGATCTTATATGGGTTCCCATATAGGATCCTATATGGGAACCTACGTAGGATCATATGTAGGAGGGTGTACAAAAATTTTTTGGGACGCCTATGCAGGATCCTATATGAGATCCTACATGTATTCCTATAGGAGAGTCCACATAGGATCCTATATAGGACTTGTCCTATAGGCGACCTATAGGAATCCACATAGATTCCTATGAGAATCCACGTGGATTCCTATAGGACAATACCTATATAGGATCCTATATAGGATCCTACCTGGATTCTCATAGGAATCCATATGGATTCTATATAGGATCCTATGTAGGATCCTATATAGGATTTTTCAGTAGGGCAAACCGACCCCCTAAAAGGCAAAAGCCAAAAAGGTGCCAAACACTTGTTTAATTGCTAAGGTCAAATTTTTTTATAGTAAAGGAATCATTTTTCCATGTTTCCACTGGTTGCCGAGGCTCTGGATCTTATTAAGTGGGAGATACAGAGAGAAAATCGAAAATTGACGTTTTCGACAATCTCAAAAAGGGTGGTCTGAAACCGACCCCCTATTTTTATTGCAGGAAATAGCGAAAACAAACAAAATTTTGAACTTGTATTGTAATTTGAATTGAAAAACAACAAACTAGAATAAACTTAAATTACTTTTACTTTATTTGAATACATTATTTAAGGCCTTTTTCAGAATAAGAGTAAAAGAATTATCATTAAAATAAAAAATGAGTGTTTTTAGTCTGATCTTAATTTCAAGCTATATTATCTTAGCTTAATTATTGTTATTTTATTAAAATACATTTGTAGGTATTATTTGGTAATTACAAATAATTTAATTACTATGACAATGAAAGAAAAGGGGGGGGGGGGTCGGTTTCGGACCACCCCTACTATTTTCACATAATGTCTTGCCGATCATTCATGCCAATGAAAGCGTTTGAATTTGAATATTGTGTATTAAAGTTGAGGCCATAAGCAACCAAAAAAACTTATACTTAAATTTTTCTAAACTCAATTCAACACTTTTAACTTAAATTCAAGATAGGTCAAAAACAAAAAATATTATTGCAAAAAACTAATTTTACGTAAAATTCCTAGATACAATTGGACCATGAGAAACAAAGGGGGGTCGGTATGGTACGAGGGGTCCGTATGGTACCACCCTCCCCTAAGTATTGTAGTTTTAATTTGAATAATAAAAAATGTTAATTGTTAATATTTAATCATTGTTATTGCAAAATTAATTGTTTAATTGTAAAATTAACAATGTTCTCTACGTCCTAGAAGGTTCGCGTGCAATGCGTTAAACAAGTAAAAACGCGTTGCGTTAATCTCGTTTCACTTACATTGTGCGCAGGTATTCCTATTATTATTTTAAAATATTTTTTGAAAAATATTAGTGTTTTTGCATACACATTCTTTACTCATACCCTAAAAAAGTGGTAAATTACAATTTTTTCTCTATCATCTAGTTTTGTTTGCTGTAAATGTTGTTAATAACAAAAAATATAATACTGTGTTATTATTAAATTTTTTTTAAAAATTTTTCATCAGTTACTACACTTGTTTATTATTAACAATTTTTAATTTATCCTTACAGAATAGGAATTTTGAATTTTGCAACTTTCTTTCTGCAGCATAAATATATGTTATAAAACATTTCTTAATTTATAGTTAACAATTATGTATATAAACAGTTCCATTCTGTTAATTAATAATATTTTTTAATCTTATATTGACAGTTGTACTTTGTTCCTAGTTTGTAATTTTTGGTATATTATTGAACAAAAAAAAAAGATTTATTAGTACCTACATAATTACGTTAAAAAATGTTTAAACAAATTATTGTTATTATTTTAAAATATTTGTAGAAATGAATCAATCCAGTAATATTATTTCTGAATTTTTGTTCAGAGTGCCTAAGGAATACTAAAAAAGAAAATTAAATTTATAGTTGAGAAAAGATGAAATAATAATAACCATAATTTGTTTAAACAATATTTAATGTACATGTACCTAATAATAAATCTTTTTTTATGTTTGTTTAAGAATACACCAAATTACAAATTAAGAAGAAAAAGAGTTATGAAATAATAGCACTAATTTGTTTAACAATATCTAATATAATAATGTACTAATAATTTTTTTTTATTCGAATAAATATATAAAGTTTTAAACTAAGGAGAAAAAACTATAATTCTCTAGGAAAGAATTAAAAATTGTTAATAAATAATAACAATAAATGGTTTAAGCAATTTTAACAACAATTAAAAATAATACAGTAATATATTTATTATTATAAAAAGCATTTAAAGCAAACATAAGTACACTGAAAAAAAAATTATTTGACTCAATTAATTCAAATTATTTGATAAATATTTACTTCGTTCAAATATTTTTTAGTTGGATCTAAAAAATATGTATTTAATTCAAATAACTTTGATTATTTGAATCACGTTTATTTAAACCAAATAAATCTTGTTTGGATCAAGTAAATAATTAATTTAATCTAATAAACGAATATATTTAATACAAATGCTAAATTACTTGAAACTATTCATTTATTTATATAAAAGAAAAGGTCATTCTTTCCGAGTCAATTAAAAAGCACAGACTCTGTTTTTTCTTTAACGTTTCGACAATATCATTGTCCTCATCAGAAAAATTTTCCGAAGGAAGTCAAGCGTCAAACGCACGTGTAAATATAAAGTCACATTCTCGATTTCTGGATATAGTCATTTATATTTACACGTGCGTTTGACGCTTGACTTCCTTCGGAAAATTTTTCTGATGAGGACAATGATATTGTCGAAACGTTAAAGAAAAAAACAGAATCTGTGCTTTTTAATTGACTCGGAACGAATGACCTTTCCTTTTATATAATATTTCTCGACCGAGTGATAAATTCATCTACGTATTATTTATTTATTTATTTTACTCAAGTATTTGGGTTTTTGGACAAAAATAAAAATTATTTGAAACAATTAATTTATTTTATGAATTAAGGCAAACCGAATTATTTAATATAAATAATGTATTATTTAATGCTAACATATTATTTTATAAAAACAAATAAATAGTATTTCAGTCAAATAAATAATTTATTGAAACGAAATTTGTGAGTTATTTAAAACTATTCATTTATATTTCACTCAAGTATTTGGATTTTTGAGACAAATAAAAATTATTTAAAACAATTAATTTCTTTTATGGATTAAAGTAAACCAAATTATTTAATGCTAATATATTATTTTATAAAAACAAATAAAAAGTATTTCAGTCAAATAAATAATTTATTGTAACGAAATTTGTGAGTTATTTAAAACTATTCATTTATTTATTTCACTCAAATATTTGAGTTTTTAACGTTAATAAAAATTATTTAATACAATTAAATTATGTTATGAGTCATAGTAAATCAAATTATTTAATGCTAATATTTTCTTTTTTAAAAACAAATAAAATTTATTTGGATCAAGTAAATAATTTATTGTAACTAATGTGTGAGGCTAAATAGGTGTGTTGTAATTTTGAAGTCAAGTCAGCGTGGCTTCGTGGGTAGCGTAAGAGTCTCGTATTGCGTGCGTCGCGGGCTCAATCCCACCATCCGTGCGAAATTTTATTTCATAGTTTATATGTTATAGGTTATAGTAAGTGTTAACTAAATATAAGTAAATAAGTGTAAAATAATCAGTATTTAAATAATAAATAATAAGAATGTTATGAATGAAAATCACCATACTTATAATAACATTAAATAAGAGTAAACTCAAAAACAAAAGAGGGGTTACATTTTATTCATGCAAAATAATATTTATTTGCTTTAAAAATATAAATGAAATAATTTTTTTAATTGATTTAAATTATCAGTTATTAGCTCCAAATATTTAATTTATTTGACACAAATTACTGTTTATTTAATGCGATAAAATAAAATACTCAGGTCGAATAAAACATTATTTGAATGGAATAATTTTCATAATTGATTTAAAACATTAGTTACTAGCTCCAAATATTTAATTTATTTGACACAAATTACTGTTTATTTAATGCGATAAAATAAAATACTCAGGTTGAATAAAATATTATTTGAATGAAATAATTTTCATAATTAATTCAAAACATTGTGGACTAGCTCCAATTATTCCATTTATTTGACTCAAGTAATTTGTATTTGATACAAATTAGTCTTTACTTAATACAATCAAATAAAATACTTAGGTCTAATAAATAGTTATTTGGTTCAAATACAGGTTTATTGGATAATAGACAAGTAAATAATTTAATTGGATCAAATAATTTTTATTTGATCCAAATAATTTTTTTTTTCAGTGTAACAAGATGATAGAGTAAAAAAATTCATTTATTACAAATTGTTTTTGGGACTTTATGAAAAATAGTTAAAATAAATTATCAATAAATAAAGCATCGGGTTTTATTTTTTGGACATTTTTGAAGAAAAATATGACTGTCGGATTAAATAATACGTATTTTTCTAGATTTTATATCATTCATTTTCTATGTATGAAACCAAAAAGTACGAGTTACACACAAAAATGAAAAAATTGAAGGACACAAATTAAACTTTCAGGACATTTCAGGACTTCCAGAACGAGTAGACACTCTGAATAATCCACTCATGAGAAAAGTGAATGTTAAGTAGCCAAAATACGTCTTATCTTATTTATCGCACTTCAGAGAAAAATATTGATATGAAATGTACGAATATAATAATGTATGAGTATAGAATGTGTATGCAAAAACATTAATGTTTTTCAAAAGATAGTTCAAAATAATAATAGAAATACCTGCACACAATGTAAGTGAAACGAGATCAACGCAACGCGTTTTTACTTGTTTAACGCATTGCACGTGCGGATATACGGCGCGGAGAGGTAGAGATACGCGCCTCCTGTCACAAAAAACGCAATAACTTTGCTTCTAATTGCGGGCCATGAAATTTTAAAAAAGGTATTGAATCGACATAAAATATCCTCTGTAATGAAATTTGAACGAACCTTCTAGGACGTTGAGAACATTGTTAATTTCACAATTAAACAATTAATTTTGCAATAACAATGATTAAATATTAACAATTAAAAATTTTTATTATTCAAATTAAAACTACAATACTTACTTTACACTCATACTAAATTTTATTAAAATACGATTATTATATCCTGAGATATTAATTTTTTAATTAAGCACTATAAAAAACTTCAATTGTTTATAACTAAGGTAAATTTATTTTTTTCGAAAAATCCTTTGGGTCATTTAATAAGTTTACAATGACGTTTAGATTTTTCATAAAGCCAAATAAATACAATAAATTTGAAAATTGGCTGTTACACTTCAGGAATTTAGACTCATTTTTAACATTTTTGCTTTTAAATGATCGGTAAGGTGACCAAAGTTTTTTGATTTATTAAACCTGAAATATTCATCTTTTAAATACAATTATTCCAAGAAAATCTGGCATCGATATCTATTAGAAATTTACTTTCAAAGTACCTTGGTTACCGTTTCTTCATAAAAGACCATGATAAATAAATAATTTTTGTAACTTCTAGATTATTTAGCAAAAAAATTTCAAATTGTGCATGCTTTTTTGTTGTATCAAATAATATAATTTCTTAAAATTTAAAAACTTTTTGACATTTTTTAATGTTTGTCCGATTTCTCATTAACGTATATTACCTATGTAATTTACATGTCTACATTTCTACATAATGTGGCATAGCTTCGCTTTGTACTGGTATGATTCGAATATAACTTAATTACCTTTAGTTACTTGCATTAAACTGGTACAGTGCCAGTATGTGCATACTCTTTTTTTCAACAGTATGATGTACTGGCCTTGCACTTGGATTATGATCTTACTATGTACACAAATTTCCAAATTATTTTTCAAGATGGTAGATTAGTATGACTCTGGTATGACTCCATATTTATTTGGTACGCCGTACTAACTGAAAATGTTAAAGTATCTATGACCCAATGAAAAATTGACAACTGGCCAGTATTATGCGAGGCTGGCGCAGTACTGTACCCAGTACTGGCGCAGTATTGACCTAACTCTGGGATGATAACGCCATTCAGTACTGACTGCTACTACCAGCGCAGTACTGCCTGCCAGGGCTGCCGTAGTACAGTATGCCAGTATCGAATGCAAATACTACTGCAGTACTGGCTGCCAATGCTGGCGCAGTACTGACCTAACTCTGGGATGATAACGACGATCGGTACTAACTGCCATGACTGGCGCAATACGGCCCTGCTAGGGCTAACGCATTAATGGTGAACAGTATAAGCGTATATTGTCAAGGAGAAATTCGGGCGGAAAAGTGGAATCAAATAACCCAAGGAGAAAAAAGTCACTGGCGCAGTACAATTTTGTTATTAATTTACTATTTATCATTATTATTGCTTATTTGAGCAAATAAAAAATAAAATTTATATTTTTGGAATACAACTATTATGTACAATCATTTCATTAATCGAATTAAAACTTCGTCATGCAAATTTTATTTTGAGATTTTATTAGTTAATTTAATTTGTTTAAACAAATTTTAATTTATATGATTAATATTCGCTATACCTAAACAATTAAAACTATTATATAAAACGAAAAATCGCACGCTGGTTGGGATCGAACCCGGGACCCTTCGGACGCAAGTTATACGCTTAAACCCCATAACCACGCTGGTTTAGTTTAATATTTACAAAAACCAATATTTGAATTTCAGATCAGTTATGGAGAGGACTATTTACTTTTTTTAATAAATATTTTTTAAACTGTTCATAAAAATTGAACATTCAATTAAAGTTGTGCTAGTTTTAGTCTATATAAAGAATTCAGAATTTTCTAACTTTTCATTTTTGAGGATTCACTTTTGAATTATCTAATTTTTAAATCTTTATACATGGCAACTTTTATTGATAGCAATAAAGATTAAAAATTATAATAATATTATTAAAAAAAATAATTTTGAAAATACTTTAATCTATAAGAATAACGTGTTTCAATTTTTTGTTAAGTAATAAAATACTACAACAACAATTAAAATAATCGAAAATGAAATACGACTGCCAAAACAGTACATCAATATTGGCGCAGTACACATACAGCGTTACAGCCAGTACCGCGCCGACTTTGGCAAGCCAACCTTTGGCAGAAATAAGAAGCGCGGTACCGCGCCAGCATTGGGCTGGTACTGACTGCCAATGCTGGGCATCAATATTGGCGCAATACTGCGCATGTGTAATGTTAGTAAAAAAACTGCTGCGCATGTGTTACATCGACAAAAACCTACGCGCAATTTTTTTTTTATTAGTTTTTTAAGATTAATTTTTTGTTTTGTATCCTTCTTTAAGTAAATTTTTCTTACATTTTGAAATAATTGGTTTAGAAATAAGACATTTTATACTTTTTTGTGTTAATACATTGTTTTTAAGTTTTAGTTAACAAATTGTTTGTGAAGCATATTTTGCTTTTTAAACCCTTCCAATGTTAGCTATTATATATATTTTTTTATACAATGTTGCCCAAGTCCCAAGACGTGGACGCCTTGGATAGGTATATATATTTATATATATTTATAATATACCTATATTTGACTCCCAGCCAACGCTCCCCTTTTTTTTGCTTTTAATCGATTATACAGGTACAAAATGGCGCTTTTTTTTAGGATAAAAAACGTACTTTTACCTTAACCGACCTTAAAAAAAATGAAAAAAAAAAATTTTTTTAATAAAAGGGGACCGTTGGTTGGGAGGTATACTTCCAAATAACTAATTTTTTTTAACCATATGAGTTTCAGATGATTCCACGATTTTTAATTAGGGGCACCGCAACAGACTCAATTTTTGACATGGTCTACATCAAGTGGCTGCAAGTCCTTTAATTTCAAATATTTATTTTTCTTTTAAGTGAGAACTCACTTCAAATGTTACAAAATAATGTAAAAATAAAATCATTTAAAAATATTTAGTAGTTTCGTAAAAAAAAAATAGTTTAAAAGGTTTTTTTTTTCGCCCATGAGACCATACCCCCCTTCTTAATATGATAATTAATTTTTAAAAAATTTTATAATAATAAAATACCACAATAAAAATTATTAGAATATAAAAAATTTGTAAAATAAATATTAAACATTCAATGAACAATAAGTTCACTAACATTTTATAAAATGTCCACATCAATAAGCAATTAAATAAATAATAATCACCGAGCGAGCGTTAGCGAGCGAGGTTCATTACGCTAGTAAATATAAAGTAGTAAGAAATATTGTGCTATAAAATGAAAAGAAACTTAAGTGTTTTTAAAAAAATTCTTTTCGGATATATGAATAATTAAAAAAAGGTGCTGCGACGCAGCATTTTTTGTTTTTTGTTTGGAGAACCTGACTGCTGACAACATAAAGTACAGGCATAAGTACGATTGGTCAAAATACGCGCGTTGATTAGAAATGCTTTTAATAAATTAATTTTAATCATATTTAAAAAATGTATTTATACTTTATTTGTATAAAATATATTTCATGAAGTTTATTTTTTCTTAAAATAAAATTATTTAATCATAATAAATATGTTGAAAGATAGTAATATATTTCTAAAAATTTCAAATAACGCGCGCATTATGAAAGCATGCGTACTTGCGTTTGACATTATAGCTACAGGACGTATGTAAACAAATATGATGGCCTGATCTTTTATGTTATGTCTAAAACGTCAGCTTTGTACGCTTTATAATACCGATAATATCATTATATTATTACACTTGTCATTATTTACAGCATATTTGATAATTCTTTTTTTAATATAATTGTTTATATGCAATTTAGAAGATATAGAATGCTCAGCGCTTAGAAATGTTAAAAGAGATTCATTGTTAATTACATGTACAACCCATTGTATGTGATTCGATAAATGAGCTGTAAAGAATGTAGTAGCTCTTCGAAATTGTTTTCTAAATTTATATATTATTGAGACTGTAGAATGTATTCTAGGTGTTATTCAAATAAACCCTACTACTATCAATGTGTTTTTACTACTTTACCTAATCTTTTACTTTCTAATAAGCAATTTATAAGTAAAATATTTATTTATCGGACTGAATTTTTTCATCATAATACGTTAAAATTTATAATGTGTTACGTAATGCGATTTATTTCCATAGTGTCACAATACAAAATACAATTAAATTTTTTACAGTTCCAATGCATTTTCTGTTGGTGGAGAGTAAATTATGTATTTTACAACTGTAAAATTTAGTACATTTGTACTGAAAGGAGAAGGTAAATTTTAAATCGATGTGGCCAAGAGGTTCAAAATTTGAAGAAGCTTGACAACAATTACAGCTTAAGGTTTTATGCTTACAATTTCATACTCCTCTCCTTGTCCCTTTCTATTTTATGCGTCATTAACTGCAATAGAGGAAGAGAAAAATAGCAAAACTCTTTGGCTTAAGCCCAAAGCACAACGAATACGGTTACGGGAGCAGGGCATCAGATAATAAAGAACAGAGACTGTTTCTGTCCTTTTCTGTCTCATGCTTTGGTCCCGTAACCGTATTTCTATCTGCTTAGGCCTTTAGGGGGATCGTGGACCTTTCTTTTTTAAGCTAGACCGAATATACATCGCTTGAGTAACCGTTCACATTGGCCACGCGCATCTCGTTGCGCACCATACACCAAGTCAGGCCCAACGTGACCCACCCCCTAAACCACCCGTTACTCTAGCGCGGTATTTCACGATTCTGCGGTCTCTCGCGGTTTTCATTGTGATTTTCGAAATTTGAGATCATATATGCAAAAGTGGGTGGTGGGTTGTATTTTAAAAATTTAAGTCCCAATACATTAGTTTGGTAGGTGGGTGGTGTTGGAAATAGAATAGTTTCTCTGAAAACATCTACTAAATGAATGGTGGGTGGGGGGGGGGGTGTTAGGCATATGATACATGCATTGAAAACATATACTAGGTGGACAGTGGGTGGTAGGTTGTAGGTGGTAGTACAAAAGACATGTAACTTATTTCTAAGATAAAAGATAACAACAATTTATTGTTTATGCAAATTCCACAGATGGATGGGGTCATAAAGACATGCAAATTAATCCTAAGGTAAAAGTTAAGGGGACGCCTAAGTGGAAAAATGACAAAAAAACGATTTTCTTTTTATGTGATTATCCAAAACTAGACTCATTTAGGAATAAAATAAGACTATTTAAAACCTTTTCTGATGAGTAGAAGTAGCCTAATGAATTTGTAAAGTTGGATACTTTATCTCGAGAATAATAAATCCTTAAGTTCATCAATAAATTATGTACGAAAGCTTCAATTGTATTAAAATTTCTTATTTTTATACTAAAAATAAATAAATCAAAACTCCATATATATTTCTCGACATGATTTGCAAATTCAAAATGGAGGATCCAATATGGCGGTCGAATTTTTAACAATTGAACGAATTTGTATGAATCTTAGTATATTGGGGTTTTTGGGGCCGCTAATTTCAAATTTGAAGTCAGATTTGAAAAATTCAAAATGGTGGATTCCATATGGTGGATGAATTCTTAAAACCCGGTTGAAAAAACATGTACATGAACACGTACACGAACGCGTACATGAACACGCACTTGAAAGCGTACATATTCATGTGCATGAACATGAACGTGTTCATGTACGCGGTATTGAAACATGTTCATGTACACGAACACGTATATGTTCATGTACATGTTTATGAACTCCATTGAGTCAATAATTTCATACATGTTTATGTGCATGAACATATACACGAACACGTATACGTTCATGTACATGTTCATGAGCTCCATTAAGTGAAAAATTCCATTCATATTCATGTACATGAACACCAACATGTTCGTGCACATGAACATGTAAACGAACATGATTGAAATTTTGCAAAACTTTAAACGTTGCGCAGTAGTTTTCTATGGGAGATATGGCTGCGCAGTTGTTTTTTAGGAACAAGTGTGGAGAAATACCATAGGCATAGTTACATTTGTTTAACATTTTTGAGTAATTAAAAAAATTGTGTGCATGAACGTATACACGTTCATGCATACGTTCATACACATGAACATGTGTATTGTTTTTTGAACTTATTAACGTGGATGAACATATATGTGTTCATGTACATGTTCATGTTTCAATGCCGCGTACATGAACACATACATGTTCATGCACATGAACACGTACGCTTTCATATACGTGGTCATGTACGCGTTCGTGTACGAGTTCATGTACATGTTTTTTCAACCGGGAAATGAATTGAATTTGCATGAATCTTGGTATGTTGGGGTTTTTGGGGTCACTGATTTCAAATTTTAAGTCACTATTGGAAAACTCAAAATGGCGAATCCAATATGGCGGACGAGTTTTTAAAAATTGACTGAATTTGCATGAATCTTGGTATATTGGGGTTTTTGGGGTCGCTGATTTCAAATTTCACGTCAGATTTGTAAAATTTAAAATGGAGGATACAATATGGCGGTCCATTTAAGATTTCAAATCAGTAAACCCGAAAATTTCCGAGTAACAAGATACAGGTAAATTTTAACAATATTTGAAAATGCAACCATCACATTAGATTCGAAATTATTAAATTTGAAATATAAATAACAAATTTGTACTCAGCGACCCCAAAAACGCCAGAGTAAAAAATTTCATGCACATTTAGTAATTTTTTAGAAATTTGATCACCATATTGGATCCGCCAATTTAAATATTTCAAATCTGACTTTAAATTTGAAATCAGCGACCCCGAAATCCCCAAGATACCAAGATTTATGCGAATTCAGATAATTTTTAAAAAATTTGTCCACCATATTCGATTCGCCATTTTGAATTTTTAATATCTGACTTCGAATTTGAAATTAGCGACCCCAAAAACCCCAATATACTAAGATTCATACAAATTCGTTAAATTTTTAAAAGTTCGACCGCCTTATTGAATCCGACATTTTGAATTTTTTAAATCTGACTTCGAATTTAAAATTAGCGACCCCAAAAACCCCAATATACTAAGATTCATACAAATTCGTTCAATTTTTAAAAATTCGACCGCCATATTGGATCCGCCATTTTGAATTTTGATAATCTGACTTCGAAATTGAAATCAGCGACCCCAAAAACCCCAGTATACCAAGTTTCATAAAATTTGGATTATTTGATTCTGAAATTCATGAGATTTTTCTTCTTTTTAGTTATTCGTGTCTCCTGTGAAATTTGATTTTTTAATTTTTTTTTATCTTTCGGTAAACTTTTCTCTTGAACTACTAAACCGATTTACAAGTTTTTTTTTTAATTTGTTCAGGAAGGTTTCAAGATTACGAATAAGAAGTTTGACATCATTTTGAGTTATATAAACGGAGATGTGAGTCATTTAATCAGAAAAATTGGGAGTGTTATTTACATTTTGGTATAAATGTTTATAAAAAAGTATCTATGTAAGATAACGTCTTATTGCTTCTTATTCATACAATTGATTATACGTGTAATCGAACAAAACAAGGAAGAACGCAATTGGAGTTATAGTTTTTGAGAAAAGTGTACCGAAAGTTGACTCTTTTTGCATTGTTTTAAGGTGACTTAGGCGTCCCCTTAACAACAATACGCAGTTTACGCAAATTAGAAAGGATAAGATTTTAAGTTAAACTTGGTGCGATTCGAATGCAGCGCCGTCTCTGGAAAAATCTCCCGCTTGAAAAACTTAAATGTAGAAGTAACTTTTAAATTTCAGCGCATAAGTAAGGGTAAAAATTTAAAATGACGTAGGAGAATCCCCAAAACAATGCCGACATATGGTAATACCGACTAAGGGTAACCGATTTCGGATATCTACCTTACCTGTCGAGCAAGCAATTAATCTGCATAACCGACACAAGGTAACACCATATGGTACCCTGCCGATAGGAAATACCTAAAAAATGACTGGCTAAAATGACTAAATGAATGAAGTCATTTTTGAGGTACGATTTGAATGATTCCGTGCCTAGAAAATGTCCAACGAAAAAGGGATCAAAAGGTTAATTTATGGCTATTTATGACCGTAAATTCTAAACCCTGAAGAATTTAATTATGCTTTTACCCTCTCATAAAATGAAAAGTTCTTTTACAGTCCTTTTTTCAACTCTAAATTATTTATATTATTTATTGCAAAATTATACTCGTTTTTCAATAATTTAGTTATTTATATGTTTATATAAATAAGATATATTCTTTGGAAACAAAATTCAAAAATGATATCAGGTTTTTAATATCTTCTACTGTTTACGAGTTACGCTACTATTCTTTTAATTGTATGTTTTTTACCAAAAATTTTACATCTCCGTAATTGTCAGAAATTACAGATTCTAAATTTAAAAGAACCGAAGTTCTAACTTAAAAATTAGAAAAAATTTATTTATTAAGAAATACATATTTTTTACCAGTACATTTTTTGTATTTAAGATGTCGAAAAAGGGACGAGCTATGTCGTAAAACTTTTAAACATCTGGAATGGATTAAAAATCAGAAATAAAAATTTTTCTAATTATGTAATTATAAATTTATAAATTGAGAATTTGCATTCTACGTCTTTCAACGATTATGTGTATCTAATTTTTTCCAAGTAATGTTATTTTTTATAAAAAATAACAATATTTATAATAATTGATTGTCATTTAATTTTATTCATTTTAAGAAAATTTTTAGATATTTATAATCGTGAAAAACCAGAGATTTATAATTTTTTAATATACAATTTCAAATTTGCAAATTGCAAAATTTTTGAGTCATAAAACTTTTGGGTTACCGAAGCCATAATTGAAAAAAATATCCTGGTAGGCATTCATATATTCCAGTTCAACGCATTTATGATCCTATTAAAACTTAAATAAGTACTTCCGAAATTTAAAGGGACTACCTACTCGGAGCAAAAAGTGGTACCTAGCATTGTTAGAGTAAAAATGACTAAAAAATGTCGTACCAGTCATATTTTGGATATATTTTAGGTGTATCCTATCGGCAGGGTAACACACGCGAAATCTGCATTGACGACCAACGGTAATTTATCAACAAAACGGTTAAAAATCCACTGCAGATAACTGACTAGGACGCCACCCGGTGGCGAAAATCGGAACTGTGCGCTGGTGCGCCCATAGCTACACTACTTGTTAATAACTTTCTTAAATATTAATGGATCCTAAAAATCCTAGTTTACACGAAAACTACTCGTTCAAGGAACATGCTGTCCAAATTTCAAGTTATTTCGGTGAATAGTGTCAAAATAAGAATGTAAACAAGATGAACATATGCAGTTTCGAGAAAAACGCGTTTAAAGTTTGAAGGGTCAAATGTTCAAAAAAACTTGAAGTTCGGCAATATTTTTAAATATTAAAGCACAATAAGAAAAAATTATATAAATAGTTATATACATATAACCCTTCAAATGTAACAATATACATTTCTTATAGTTTAAAAACTGCTCTTTTAAGCGGTGCACCAGAAAAACTGTTAATTTAAAAATTAACATACTACAGTTAGTTACTTAATAAAAAATACAAATTTTCGAGGTTTTTTTTTACTTCAGATTATTTCCCCCGTTTTTTAGATAATTATAGTAACCAAAAATGGACAAAAAATAATTTCGATTTTTTGAAAAAAATTCACTAGAACCTCCCCTTAAGATCAAACTAAAAACACTCATTTTTAGGGTTCCGTACCGTAAAACGGAACCCTATTAAAATCACTATGTGTGTCCGTTTTCGCACCCTCTCTAACTTCTAAACTATAAGAGCTAGAGTCTTCAAATTTGGTACACATATTTAATTTCACCTTAGATTTACGAAAATGATATGGAAAACGCGATTCGAGCTCACGAACATGCCGAAATCCAGCAAAAACCACTTTTTTGCCCAAAAATGCAAAAAAATGACCAAGCCCCCCCCTAATCTTTCAAACTATTTGACTTAGGATGCTGAATCATAATGTTTACTAGCCAAAAAGTACTATTTTTAAAAAAAAAAATCGAAAAAATGACCATGTTCCCCACCCCCCTGTTATCTTCTAAACTATTTGACTTAGGATGCTAAAATTTAGTACACGTATGTAGTTTGACGTGTAGATTATAGAGAAAATATATAGCAGTTTGTTAATGCTCGCCCCCCCCCCCCCCCTTACAGGAAAATTGTAGACAACTTTCGTAAAGGCGGTCTTCATAGTGTTTAGTAGCCAAAAAATACGATTTTTAAAAAAAAATTCGAAAAAAAGACCATGTCCCCTCCTAATCTTTCAAACTATTTGACTTAGGATGCTGAATCATAATGTTTACTAGCCAAAAAGTACTATTTTTTTAAAAAAAAATCGAAAAAATGACCATGTTCCCAACCCCCCTGTTATCTTCTAAACTATTTGACTTAGGATGCTAAAATTTAGTACACGTATGTAGTTTGACGTGTAGATTATAGAGAAAATATATAGAAGTTTGTTAATGCTCGTCCCCCCCCCCCTTACAGGAAAATTGTAGACAACTTTCGTAAAGGCGGTCTTCATAGTGTTTAGTAGCCAAAAAATACGATTTTTAAAAAAAAATTCGAAAAAAAGACCATGTCCCCTCCTAATCTTTCAAACTATTTGACTTAGGATGCTGAATCATAATGTTTACTAGCCAAAAAGTACTATTTTTTTAAAAAAAAATCGAAAAAATGACCATGTTCCCAACCCCCCTGTTATCTTCTAAACTATTTGACTTAGGATGCTAAAATTTAGTACACGTATGTAGTTTGACGTGTAGATTATAGAGAAAATATATAGAAGTTTGTTAATGCTCGTCTTTATAGAATTTACAATGCAAAATTCGTTTTTTTTTTTAAATTAAAATATAATTGATTAATTCCTTATTTTTTAAAAACATATTTAAAAAATGACCCTGACTCCTTAGCTGCAAAAGTTTTGGCTTAAAGTGCTAAAAATTTGTACCAATAAAATTTTATTTAGTGTATAATAAAAATTATTCTTAAAACTGGTATCCTAGTGGAAAATTTTAAATCTCTACCTTATATAGTTGAATAAAAATTAGAAAGGTACGGAACCCTTCGACTTGTTACGAGTGTAACTAGTACTTGCCCGATTTTTTATTGTAATGATAATTCTTTTACTCTTATTCTGAAAAAGGCCTTAAATAATGTATTTAAATAAATTAAAAGTAATTAAAGTTTATTCTAGTTTGTTGTTTTTTAATTCAAATTACAATACAAGTTCAAAATTTTGTTTGTTTTCGCTATTTCCTGCAATAAAAATAGGGGGTCGGTTTCATACAATCCTTTTTAAGGCCTGGTTCCTCCAAACAATTTTCAAAAAATCTAAAAATTTTTCTTCCATAAATTGCTAGAAAATACTCTTAGAAATAATATAGAATTAGTCCCGAAGGTCCGCACGACCGAGAAGTAGATATACAAGAGGGGAGAACGGTGCGCGCTAAGCGGTAAATCCGGCCGCTCGAGCGGCCACAGAGCGTCTAAAGATTACAGGACTGCAGCAAGAAATGCAAAAATTCTTGAAAATGACACCTATGACGACCAGGAAGAAGTTGTGTACGCAGCGGCATTGGATACATGTGTAAAATTCACTTTTTTTTACGATTTTTCACGAACAAAAACTTTAATCGCTTTTTTCACAAAACCACGTTTTTCTCGAAACAACGTTTTTTGAACTAGGTATCACTCTTATTTAGAAACTATTGCACTTATCAACATGAAACAAACGTCATTTTACTCTTCAAATGTCTCTCTATGGTGTGAACTAGAACCAAAAATATTCATCATTATTTAAAAAAGTTATAAACAATTAAAAGTGAAAAAAAGGGTTAAAAATTGAAAAGTCCCGCCATTTTTTTTTGTTGTCAAAATGTTTCATTCTAGTTCACACCATAACCAATGTCATACAGAATAAGAAACCATTTTGATTTTTGCTTTCAATTGAATGGATTCAGAGATATCGTGACACCCACCAACAGAAGGGATTTTTTTGAACAGCCATTTTCTGTGTCGCCATTTTCGGTGTCGCCATTTTGAAAAAAAAAAAATAATTTTTTTCAATTAGTATTATTATGTGTCTTTGTATATGAAAAAAGTTTGATTTAAAAAAATTTTTTGTAAGAGAAAGTTTTAAGTTTTTATAGAAACTTTAATTTAATTTACGTGTTAATTAGAATTTGTTTATTCATTAAAAAAGATTAATTATTTTAAATTCGTTTTTTATTTTACATAATATTTCTAAAGTTTATTTTTCTTAATTCATTTTTGTATTCATAAAATGTAGGTTATTTTTCAATAATCTTTATTCCAAAAAAATATCTACGCTCTTGCTGTCTTTCAATTTTATAATTATTTTTCAAAAAATGTATTTAAAAATAATAATTAGAGTAGAGTGGGTAAAACCACCAATTTTTGACATTTCTAGCTATAACTCTCAAAACAGAGTGACTACAGAGAAAAACTAAGTTGCGTTTAAAAGATTGATCCTTTGGCTACATTTTATTCTCAATACACAATTATCGATCGCTTTTAGAGATATTAGTATTCTATTAGTAAATAATAATTATTAATAATTATTATAATAATATTAGTACCAATATAAACATTTTTGTGAGCAGTAAAATTTACTCTAAGTAAAATATTGCAACAAAATAAAATTATGATTGATTAATTAAAGTAAAAGGGTTTTTTAGTTTTTTCAAACGATATATAAACAACATAATCACACTTGCAACACTCGAATAAATAAAACACAATGATCTGTCATTCCAAATTATTTATAATTTAGACAAAATCTTGTTCTGATCAAAAAGCAAAAACTAGGACATCATGATCTAATTTCAATATTTACACTGTATTGCGGCACCTATTTTCTCCATATTCACAAAATTAAATACACATGTGTAGACTGTCAAAATAAACGATCACCATGAATCATGGGCGTACCCACGTTAGGGTACGCCAGTTTAGAAAGCCAATTTATATGAGAGAGAAATATATATTGTTATATTGTTGTCTCTCTCACTCCCACATAACCACCCCCCCCCCCCCAAGAAACTTTCCTGGGTACGCTCCTGCCATGAATGTTAAGTTTGTAAGACTAACAACACGAAAATAAAAGCCAATTGGTGGTTTTACCTCATGGCGATTTTACCCCATTCTTTTTGAGTCAACAAATCCCTTTTGTACAAACAGAAAAGGTTTGACACATATAGAACTTCATTTGTTTCAAAACGATTATGTTTACGTCAAAAGGATCTTTCTCTGAGTGTTAATTTTTAAATTGTTTTTTTCTTAATTCTTAATGGCAACACTGCCAGAGGTTAAGGACGTTGGAACCCAAAAGCTGAGAGTGTCGTAGAAATACTTTTTCCTCCTTTGCTCGAAAATTTCCCTTTTATGGATTTTTTTTAAAAACACTGGACACTTTTTCAAAAAAAGGGCTATGGTAGACAAAAGTATTTGAGATAAGGAATTTTTTAAACATTTGTTTTATGCAAACAAATGTGCCTACGAGCGTCAAAATTAACTCCCGTTTTGACATTGCAAGATTTTCCGTAAAAGATGGCCGCCGCTCGTCAGCTGGGCACGGGCTACGTGACATGGGCCTCAAGTGAGATAGCAGCGGCCATCTTTTACGGAAAATCGTGCAATGTCAAAACGGGAGTTAACTTTGACGCTTGTAGGCACATTTGTTTGCAAAAAACAAATGTTTAAAAAATTCCTTATCTCAAATACTTTTGTCTACCATAGCCCTTTTTTTGAAAAAGTGTCCAGTATTTTTAAAAAAAATTCATAAAAGGGAAATTTTCGAGCAAAGGAGGAAAAATTGTTTCTACGCCACTCTCAGCTTCGGGTTCCAACGTCCTTAAATCTTGAAATTTGGCCTTGGAGGGAAAGAGAGATTGCGGAGGAGAGGGGGCTCGGCTCAAGCCTGGCAACCCATATTTAAACATGGCAACCCTGTAAACTAAACGTGACAACACTGCAAGCGGTTAAACAGAGGGGTAGAGATGCTGGTGTGAAAGCAGAGGAGTGGAGAGGAGGTATGGCTGATGTCTGTTTCAAGATTTGAGCCCTATGACATATATATAGTTCAGTATATATATTAGGGTGGCCGTTAATAATGACATTTTGGAATTTTGCCCATTTCCGGGTCTCATTTTGTCACAAATTGAAAAAAAATAGATACGTATTTTTTCATTTTTTTTTAAATTAATATTTAGTGGTGCCTGTTGGCTATTGAAAATTTGCATGTATTTTGCATGGGAAAAAAACTTTTTTTCGTAGATTTCCTGTAAAATCGTTGAAAATTAATATTTTTTGACCGGTCTACTCTGTTTCTCTTCATAAATGTTCAAAGAATAATATGCAATTTTTAACTTATGAAATTTGTTAAGTTTACTATTTTTTACAGTACCCAAAAGTTGACAAAAAAAAAAACTAAAATAGGTTATTATTGGCAAAAAATATTAATTCTAAAAAAAACGAGAAATTTAAACTGCTAATTATGGTTTCTATTGTTTTTGAGGTCCCTGATTACAAATCTGATGTCATATTTCAAAAATTTAAAATGGCGGATCCAATATGGCGGCCATGAAAAATTTTAAATTAATCAATTTCTAAAAAATTTCGTATCAGGGTGTTTGTGGAGTTTCTGATTACAAATTTGAAGTCAGATTTCAAAAATTAAAAATGTCGGATCCAATATGGCGGACATAACAATTTTTAAATTAATTAATTTTTATGATACCTGGTATCATAGGATTTTTGGGGCCCCTAGTTACAAATCTGAAGTCAGATTTGAAAAATTCAAACTGTTGGATGCAATATGGCGGGCATAGTGTTTAAAAAATTAATAATTTTTTATAAACTTAATTATGTAATATCTTATTCCAGTAGCCAACAAAATTTTTGTGAATGTTCTATCTAAATTTAAATTAGTTAGAAATAACTATTTTAAAAACAAAAAGTCGATCACTGATTGAAAAATTAAGATTTCTAATAAATCGGCTAGTTAGACTGCTAATTACTGTTAATTAGAAATGAGAAGGTTAGTATTTATTAGCTAGAGAAGGTTCGTTTACAAATTAGATGACACGATTTTATAGATGGGTGATTCTCGTGAAAGGAATAACTTCACGTGTCTCCAACGTGAGTTTCAACATTTACAATAGTTTTTAATTGATATTTCCTTGAGTTTGCAATTTTTAAAACACCTCCAAAAACCCTATGATACCAGGTATCATAAAAATTGATTAATTTAAAAATTGTTATGTCCGCCATATTGGATCCGACATTTTTAATTTTTGAAATCTGACTTCAAATTTGTAATCAGAAACCCCACAAACACCCTGATACGAAATTTTCTAGAAATTGATTAATTTAAAATTTTTTCATGGCCGCCATATTGGATCCGCCATTTTGAATTTTTGAAATATGACTTCAGATTTGTAATCAGAGACCTCAAAAACAATAGAAACCATAATTAGCAGTTTAAATTTCTCGTTTTTTTTAGAATTCATATTTTTTGCCAATAATAACCTATTTTAGTTTTTTTTTTGTCAACTTTTGGGTACTGTAAAAAATAGTAAACTTAACAAATTTCATAAGTTAAAAATTGCATATTATTCTTTGAACATTTATGAAGAGAAACAGAGTAGACCGGTCAAAAAATATTAATTTTCAACGATTTTACAGGAAATCTACGAAAAAAAGTTTTTTTCCCATGCAAAATACATGCAAATTTTCAATAGCCTACAGGCACCACTAAATATTAATTTAAAAAAAAATGAAAAAATACGTATCTATTTTTTTTCAATTTGTGACAAAATAAGACCCGGAAATGGACAAAATTCCAAAATGTCATTATTAACGGTCACCCTAATATATATATATATATATAGCTAGGTACAGTGCCGCTCAGAAGGATTTGCCCACCCTACGGCATGCAAGGGCATTACAAAAAGTTTTGTATCTTCATTAATAATAAAGATAAATCCTTCATCCAATACTTATTTTAAAGTTTAAGTATTTGACTTGAAACGACACCTAAACAAAATTAAAAGAAAAATTTATTGTTTAATTGCTTAAATTAAAAAAACAATTCACTTTTTTTTAAAAATTTCAAATTGATACAATTTTTGAAGAAATCATCACATTTTAATTCTAGAAATGTCATTCGAAAGCATTTTTTGACACCTTTAAAACGATTTTTTAGAAATTCCTCTACGATAATTTTTAAGGAAGATATGATCATTTGTTTATAAAAATAGCTTTTTTTTCAATTGTTGGTAACTTTAGAACAATAGATTTTTGGAAAAAATTGTCCTTAAAAAAATGTGCCTTTTTGTGCGTAGAATTAGAAAAAAATATTTGAACATTAAAAAAAAAATTTTTTTTATACAATTTTTCCTACTGTACATATATTTTTAAGACGGATAACATTTCCATGCCAATACATATCGATAAAATTGTTTTTTTTAATGTTTAAATATTTTTTTCCAAATTCTACGCACAAAAAGGCACATTTTTTTTCTTAAAATTTTTTTCCAAAAGTCAGTTGTTCTCAAGTTACCAACAATTGAAAAAAGAGGCTATTTTTGTAAATAAATGATCATATTTTCCTTAAAAATTATCGTAGAGCAATTTTTAAAAAATCGTTTTAAAGGTGACAAAAAATGCTTTCAAATGACATTTGCAGAATTAAAATGTGATGCTTTCTTAAAAAATTGTATCAATTTGAAATTTTTCAAAAAAAGTGAAATTTTTTTTTTTTAATTTAAGCAATTAAACAATATATATTTTTATTTTTTATTTTGTTTAGGTGTCGTTTCAAGTCCAATACTTAAACTTTAAAATAAATATTTGATGAAGGATTTATCTTTATTAAGGTTTTTTCTCAAGTTGAAATGACAAATGACTACGAATTAGTTTCAGAAAACCAAGATGCTAATATTATCTGGCTTGAGACACACAGTACCCCACTGATTATTTGTATAAAAAGTGGAAAAATACTTTTTGCAGCAGACAAAATTTATTAACAGTTAAGGGCCTAGTGGTTTCCCAGTATATTCAAAAGTTTATGGCGTTAGGTCTTGATAGTGGACAAGATTTGGTAAAGTGTTTACATCTTATGAATATTTATACTTACATTATTTATATTCCTTTTAATACTGCAGAGTGTCAAGTAATCAGGAGAATTTTGATAATTGGGGGGGGGGGGAATTTAAAACAACACAACAAAACAATTACAAGTAATTTGCCTAGAATTTTCAAAAAGATTCAGAATTTTTCAAAACGATTTAAAAATTCGACATAAGTCTCGAAAATTTCAATTTCAATGTTGTATTCCTTAAAATTTTTAAAATTAAACTAAAGGTGGTTAGAATATATAATCTAAAATGTTTAGGTAGAAAAAAAATATATAAATTTTAATATCTAAAAATCATTTATCATAGATAAATTCTAAACGTGAAGTAACGCATATTTTAATTTATTTGAACTTTTAAATTAAAATTTTTATTTTGTATAATTTTGTTTCTATACCATTAAAAAAAAACTCTTTTCATTCTTTCTTTTTATTTTCATATTTAAGACTACAATATTTTTCTGTAAATCTTTTAATTTCTTCAAAGATTTTCTTGTTTTTAAGACGTTTTTTTTATTTTTTTTCCATTTTCAAATTTTTTATTTTAAAATGATCATTCGCTTAACACTCTGCACGTTTCAATAAAATCATTAATTTTGAATTTCTTATATTTGTTTTTCATTGTTAACAATTAAGTTTTTTTTGTTAAACTTAGATTTTAGCGGTTGTAACCTGGAAAATCTGACTTATTTTTCAAGAAATGGAAAATAATTAGAAACCAGGTTCTCTAAAGTATCCAAGCTGTTAATAAGAAAAATATAATGAAAGAAGATTTAGAGTATTTTTACCAACTTCCAAATATTGATACTGGTAATTTTTTTAATATTTAATGGTTTTCTTTATAAAATAAACTTGTAATTATTATTTTGTCTACACTGAAAAAAAAATTATTTCGATCAAATAAAAATTATTTGATCCAAATAAATGATTTACTTGTCTATTATCCAATAAACCTGTATTTGAACCAAATAACTATTTATTGGACCTAAGTATTTTATTTGATTGTATTAAGTATAGACTAATTTGTATCAAATACAAATTACTTGAGTCAAATAAATGGAATAATTGGAGCTAGTACATAATGTTTTGAATCAATTATGAAAATTATTTCATTCAAATAATATTTTATTCAACCTGAGTATTTTATTTTATCGCATTAAATAAACAGTAATTTGTGTCAAATAAATTAAATATTTGGAGCTAGTAACTAATATTTTAAATCAATTATGAAAATTATTCCATTCAAATAATATTTTATTCGACCTGAGTATTTTATTTTATCACATTAAATAAACAGTAATTTGTGTCAAATAAATTAAATATTTGGAGCTAATAACTGATAATTTAAATCAATTAAAAAAATTATTTCATTTATATTTTTAAAGCAAATAAATATTATTTTGCATGAATAAAATGTAACCTCTCTTTTGTTTTTGAGTTTTCTCTTATTTAATTTTATTATAAGTATGGTGATTTTCATTCATAACATTCTTATTATTTATTATTTAAATACTGATTATTTTACACTTATTTACTTATATTTAGTTAACACTTATTATAACCTAACATATAAACTATGAAATAAAATTTCGCACGGATGGTGGGATTGAGCCAGCGACGCACGCAATACGAGACTTTTACGCTACCCACAAAGCCACGCTGACTTGACTTCAAAATTACAAAAACACCTATTTAGCCTCACACATTAGTTACAATAAATTATTTACTTGAATCAAATACTTTTTATTTGTTTTTAAAAAAGAAAATATTATAGCATTAAATAAGTTGATTTACTATGACTCATAACATAATTTAATTGTGTTAAATAGTTTTTATTAACGTTAAAAACTCAAATATTTGAGTGAAATAAATAAATGAATAGTTTTAAATAACTCACAAATTTCGTTACAATAAATTATTTATTTGACTGAAATACTTTTTATTTGTTTTTATAAAATAATATATTAGCATTAAATAATATATTATTTATATTAAATAATTTGATTGATAACATAATTTAATTGTGGTAAATAATTTTTATTAACGTTAAAAACCCAAATACTTGAGTGAAATAATTAAATGAATAGTTTTAAATAACTCACAAATTTCGTTTCAATAAATTATTTATTTGACTGAAATACTTTGTATTTGTTTTTATAAAATAATATATTAGCATTAAATAATACATTATTTATATTAAATAATTCGGTTTGTTTTAATCCATAAAATAAATTAATTGTGTCAAATAATTTTTATTTGTGTCCAAAAACCAAAATACTTGAGTGAAATAAATAAATGAATAGTTTTAAATAATTGAGCATTTGTATTAAATATATTCGTTTATTAGATTAAATTAATTATTTACTTGATCAAAAGAAGATTTATTTGGTTTAAATAAACGTGATTTAAATAATTCAAGTTATTTGAATCAAATACATATTTTTTAGATCCAACTAAAAAATATTTGAACGAAGTAAATATTTATCAAATAATTTGAATTAATTGAGTCAAATAATTTTTTTTTTCAGTGTAGCTGTAAAAAAACAAAACTTAAAATTTATTTTTAAACACTCAAGACGTTTTGATTTTTCATCTTTTATTGTATGTCCTGAAAGGCGAACGATTAAGAAAACGCAAAAGGGATAGCAATGATGAAAATATTATTGAAGAGCAAAATAAAAAGTCAAATAAGGAAAAGAGAAATTCCTACATGATTCATGTATCTGTAAGACTTTAAATAACAATTATTTTCATTCATAGGGTATATGTTTGACAATGAAATTCTAATAATATTAAATATTTTTGTTTCAGGATTCTAGTAATTTTGATAAAAGAGTTATCGCTTATTAGAGCTAACTGTAGAAAACAAAGAAAACATTACAACCAGTAATGGTTATTGTTGGTCAGCTTAAAAGGATTGAAAAAACATATGTTGTCATAGACGACATTGAATACTTAACAAAATCCTTCTTACACGCAGTTGACATAACGTTTAAATCTTTTTTTGTTTTAAATTGCAAATATCCACAGCACTCGTCCACTATTTGGCAGTTTATACAGAAAGCTATATTTGATATTTCTGTGAGTGGAAAAAAGTTTTCTCCAGCGTGAACGTTCTGCTGGGCGAGGTACGGAAATCTTTAGAAGATGCACAAACTCTACAAGTTTCACAAAATTCAATAATTACAGAAACTGATAAAAACGCTCAAGATTAATTTATAACAATAATTTTTTTGACTGAATCACGGAAACAAATTCTTAGTAGATTTGACTACTTTTCAACTAAGATTCTTAGTTCAATAAGTCCCCAATTATTTTTTTGTAATTACGTTAAATATGAAATCTTAATTAAGTGAACTAAGAATACAATTAACGGAACTATTCTTTGTCATTGATTTTACTACTTTCACCAATTAACTGTTGTATTGTAGTTAATTCTACTACTTTTTACAATTGTTTAAATGATATTTTCACAACTAAGAAAAAGTAGTTCATTTTAGTAACTTAAAATGTCTCACTTTAGTACAAAAGTAGTTTAATTAATTGATTTTCATTCTACTAAGGGAAAGTAGTTGGATTTTTCACAAAAAATACAACTTAAGGGTGTTCCAGAGCGACGTCAAAGTGTACTTAATCTTTGTTTCAATCATCTGCTTTCATTGCAACCGAATTTTCTTGCACACATTGTCTCCTTGTTCGGGAATAAAATAAAATGTTCCAAGTGATTTAGAAACTACAAATATGTACAATTTCTCGTTGGTGTTGCGTTTTTATGTCAAGTATTATGTTGTGCCAAAAATTTATGTGTAAAAATTGACGTTTGGTATATATTATCTGTCTTTGTCATGGCTTAGCTTAGCTTTGGAACACCCTTAATGAATACAAAAATCAAATTTCTTATCTAAAAACTAATCAATTGACCTATATAACTTTTATAATTGATCAAAAATTCGTAAAATAATTCATATTTTTTCATTTTTTTGCATTTAAAATTCTTTTTTTTAAAATAACTTTCCCAATTAACTTATATATTATTATTAATTTATTGCTTCATCTATGAGGAAGCAAATTATTTTGCTTACTTAAAAGCGAAATGTCCATGAAATGGACATAATTTTCACCTAGTTTTTGTTTTTGTTAGTAATAAATTAAATAATATATTTAGTGAATCGAATAATAACAATTATTAAAACATTATTTAAACAAATAAATATTGTTCACCAATTTTCTACACAAAGCACATACAAATATGCAGTTTTTTTTCCTTATTTTGCAATTAACTAATTTGTATGCGATTATACGGGTAAGGAATAAAAATTAAATTTGTATTTAAACATTTTTAAGCAAATTATTCTTGTTAGCTATAGCAACTTTGTTCACATGGAACCTACAAATATGCAGTCTTCTCCTAATTTTGCAATTTTTTTAGCTTTATCTAATTGCGGAAAAATAATACAAATTAAATTATTACTTAAAAGTTTTTAAAGAAAGTATTATTGTTAAATACCAACTTTTTTCACGTAGAACCTACAAATATGCAATTTTTTTCCTAACCTTGCAATTTATTGATCTTCAATTAATTATATAAGAGAAATACAAAATTAGATTATTATTTAAATATTTTTTAAACAAATTATTATTGTTAAACTCTTTGTCGATAGTTATACAAAGATCGATTAATTACAAAATTAGGAACAACTGCATATCTGTATATAATATATATAATATATTTCCATTGTATACCTTACATAGGTCTTTACAATTTGCTTATTCTACTTATTAAACATACATATTTACATTTACACATTCCCCTCGCCTTTAATCTTTTTTTCTACCGCACTTATAAATTCACAAATTTCATCTATTACATCACCTCTTAGCGTTTCAATTAACTGCCTGTTTAACTCACCTTCCCGCCTATCGCCTCTCCATGCATTTATATATTCTACAATTCTTTCTTCTTGACCCCTTAATGCTTCTCCACAAATAAATAAATGCTCTAAAGTTTCATCCTTCCATGTACACAGCCTACACTTCCAATCTCGATAACCTTTCTTAAATGCCCTGCCAATATTACCACATCGCATTCTAGCCCAGATTTCTTTATTATTCTTACTTCCTGATAACTTATTCCAATAGCTCGCTCCCGACTCTCCTGGATATATATCCTTGTACATAGTATTAAAGCTAGAGTTTAGAATCGCGTTTTTCTCCGATTCTACTATACTTTCCCACCACTTCTTTAGCCCAGCTAACAATTTAGTGTAAATTTCATCTTGTTCAGTACCTTCCCAGATTTGCCTTATTATCTCCTCACATTTTATTTCCATTAGAATTTCCTTTATCTTTTTGCCCCAGCTAGTCGCATTGTTATTTAAAATTCCTCTCATTTCTTCTTTCAAACACACCTTTGGCCATCTTTCATTCTCCATCTTTAAAACCTCTCCTAGATATCTACAAGCTCTTTCCCTTATAGTATATTCTATTCCTACAACACCCCATTCGCTCCTCCATATATACCTTGGCGTATTTCTAGATACCCCTAACGAAATTTTGCAGTACCTTCCTTGCACCTTCTTAATCTTTTCCAAATTACTCCAACCCCAGGTTTCTACCCCGTACAATGCCACTGATCTTACCAATGAATCCATTAAATATATACGCTCCTTTCTTGAATCTCTACCTGCCCTTTTAAATAATCCCCAAGTTGCATTCATTGCTTTCTGTGATCTTCCTGCCATTACCTCAATTTGCCTTTCCATACTATTTCCTGTCGTGAACCAATACCCCAAATACTTAAATTGTTTTACCACCTCAATTTGTACTCCCTTGAAATTCCATTCTTCACCCTTCTTCTCGGTTCCCCCATTTCTAAACACCATAATTTTAGTTTTTTTTGTGTTAACCATTAATTTATTTTTATCCACATATCCTTCTAACGTTTTTAACATATTTTCCAATTCCTTTGCGCTTTCAGCAATAACTGCAATATCATCTGCGTACTTGAAGACTCTAATTTTAATTTTCCCAATAACCGATCCACCCTCATTCTTTCTAATCCAACAATCATCAATATCGTCTATAAAAATATCAAATATCACCGAGCTTAATGCGCATCCCTGCCTAACTCCTATCTCTGTATTGAATTCGTTTGTTACTCCGCCTTCCACCAAGATTTCGATTTTTGTTTCTTTATAAATTTCTCTTATCATTTTATGCATTACCCCTCTAATTCCCATCTCCCATAGCTTTTTTAACATTATCTCTCTATTTACAGTGTCGTAAAATTAGAAGTGACCAGCGTCATTTGCAGACCACTTTTCTGCTTGAAACATCAGAATACAATTTAAAGGAAAATGTTCAGAAGAATAAAAAGTGGAAGTTTGCTTGAGATAAAGTATTAAAATGACAGTGTTTAAAAGACAAAACGAATATGAATTGAGATTTGGCATTTGAGAAGTGACATATTTCAGTTCACTTACCAATATCGCAGGTAAAGTAAATTACATTTTTCATAATAAACAAAATGATTAAAACCTGTTGTAAAAATATTTAAAAGCAAGTTCCATGCTTTTAATATCACCTCAATATTACATTGTTCCTTTACTGCAGTTGTGTAATATTACCTTAATATTACAATTTTCTTTACTACTCTTGTGTAATATTACCTTAATTTTAGCATGGTTCAGAAAAAATAATCTCGTAATATTACCGTGATATTGCCTCAATATTATTTCGTAATAATACTACAATGTTATCTCAATAATAAACTGTAATATTACATCAATACCCATTGTAATATTACCTCAATGTCGACCGGTAACATCACCTTGAGGCGAACATTTTAATATCACCTCAATATCGCTGTAATATTGTCCCGTAATATTACCAATATTACAGTATAATATTACTGTGACATTCACTTAATACAGTATAACCCACTTAATACGTTCCCATTTAAAACGTTTTCCCGCTTAAGATGCTCATATATCGTGGTCCCTGCAATTATAGACATTTTTTCATACATTTTATCACGTTTAATACGATTTGTTTTCCCGCATATTACGCCATCGCAGGTCTACGGCCGGTAGAAAATCTTTTTCAATTTTTGATCTAGAACCAAAACCCAACATTTTTATAAATTTGCAAATCAAAAGCTAGAGAAGTACGTAGGGAATTTTGAAAAAAAACGGTTTTTAAGAAAATGACACACATTCGAATCGAAATTTTAAGTTTTTCGGTAAAAAATCGATAGAAAATTGTTAATAATTTTTGTATTTATTTTTATTTATTCAATAAAAAAGTTCCTAGGGCTAGTGAGCCCTTAATAGAACAAAGATTACAAGAAAAATTTAATGTGCATGACCTTAACACTAAATAAAAGTATAACAAATCAATAAAGAAAAATATCTTCCTCTTTGATCTAACATAAGTGATAAACTTTATATGAGATTTATATATAACTTTATAACTGCTTTCTCACACTATAACAAAAGTTTAAAAAAAAAAAAAAAAGAGAAAATGTGTCGTACAGCCTGACCTCAAACACTAAACAATATTGGAGGCAAATCCAAATATTCCTTTTTAAGGTTAAAGTAAACAGTAAGTTTCCAGAACTACTATTTCTAACTAGACTAATAATTGCAACTGCAATTACCAGTAAGTAATATTGAAAATCGTACCTTCTGACTCAAATAAGAACCTAAAAAATAATTTTTTAAAGATTAATTGCGACGACACATTCCTAAGACTATCCGGGATTTTATTCCACAACCGAGTACCTCTTACAATAAAAGAACGCTGAAATTTACATGTACGGTGTGAAGGTACTTTTAATACTGCATTTCTACCACGAAGATTATGTGAGTCAGAAGCATTATCATTTCTAAAAGTGAATAAATCAAATAAATAATTCGGGACTCCGCTTTGAAAAACAGAATAAAGAAGATTACCCATAAACAATTGTCTTCTTTTCGCCACGTTTTTTCCTTTTTTACCAGATAAAAATCCCTACGTACTTCCATGAAAAATGTTATCATGTAGCTATATTCCAATTTTTAAGTTAATCGATCAAAAATTGTACTAAAAATTTTTTTTCGATTTTCTGAAAGGTTCACAGTGGTCTAACCCCTTAAGTGACAGTGCAGATGGTACCCACTAAAAAAGAAAGTACATATTTGGCTTAAGCGAATTGTATTTGAGATAGCTTACCAAACTCGGTTTCGCGGTTAAACCGTAAACTAAGGTTAAGCCAAATGATTTGTGTTTATGTCAAATACTTACCTTTGTTTTTGATGAATTGAAGGTTGAATGAGTGGAGTTGGCCATATATATTTACAAAGTGAACGTTCTTACGCGCAAATAAATCGTTTTTAACCAGGAAATACACCATTTTTTTAAAATGTGATAAAAGTGAAATGTGACAAGTGCGATTTATTTACCACTGTAGTCGGTGTGGCAGAAAAGTGCAGCAGTTTAAAAGGACCCACCATTACCGACAGAAAAGTTACTAGGCGCAGAGGTAAATTCTAAAGTTAAAAATAAATTGAAGGAAATATAAATGTGTAATAAATAAGCTTTTTTTAATGAAAGTAAGTATATAATTGAAGACAATATTTACATTTAATATTGAAATTAAAGTATATGTTTTTAAATAAAAAGTAACGCATTTTACAAACTTGATAAGTACTTTTGTTTTTTTATTCTCATAATTGAAATTATTTTTAAAATTAAAAGTTCCAACTTATATATTTCAATTGATCAATATCTTTTCAATTCCACAAAAGAAAGAAATATTTATTTTATTTTCTTATATTAAAATAAATTTCGTAAATTAATTCGACAACAATGAGTTTTTTTAAAACAGGTATTAAAATTTTAAGAATGTACTTACCAACGTTGAAAGTCAGTTGCAGTCAATATTAATAAAAATTATTTTATAATTTCAACATTACTTAAATTAATTTTAAATTACAAATCAAAAAAACAATAATTATTCTTAATAAAGTAATTAATAGTATTGACAATGACGGAAATTGCAAGAGTTAAAAGTGACATTTCCAATGTTTATATTTCAAATTAATAAATTTTTTTTTAATACAGTACTCTCTCACTAAGTGCCCACTCAGTAAGTAGCCGTTCTCCTTCACACATATTTTTACACACACATTATTTGCTCTTCACCATAGCAAACGCGGTAAAATGAAAGTCAATTGCAAATAAGCAACTTCAAGTGTTAGAAAAATGACAGATAATTAAATAACCAAAAATAGACGTAAACAAACCTAAGGGTTAACTCGATAAAGATTGTTTGCAAAGAATTAATAATTGTAGCCAATAAAAAATTTGAATCCTAAAAGAAAAAATAAAGTTTATCGTTGATAAATTTTTAACTAAATTTGTAATTTTATATGTTGTGACATTTTTAATATTTTAGGCGAGTTAATAATGAAATTTTAACCCATCGAAATTTATGAGTTCCAGTGATGATGATTCTTTTTCCGGCATTAATTTGGGTTTTAAAATGAAACTAAGTTGTAAAACTAAGTTGAACAAAGTTGTAAAATTAAAAAAAACAACATTTTTTCTGATGGATTTAGAATTTTTATTTTTGTAAAAAATCGAAAGTTTTTAAAATCCAAAAAGTAATGTTTTTCTGAATTCTAAAACAAGCCTATAAAAATTGTGGAAGAAGTTTAAATTTTAAACATTACAATTTTTTTTAAGAATATAGATGCTCTTCAGTCATTTTAAATTTGCCGCGAACCATTTCGTTTTCGAGTTTATTTACATTCAATTGTTTTACATGAAATCTACATATAATACAATAGAGAGTGGGGGCTCTCGATAAGTAACCATTTTATTCCCCTATAGCCCCATTTTCGGTCACTTAGTGAGAGAGTACTGTATTGAAAAAAGAAGAAAACCAAAATTATTAGATTACCCAGGCGCGCAGGAACGATGATTTGAGGCTTTATAAAGCTTGACTGAGGACTGGTCAATATTGATTGAGGATTGGTGAGTCGGAGGAAGCAAGACTCGTCCAAGCTAGAATGTAACAGCGATTCAAGCCTGACGCTCCAAGCTTGGTTGAGGATTGGAGTCCAAGACTCAATCAATGTTCGGAAGTCCGATTATAGCTTCGTCAAGCCTGATTTCACTGTCGCTTACAGAAGACAGAACGTTAAATAATTATTAATATAATAATATTCTTGCTGTATTATGTTGTTAATAATGATAATTCTTATAACTATAATAATAATAATAATAATATATTATTATATTATTTATAATTATAAATACAATAATAATATTATTATTATCATTTTTTCTTAATTACTGTACTGCTGCAGATTATCATAAAATTAATAAAATAAAAAAATTTTTTAATGTTCATCTATAATTATTTAAGTTAATATTCTTCAGATTGTTTTTTTTTTATAATTTAAGATTAATTGCACATTTATACTATTAGTACCACTCGGCTACGACGGGTAGTTGAGAGTCAATAGAAATAACTTTGTGAGGTTCAGGCCTGGATTATATGCTATTTACATTTTAATAGTTCTGGAACATATTCATTATCAAAAATAAATGAATAGAATTTATTTATCCTTCGTTTATACTGATATAAAGTTTATACAATCCAATCTCCTAACTTATTAATATTTTATAAATAAATATTCTTATACAATATTTGCAAAATGTGTAAACAAAATTAACTGATAATGATTAATTATTATTTAATTATTTATAACTTTAATTTAATATTTTTATTTAAAAATTAAATATTATTTAAATAAATAGAATAGAATTTATGTATCCTTTGTATTTACTGATATACAGTTTGTATAATCCAATCTCGATCCTAACTTATTAATATTTTATAAATAAATATTTTTGTAAAATATTTGCAAAATATGTAAACAAAATTAACTAATAATTTATCATTTTTATTTATAACTTTAATTTAATAATATTATTTAAATAATTAATTTCAATAATATATAATACAAAAGTAAATTATAAAAATTGTTTATATATAATGTATTGAAGGGCACTTTTATTTAAATAAGGAAATTTATTCAATTTGTATAATTAAAGTTTTTTTGAAATCAATGATTTTACAAAATTACGCTATCGAGCACGTAATCATATCTTCAATATTTTTCAAATTTGAAAATGGTCTTTAAATTATTTCGTTTGGTTATGATTCTTTGAAATTTATTTTTTAAAATAAGAAAATAATTGTTTACAAATTTAATTTACTTCTAATATATCTTACAATTAAGTAAAATTACATAATTTTTGTTTGTTTATTTATAGTTTATTTTATACAAAATTAATAGTAAATCTGCAGCAGTTGTAATATTTATTATTTAATTAATAATACTTTTTATATGTATATACTTTAATATATAAAATAATATGTAATATGATAAGTTGAGCAATTGGGCTTCCGTTTCCGGTACCGTACAGTAGTGCACGCGTTTGTGAAGGGTAAATTGTTTTTTGAAAAATTTTGTTATTATTAGTTAAGGGTGGGTAGTGGTGTGAGTGAAAAGTGATGTGCAAAGTAAGGTGAATGGTTAAAAAAGAATGTAAGTAGAAAATAGAGTGAATGGGAAAGATAAAGAAGGTAAAAGGAAAGCGTGAATTGTGAGGTTAGGTGGAAAGAGTGGGGCGTGAGTGCGAGAGATAGAGTGAATAACGAGGAGAGCGAATGAACTGTAGGTAAGGTAGGAATTTAGAATGGCGAAATTTGACTCAAGTAGTATAAGCGGGAAAATATCGGAGATACGAAATATTATAGGCGAAATAAGAAAGGGAAAAGACGGGGAAATTATGAAGTGTCAGGACTGCATCGACTTCTTGAGTTTGTCAAGTTGTTGGTAAAAAGGTTCGATAAAGAATGGATAGAGGTGTGGGACAGAGTAGAAATTGATAGGGACATAGAAGAAAAAAGAGATAAGCAGACGGAGGTAATAAATAAACAGTACAAAAAGCAGGCGCAATGCGCCTACAATTGAGGGTTTCGTGGCTTTTTATTATTGATTTCAAACAAGTCTTACCCACACCCAGATAATGGTCTTAAATTCAATACAAAAATCTAAGGTATTAATGTATTAAATAAAATTGTTTCCAGAACCAATCGGGTAATTCCGTAACCTTTCGGGTGTTTTTCGGAACTATTCGGGTGTTTCCGTAACCATTCGAGTGTATTCGGAATCTTTCAGGTATTTTCGGAACCATTCGGGTGTTTCCGTAACCATTCGGGTGTTTCCGGAACCTTTCGAGTGTATTCGGAACCATTCAGGTGTTTCCGGAATCTATCGGGTGTTTCCGGAACCATTCGGGTGTTTCCAGAACCATTCGGGTGTTTCCGGAAACATTCGGGTGTTTCCGTAACCACTTGGGTGTTTCCGTTACCATTCGGGTGTTTCCGTAACCACTCGGGTGTTTCCGTATTCACTCGGGTGTTTCCGTAATCATTCGGGTGTTTCCGGAACCTTTCGGGTGTTTCCGTTACCATTCGGGTGTTTCCGTAACCATTCGGGTGCATTCGGAACCATTCGGGTGTTTCCGTTACCATTCGGGTGTTTCCGTAACCACTCGGATGTTTCCGGAACCATTCGGGTGTTTCCGTAACCACTCGGGTGTTTCCGTAAACATTCGGGTGTTTCCGTAACCACTCGGGTGTTTCCGTAATCATTCGGGTGTTTCCGTAACCACTCGGGTGTTTCCGTATTCACTTGGGTGTTTCCGTAATCATTCGGGTGTTTCCGGAACCTTTCGGGTGTTTCCGTTACCATTCGGGTGTTTCCGTAACCATTCGGGTGCATTCGGAACCATTCGGGTGTTTCCGGAACCATTCGGGTGTTTCCAGAACCATTCGGGTGTTTCCGGAAACATTCGGGTGTTTCCGTAACCACTTGGGTGTTTCCGTTACCATTCGGGTGTTTCCGTTACCATTCGGGTGTTTCCGTAACCATTCGGGTGTATTCGGAACCATTCGGGTGTTTCCGTAACCACTCGGGTGTTTCCGTTACCATTCGGGTGTTTCCGTAACCACTCGGGTGTTTCCGTTACCATTCGGGTGTTTCCGTAACCACTCGGGTGTTTCCGTTACCATTCAGGTATTTTCGGAACCATTCGGGTGTTTCCGTAATCATTCGGGTGTTTCCGGAACCTTTCGGGTGTTTCCGTTACCATTCTGGTGTTTCCGGAACCATTCGGTTGTTTGCGTAACCACTTGAGGGTTTCCGTTATCATTCGGGAGTTTCCGGACCCCTTTGGGTGTTATCGGAAGCCTTTAGGTGTTTTCGGAACCATTCGGGTGTATCCGTAACCATCCAGTGTGTGAAATATCGTCTTAATCTATGAATTTAATTTAAAAGACGTCTTAAGGTAGCAATAATTAAAGAAAAAAACGTTAATGGTTTCAAAGATATTTTGGTCTCAGATTCAATAAAAAAATCTAAGGTATATCTACCTTACCAATATCAGCATCAAAAACCACCCTTTAAAATTGCCACTTAATCATTAATTATGTGTTGAACTCCCTCTAGCACACAACCTAAAATGACAGCTATTGGTTCGTGTGTTTTCGTCTCTGTCTTTGACTATCACCCTCTCTCTCGCACACAACCTAAAATTGACAGCTATTGGTTCGTGTGTTTCCGTCTCTGTCTCTCACTATCACCCTCTCTCTCGCGCACAACCTAAAATTGACACCTATTGGTTCGTGTGTTTCCGTCTCTGTCTCTCACTATCACCCTCTCTCTCGCGCACAACCTAAAATTGACAGCTATTGGTTCGTGTGTTTCCGTCTCTGTCTCTCACTATCACCCTCTCTCTCGCGCACAACCTAAAATTGACTGCTATTGGCTGTGAACGACGGACGGACGGACGGACGGACGGACGGACGGACGGACGACAAAGTCTCACTATAAGGGTTTCGGTCCCGAACCACGAAACCCTAAAAAGGAGATAGAAGGGATGGAAAGGAATTTAAAATAGTGGGAGGAAAATTGGAAAATGGAAAAAGAAAATATGTGGAAGATAATGAATAAGTTAGAGAAAGAAATATCGGATTGGAGTGAGGGAGATGGAAAGAATGAGAAGGGTGGATTGGAGGTTGTAGAGATAAGGGAAAAGGAAGAAAGTAGAGAGAAGAATGGAGAAGTAAGGGATCATAATTTAGAAAGGAAAATGAAAGAGTTAGCGAGTCAGGTTGAGTTGCTTGAAAGGGAAAAAAGAAAGCTGAACATCGTGATTAGAGGTTTGGAAGTAGGGTGTAGGGAAGGCAAAGAGGAAGTAGAAAGATTGCTTACAGGAGTTGGGGCCAAGGTAAAAATTAAAAAGGTTACGGGAATTAGAGGAGTAGATCAGGGGACAATAAAATTGTTGATAGTGGAGTTGGAAAATGAGGAGGACAAATATGAAGTCATGAAATTAAGGGGAAGGTTGAGAGGGAGTGGGAAGAGGATAGATGAAGATAGAACATGGAGAGAGAGAAGGATAAGGTGGTTCTTGGAAGAGAAAGCGTGGACAGAAAGAAGAAAAGGGGGTGAGGTAAGGATGGGGAGAGATTGTGTCTGGGTGGATGGAATAAGATGGAAAGTGAGGGAAGAGACAGGAGAGGTTATAAAAGTGTGATTGTGTGTAGGTATGGAGTGCATGGGTATGTTAGGAATGGAAGAAAGTGTGGGGGTAAATGACGAAAGTGGAATAAATGGAGAAGTGAGAAAAAAGAGTGGATAGTAAGGAGTGAGTGAGAGAGTATAGTAAAAGGTAAAAGGGTGGTCGATAAAAGGGATAAAGACAGATTTGTCAAAAGGAACGGGAAATGGAAGCCCAGGCACATGGTGAATAATAGGTTAAAATAAGTTAAGATGGCTTTTAGATTTAAGTAGATGAAGATTGTAAAAAGGTAGTTGTAAGAAATATATTGTAATAAAAATGTAAAGGAAGTGGAGCCCTCGAACCCGTTAAAGGGAGAGTAAATAAAGTATAATATGATAAGTTGAGCAATTGTGTCACAGTTGATTCAAGCTTGAATCTAGATTGGATGTTCAAGCTTCGCGCATGAGGATTCAAGCAGGCTTGAATCAAGCATGGAACGAGCATTGGTGTCCAAACTTCAACCAATATTGAACGACAGTGATTTAAAAACTGTTCCCAGTCTCGGTTACCCACTCTGGGTGTCAAAGCTAGAACCAAGGCTCCATCCAGCGTCAGCATTGGTTTCTCGCGCCTGGGTAATATTAACTTTGGCCACATTTTTTTAGTATTTGTACAAGGAGTAGGTTAAATTAAGTTTCTCAGGTATTTAAAATATGTTTTTTTATTAAAAAATAGTGAAACAGTTTTGAAACATTAGGGGAGGGTGGTACCATACCGACCCCTCGTACCATACCGACCCCCCTCTGTTTCTCAGAGATCGTGTTACTAGACAAATCGTGAATACCATCTAAAAAACGCTTTTATAACTCTGACATTTTGACCATAGGTAATAATCTCTTGGTAACATTGTATCTCAGAATTTTACGTAAAATTAGTTTTTTGCAATAATATTTTTTGTTTTTGACCTATCTTGAATTTAAGTTAAAAGTGTTGAATTTAGTTCAGAAAAATTTAAGTATAAGTTTTTTGGTTGCTTATGGCCTCAACTTTAATACACAATATTCAAATTCAAACGCATTCATTGACATGAATGATCGGCAAGACATTATGTGAAAATAGTGAAGGTGGTCCGAAACTGACCCCCCCCCCTTTTTTTCTTGCATTGTAATAGTATATAATTACATAATAGTATGTAATAGTAATAGTATTACCAAATAATACCTACAAATGTATTTTAATAAAATAACAATAATTAAGCTAAGATAATATAGCTTGTAATTAAGAACAAACTAAAGACACTCATTTTTTGTTGTAATGATAATTCTTTTACTCTTATTCTGAAAAAGGCCTTAAATAATGTATTTAAATAAAGTAAAAGTAATTTAAGTTTATTCTATTTTGTTGTTTTTTAATTCAAATTACAATACAAGTTCCAAATTTTGTTTGTTTTCGCTATTTCCTGCAATAAAAATAGGGGGTCGGTTTCATACCACCCTTTTTGAGATTGTCGAAAACGTCAGTTTTCGATTTTCTCTCTGTATCTCCCACTTAATGAGATCCAGAGCCTCGACAACCAGTGGAAGCATAGAAAAATGATTCCTTTACTGAAAAAAAATTTGACCTCAGCAATTAAACAAGTGTTTGGCACCTTTTTGGCTTTTGCCTTTTAGGGGGTCGGTTTGGGACCACCCAAACCGACCTATCCTTACTGCAGCCAGCTGTCCGTTCTAGAAAAAAAAAAATTCATTACATTATTACAATAATAATATTAATAATAATTTTTCAAGTTAGCTTTATGAAAATTATTATAACATCAAAGGTTTATTTTTGGAATATAGTTGAGTTATAAATAACTTTATAAAATTTTTTAATTACAATAATTTTAAATAATATTTCTTTGAAAATTGTGGAGTAAAATAATTTAACAAAACTTGTTAATAACAAATATTTAAAAAAATTTAATTTACCAAAAAAAGTCTTAGAAATATATTTTAAAAATGTATACAAAGCAAATTGTTTAAAATACTGATTTTTAAAAAGTTAACAAGTTCACATTCATTTTTTAGATGTTTAGTAAAAAATTTCCACCTGAAATTATTAAAAAAAATTGATGGACTAATTTCAAGAAATTTATTTAGTATGCTTAAACTTATTTACTATTTAATTTTTAGTAAATAAATCATTGAGTCATGTAAATAAAAAAACTTCCAGTAAACAAATTTTTAAAGTGCAAAGACTGTTATTTTTATAGTTAAATCTTTATTAGAAAAACCGAAAAATTCTAAGCTTGTCGACTATGTGAAGTTAAGTGAAATTTATTAACCTTTAGAGTTTTATTGTTTAATTTTTTATGACATAATGTTATTATTTAAAAAATATATATTATATATATTTAATGCAAATCCGTTTGAATTCGAATCGTATTTCATTCCATTTAAGACCTAAAATTAATGATTTTAATTGATTCGATATGCGCTTTAGAAATCCTAATTCACATTTATCTATCATTTCTTCATGACTGGTGTATTCTTAAAATATTTATTTACCTATAAATTTCTATTTAAAAAACTAAATTTTCAAAGAAATCATTATTTGCAAATACTTATAAATAATAATAATAATATTAAAAATAATGCAGAGTGTATAACGATCCGGGAAGTCCGGGAAAATTACAGGAATTTAAACCATCATGATAGAAGCCGAGAATTTGTAAAAAAAATCATAAAAATGTCAATTTCAATCTTGTATTCTTTAATAATTTTAAAAACTGAATTTAAAATAGTTCAAATACAGTTTAAAAATCTTGTGTGAAAAGAAATTCAACGCCAATTAAATTAAACTTTAATTTATTAAATTTTTTTTAAATATTTCAAAAATTCGAAAAATAATACATGAGACGTTCCACGTCAAACGGACCAGAGCTCTGTCCAAAATTCTAAATAACGAAAATGAACTTATTATAGCTCAAAATACTCGGAAGCTAATCCCCTTTCAATTAAAAAGTGGCAAATTTGAAAATACAAAATGGCGTCATTTCTGGGCAACGTAATAGACGCTGAAATCGGAAATACGCAAATATATTTATCAATTTCTTTCTACAAACGATGCAGAAATGTTGGGTAACGACATATTTTAATGTTTTCGGACCAGCTGATTACGAATCTGAAGTCCGAATTTCAAAATTCAAAATGGCGGATTCAATATGGCGGACGAATTTGACAAAATTCGTCGAATTCGCTTGAAACTTGTTAATCGGGGGTTTTTGGGGTCGCTTATTACGAATTTGTTGTTAGTTTTTCAAAATACAAAATGGCGGTTCCAATATGGCGGACGGAATTAAAAAAAAATTATTAAAAATGCTTGAAACTTGTTACTCGGGGGGTTTTGAGATTGCTGACAACGAATCTGATATTAGTTTTTCAAAATACTAAATAGCGAATCCAATATGGCAGACAATATTAAAAAAGCCATTAAAAACTCTTAAAACTCGTTATTCGTGGATTTTAGAAAGGTACCTGTTAATACAAAAATTCAGAGAGCACACTAGTTTTTTAATGTAACAAGTTTCAACCAAATATAATGAGTTATAAAATAAGCGTCCGCCATATTGGATCCCTCATTTTGAATTTTAAAAATAAGACTTTAGATTCGAAATCAGCGACACCGAAAACATCCGAGTAACAAGTTTCAAGCATTTGTATTAATTTTTTAAGAATTATCGTCCGCCATATTGGATCCGCCATTTTGTATTTTATAAAACTAACAACAAATTCGTAATCAGCGACCCCAAAAACCCCCAAAAACCCCCAAGTCCCACATGTAAAAAATTAATTCTTCTGCATTTCATTTTGTTATATTTTAAATATTTCCAATTTATTGTAATTTTCTGTGTGTATTATAAATTTCTTTCTTGTTTCAAAAATTTTCTCTTCGTCTTACACATTTTCTTTAATTCTGTTCTTTTTATACAAATCAGTCTAATTGATATAATGTAGGTAATTTGTTCTTAAAAGATTTAGGAAAATTTATTTGCCTTCATACATTGGTGAAAAATACAGTTTTTTCTTAAATTTTAAGATTTTGTTTTAGATTTCCTCCTTTTTGCTTTCTCATAGAGAAACTATTCGTAACTTTATTTTACTTTTTTTACATTTAGCTTATGTTTTCGTAAATTTATTTACTCATTCACAATATTTCTAAATTTTACCATTTTTCAGATACATTTTTTATTGTTAAAATTGTTTCGAAAATATATTTCTCAATTTTAAGCAGTGACATCCATATTCTTCTTAAATTTTCTTTATGTTAAGAGTAATTTTATAAAAATTATTATTTTAAAGAATTTTGTTATTATTTTTCAACATTTTTTCTCATTTCTTTACATTTTCTCATTTTTGTCTTACTGCTTTTTATTTTTGAACTTATTTAATTTTCACAACTTTTATATTTTGTATCACTTTCTAAACAATTTCATTGCTTATTAACTTCTTCTAAAAAGGCTTCCATTTTTCAAATTATTACTTTATTATTTTTATTTTATGTTTTCAGTTTTTCCGAATCCTTAAGACTTTTTGACTTGTCCTTAAATTTTTTTGATCTACCTTCACTTTATTCCTTCTTCTATTATTTTTAAAAGAATTTTAAATTTAATTTACGTTTTAATACTTCATCTCATTTTTATTTTAAAATATATACTTTTTTCAAAATATTTATTCGATACATTTTTTTCTATTCTATAATACTACATTAATTTTTTTGAAAGACTCTTTTTGCTTTTCTCTATTTCATGTAAATTTTATCTTATAATAATTTTCTCATTTTATTGTCATTTCTCTACTTCTTAAAAATATTCTTTCATTTTCTCTAAATTGTTTAATTGCATTTTATTTGATTGTTCTTTATGTACAAATATTATTTATTTATTTATTTTAGATTTTTAATTATCTTTATTAAATTTATTTTATTTTTTATTTTAATTTAATTAATCTCTTAAATTTCAATAGTCATAAACTAATTCTTTTCTATTTTTTTATAAGAGGGTAATAGTTCGTTTTCTTATTTAATTAAAAAATAAAAACCAAATTCTTCGATTATAGGAAGGTTTTATTTTTTCAATATTAAAAAAAATGTTATTAATTTGAAATATAAAAATTAAAAAGGACTATTTTAACTCTTGTAATTTGTCATAAAAACTACGAAAATATTCAGATTTAATGCACATAATTTTTCAATAATATTAATTACGTTATTAAGAATAATTATTGTTTTTTGATTTGTAATTTAAAATTAATTTAAGTAATGTTGAAATTATAAAATAATTTTTATTAATATTGACTGCAACTGACTTTCAACGTTGGTAAGTACATTCTTAAAATTTTAATACCTGTATTAAAAAAACTCATTGTTGTCAAATTAATTTACGAAATTTAGTTTAATATAAGAAAATAAAATAAATATTTCTTTCTTTTATGGAATTGAAAAGATATTGATCTATTGAAATATATAAGTTGGAAGTTTTAATTTTAAAAATAATTTCAATTATGAGAATAAAAAGACAAAAGTACTTATCAAGTTTGTAAAATGCGTTACTTTTTATTAAAAAACATATATTTTAATTTCAATATTATATATAAATATTATTTTCAATTATATACTTACTTTCATTAAAAAGAGCTTATTTATTACACATTTATATTCACTTCAATTTATTTTCAACTTTTGAATTTACCGCTGCGCCTAGTAACTTTTCTGTCGGTAATGGTGGGTCCTTTTGAACTGCTGCACTTTTCTGCCACACCCTAATAGCACCGACCGTTCCGTCAACGTGGCAAGAAGGTTCTGATGGGCCTTTCGGTACGTCCCACTGGACTGTTCCCAAACGGGGACAACAGCGTTTCAGATTTCACTAGGCCAGGAACGTTCCAGAACGTTAATTTGGGAACCTTCAATATACATTCTAAAAATCGCAGTGCGGGTGGCGGAAAAATTTGAAGGAAAAAACTGGAATTTTTATTAATATTATATTTCATTGTTGATCATATGACTGCTTCTATAGAACAGTGGTCATTAAAATCAACTGCGCAGCTCTAGCTGCCATAGAAAACTACTGCGCACGATATTAACATTATTAATTTTTGGAATGTGTATTAAAGCTCCTGAAAATAATATAATAATAATAATAAATAATAATACCGTCAAGTGGGGCTATTTTGTGCACAAAACCGCTCTTTTTACACTCTATGCTTCATTAAAATTCAGAATTTAAAGAAATAAAGAATTTATCTATTCAGTTATGTTGTAGACATCCTTCTAAAGGTGTCCTATGAGTTAGCCGACAAGAAAAATTTTTTTGTTTAAGTTATAGAAACTCAAGGTTGTGCACAAAATAAACCCCATGGTGGGGCTATTTTGTGCATCAAAGTTTGCTTATTTATAAAGTTGTAGAAAACATTTTTTTGGACCGTTTTTGCTGTATGAAATATTATTTCTAGATATTCTAGAGTACAATAAAGAAAAACAAAGCCAGAAATATTTTTTTTTTAGGAATTGTTTAACTAATTTGAAAGTAAAACACTAAAATTTCACAAAAATGTAGATTTACAAAAAAGTTATTTCTTTAAGAAAATTTTACTTAAAATAAATTCTATTACACTTCTTGAGTTATTATAAGTGAAAAAGTTTCAAAATTAACTTGAAAAGCATGTAATTATTAATGTTACTTTTTTGAGGTTTTTAAGGCACCATGTGTAAAACTGAAATTTTATGCTTATTTCTTGTCTTTTATAACAAAAATAAGACAAAAATGTTTAAAAACGAAATTCTAAAGTAATTTTTACTAACTACAGAACAAATTATTGAAAAAAACTCGATTTTAAAGAATGCACAAAATAACCCACCAAATCCTGGTTTTTCAGTTTTTTACACTTTTTTCTTAAAATATGCAATAAAAAGTTAGCGCCTCACGTATACATCATCTCAACTAAATTGTTAACAAGTATTATTAATACCTTTAAAAACACTTTTAAACTTCCGGAAATCTGAACAGAATTTTGAGAACATTGAAATTTTTCAGCTTGATTTTGACGACTTTAGGATTTTTTTTTCTAATTTCTGACAAAGAATTAAGTACATTCATTAAGCACTCTCTGAAGTCTAGATATTAAAAAGTATTTATACCAAGTAGCAAACTTAAGCAACTATATAAAGATTTTATTCATTAAAAACCTCGCGTGCACAAAATAGCCCCACGGCGCACAAAATAACCCCACTTGACGGTACATATTTTTAAAATTTTTTATAATTAATAAAAAATTTCAATAGAAATAAAAAATTAATTTTTAAAATTTTAAAGACATTTCAAAAATACATAACAACATGAAGATATTTTAAGTGAATTTACATTGGTGTGTATAATTACTTCAAGTATTTTAAAAAATATTGCCAGTAATAATCATAGTAATACCAAATATTAAAAATAAATTTAAAAAACTTTAATAATACATTTATAATTAATCTATTATGTTATTTATTGGAATTATTTATTTGTTTCTCTAATTAATATTATAGTTATAAATTTTTATTTTGAATTTTATAACATTAACTAAAATAATATTAAATATTTTAAAATAAATTAAACAATATTAATTAAGTTTCGTACAGACATTCGTACAGACGTTCGTACACATGTACGAACTCATCTGCGTACGCATGTACGAACTCATGTGCGAACACACTATCCCTATCGGAAAAACCAACGTTGGAATTCACATTGGATCTCATGTGAAAACCACGATGGATTTTCGGACCGGATAAGAAGAAATTTTCATTGAATAACCGACACGATATTGCATACTTTCTTACATATAAACTCACATACCTTCTTACATACGTTCTTACATATGAGCCGCTCGCTCAAAGAACTACCGAAGTCGACTTAGGTTGTTTTATCAAATTCAATTATCTACGTAGTTTACAACATATATAGAACAAATCTGTTAAGTTTCCGAAGTTCTCAACCATTATTTATGATTTGAAGAAGATTTTGAGTGTGCGAGAACGAACAAAAGCGCGCCCGGAAGTACCAAGTCCAGGCTAGGCGCAGCGCACAATATTATCAAAGTCACTATTTTTGGACAAAAATCTGCCGATAACTCAAAATGAACCGATTTTTATATTTCTTTTTAAATACTCATAAATGTTTGTACTATAGCATTTAATAGACACTTTTTAAATTGTTTAGACAATCTCAGTTAACAAATAAAGAAATTCAAATGATTTCTTTACTTAGATTTCGTTTCTTTTGTGAAGTTAATTAATTACTATTAGCCTAGAGTTACAATACAGTTTAAAATGTTTGCGAACAATTTTCAAGTTGTTTTAACAATTATAGTTTAAATAAATAACTTCGAAAATTTTTTTAACTTACACTGAGAAAATTATATCTGTAACGAATACAGAACTGCTATGGTACTGTTCGGACGAAAGGCCACCTTCAGTAAATAGTAAATAAAATGATCTTATAAAAAAAACGAGATTGTCTCATACTATTTAATGTTACAGAAACAAAGAAATTAACGTACGTAGTGATAAAATTACAGGATAAAATATACTTAACGAGTATTAAAGAGTCTAAGAAAGACTTATGTTATAACTTGGAAAAAGATATAAACTTACCGTGAAACGTTACAAAACAGTTCTGTAATTTAACCTGTTCACATATAAAAAATTTCTCTTCCAGTTTTTCAGTTGTTCTCTTTCAGTCAATTTATGTACGCAACTCGCACGTAACCTACACTTATTTACTGATATACCCTCCCTCCTGTTGCTTACAAATATATTCTTTTTAACTATTTGAAAACAAATTCGCATGGTGAAAGATTCGAAATCGCGCGACCCGACCCTATCACGAACGCTTTAACGACCACAGCTATTACAGCACATGTCAGTTAGTTTTGACCCGTCTATATGAACTACAAAGTCGTGTGTAGCGTCGTATGTTGCCGAGTGAAGCCGTAAGATGCCGGAAGAAGCCGAAAGCTGACAAATGTTACCTTCTTTAATGTTGCGTACGTAATACGTTACAAAGCAGTTCTGTAAAATTATCTTGCCTATACTGCACTCTGTGCCTAAAGGAACCTTACAGCTTTATATAATGAGTTTTGTAATAATTTAACTTTCTTTTATGACAGACCACTGTATTTAAAAGTTAATTTTTTTCCTTCTAATCCTGTAATAATATCAGAACAAAAATTTGATGCGAAGTATAGTACAGCTTATGACAGATTACAGAACGTTTTGTAAAATTAGCAGACATATTCTTAAGAACAACAAGGTTAATAAGTAAATAAAACAGAAATGGTCATTTCGTCCGAGCAGTACAGGTTAGTTCTGTAATCATCACAGATAGAATTTTCTCAGTGTAGATTACCTAGTAATTCTAGGCCAATTATAGTAATTAATTAATTTTACAAAAGAAACGGAATCAAAGTAAGGGAAACTTTTGAAGTTCTTTATTTGTTAATTAAGATTGTTTAAACAATTTAAAAATTGTTTGCATACATTTTCTTCTGTATTTTAATTCTAGGCCAATACTTATTAATGAATTTCACAAAAGAAACGAAATGAAAGAAAGCGAAACTTTTGAAGTTATTTCTTTGTTAACTAAGATGGATTAAACAGATTAAAAATCGTTGGTTACTACCTAGAACTATTTAAGAATTTTAGACAAATTTTATGTGTAAAATATATATTTTTATTTTGTGTATTTCAGCAAAATAGTTATTTTTGTTTCGTTTTTTATAGTTCGACGGAAAAACCACTTAAGTGCTTTGTTATAAATAAATGTTTTTAAAATAGTTAAAATAATTTTATTCAACTTTTTTTTGTCAAAACTTGTGATTCGATAATGCATCATCAGTTTTAAAAACATTTCAAGGTATTAATTATGTAAATTATACATGTAATTTGTTTCTAGATGTTTAATTTAAGTTTTTTGTCCAAAACCTAAGTCGACTTAGGTGGTTCTTTGAGCGAACGGATCATTTAGTCTTAATATATGTAATTCAAATTTTTCCAAAATTATGACGTCAAACCGTATTGCCAATCTTGAGTAAGTTGTCCACTTGGTTTGTGTAACGGAACCTAACTTTAGTTCGAAAATTCAAGGAATAGTAAGTGATATTTAAATCAAGTTGAAATTGTTTAGATTAAATTATATAAAATTTTAAATCCGTGAAAAAATATAGGACATTTAACTCTGACGGGATCTGAATCCGAGAGCTAAATATCCTATATTTTTTTTACAGATTTCAAGTTTTAAGATTAAAAAGTTATTCAGGTTAAAAGGTTATTGAGTTTAAAAGGTTCAAAAATTTTACAACCTTTTTATTTTTCGTTTTTTCGTTCGTTAGTTAAACCTGTTAAATTATTAAATTAAATTGTTCTTGAAAAAAAATTGGCACCTCTGAACTAAGTAAATTTCGATGCGTTGAAAATATAGCCGAATCCGATTTTTAAGTTTCAAGTGCCGAGTATTGATTTTCTAGTCGATCCGTATCTCTCGTCTTTCTCTAGATCAGCGGATTATTGTCGTTCTTCGTTGAATTCGTAAATTGCGATTTGCGCAGGTCAAGTTCACGAATAGGAACGAAGGTCAGCGTAAGGATCCGAATTTTTTTCTTTTAGGTGACGCCTTACCTTAGGTGCAATCGAGAGGGTGTAGGATTTCTTAGCGGCTGAGGAAATGAGACGCAACGAGGAAGAAGAAGACGTGGAAAGGGAAGGGTCGCGGAAAAGAGGATCTACCGGTCGATTGGGGTTTGCCATGTGCTCGTTGTTCATTCACGTGCGATCCCCGAATTTGTGCAGCTGTGTGCTCCGGCATTATTAATTATCTCTATTAATTTGTAACATTTAAAATTAAAGTGAGACGTTTAAGTTAAATAAAAAGGTTTTTTTTGTGATAATTGATGTCAATAAAATTAATTTGACGGAAGTCCCAGGAGCCCTGCTGGTTAGCGGTTTTCGATTTTTCGGTGGTTTTGTGTTCCGTGGTATTGAGATTGGTAAGTCGTTAATTTTGGATTTTCCACGATTTTGTGTTTGTCTCGGTGTCGGCATCGCGACGTTATGGTCTCAGCAAGATCTCCCTTTTGGCTTTTTGTGTTTGTGTCAGCACAGAGAGATTCCGGTTTTAAAAGATAAATTAAATATTGAGACGATGCAACTCGGTTTGGTTAATCGAGCAATCTCTTTATTTTAATTTGAAGTTTTGGTAAGAAGATGTCTCAAAAACCACTTCTCGTTTTGTACTCTTACACTTTTGGTACCCCTGAAATGCTATAGATGGATTCAAAAATATTTCCAGAAATATATATATATTTCCCGTTTTATGTCCAATAGTAAAGATGCGTTCAAAATTTCCTGAAACTTATTGCTAGGGGGGTTGGTCGATTTGTAGTATTTAGGGGTAGTAATAACTTAGTCAAGAATTTTTGAAAAATTTCCAAAATTTTAGGAATTACGTCACTTTGAATTTTTTACCCTTTATTTTTTAAAGAGTTTTTAACCGATTTCAATGAAATTTATAGGGTGTATATAGAAAACTATATGGTTTTAAATAAATTTGAAGTAGATTTAAAAACTTCAAAAATTCATGTAAAAAAACACCAAAAAAAATTTTAAACCTTTTTTTCTAGGTGTGCTAATTTATATTTTTCATTTTCGTCACAATATAATGAAACCTTTTTATTTTACCTTTATTTAAAAAAAATGATCAAGGGTCTCTTAGTTCTCGAGATATCGGCAAAAGAGTATTAGTTTATTCATTTACAATATTTTTGAAAACAAATAAAACTCAAAAATCGTTATGCTCATAGGATAGAAGACGTGAAGCGTAATACTCTTTTGCCGATATCTCAAGAACTAAGAGACCCTCCATCATTTTTTTTTAAATAAAGGTAAAATAAAAAGCTTTCATTATATTGTGACGAAAATAAAAAATATGAATTAGCACACATAAAAAAAAAGGTTTAAAATTTTTTTTGGTGTTTTTCTATATGAATTTTTGAAGTTTTTAAATCTACTTCAAATTCATTTAAAACCTTATAGTTTTCTATATACACCCTATAAATTTCATTGAAATCGGTTGAAAACTCTTTAAAAAATAAACTTGACTCAAAAACTTGACTTGTAACTTTGATGTTTTTGGTATGGAAACTCTCAACAGGATTATACTCAAAGGTTTGCAAATACCTCATTCGATGTGTTTTTTAATCACCTACAAGTTGATAAAAATATATTAAAACAAGCAGCAAAATATAAAAATAAAATTAATAAAAAACAGGATTTTTAAAATGTTAATAATTTTAAATAAAATTGCACTAGAGGGTTCGCTAATAGCTTAATTAATGTGTTTTCAAAAATAAGAAGAATAGAATACTCAAATTGTAACTTTCTTTTAAAAAAATATACAATTTCCTAAAGAATTAATTTTTTCAAAACTTTTAAGGGGGGAAAACCCTTTAGACGCCCGAAAATTAGTCATTTTTTATGACTTTTTTTAAAGGTGATAAAATACCTCATCACTTAAGAGTTTGAACATCATTTTCTTTTACTACTTTATACATTAAAAAAATATATGTACATATATTTTTTACTTCAAAATGTCGGCTTTATGTGTACTATGTATATGTTGTGGGCAAAGCCCGGAGTGAGGGCAATCCGCGAAATGCCCGGTCACTCCGCAGTTTGCCCGAGCGTTTTTGGGCAAAAACAGAAGTACCACTTTTATCTCGAGCTTTGCCCAATATCTGGCGGGCAAACTGCGGAGTGCCCAAGCTGCGTTGGGCAATGTTCGAAATCAAAACTTACCAATAACTATTAGTTTTTATTTATTAATTCTTATTAATGTGGCATTTCTAAACAGTTTTTATGAGTATATAATGAAATATAATATTATAATAATAAATAATAGAACATACAAAATAATATAAATAATCATGAAACATAATTCGTTATTCAAATATTTGATTTCGAACATTGCCCAAGGCAGCTTGGGCACTCCGCAGTTTGCCCGCCAGATATTGGGCAAAGCTCGAGATAAAAGTGGTACTTCTGACTTTGCCCAAAAACGCTCAGGCAAACTGCGGAGTGACCGGGCATTTCGCGGATTGCCCGTACTCCGGGCTTTGCCCACAACATATACATTTTGTAGCAATCTGTAGCGCGATATCGATAAGTGCTGCAGTTGTAGCATTTGTTCTACTAATCTGAAATCAAAATTCCAAATTTTTTTCGATTACTGAAAAGTAAAGGGACAGGATTAAGCTATAAAATTATAAAAAAAAATTAAATTAAAACTTTGTCAGTCTGTTTGATAAAATGTTCAAATTTTCGACTATTTCTTAGACACTTTTTATACCAAAAAAGTACTTTATTTGTGCGATATTTTTAAAACTTAAGGTACATCCTTCCAATAATATTATAGAAAAAAACTTCCATAAAGTTTAGCCAAATCGATCAATAACTTTTTGAGATACAACACTATCCGTTTTCAAAAAACACTGTTTCAAAATAATCGCGTTTCGTTTCAATACGATAAAACTATTAATTTAGCTACTTACCGATTACTACTTACCTTGTTTTGCTGCCCTTACTCTACAATCTTCAGTCAAAACTAAAATGGGACAAAAAAATTATACAAAAGTATTCTAAAAAAGAAGTTGTTTCCACTCAAGCGCTCTGGCTACCTGAAACCGTAGTTTAAGTGTTGTATCTCCAAAAATATTAAATATTTTGATTTGTACTTTCTACAGCGTACTCTTAAAATAGTATAGGTACTTTTGAATTAAAAAAGAAAATAAAATTCAAATTTTTTGAAATTGTAAAGGGATTGCCCCCCTTAAATGTAAAAAAATATAGTTAGAATTGATCGATGGGGTTCAAATGTATTAGAGGTGTGCGAATCAGGATTTTTAGACCTCGAATCGAATCGAATCGAATCAGGAATTTCAGACCTCGAATCGAATCGAATCAAATCTAATCAAAATTTCTCGAATCGAATCGAATCAAAGGTGATTCAAATTCGAATTCGAATCAATTGTATTGTCCAACTTTCCATAAATAATATAGGGGAGAGGGTCCCAAGATAGACAGGGACCCAAGATAAACATTTCGTATAAATTGTTTGTATACAATGGCAGCACCTTATGTATTTTTTCATATTTGTTGTTTGTATAGATGAAGCTTTTTGTGCATATTTGAAGAGAAAAAACTAGCTTATTTTCTTTTGTGCACATCACGTGAATTTTTTGCCTTAGAAAGTTTTTTCAGTTTTTTCATAATCCGTTAAAGATATTTAAATTTATTATTTTGAATAAGTATTTCTTATTATAACATAATTTATTAATCGTATGATAATATTCTAAAATGATTTTATTAATATTGTGTTTGTACATAAATTTTTAATTTTAATAAAGAATTTTTGACCGAAAATCCATTTATTTTTGCTTCAAATTTAATATATTATACTGTCACACATGAAAAATGAAATTTTTTATTTTTCCGCTATGAAATTTAGTAATTGATGGAGATTTTCGATATATAAGTTATTAAATTCAAGTTAAATTTTTTTTATTACTTTGTTACTATTATGTTATTAAATTAAAGTTCTTAAAAATGTTACTCCTCAATAAATATAACGAAGTGGTAAAAAATTAGCTTTAAAAATGTTGCGTGATATTAAATTTGAATTTACCATGTTTTTTAAATGATTTTTAAGAAGGTGTTGTTATTCTCCCTTATATTGTCGAATAATAGTAAGATTGCACACTTAATCAGAGTCTCACGACTGGCAAACCAGGTGGTCAAATTAGACAAAATTAAAAAATTTGGCCCAATCCAATGTTTTAACTTCCAAAAAGTAGGGCATATTTCTAAATATTGCTATAGGAAGACTAGATGTGTCAAAGAGGGGTTGCAATCCCGTACAGCGGGATCCCACGCCTTTTGATAGCTTGCGGATCCCGCATAAAATTTTGCGGACTCAGCAAAAGTGTCATTTGTTTTCTATATAAGCGTGTCTTGCTCACTCGTATTTGTCTACATAACTTAATGAGTGTAGGACATTTTTTATTTTGCCGATTTTACCTAAACGCGAAAAGGAAAAGCTTCAAGTTGCCACCCTTTAGCTTTCTTGATCATAACTTGTTATAAAATTAACATATTCCTAATGTCAACATAGCATTTTCATTGGAAAAAGGAACTAAAAACCCAGAACCCTAAAACAAAAATCATTCGAATTCTTAAAAAAAAAATTTTACACAAAATTTTAAAAACTAGCTAAAATTGACCTCATGAATTTTAGCTTAAAAGTTGCCACCCTCTAGAAAAGTTGCTAAAATCATAGAAAAATTCAAATAAAAACACTAGATTTATAAACTATATAAAAATTTTTTTACTTTGACTTCTAAAACACTTCATTTTTCGCTAAAAGAAAATTCTCAACATTAAAGACTCATGAACTTTCAGTTCCTTAAATCCATATATCTTTTCTTTCTTGATCACAAAAGTAATAAATTAATTGATTAATTAATTTCCCTCAACGCAGGGAGTGTTTCAAAAACATTGCGGGATTCCGTGGGATCCCGCGGGTTTGTTGTCGGATCCCGCAAATAATTCCGCGGGATTGAAAACTATGCGGATTGCAAGCCCTAACTAGAGCTGGGTAATTTGATTAACAATAAAATAAAAGTCATACCACACGACAGTGATCACTACGGCCTGCTGGCGGATTTAAACTTCAATATCGCGAGGAATATTTTAATCGAACCGAACGAATTTAGTAATAGATTAAATTTCAAAAAAGCTAACTGGACTAAATTTTATGATATATTAAATAACCAAATAATTGAACTAGTAAATAATAGAAATTTATTAAATTCAAAATTGGATGAAATTCTACACAAACTAGACAAAATTATAAAAGAAGCGCTGAGCGCAACTACTCCCACGCACACACAATTTGATTCAATTAATAGATATTTAAACTTTCCTGAAAGGAAGGACTTACAATGTCCTTCCTATAGCAAGAACCTTGACGTGGTGGAAAGGCTTATGCGTTGAGTGATATCTCGAATGAAAGGGGTGAAACCTGGGCGCGCTATAAACGCGATGCCCCAATGTTTGGAAAAGAGAGAGCCAGAACCAAAGGTTTCGGCATGTAAGGAGTATGAAAAAAGAAGGTGAAACCTATAAACGGCTCTCTTCCTGTCTGGATGGCCTCCTTTATATTTTTTATATTTTTTATATCTTTCCTAAGGGAAAGCCAAAAGTGGGTTTCTTGACAGTATAAATGAGGAATCAGAGTAGCCTATAAACGGTCTATTCCTTGTATGAGTAGTCTCTTCCCCATAAGATTTCCGCAGCTCACCGTGGAAGGCGGGCCGAAAACTCGATTGCTTGTGCCGAGGAAGTACCAGGAAAGGCGAGCAAAGAAACTCGTTTTCCGAGTGTGCGGCTTTCTTGGGTAAAAGAGACTAGTATAAATGTGGCGTTTAAGATTGTAACCAAGAAATTGGTTATTAAACAACAGACCCCTAGTCTAGACAAACCTGATTGGGTTCGACAGATTATAACAGCCTTATTCCCATATGTGGAACCATGGTCTTGAGAAGACTATTACTCTTGCCTAGTACAAAGCGAAGATCTCTTCACGCTCGAGGAGCTTAGAATTGTGGGAAAAGGGTTAAAATCTGGCAAGGCGCCAGGGAGGGATGGAATACCCAACGAGATCCTGAAATTGGTGATTGATGTGCATCCTGAACTTCTCCTTAACTCTTTGATTGACTGCCTCTGGGCTAGAAGGTTCCTTTTGGACTAGAAAAAGCAAAAGCTAGTTTCTCTCAGAAAAGGAGACAAGCCTCTAGATAAAACGTCATCCTATAGACCCATGTGTCTTCTAGACACAATGGGTAAACTTCTAGAGGGTATGGTTTTGCAGAGACTTCAGGGTCTTCTAACTGGCGAAAATGACCTATCGGAAAATTAGTGCGGTTTCCGCAAAAGCCTCTTCTACTACCGTCGATGCTATTTCGGCGGTAGTAGAAGAGGCAAAGAAGGATAGAGAAGGTACAGAGAAGAAGAAAGGATTTTGCGCATTAATAGCGATAGACATACGTAATACGTTCGACTACGCGAGATGGAACATTTGCATAGAGTCAATGAAGAGGAAAGGGATACCGACCTACCTATTGAGAATGATGGATAACTATCTTAGCGATCGGTGCATCAAGTATGAGGGCAAAACATTTCAGATTTGTGAGGAGATGACTTGTGGATCCCCCCAAGGGTCAAAGGTAGGACCATTCGTGTGGAACGTCATATATGATAATTCCCTGCGAATGAAACTACCTAAGGACACCAAATCATTCGGCTTCGCAACCGACAAAATTGTCGTATGCGGTACGCAAAGTACAGAAATCCTTGGCATAAGGGTCAATGAAACTCTGCGACGAGTCAAGCGCTGGATGGACGCCAATAGTCTGGAAATGGCCTCGGAAAAGACCGAAGCGCTGCTCGTCACAAACTGAAGATCCTTTGTTGCCCCACCTATTGAAATTGATGGGACTGAAGTAAAATGGAGTAACACCATAAAGTACCTGTGCGTCGAGATGGATAAGAAACTTAGCTTCAACGAACATTTAAAATCTGCGACGATCAAAGCCATCCAATGTGGAGAAATATTTCCCGGCATATGCCTAACATTGGTGGTATCAGTGAAGCAAAAAGGAGATTAGTAGGGAGCGTGGTACACTTGAGACTGCTTTATGCAACCCCAGTGTGGGTATCAGCCCTAGAAAAACACAGACAGCATCTAAAAGCCCAGATTCGTAGAATCGCGAGGAGTAGATTAGTTGAGGAGAGGCACGTGAGATGGAATGGGGAATCTACCGGAAGGTGGACTTACCGTCTTATTCCCCACCTCGCTAAATGGGTAGAAAGAAGGCACGGAGAAGTTAGCTACTATCTAACACAGGCGCTAACAGGTCATAGTTGTTTTAACAAGTATTTGAAACATTTTAAATTGATAAGAGAGGGATCGTGCTCCTATTGCGACACCTCCGTGGACACCGCCGAGCACACCCTCTTTGTTTGTAGATATTATGAGAAGAGAAGGCAACATATGTTTTGGGTAGTGGCTACTGAATAGGTTGGTCCAAAACAACATTTTTTTATTTTTAATGCTCTCACCCCCTAGGATTGTTCTATATCGAGAAAAAAATAACTCTATTTTTTTATTTTTTAATATTTAGGTGGGGCTCAAAGCGCTCAAAGTTTCCCATGCAAAATGCATGGGAAATAAAGACTTTTTCGTAGAAATGGTATAGTACCCTTAAAAATCAATATTTTTCAATCAGCTAACTCTGTTTCTCTTTAGAAGACTTCAAACAACAATGCTAAATTGTTTATTTAACAATTTTTTAATATTAACTATTTTTTATAGGGCTCCAAAAAAAACCCATAAATTACAAAATTATGAAAAAATCTTTAAAAAATTATTTTTACTATTTTTATGAGAGTTTTCTCCTATATTTTGAATAAATAACTTAAATATTGATTTTTAATTATTATTCCATGTAATTGCTAATTTGTTTAAGGGGTCAGTATGGATTTATTTTTTAAAAAAATTTCTTTTTCAAAAAAATTAATTTCGTATCCTATATACCTGTAGAAATAATGTTAAAACTAATATATAGGTAGTAGAGTTAAAAAAATGCTAAAAACGCGATACTGCAGAAGCATAACGGCGTATAGCATGGCAATGAAAAATTGTTTAAACAAATGTCATTCTAACATTATGAGTAAAATTTATTATTTGATCATGCACTGCAATATTAGAGAAAAGTATTTATGTATTTAAGTCGTTTTAACCATATAAATCAAAAGCATAATAGACTATTTTTATTGCGTGCCCTGCCAGAGCAGCCTGTGGTTGCGCGAATGTTAAACGCGTTTTTCTCAAAACAACGTTTTTCGACCTGGCCGACACGATTTAAAAAAAACTATTGAACCGATTGACCTCAAATTTTCAGGGATTCTTCTATGCGCGTGCCGCTTTGGCATGAACTAGGATTATAAAAATTCATTAATATTAACCCTTTTTTTAAACAAATTAAGTTGTAAAAAAAGGGTTAAAAAATTTAAACATCCGCCATTTTGTTTTTTTTCATCGGAATTAAAATATGCTAGTTCATGCGATAACTACAGATCCAAATTTTAAGAAAATACTTGACTTTTTTATTTTAGACAATCCAAACTTCAGATATCGTGTCGGCCAGTAAAATTTAAGGTTAAATTCGAGCAGCTATTTCTCAGAAATAAACAATCAAAAATAAAAATAAAAGGTATTTTTTGGCACTATTAAATATCAATTTTTATATGTAAAAAGCCTGGGTTATTAAAATATATTTTGATGTGAAAAATAAATTCTTGAAAATATGTCCAATAAACCCATACTGACCCCTTAAACAAATTATATTGTTTCTTTTCATGATTTGCACGAATTGAGCTACGGAGTTGCAACTTTTTCTTAATTTTGCAACTTATCGAGACCATTGGAACCAAACACAAACAACAAAGTTAAAATAATAATTTTAACCACCGTTTCAACAAATTATATTGTTTATTTTCATGATTTGCACAAATTGAGCTAGGGAGTTGCAATTTTTTCTCAATTTGCAACTTAATGAAGCCATTGAAGTTTAACACAAACAAAAAAGTTAAAATAATAATTTTAACAATTGTTTAAACAAATTATATTGTTTATTTTCAAGATTTGCACAAAGTGAGCTACAGAGTTGGAATTTTTTCTTAATTTTGCAATTTTCCGAGGACAGTGAAGCCATGTACTAACAACAAACGAAAAATAATCATCTTTACAATTGTTTAAACAAATTATGTTGTTTATTACAAACTTTTTATTAAATAGAGGTAAAGAGATGCAAGTTTTTCTTAATTTTGCAACTTTTCGAGTTCAGTAAAGCCATGTACTAACAACAAATTAAAAATAATTTTTACAATTGTTTATACAAATTATATTGTTTAGTATCAACTTTTTATTAAATAGAGCTAAAGAGGCAACTTTTTTTTAATTTTACAACTTTTATAGGCTAATAAAAGCAAGTATTGGCAACAAAATGAGAAAAAAAATGTTAACAATATGTTGTTTAATGTTGTTTAAATAAATTTTATAGTTTATAATCAACTTTTTATGAAATAGGGCTAGAGAGTTGCAACTTTCTCTAAGATTTGCAAGTTTTCTTTTGTTGAGAGGTAGGAATGACTCTAAGACATAATTATAATTGAGTAAAAAACTTTAGAATATTTATTTTTTTTAATATGCTAAATACATGTGTTGGTTAGCACATTATTATTTCGGATAACGTTTTTTTATTACAGTTCGTAAACTGTTTTCGGTATTTTGTTTTTGATCCTTATCTTTTGTTATTAATTTGTTAAAATCAGATAATAGTTTAATGTTTCGCTCTGCATTGTCATTAAATAATTTTAGACAATTTACAATTTTTATATAAGCGTAATAATCGACATTCTGATGCTATAGTGAGGAATGTTCCTCAGAAAAAGAAGTTTACATTTTAAAACGTAAAAAGAAGTTCATTGAATCCTGTTTTAGAAATTGATTGACACTTTTTGGTCTTTCTAGCTTTATTCAATGAAAAGATAGAAATAAACATTATTAATTTATTTAAACAATTGTTAACATTTATTTTCTCATTTTTTTGCTAATACTTGCTTCTATAAGCCTATGAAAGTTGCAATTTTGAAAAAAGTTGCATCTCTGTACTCTATTTAATAAAAAATTGTTAATAAACAATATAATTTGTTTAAACAATTATAAAAATTATTTTTAATTTGTTGTCAGTACATGGCTTCATTGAACTCAAAAAGTTGCAAAATTAAGAAAAAATTGCATCTCTGAACCACTATTTTATAAAAAGTTGATAATAAACAACATAATTTGTTTAAACAATCGTAAAGGTTATTATTTTTCGTTTGTTGTTAGTAATGAAAACCAAGGACATCAATGGTCACAGGGAAAGGAACCAAGGTTAAACTGGAGACAAATGAAGGTAAGAAGGTAGGGAAGAAATCTGTATAGAATCCTCCACCTGTCATCATTTGGAAGTCCGCCGTTGATCGGTGGGGGTTCTTACCCCCCTCGATTTGTCGGCTGATCGAGATCTGATGCAGGGCTGAGGGATCTACGGGTAAAAGTGGAGTTAGCACTCGGCGATTTTCGTTGGTTAGCTCAATCGCCCCGCTGAGTGTTAAATACTCCTATAAAGCGAGGAAAGTTTAGTGGGTATTACCCAGAGACAAACTTACGGGGGAATATTTATATTCCCAAGTAAACTATTCTCTGGAGTCGAGTCCCACACACGGGGAGCACCCTCTTTAAATGATGCTTGCATCATTCATTGTAAGGTGTTCTTTATGGTGCGTAAACGAATTTTCCAAACCTTATATAAAAAAAAATAGATATTTAAACCCCAGAATAACAAAGTTTTAAAAAATTAAAAACAGAATAATGTCACGAATACATCAAATGGTCAAATCGGGTCACGCTAATAGCAGTGAAATAAAAATTTACAAAATGAGTTTATATGAGGTCAAACAGAAAGTTAGAGAACTTTTCAGTTTATCGATAAATAAATATTGGTATGATAGAATTTCAAAAATTTCGCCGAATGATAGTGAAAGTTTTTTCCACAAATTAAATTCAATATTCAGACCTGGATCACATTCCAAAATCCTAAACTTAAAGATACCATGTTTAAATAAATCTTTAATTGAAATAGCAAAAGTTGACATTACAAAAGTTTCTATCGTAGATTCAAATTACATTATTACAGATAGTATTGATAAATTAAATGTGTTGAAATAAATAGTAGGTCAACAGAAGGAGAAAAAGAGGGTCTAAACAGAATAGTCTGTAATACAATTGACCTTTTTAGGTCAGAATTAATTCCGGCAAGCCATAACATGAAAACCCTGATGAGTTTTTCTGACGCTAATTTGGCCTCTGATCCCCTTTTTGACAAATATAGAAACTATTTCTGCAATTTAGATAAACTAAAAATAATATTAAAACACCTTAATAATAAAAAATCATCGGGAGTTGATGGAGTCTCAAACGCGGCATTAGAAAAATTACCAGACAATATTTTGATGTATTCTGTAATAATATTTAACAATTTGCTAAATAATTCTTATTTCCGATAAAATTAGAAAACAGCCATGGTTAAACCGCTGAAAAAAAGGAGAAAGACCCTTTAGCAATCGACAATTATCGTCCGATAAGTCTTCTCCCGAACATAAGTAAATTGTTTGAGGTCCTGATAAATATGTCGTTAAATAAATTTGTGGTCAATAATAACATAATACCGGATGCACAGTTTGGATTCAAATATAAAAACTCGACGATACACGCGATGGCCAAGCTCTCCTCTGATGTTCATAAATCATTGAAAGAAGGCCACTTTACGGCAGCCTGTCTGGTGGATTTCGAGAAAGCATTTGACGCCGTCTGGTTAGACGGATTATTGTTTAAATTAATTGAAAAGGGATGCCCAGACTACCTGGTTTATATGGTGTGGAGTATGATAGAGGGTCGCGAGATGTTCGTGACAGAAGGGGATGAAAAATCTAGTATATCGTTTGTCTTGAGTGAAGGCCTCCAGCAAGGAGCAGTTGACTCACCCATTTTATTTAATATTTATGCCAGCGATATCTTAAAAAGTTACGGAATAAACAGCGCACCCAGAAGAAAGAGTATTAGTTTTGCAGACGATTAAATAACTTACATCTCAAACAAATGTATTTTTAAAGTGCAGAAGGAGCTTCAGGACCTGTTTCACAAGCTTTGTTTTCATTTTTCACATGGAAACTCAAATGTAATATGCAAAAGTGCGAGACTATTCTTTTTCGTCCCTCCATGCAAGAAACCAATGAAAAGTATTGTAGAATCTGGAGAGATTTCAGTATAAAGATTTGTAAGACAGGCCCTGAAACTCTGGCAATAAAAGTTGTGTCAGATATTTGGGAGTTCACGTTGACAATCGAACGGTGGGTCCGAACCAAGTTCAACCCAGAGGTTGAGGCACTTTAAATTTTCTTGTGAATTTCTACTCTATTATGTCTCCTCAGTGATTAAAGACCAAAAAGAAAAAAATCGTTAGACGCTTTTTTAAAAAAATCGAGTTGTTGTATTTTTTATGATAAAAACACAGCTACTCAGCAATAACTTCAACCAAAAAATTTAAGCCCTTCAAATTTTCTTGTAAATTTAATTACTATTATTTTTTGAGTAATTTAAAACCAAAAGAGAGGAAGGTTAATTAAATAAATTTAGTGAAAAGTTGATTTTTTATATTGTTTGCTGAAGACACTACTTCTTAAATAAATTGATATTCGACTATAATTTTATTTTTTTAACGCGCATTATTTTTATTAAAAGTAAATAATCAAATTAAAATTGTTTTAGTAATAATTATTTATTTGTTTGTTAAACTATAGACATTAACGAAAAATTGAAAACAGTATTTAAAATAAACGCTGATTAAATCATTGTTTTTTTAGACATTGTTTCGGGAGAGTCGGATAGCCTCGGACAGCGGGTAACCCTGAAAACTCGTGAAATACAATAAACTGTATACTTTTTAAATTTAAAACCACGTTTGTGTCGTTCCACATGATCTTAAAATATAATTTAGAAAGTGGAGTCTATCATCATTAATTAGAATAGTAAAACATCGAATTTAAATGTTCTCTGTTTTCAAATCAATGGACTTCTAAAAGTTTAAGATCATATTTAACGTCAATTTTTTATGTAACGACATCAAATATTTTTTTCTGTCTTTGCAGAAATACATATATATACTTACCGTCTATGAAATTTGTTAATTTATTGTTTTTCTTAATTTAAAGTTTTTTATTTTTATAGCAAATTTACCGAAATATATCACTGTCGGGTAGCCACAGACATTATTTGTCGCATACTACCAGACACATTTTGTGTGTAAAAATCATTTGTTTCTGTCAAAATAACAGTTATATTGTTTACGTTTGGTTAATTGTGATTTATACAAAATTAAGAATCAATGTTTAATTTATAGCAAATGAACAGAAATTTATTAGAAAATTGCTGTACAACAGGTATTTTATTTTAACAGCACTTTTCTTAGAGTTTAATTAACCATTTTCTTAGAGTCCGGAGATACCCGACACTTTTTTTTCATAACCATATTTAGCGTAAAATAGTTTTCTTTTATTCCCTGTATGTTTATTTTTTGTATTTATTTTTTGAAGGTATTGGTAATGATACTCTAACTATAAAAAACCTCAAGCACTAAAATTAAGATCATTATTTTATAATATATGATTCAAACAGCTTAAGTGTCCGGGGCTTCCCGACTCTCCTCTAAATACTTTCTCAACTTCGTCTTTCAGCCTATTTTTTATGGAAAATATCTTTTTAGTTTTGCCATAACAAAGCAAACAAATTTTGAGTCGATTTAAAGCGTGTGTATTATTTATTTTTATAACCGTACAACTTAAAAGTATAGCTTTTTTATAATTATTGACAACAGCAGAAATAAATAAATAAATGTGTACTGTAAGAGTGATTTTGTTTTAAATTACTCAGTAGATAATGTAGAAATAAAAATTCAAAAAAAATTTAATTTTAAAAAACTTTTGGCTTAAAGTTATGGCAGAGTAGCAATGTTGTTAGCTTAAAAAATACAAAAATTCGATTTTCTCAAAAATGTGTCTAACGATTTTTTTCTTTTTGGTCTTAAATTACTCAGGAGACATAATAGGACAGAAATTCACAAGAAAATTTGAAGTGCTTCAACCTTTGGGTTGAACTTGGTTCGGACCCACCGTGTAGACTCAAATTCATCGAATATGTAAATATAGCACTCAAAAAAGCAAAAAATGCATATTTTAGCCTTAAGCACCTATTTCACTCCTTTACTCTTAACTCACGTGTCAAAGTACTTTGTTATTTACTATTGATTCGTTCCGTGTTAACATATGGATGCCAAATTTGGTTTAATTTTTCGCCGAGTAGGGGAGGGTGGTACTATACCGACCCCTCCTCGTACCATACCGACCCCCCTCTGTTTCTCAGAGATCGTGTTACTAGAGAAATCGTGAACACCATCTAAAGAACACTTTCATAACTCTGAAATTTTGACCATAGGTAATAATCTCTTGGTAATATTGTATCTCGGAATTTTACTTAAAATTAGTTTTTTGCAATAATATTTTTTGTTTTTGACCTATCTTTAATTTAAGTTAAAGGTGTTGAATTTAGTTCAGAAAAATTTAAGTATAAGTTTTTTGGTTGCTCAACTTTTGGCCTCAACTTTAATACACAATATTCAAATTCAAACGCTTTCATTGACATGAATGATCGGCAAGACATTATGTGAAAATAGTGAAGGTGGTCCGAAACCGACCCCCCCCCCCTTTTTCTTGCATTGTAATAGTAACTAAATTATTTGTAATTACCAAATAATACCCACAAATATATCAAAGTTGTCCCCTAGGTCTTCGATTTTGATGAAACTTGGTAAAAGTGTATAGAAATACATGCAAAAGAAAATTCTGAAAACAATTGTCAAAATTTTTGAAAATTTTTGGAATAACATGAGTTTAAAAATTTTTTTGGAAATTTTCGAAACGTCATAACTCTGGCAATAATTATTCGATTTAATTATGCCCAAAAATTTTTTTTTATTTAACATAAAAAAAAATGAAAAAAAAATTTTAAACAAATTTTTCGTTGAAAAGCGTATTTTTTTCTTTCTAATATCGATTTCTGAATTTCTTATGATTTCACGAGTATTTAAAAAAAAAAAATTGATGGAGGGTCTGAAACTTTCGGAGATATTGCATTTATTGTCCGTGCGGACCGCTGCGCTGAGTGCGGCTCAGCGCGTAGACCCAAGCGCGCTATACGTGCAAACTATTCACAAGCACTTACAGCCCGTAAATTTCAATTGAATTAAAATCTTTTTTTTGTCAAATATTCAGTGATAAACTAAAATATAGTTTTTTATCTTGATTTTATAATTGTTAATTAATTAATTAAACTTTTATAAAAAAACAAATAGCCTGCAACACAGAGGTTTTTATAATATACGGGATGTTCTTTTTCAAGCGGACTCTTCCACCTCCCTATTTTTGGTTTAATATAGCAAAATGTAATCTTATTGGAAAAATTAGCTTAGATAGTCTACTTTTCGATCCCGTTAGGCGTTTTATAAAATTCAAAATGGCGACTTAAATATGGCGTCTAAAGCACGTAAAAAACTAGAAAAATGCGTTAATATGATCCAAAAGTGCTCTAAAGCTTCACATATTACTTTAAAAACAACTATAAAATGGATAACGTACGATCTGTCTAAGTAAATAGACAAATAAATAAATTGAGAACTAACTCTAATTTATTCAATTTAAAAAGCAATAAAATACACTAACAATAAGAAAGTCTAAACTATTAACTATACCTCGGCACAGCCCCTCTTGCTTTCGAAGAAGATTGCCGACGGTGTGGCTGAACCCGCACTCGTGAACGGAAGGGGCACTCACCTTGGAGTTGCTCCACGAACTCCTTTCAATTCTCCAACAGGACTGGTTCTAGCCAGACAGGATAATCGAAATCCTAGTGGCGTAAGGATCTTCCCGGTCTATGTTTTCAGTTATTGCTTCCCAAGACATACTCTCTAGAAAACCACCAACGTACACTGAAGCAGGAAACGCGCCCAGTGTCAGTGGTTTTTTGCTCCATTCCAGTGAAGCCTCTCAGTGCGTTTTCATTGGCTCTTCTGTGGGTTAGCGACGTCCACAATTAGCTAGCGTAGTTCGTACAGTGGCTGTGACTCCGCGGGCCGGGAGGGGTCGCCCACATTTTTTCCAAAACTCAATTGTCAGAATACCCATTTGACCGAATTTTATTTATCCAAAATTGCATTTATCAGAAATCTCATTTATCCAAATACGCATTTCTCGGAAATCTCATTTCTCCAAAATTGTATCGATCAAAAATCTAATTTGTCAGTAATTTGAATTATATAAATAGTCCAGTCAAATGGGAAAAAAATATGGGGTCATTCTACATTTTTTATACGCGTTCCCGAATTTTTTATATTTTGTTGGGTGGTCAGTTATGAGTTTAAAACCAAGTTTTCGGGACAAGAGGTGGTGCACTTTGCCCGCCATCTTGAAACTAACGGTAGAATTAGTTTTTTTAAAATAATGTCGTAAATAACAATGTCACAAAAAATTTGTACAATACTTTTTTGTAGAAGGCTTTCTAACCTACAACTTTTGTACAAAACATTTTCTCATATCTGCAATATTACAAAAGTTATAAACAATTATTCATTCAAAATGAAGGGATGAAACTTTTTAAATTAAAATAACTCTGTTATTTACAAATTTGGAATAAAATCAGTTCTTAGAAATTGTGTCGAGAATTTTCTGACGAATAATTTAAAGCTATTGTTTTTTACAAGACATGCTTTTTACCATTAATATATAGCTCAAAAGGAACTGTACTTTAACCAATTTTCGATTCTTGAATACCTGAACTTAGCCAGGCTACGGAAACACAACAGTGGTTGAACTTTCACAGTTACTGTTGAAAATCAAGTACACGTTTTTATATGCATTTCCGAATTTTTTATATTTTGATCAGGGGTCAGTCATGAGTTTCAAACCAAGTTTTCGGGGGAGGGGATGTGCACTTAGCCCGACATATAGAAAAGAAGGATACAATTAGTTTTTTTAAAATATTGTTGTAAATAACAATATCACAAAAAGTTCGTGAAATACTTTTTTTCAGAAGGCTTTTTAACCTAAAACTTTTGTAAAAAACATTTTCTCGCATCGGCAATATTACAAAAGTTATTAACTAAAATGTATTAAAAACTACGGAATAAAGTTTTTAAAATAAATTTGATCTTCTATCGGCAATTAAAAGGCAAAAGTAGTTTTGCATTGTTATATTTTAGCAAAAGTCTTAGGTATGTCTTTAAAAATTGTTTTATAAATTATTTTACCATACCGTGCATTTAATTATGTTTTTTTTAAAGATTTCACAGAGTTAAGGGAAAATGAGTAAAGAGTGGTCGAAATGAAATTATCTACAATTCATTGTATTTTTCGAGATTGATTACATTATCGAATTTTAATTTCTTTTGGGCAGAACTGGATCAGTACTGCACCAGTATTACAAGCTATTGCATTAGTACTATGTATTTATAAAAATAATTATTTGTAATACTGAAGCATACTTTGTAACTATGAAACTGATGTTCACACCAACCGACGTATTTTTACAACCAACAAAGAAATGAAAGAATGGGTACTAGTATTATACATCTTGTTCAAATATGCAGTAACAATATGAGCAGAGATATATTGTTAAATCTGGTTTTAAATTTTTTTTGTAAACTAGGTATGAAAATTATTTAAGCATTTCTGATCTTCATGTACATTTTTATAACCCCTCAATATAAAAGCAGGCCGTTTTATGATTCTTGTCCTTTAAAATTTATTGCTCTTTCTTTAAACCCCTTTTCCTGTAGTCTGTAATTTCCAAAATCCTTACCACATGTTTGCATATTTTTCAAATCCTTCTTCAGGAAATTTTATGATTTTTTATCCTTAAAATTTTATTGCTCTTTCTTCTCATCTCTTCTTCTCTAAACAAAAATTTACATATTTTTTGACATGTTTTCATATTTTTAAAATCCTTTTTCCGAGAAGCAAGTTTCAGTGAGTTGACAGCTCTTGTCAAGTAAACTTCTATAATTTTATCATTCGATCTTATTCAATTTTTGAAATTTATCTTCAATTTATATATTAAAGTCTTTAAAGATATTCTTTCTGCTTTTCAATTGAGTTTATATTCGTGTATTGTCTAGTTTTGTTACAAGTACAAAGTAATATTTTATGTTACTTGTAAAGTTTCTTATATGTGATAAAAATGGGTAGTGACTGTTTTTTGTGTGAAAAACCTTTAAGTGAGGGCAAATCTTTTACAGTAAAAGCCAAAGGTGTAAAATCTTTACTTGAGTGGTGTATCGCTAAATGACAAAAGGAAAACGAATCATATTTGCTTAATGTTTATGAAGTAACATTGCACGAATCATGTTACAAATATCACTGTGATAAAAGAAATGATAACGTATTTCGTCGTCGAAGTGTAAGTGGTGCTACGTCATCAACGTTGCCGTCTTCTTCACCCAGTTCAGTTATTTCCACATTTGACGTTGCTAATAACTGTTTTATTTGTGCCAAAAACATAGATGATCGGAAAAAACGGGTTTTTGTGGTTTCAAAGGCAACTTTTAAGGTAACACTTGTTAATACTTTAAGTATTCGATCTGATGAGTATGCTTCTAAAATTTTGGGTCGCATAAACGACGTCCCTGACTTAGTTGCTGTTCAAGCAAAATAACATGAGAAATGTAGAAAAAATTTATCCCTTAAGAAAATAAATGTTGAGAATAGAGAAAAATTAGGCACATGCAAACGCGATAAAATTGAACAAGCAATGGATTACATATATTCCTATTTACATGAAAATTCGGACGAATGACAATTTCAAATATCAAATTTGATTAAAGCTATTGAAGGTGAATAAATTCCAGACAGACGTACTGTTAAGGATCGATTGCATAAAAAGTATGGAAATGATATTTTAATTTTTGGTCCAACAGGTCGTGAGGGAATAGTCTGTTTTAAAAACACTGGTTATGAAGTTTTATCGCACTCTTGGTATCAAAATAAGAATAATAATCAGCGTGAAGAAAGGTTGCGTGTTGTTCGTGAAGCTGCTGCGATAATCCTGGAAGATATTCGTTCAAAAGTTTATGAAACAGAAACATATCCACCCTGTGACAATTTTCTGAAGAACGTTGAGTCCGTAATACCTGACTCCTTAAAAACATTCATAGGGAATATAATTTGCAAATCAAAACGTGGGTCACCGAAAAAAAAGAAAGAAAATGCATATCAATCAGACACTCTATTATTGCAGCAACACGACCGTCTTCATTCATTTCTGCTTTACTTACAGGAGTGGGGCTTTCCTTTTCAAAAAATATGGTTCTAAAAATCTTATAAATGTCCTATCTTCATTAGGTTTTTCTGCATCGTACGCCTGTATATCACAATTCGAAAACTCTTGTTCATTTCGTCCGGTACGGGAAATATTACCAAATGCATTTATACAATTTGCCTTTGATAATGCTGATCTCAATGTAAATACTATTGGGTGGAATTCAGTGCGTTACTCCTGAAAATAGAGTCAAAACAGACGCAAGTTTTACTCGTTTAAAAAAAATGCCAGCTTCTGTAAAAGGTAGTTTCGGTGTAATACCCTTGTCCTCGTATTATAAACCAAAGTCATCTGGAATAGAAAGTATTGAAGTACGTGATGTTGAAAAAATGCGATCATTAACACAAGTTATTGTCCCTACTGCTTACGATTTCATGTGGTTTTATGATTGAAAGTACTGCTCAAAAAGATTTTGACAAAAGTAGAATTCTATGTCTTCCTTTTATTAACGCTCCACCCACCAATTATGATACGATTTTAACATCAATTCTTTATGCTATTGATAAGTGTAAAGCTTCCAATCAAATTACTTGCATTGTTACTTTCGACCAACCATTGTATTTGAAAGCTCGCGACATCATTGCTGCTGCTGATCCAGGATGTGACCTTGCAAAAGTTGTTGTTCGATTAGGTGGATTTCATTTGCTTATGTCTTTCATGGGTTCTATTGGATACATCATGTCTGGAAGTGGCTTGAAAACTGCTCTTAAATTGATTTACGCTGATAATTGCGTCAATCATATAATGGTTGGTCACGCGTACGCAAGGGCTGTACGATCTCATATGTTAGTACACTTATGTTTAGCGAAAAAAATTATTGATTTTATAGATTTAAGTGAAGAAGAACGTGATACAATGGATAATATCATAACAGACCATGATAGAACAACAATTTTTAAAATGGCTGAAACAGAAAAATTTATTGCGGTTGCAAATAAATTTGAGAAAACGATGGTTATGTCGGAAGAAAGAGGGCCAACATCTAAGCTTTGGATTCAATACTTTAAGATGGTAACACTTATCAAACATTTTATTGAGGCTGAGTGATCAGGAAACTGGTTGTTACATTTAGATACCATACAAAGAATGCTTCCTATCTTCCATTCTAGTGGGCATTTCTTGTATGCCAAGTCGGCTCATCTCTATCTTCAAGATATGCGAGAGCTGCATAACAAAATGCAACCTGAAGAATTTGAGGATTTCACAACAAATGGTAGATTCACAATTAGGAGATCGAATAAATTTTGGAGTGGAATAATGTCTGACCAAACTATTGAGCAAACGCTTATGAGAACGATGAAGACTTCGGGGGGATTAACTCATGGTCGTGGTATAACTGAAAGTACACTCGCCTCTTGGACGTTGGGAATGATAAGCATGCAGGATATTTGTAAACAGATAGAAGATTTTTGCGACGTTAGTGTCGGTACCTCAGATCAACATGTTGATCACAGAGATGCAAGAATAATTCGGGATAATGAGGATGTAGAGAAATTGGACCACTGGTTTGCTTCTCATGATCCATTCATAGAGAGATTGGAGTTAATGTCTATTTTTACAGGTATTGTTGTTCCTGAAAATATTAACTGTAACCGTGCTTTTAAGATTGGACAAATTATGGTTTCTAATATTATTAGTCGTAAATTTCACGATGAATCATTCAAAAGAAAAAACAAAGTGCTTTCTTTGGATGCAGCTTCAAAATCTATTGATGTAGAGAAAAATCGTGTTGTTATAAATCCTTTGCTTCTTTTTCAACGGATGTGTATATCAAAAGAATCTTTGGGAGATATGAAAAAGTATTTTGAATTTGAACTCGCGCCATTTCCACTATCATTGTTTACTGAAGAAGGCATGAGAAAGGGTACAAAATCATCACTTTATAATGCTTTTTCTCCTGTAGATGAACCGGTGGATCTTGGATCGAAAAAATATTTTGTTATCGATGGTGGTTATCTCCTTCGCAAGGTTATATGGGAACGAAATGTATCATTCAAAAAAATTTGTGAAAAATACGTTGATTACATTAAAAATCATTATGGTTTCTATGTAACCATAATTTTTTACGGCTACTCTGATGACCCAAACATCGCTGGTACCAAGTCATGGGAGCGTCTAAGGCGATCAAAAAAGTACAGCTCTACAGACGTAATCTGCAACAGTATAATTGTTCCAACAATCCCACAAGAAAAATTTTTGGGTAAAGAAAATAACAAAAAATCTTTTATCGACCTCCTGAAAAATGAATTGTTGCTCTCGAATTACAATGTTGACCAAGCTAAAGGAGATGCAGATTTATTAATTGTGAAGTCTGCACTTGAAGAATCGGAATTCTATAATTCCGTTACAATTATAGCTGAAGATATTGATATTCTTGTTTTACTAACAGCATTAGGCAGAAATCAGAAGACTGTGTTTCTTTTGAAACCAAAAAAAGGACGCTTACCTTCCGTAATTTATTCTTCATCAAGTTTGAAACATGATAATGCGGTAATTGAAAATATATTATTTCTACATGCATTTTCTGGCTGTGACACAACATCAGCTACTTATAACATAGGAAAAATGAGATTTCTTTCAACCTTAAAGAAACATCCAGAGTTGGCAACGGATGTGGAATTATTTAAGCACGAAAATGTAAATTCCAATTTATTAGCGACAATCGGTGAACGCTTCTTTGTTGATTTATATGATGGTGATTATTCCAAAGACTCAATTAATTTATTACGTTATAAGCGATTCGCAAAATCTGTCGTTAAAAGTACTTTCAATATCTCCTCGCTACCACCTATACAAGATGCAATTCACATGCATACGTTAAGAGTGTATCACCAAATACAAACATGGTTAGGTAGATATGAAAATCCGGAATTTTGGGGTTGGAAAAAAACATCATAAATGTTTCTTCCAATTCAGAGCACTAAAGCAGCTGTACCTCCTGAACTTCTTAAATTAATTTTTTGTAAGTGCAAAACAAAGTGTGGGACAGCCTGTGGATGTTGAAAAGCTGGTTTGAAATGTTCAGCAATCTGTCAAAACTGCAATGGTGAAACTTGTAATAATGTGGCAGAAGTAGATCATTTGTTAGACGAAGAAGAAATCGACGATATGTCCTCTTTAATACCTACTCAAGCAGAAGCAATGTTCTCCACATCTATTCTGCAAGACAACGAAGACATATCGGAAGAAAATTTGGAACCGGGACCACCAAAGAGATTAAAATTAATGTAATGAAATTAGGCAATGCAATAATATAACGTAATGTAATTTGTGAAATTTCAAAGTGGATTAGGCCTACAGGGGAAACCACATAAAAACGCTCCTATAACTCTACCTCGAGGGTGTTGTGGAAAAGAGTTTCTTTACATATTAATAAATATCAAATATAAACGTTACTATTGCTGGATCCGTATTAGCGCAGAATTGACAATAACTCGGCAATATAAGTAATCTAAAAACAAAATTAATATATTCCATTTCGTAAGCATTATTCTATTCATTTCTCAATTCTTAATAAGCTGCAGTTTATAACTTTTGTAATATTGCAGATATGAGAAAATGTTTTATACAAAAGTTGTAGGTTAGAAAGCCTTCTACAAAAAAGTATTGTACAAATTTTTTGTGACATTGTTATTTACGACATTATTTTTAAAAAACTAATTCTACCCTTATTTTCAAGAAGGCAGCCAAAGTGCACCACCCCTTGTCCCGAAAACTTGGTTTTAGACTCATGACTGACCCCCGAACAAAATATAAAAAATTCGGGAACGCGCATAAAAATGTTCATTTGATTTTCATCAGTGACTGTCCAGTTCAGGTATTCTAGAAGGGAACATTTGTTAGAGTAAAGTTCCTTTTGAGCTGTGTAATAATAGTAAAAAGCATGTCGTGTAGAAAACAATAGCTTTAAATTATTCGTCAGAAAATTCTCGACACAATTTCTAAGAACTGATTTTATTCCAAATTTGTAAATAACAGAGTTACTTTAATTTAAAAAGTTTCATCCCTTCATTTTGAATAAATAATTGTTTATAACTTTTGTAATATTGCAGATATGAGAAAATGTTTTATACAAAAGTTGTAGGTTAGAAAGCCTTCTACAAAAAAGTATTGTATTTTTTGGGACATTGTTATTTACGACATTATTTTTAAAAAACTAATTCTACCCTTATTTTCAAGATGACGGGCAAAGTGCACCACCCCTTGTCCCGAGAACTTGGTTTTAGACTCATGACTGACCACCGAACAAAATATAAAAAATTCGGGAACGCGTATAAAAATGTTGTTTCAAATGACCATTTTACTGTACTAAAAATCTTCTTTATCAAAAATTGCATTTATCAGAAATCTAATGTTTTAGAGATTGCATTTCTCAGAAATGGCATCTGTCCGAAATTGCATTTATGCGAAATTTAATGCTTACAAAATTAAATTTCTCAGAAATCACATCTATTCGAAATTGTATTTATCAGAGATCTTATTTGCGGGCAATGTCATTTACTAAAAATCTTACTTAACAGAAATTTCAATTATCAGAAATGTCATTCATACAAAAACGCATTTATCAAAAATTTTATTTTTCCGAAATAGCATTTATAAGAAATCTAGTTTTCCCAACATTGTAATTATCAACAAACCCATTTATCCATTGCCCGTCCCTGGTCTGTTCGGTGAAACAATAGATGTCGCTCCGAATTCCTTCTGAACTGCACTCTATTTTACCGATTAGACCAGGGACGGGCAACTTGCTTGGAAAGAGAAATGTTGGGATAATAGAAGTTTGGGAAAATGATATTTCTTGTACATGGACTTTCGCACAATTGAAGGTTATGGAGAATTATCTTTTGGATAAATAAGACTTCCGATAAGTGCGATTTTGGACAAATGCGATTTCTGATAAATGCAAGTTTTGACAAATAAGATTTCTGATAAATGCAATTTTGGACAAATTAGATTTTTGATAATTGGAAATTTTGAAAAATTAGATTTCTGTTAAATGCAATTTCGGACAACTAAGAAGTCTGATAAATTCAATTTTTGACAATTTAAAATTTGGATAAATGAGGTTTTTGAAAATTGATTTTTTTGACAAATGAGATTTCTGATAAATGCACTATCAGACAAATGAGACTTCTTATAATAACAATTTTTGAGAAATGGGATTTCTGATAAATGCAATTTTTGACAAATAAGATTACTGATAATTAACATTTTTGACAAAAGAGATTTCTGAAAAATAATATTTCGGATAAATGTGATTTCTGATAAATGCAATATCGGACAAATAAGATTTCTAATAATTGCAATTTCTGAGAAATGAGATTTCTGATAAATACAATTTTCGATAAATAAGATTACTGATAATTGACATTCTTGACAAATGAGATTTCTAATAATTGCAATTCCTGAGAAATGAGATTTCTCATAAATGCAATTTTCGATAAATAAAATGTCTGATAATTAATATTTTTGACAAATGAAATTTCTGATAAATAATATTCCGGACCAATGAGATTTCTGTAAATATCACTTTTGGATAAATGGGTTTGTTGATAATTACAATGTTGGGAAAATTAGATTTCTTATAAATGCTATTTCAGACAGATGAGATTTCTGTTAAATGCTTTTTCTAATAAATTAGGTTTCTGACAAATGCAATTTCGGACTAATGAGATTTCTGATAAATACAATTTTTGATAAATGAAATTCGTAATAATTTAATTTTTTGAAGCACGAGATTTCTATTAAATGCTATTTCGGACAAATAAGATTTTTGATAAATGAAATTTTGGACATGGGAGATTTCTGATAAATGCAATTTTGTATAAATAAAATTCGGTCAAATGGATATTCTGACAATTGAGTTTTGGAGAAAATGTGGGCGACCCTCCGGGAGGTGCTGCCGCTCTGTGGTCACTATGGCAAAATCTGCGCTCGCGCGAGCAAGCTGTTCGCCAAACTTAGGACGTCTGCTCCATGTTGTCAATAATCCTCGTGTCGTGTGTTGACAACATCCGTGGAGCAGAGGTTTGTTTAAACAATAGCATTTGTTTAAACCACTCGTTCTGTGATCCCGTGTCGTGCGTAAGTGACTCCTTCTCTGACTTGCCTGAGAAGCTGGATGCTGAGACCTGGCCTAGGCCTACCAGCTGGGTCCTTTCTGCCCGGTACTTTCTGGTCTTTTCGGCTGTTCCAAGGATAATCTTCTTCCTGCTGGTGCCTTCTCTGCTGTGTGTGAACGGGGCTATGCTTTTGTGTTATTTAATAGTGAAAATACTAAAATAACAAGACATCAGTAATGGTTAGTTTACCTAACCTCAAAGTTTCGGATATTTTACAAGGGTTCTCTTCGTCGTTGAGTAAGTGCTAAGGGTTCATTTCCCTTTCTCGAATGAATCGCGACGCGAGCCTTTATTCACTCCGGCCGGCTTCGTCTATCTCCGAGTGAATTGTTTACAAGTAAGAGGATTTGGTAAATCCACGTTACAACTCCCCCGGACCTAGACGAAGCCTCTCCGTTTTTCTTTTCTTTCAAGTTACAAAAAATGAATTTAATCACGGCCAAGGGTCCGTCCCTCCCGTTCACACTCTCGCACGGGTCCTTCAACCGCCCTTCTCCCTTGCGCTGACACAAGACTTTGTTTCCTTTACTGGCTCTGCTTGTACACCCCCTATCCCGGACCCGGACCGTTCTTTCTGCTCACCTCTGGTCGTTCATGTTCAAAAGGGGGAACCTCGTTGCAAATTGGGGAGTTCTAGGAGCGTTTGTAGGAGTTTGGAAAGCGTTAGGCTACCGCGACGGGTCTCTTTCCTGATTACTCACGCTGTATGCTGGGAAAAGTACCAACGAACAGAGAAAAAAAAGATAATAATTTTTAACTAAAAACAATAATAAAAAAAACAAAGAAAAGTGTAATCTTGGGGGGAGGGTTATATGCCCTTGAAAATGGGGTCTCTATTAATCTATCCCCCGTGTTCTTTTCTCGCAGATTAAAACTTGTACGTAATGGAAAAATGCATTGTTGGGGGTGTAGGGGGTCGGTACTTTAGACTGCTGTCCCTCGCCCCCTGTTCTCTTTTCTTGGGCCCTGATGTCAGGGTTTAGGGATCACTGGTTGAAGAGGTGTCTTCGGGTCTTAGTGTCTCACCCTCTTCCCCCTCTCTAGGTTCTCGGTCCCGGTAAGGGATAAGGAGCTTGACCGGGAACCTACCTACCAATCGTCCGTCTTCGGTCCCTATCTCATAAACAGATGGCCCTAACACGCGAATGACTACGTAAGGTCCCTGGTTTTTACCTGCAAAATTTATCGTGATTCCCTTACGCACTGACGATACGACTTCACTCTTTCGCATGAATTTTTCCCCTGCCATTAAGGCCGCGTGACGACGTCGCTTATCGTAGCCACTATTCTGGCATCCGAACACTTCTTCATGGTGGAGTATCACGAGGTCCTGTAGCTCCTCAAGGCGCAACATCCTTCCCTGCCATTCGTCCCGATCTGGTGGAGTCCGATCCGTCGGTTCTTCTACTCTCCGACGCAGATTGTTGTGGGTACGCGGTTCCCTGGCTGTGTTCAGATACGCGGGGTTAACATTTGTTGTGCTGTGCACTGCCGTGTTATATGCGAATCTGAGATCTTTCAGGTAGACGTCCAAACTCCGGTGGTTCTTGTCGACATACGCGGAGATCATCGTTTTGAGGACACGGTTCACCCTTTCTACCGGATCCGCCTGAGGGTGGTAGATTGGCGTGAATGAGTGTCGGATGCCGTATGTTTCTGTCAACTCTCGAAACGCATGGTTGACATATTCGGTACCAATATCCGACAAAAGTACATCCGGTGCTCCCCATCGATATAGGATGTATTCTTCGAACGCATTTATTATTGTTTTTGCATTGGCTTTTCTCATCGGCGCTATTTCCATCTACTTCGTGAATAGATCTTTGAAGACTACGAGATATTCAAAGCCAAGTGACGTTTTTGGACAGGGTCCCATGATATCTGTTGCTATCACTTGCTAGGGTTGCTCTTCGACACGGCGAGTCATCAGTCCAGCTGGTGGATGCTGATCAGCCTTGATTCGCTGGCACGTGACGCACGTGCGCACCCAAGCTTTTATGTCTGGGAACATTTCTGGCCAATAATATTGATTCGAGGCTCTCCGATATGTCTTGTGAATTCCAAGATGCGCGGCTTGTGGATCAGCGTGGACTTTTTCAAAGACTTCTGGTCTTCGCTCGTGAGGTACCATTAGTTTGCACGCATCAAGATCGTCGATCACTGAGTCGATTAGCGGATTTAGGCGAAAGCGATACAACAGACCGTCTGTGATTTTCCAACCATTAAACTTTCTGGGGGTTCCCTCTACTTCTCGAAGTCGTTGTCGGTACCAATCATCCATGACCGGGTCTAAGGCCGCTATCGGTAAGGCTGCCTCCTCCTCGTACATCCGAGATAGGGCGTCAGGAACTAAATGTTCTGAGCCCTTACGGTACATGACGTCAAAGTCATACTCGAGGAGGTCTAGGGCCCACCTGGCCAGTCGAAGGGTTGGATTATGTTGATTGTGAAGCCAGCGTAACGAACTATGGTCAGTAATGACCGTAAAATGGAAACCTTCCAGGTAATGGCGGAATTTTCGCAAAGCCCGAATTACCGCAAGGCACTCTTTTTCAGTGACCGAGTGTTTTCGTTCCGACCCTGTCATTCTCTTACTCGCATCGGCAATTAACTGCTTTTGCGTTAAGACTGCACCAAGGCCATAGTCACTTGCGTCGGTGTGCAGGCGAACGGGATCTCGAAATCAGGGTACGTCAAGATCGGTGCGGTTGTTATCAAATCTTTTAACTGCTCAAACGCGTTTTCTTGGTCGTCTTCCTATTTCCAAGGAATATTGGACCTGAGCAGTTGGTTGAGAGGTTCTGCAAAAGTCGCTAACTGTGAAATAAAATGGCGATACCACGATGCCATTCCAAGAAACCTTCTCAACTGTTTAATATTCGTAGGGGCAGGGTACGGCTTTAGAGGCTCCACTTTCTCTGGATCAATTTAGAGTCCTTCTTCGTTCACCAAGAATCCTTACTACCGGACGGTTTTTCTACCGAACTCGCATTTTTGCAGATTAATCGTAAGTCCCACTCCCTGTAATCTATCCGTGATTTGCGCGAGTCAGTCCTTGTGCTCCTCGAAGGTCTCGTTTACGATAACAATGTCATCTAGGTACGCGTAAAAGTTCGGTTCCATCTCGGGGCCTATGAGTGTATCTACGAGTCGCTCAAATGTCGCTGGGGCACCAGACAGTCCGAAAGGCATCCTATTAAAATGAATCAAGCCCATTCCCGGAACTGTAAAGACGGTGTACTCCTTGCTATCTTCCGCCATCGGTATTTGGTGGTATCCTCACTTCAAGTCCAGTGTCGTTATGTACTTGCTAGCTCGGAGCTGCTCCAGGATCATGTCCATTTTGGGGAGAGGATAGGCGTTTTTCATTGCCACTTTGTTTAGTTTCCGGTAGTCGACACAGAATCGGTACGTACCTTCCGATTTTCTGACCATGACTAGCGAGCTGGACCATTCGCTTTTAGACGGTTCTATTATCCCCTCGGCCAATAGTCTTGACGTTTCTTCTTGCATCGCTTTCAGGACCTTAGGAGCTCGGACCTCTCAATATCTGAGATTTGCCTGAGTCTGCAGACCGAGCTGACGTTCAACAACTCGCCCGAAGCATCTCTTACCTCCTCCTCGCCCGTTTTGGCATAGCGGTGGACTACTTCCCGGTAGTCCGTTATATGCCAAGCTCTTTTTTTTCTATCATGAACTTTCCCGAATGTGTGAATAAAGTCCATTCCCAAGAAAACCTGTTTGCCCATTCCTGGAACGATTTGGACCCTCATCATTCGGGATGGTGATACTGGTCGAACAGTACCGTCTGCGGTTTCAACACCCCTGCCTGGTGTCTGCTCTAAGGTTGTTTGGTATCGTTTGGCTATTGCCAGGCCAATATCTCCCATCATAGTTCGACATGTACCACCATCAATTCTGCCGTATATTTGAAGAAAGTCACTATCTGCATTTGAAGTCGAACGGAGATATTTAAGGAAACGCGTTTGCATGAGAATCCTTTAATATATAATACTTTTTGAAAAGACAACTATCATTTCTTAGTAAAATCGATCTATCGATTGGTGCAAAAAAAATTATAAATTTTAATTGTTTATATGCAAAATTGCAGATTGGCCCATTTTGCATGCGTAAAATTATTCGAAATACATTTGGCCAGGGTCCTATGTACATAGGACCTCGCTCCCGAGTCGTGAAAGCGCTGAGATACATTTGAAGAAAGTCACTATCCAACAACAGTTGTGTGGGTAATACTTTAAATCTACTTTTAAATTATTATTTATAAATAATTATTATTTATAAATGTTATTTCAATCATAAAGTGTTTCAAGCAAACATTTATTATAATATTAAATATTAATTGTGCTCTTTTTTTTTAATTTAGATAGCAAGATAACGTGCATAAAGAATAAATATACAAAGTATATAATTAATTAATTAAGTAAACTCATTTTAAAGTAATAAATATATATTAATTTAATAAATACTCTTTATGAAGAATATTATTTGTTGGATAGGACCTAATTTTAGACTTCAACTGGGTTCAAATACATTCGAAGAAAGTCACTATGTACATAGGTTTTCTTCCTTCGGTCATTTCTAGCAAATTTACATTTAGTACTATGTACATAGGCCCAGAAAAATGTATTTGTATACCGTCCGACACCCACTCAACATTTTCCTCTGTTGGATAGGCCCGCCGTTCTGCAGATAGTGACTTTCTTCAAATGGATTTCACCAAAATCGCTGTAGATAGGCCAATTAGGGTCTAATTATCTTCGAAACTAATTAATATTTTTAATCGTGGATTGCACCGATAAATTTATTTTTTTATTACGAATCCAACGACATAAAAAACTCATTTTTCGAAAAAATGCAGATAGTGACTTTCTTCAAATGTACGGCAGAATTAAGGCCTGGACATTTGGCGTGTTAGCTATCCGTGCAGTCGTAAAGGCTCGCAAGGTAAAACCTTCATTTTCCACTGGTGGTTCTGTTACCCTTAATTTTAGTGGCGTGGATGACCTTGGCTCAGGTGTGATATCTGGCATGTCACGTGATCTCAGAATTACCTGATTTAACTTCCAAGGATCCTTTCCGTCTTACCCATGACTCGATCGTTTACCAAAATGGCGTCTTTGGTTCGTGTACCATTTTGGCTCGATGTCGATGGTTGAGCGTTATCCGGTGGAAAGGATGTTTTATCCTAGGTCATTACTTCCCGCGGGATTGTTCCGGGTTTTTCCTCAGTGCTCAGTCGAGCGACATAGTGGTTCGAATTGAGAAATTGCTGTTCAAAATCGTCTACAACCGTAAATTTTTGACGGATTTAAAATTTTTTTTTTAAAACACTCAGAATAAAATTTTCTATAAGATAGCTAAGCACGATTTTAAATTTTTTTTTTCATTTTAATATTATTTAAATATATAAATGAAAAATTTATGTATCACATGTTACGTCTGACGTACACAAGCTCTTACAATATACCCTAGTTCCTCCTTTTAAATTAGTTTCAAATTAATGAATCTAATTTGGGATGAGGATTAAGTCAATGAGAGTACTAATTGGTTTAAAGAATAATTATTTATTATGAGTTGAAAATTTGCAAATATGATTTTATAATTTGAGTCTTACTTTTGAAAGAAGAAAAGATTGTCTTTGATGCTCGAAGATTGTTTGTCGAAGGCAAGCAATAAAGCAGGAGTAGACTTGAAGTAGATTAGAAGCTGGGTAAACAGACGGAGATCCTAATCACTGGATGCCGATGCAGGTGAATTCTTGTTAAGAATAGAAACTTCTTGCAGGAGACTAAATAATTTGTATTTCTCAAGACAACAGTGTCGATATCCGACAACAAGATCCGAATTTGAACTTATGTGTTGGAATACAGTAAGACTGTATAAACTTGTAAAATTGTAAAATATTGTAAAGACTCAAACTTGAGTGTAATACTACACGTGAGATAGTAAGACCGCTATAGACACTGTCGGGTGTTATGACCATGGTACACTCTAGTAAAATCACCAACTGACTTTATCATTTTGATGGTCCAATTTATATTGAAGAATTACGAAGAAAGATGGCGGAAATTACCTTTCCCTTTTCTCCGTTCCCTTGCTTAGATCCCTAATTGAAGAGACCAAGATGGCGTTTTTTCCCACTACTTTGCGTATTATCTCAAATTGAAGAGTCCAAGATGGCGTTTTTTACCTCTTCCTTGCGTCTCCGCTCTCTTTACGTAGATATTAATTTTAGAGAGACTAAAATGGTATTTACACATCTCCCCTGCCTCCCTTGTCTCTTTGCATAGAACTCGCCATGACCTTTCTCTTTTGTGCTTCCTGCGCCCGCTCTCCTAAATAGATACCACAGCTACTTCTTTCGTGCATTAGAAAATATATGAAGCGTGCCATAGTTTGTAATTCGTCAAATATTGTCTCTTCTTCCAGATCGCTAGGCTAGCGGCATGCTTGACATCTTGTATGACATAATCTTTCTCTTTTCAGCATTCTCAATTATAAAATCTTTTCTACTCTTGTCTAATATTCATATACAATATTAACCAAAATGATATACAATGATAACAATTCTCATATTTATGAGAATTGAATATAGACACAAATAATAGTGTTTACAACAATATATATATGGGGCAAATTTTCTCAAGTGTCCAGCGTCAAAATTAAAAGTTGTTGAATCTGACTAATATTTGCACAAACTTTAGTGCTATGGGTTAGTACTTTAACCACCAAATATTATGCAATTTAATTAAAAATTGTAGAGGGGGGAGGGGGTTGAAGATTTGGGTAAAGTACGAACATTGAGTTTTTCAAAAAATCGTAGCCGCTAAATAACGAAATGAAAAAAATTTTCACCTATATGTTTTCGAAAGGTTTTTTCCTGCTCTTTCACATGGTGAAAAAGTATTTTTTTAAAAATCGAAATTTAACCCTTTTTTTTGAAAATTGAAAATTTTTTTGACTTTTTTTTCAAAATGGACCCTTTTTTTTTTCTTTTTTTTTGTCTTAAAAGAAAGCTCAAGTTGTGTACTTTAAACATATCAGAAGAACAAAATGACGTTTTATGTTGTTTTCGAATTATTAATTAATTAATTAATAAAAATTTATAAAAATTAAAATAATTTACAAAAAAATTAAGTTACGGCAAATATCATCCTTAAAAATAAAGGTAGAGTGCTAAATTTTTTTTTAATAGGAAGGTTTTACAAATCTACATTAAATAATATCTAGCTAAAGTTATTATTAATTTTTTAACAATTAAATATTATATTTTTTCATAATAATTTGTATAATTTAATTTTATATACCTATATCGTTTTCAGAATTACAAAACTTTAAATCTTTTTATAATAGTAATTAAAATTTTTTGATCCTAATATTTAATATTGCCTCGTCGGGAGTTCCTCAAGGGTCTCACCTTGGCCCCCTCTTCTTTCTGATCTACATCAATGACATTCATTACATTATAAAAAATAGCGAATTTTCTCTTTTTGCAGACGATTTAAAGATCTACAAGATCATTCGCTGTACGCAAGATTTGCTTGCTTTGCAAGCGGACCTTGATAGTTTAGCGACATGGTCTTCCAGAATTAATCTCAATATTAATATTAAAAAATGCTGTGTTTTATCTTTCTCCAGGAAAAAAACACTTTGAATTTTTGCTACAAAGTGGGCAATGAGGAGCTCCCTAGAGTGAGTCAAGTACGGGACCTTGGCATTACATTCACATCTACTCTTAATTTTAATGCCCATGTATCTGAGGTGATTTGCAGCGCTTCTAGGTCGCTCGGTTTCGTTATGAGAAATGCAACTCAATTTAAAAGTTTGAAGACTTTAAGATGCTTGTATTTTTCCCTAGTAAGATCGCATCTTGAATTTGCTTCGGTTATTTGGTGTCCAACCTATAATGTGTACATCACTAAGCTTGAGCGAGTTCAAAACAAATTTCTCCGCTTTGCTGCGGGTCAGTTGGGCGTGTATCACGACAGATTCAGTCACGACTATACGGATCTTAGAACCCGTTTTAATATTCAGAAAATTTCATCAAGATTTCTTTTCGCTGACATTTTATTTGTCTTTAAATTAATTAATGGTTTGATTAATTGTCCGGCTTTATATGATAAACTTAATTTTAACTCAAATACTTCAAACCTACGTAATCCGTCTTTATTTAGATTATCGTCATTTAAAACAGATTTTGAAGAAGATTCCATACTTAATAGATTGTGTAGGGAGGCTAACTCCGTCCACATGAACACTAGAATCAACTTTTTCGGAGACTCATTAAGCATTTTTATCAAAACTCTGCGTGACTACGTCAATGGTCTCTAGAATGTTATTATGTTTGCTCTGTTATCAACATTGATTTGTTAATCTTGGCCTTTATTTGGTCATTTTATTTATATTTATCTGTAATCGTTTCTTTTTTTTTATTATAATTAGTACTTATTGTACGAAAGGGCTCTTTTTCATGTTTTGTATTTCGCCCGTTTATGAATGAATAAATAAATAAATAAATATTATGTGCATCATTTTTAAAACTCGATTTAATTACTTTCTGCTTCCTCTTAAAGAAAATATTTAACATTTTTTATCCAAACTTAATTTATAGATGTTCGAATTTTAGTGCGGGTTTAATGTAGTGTTATGAATTTTAATATAAAAATGTCTTATTTAAATTTTCAATGGTTGGAAATACTTTAGATAGATATTATTTAATGTAGATTTGTAAAACCTTCCTATTAAAAAAAAATTTAGCACTCTACCTTTATTTTTATGGATGATATTTATTTGGTTATTAATTTTTTAAAAATATTTATTTATAAATCATAAAATTATCCGAAATACTTCATATAGGGGTCGTTGGATGCGCATTTTGATAAGCTTCAAAGTGGTGTATTCAGAATTGCCGTAACTTAATTTTTTTGTAAATTATTTTAATTTTTATAAATTTTTATTAATTAATTAATTAATAATTCGAAAACAACAAAAAACGTCATTTTGTTCTTCTAATATGTTTAAAGTACACAACTTGAGCTTTCTTTTAAGACAAAAAAAAAAGAAAAAAAAGGGTCCATTTTGAAAAAAAAGACAAAAAAATTTTCAATTTTCAAAAAAGAGGGTTACATTTCGATTTTTAAAAAAATACTTTTTCACCATGTGAAAGAGCAGGAAAAAACCTTTCGAAAACATATAGGTGAAAATTTTTTTCATTTCGTTATTTAGCGGCTACGATTTTTTGAAAAACTCAATGTTCTTACTTTACCCAATTCTTCAACCCCCTCCCCCCTCTACAATTTTTAATTAAATTGCATAATATTTGGTGGTTAAAGTTAATAATAAACAATATTTAAATAATTATTAAAATATAAGCGAAGCAAAATTATTAGTTCTTTAAATTGTTTATAACATTATTTATTAAGTATCCTTAATATTGACTTTTAGTTTATTAGTATATGTTAAAGAGTTTGCAATTGATTTTAGAAAAAAATTTATCATTTTTTAACAATACTTGATTATTCTAAATTCTTATTTAAAATTTTTGTTTATAATAAAAATAATTTTTGTTTGTTAATAATTTTCAACACCTTTTTAATAATTATTCTTGACTTATGGCCATTAAAAAATGGTTAAAAAAATTTTTTTTGTTCAATTGAGATTAAAAATTTAAACATTTATATAAGTTTTTCATTTATACATTTAAATATTATTAAAACAAAAACAAAAATTAAAAATCAGGCTTAGCTATCTTCTAGAAAATTTTATTATGAGTGTTTTAAAAAAAAAGAAGTTTAAATCCGTCAAAAATTGACGGCTGTGAACGATTTTGAACAGTAATTTCTCAGATCGAACCACTGTGTGTCGTCTGGATTTTGTAACTGATTGGTGCCAAGTGCTTCACTAGTTATCTAGGAGAACACTGGTTCGGAATCCAGGTCTAAGGAAGACACCTGTTTATCTAAGGGGGTCGTCAACGTCTTGGAGGGGAGAGGGGTGACCCTTACTGGCTCTCCCGACGCTGGTTTCCCGGATAATCCTTGCAGGACTTCGTGTTTACCCCGTCCTTACTGCATCGCATGCAATAATCCTTTCTGCGCGGCTTGGGGCAACCTCTTTGGTAACGTCCCTCTGTTTTGCAGTTGCGACACACAACGACCTTTTCTTCCACAGGATCTGGAGAAGTCCCCGGTTGTGCGTCGTCCTGCTTCCTTGGTGGTGGGTCTTGTTTCTTATTACCCTTTTGGTTTGGGAAGCCTTTCTTTGGAGTCTGTTTAGTTTCCCTGGACTTCGTTTGGGCTTGAGGCTTAGCTGCGTTCGCAGTACCTATCGCAGCTATTGCGGGGTCAAATTTCTTTGAAAACTCCGCAAATTTATCTGCCCAAACGTCTGGGACCGGTTTCTCCGCCACCGCTGCTACCGTTGGAACCTTTTTCGCAGCCGATGGTTTTTCCCTGTACGCAATGTCGGGTGTCGGACACTTTTCAGAAGGTAATCCATTGTAATCCATTGTAATCAGCGAAATTATATCTTGGAATCGCTCGGCGGAATTCAGGCTTCAAGTTTTAGTAGATGCAGTTCAGTTGTTTCTCTACTACCGGTACCGGTACGGTTGACAACTGAAATAATCCGTACATGCACGTAAGGAAGTCCATCGATGGCTCCTCTGCCCCCTGTTTCCTAAGCAATATTTCCTCTTTAAACTTCTCTTGGAACGATGCATTTCCAAATCGAGTTTGGAAATAAAGCTTAAACTGTTCCCAACTGGTCCACCTGCCTTTTTTCTGGCGGAACCAGTGGTAGGAGATTCCATCAAGGAGAAAGGGCATGGCGAGCAACAATCGAAAAGGTTCCTCGTCGAAAAGGTAGGCCCCTGCCTTACCTTCTTCGAGTCTCCAGAGGAACTGGTCAATATTCTCGCCTCTTTCGCCCTTGAATATAAGTCTCCAGCTGCCCACGACTTTTAGAACGTCAAGTGGTGGATTGTGAGGTCTGTAGGAACTCTGTCCCCCACTCCTTCCACCACCGAAATTTGCTAAGTCGCGCAGGTTGGAGCTCGGAGACCTCTGGCTGCTCTGCGGTCTAGCCGTGGAAAACGGAAATCAACTTTGCTGGTTACCTTGACCGCTTTGGAAATCTTGTGTTCCTAGGGGCGGGCCATGAGTATTGAACACAAAAAAGTTTGCATAAAAGTCTCTGGCCCTCCTCGTAAATTCGTCCGGCCCGAGGTTCGCCGATCGAAAGATATTTTTGTACTCTTCTCTGGTCCTTCGCGTATATTTGTCAGGCCCGAGATTCGTGTGTCCGAATAAATTCTCATAATTACTTCCGGCGTTTCGAGGTTCTTCCCCGGAAGCCCTCGTCATCGGGTGGTGGGAAGTACGTCTCTGTTTGGTGTCTTGGCAGCCCTAGTGACGTCGTAATCCGAGAAAATCTTTTGTGAGCTTCCCTCCCACTCTGAGCTTCGCTTCTCCAACTTTCTGTAGCCGCCGAAGTCGGGTCAGCCTGTGAGAATAGGTTGAAGGGGTTATTATGAGAAGCGTACGGGGGCTGCCATCCCGGTGTCGTTGTGGACAGTCCCGATGTTGTGTGTGCTGTTGTCGACAAATTTTCCCCACCCTGCTCGCGTCTATGTTTCTCTTGGCTCCAGGTGAGCCCACCGGACTGAGTGTACGAGGACTGGATCGACGCTGTTGATACTATGGGAGGGGCTTTTCTTACCGTTGGTATTCTTGATGACCATTGTGTGCTTGGAAATGTCCTTAGGTCCCAATTTTTGTCGGAAGACCCGCCTGCTTCACCCTTCCCAACGTTTGTACAGCCCTGCGTCGTACGCAGCATCTGTTGTGTGGTTTCCTTGGCTGGAGGTCTTATTGTTTCGGCTTGGAGCTTAATTAAGCTTTCTTTAAGGTCCACTATCAACTCTTGTTGGCTGAGAAGCAGTTCCAACAACGCGGTTTGGCTTAGTGGGTCATTTTCGGCGGGGCCTACCTGATCGTGTTCGTTTGTTGTCCCCCGCGGCATAGTATTTACATTCGGGTGTGGGATAACGTGGCTACCCGATGTCGTGGGCGGGAGTCGGGGTGGGGCAAAATTAACTGGTTTCTTTCCTGCCCCCATGTTTCTTGGTCCGCTCGCAGTTTCATTTGGGCTGTGAAAAAGAAACTCCCTATCCACGTTGCTATTGGGGGTGTCGGTATCCCCTTCACTACTGTCCTGGCCTCTTTCCCTGAAAGTTGACCAACTTTTTTCGTAGGAATGGGCATGTTCGCCCAGAGCTTCGTCCTCGGGGCCCCATGGTACCGTCTTATCGCCGGCTTTTCGGAAAAGAAAGCGTTCTAGGCGACTGCGCATTACTTCTGGAGAGCCCTCTACGCATAACCCGTATTCTGCTAAAGTCTCTTGTAACTGGTCATCCGAGAACCTCGCGATTCAATCTGGGACTTGAGCCATTATTTTCACCATCGAAAGTTGAGAAAACCGTCTCATTAACTCATCCCCCACGCTATTCTCTGTTTCGCGGTGTGGCGGGAGTCCGCCGGTTGAGGGGGGGGGGGTTTCTTGAGCCATTGCCTCCCTCCTTCTTCTCGTGGTTTTGATCATCCCTATCTGACTTGTCGTGTGATTCTATGCTTACTTATTTCCGGGTAACTGGTAAAGTTGGACACGTAATTTTCCTAATCCCTCGCAATTACCAGTAATTATTCTTAGTTACGGTTAAATTCTGGTAACCGGAAGAAATTTCCCAAAACACGGTCAATTTTACTTTAATTTCTGTAAATTGGGTGAAATTTCCAATATTGAGGTTCAATTACTTCAAAGAGCTTTAAATTTCCCGCAAACTTGGTTAAATTTCCAAAATTACCCTTAATTTTGGAAACTATCTTTGAAATTTTCAAAACTAGGTAAAATTTTCCGTCCGAGGTTATTTTTCTCTTAAATTTTCGAAAACGGTTTATTCTCTTTATTTTGTGGTTAAATTACCTTCCCGGTACTTAATTTCACCCAAAAAGTAAAAATTTCCCGAAATCAATCGCAAGTTTCGAAAATTACCGAAAGTTTCCCCTATCACAAGTAAATTTCCAATTTAGGTTAAGTTTCCATCCTAGACCGGGTAGCTTTCGTAAATTGCCGGTCCCGAGTTGCCAACTTCCGAAAACAAAACTCGAAATCGAAACACCCAAGGTCCTAGTATCTTACCGCGTAACTTTCCGGAAAGTTTTCACCACGTGGGTAACCTCGAAAAGAACCACTTTTTCATTGAATTTAATTTCGAAAACCGCCGAAAAATCGAAAGAAAAACACTTTAAATGTTTGAGGAGTATTCCCAGAAAGCTCCTAGGATTTTTCAACACAAAATCACTTTATGTGAAAAACATCTTCGGCGACCTGTCACTTTCTCTCCAAAGAGTTAGGTGGTAGGGAACGGTACAGGTTATTTTTGCAAAAACAATGAAAAATAAATAAGCAGACCCAGCTACAAAATTATTCAAAAATAAATTATCAACAACAAGAGCACATGTTAGAAATAAATACAATAAAAATCAATTTACTACCAAATATTAAAGTTTTGAGAATCACTGTAACAATTCAAAATTTCAATATTTTCCCAGTTGAAAATTTAAATCCTAGAAACTATTAAATTTTCAAAAGCCCTGTGGGTGCAGGCTGTGCCAAGTACCTAGCTCTAGCTCTCTCTCTCTCTCTCTCTCTCTCTCTCTCTCAGGCCCATAGGTTGGGCGTCATTGTAACGAGGATTCTCAACTGACTCGTTAATAAATAAAATTAAATACGTGTAATGACACTTACTGTAATAAGCGAAATAAAACGGCGGTTCTGGCCATCTATCCGACCCTTTTGACTTCCACGATGACGACCTGCCAGCTACGCGCTTCCAGCTGACAGGCAACCCGCGAAGACCGTTTAGTTTATTTTCGGGGCAACCTCCTGGTTGTCCTGGGCGCCAGGTGGAAGATTCCACCCAGACTTCGCGACCTGAAAATCAAAGTAACGAGCTGTGGCGTTTATCTGCCTGAACCGCGTGACTCTAGGTTTGAAACTCTGTTCTTAGAGGGAGAACGAGCTGAAAGAGATAGATTTTTCTAATATTACTATCTAAGTAAATAAACAAAAAATAGGTTTGAAACTCCGTTCTCAGAGGGAGAACGAGCTGGAAGAGATAGATTTTTCTAATTTTACTATCTAAGTAAATAAACAAAAGAATAAATTGCGAACTAACTCTAATTTATTCAATTTAAAAAGCAATAAAATTCACTAAAAGTGAGAAAGCCTAAACTATTAACTATACCTAGGCACAGCCCATCTTGCTCTCGGAGAAGATAAACGACGGTGTGGCTGAACCCATACTTGTGAATGGAAGGGGCACTAACCTTGAAGTTGCTCCACGAACTCCTTTCAATTCTCCAACAGGCCTGGTCCTAGCCGGACAGGATAATCAAAATCCTAGTGGCGTCAGGATCCTCCCGGTCTTGTTTTTCGGTTATTGCTTCTTAAAACACACTCTCTGAAAAACCACCAGCACGCACTGAAGTAAGAAACGCGCCCAGTGTCAGTGGTTTCTTGCTCCTTTCCACTGGAGCCTCTCAGTGCTTTTTCATTGGCTCTTCTGTGGGTTAGCGACGCACAGTGGAATGATTTTTTAAAAAAGAGGACATGCTTTTATATATGTCTTTAGGATCAAGTTTGAGAAAAAAATGTCTAATACAAAAAAGATTGCAAAAAGTCTAACAAATTTAAAGGTCATATACACTTTGACCTTGACACAATATTTCAATGTAATTTGAAGGTCATTGAACGTTTTCAGCATAATTACATAAATTCGAAAACAGGACTTAATAAAGGTGCCATTTTTCCAATAAAAATGTTCAGCAGCACATATCGAAAAATTGACCTTTAAGGGTCAAATTAAGGTCATTTGTTTTTTCATTAAAATAGCTTGTGTAAATCTAGTTTTTAATGGAGCGACTATTCGGCGCGATTTAATGAGAAAAAAAAAGACCGAAGTATGCTCTGTCTTTTAATTTCTCATTAAATCGCGGCGAATAGTCGCTCCATGAATTTGGACCTTAATGGAGGTGACTGAAAAAGGCTTTTAATATAATCGTTGTAGCAATAAATCTAATGAATTCAAAGGTCATATATATACTTTGACATTTATGCATTATGTAAAGGTCACTGGCAGTTTAAAAATAATTAATTTAATTTAACATCAATATTTGCTATAGGTAACAATTATATATGTCAAAAATATTCAGCTATATTAATAAATTCACCTTTAAGAATCAAATCAAAGTCATTTGTTTAAAAAAAATCTGTAATATGAATTGCGCAGGTTATTTCTGAAATATAACCTTCAAACGGTAATTTTCAAGCTCGTAGCCAGGGGGTGGCAGGCCCCCCTCCCCCCGCAAAATGGTTTGATACACTATGGAACACATGCACAACAAAAACCAAGCACATACACAAGGAAGAGATTTAGTGGTTTGCCTCCTTTGAAAAGTTGAAAGATATTTATAATTAATAAAGTATTTTAAGCGCACTTTAATAACAATATTTTCAAATGGAAAAAACCAAAACTACAAACACTAAGAAGCTTTCAGTCATTTTATTGACTGTAAAAATAGTTGTTTTTTTGTAATATTCTAGTTTTGAAATATTTGAGGTATCTATTATGATATTCTAAAATAAATTAAAATATTTAACAACTTTAATTTGTTGGTCAATTTCCGCTTTTTGTACAGTCGTTCCACTGTGCGACGTCCACAATTGGCTAGCGTAGTTCGTACAGTGGCTGTGACTCCGCGGGCCGGGAGGTGCTGCCGCCCTGCGGTCACTATGGCAAAATTTGCGCTCGTGCGAACAAGCTGCTCGACAAGTTTAGGTCGTCTGCTCCATGTTGTCAACAATCCTCGTGTCGTGTATTGACAACATCCGTGGATCAGAGATTTGTTTAAACAATAGCATTTGTTCAAACTACTCGTTCTGTGAACCCTTGTCGTGCGGGAGTGCCTCCTTTCTGACTTGCCTGAGAAGCTGGATGCTGAGACCCAGACTAGGTCTGCCAGCTGGTCCTTTCTGCCCGGTACTTCCTGGTCCTTCCGACTTTTCTCTGGATAATCTTCTTTCTGCCGGTGTCTACTCTGCTGCGTGTGACCGGGGCTGTGCTTTGGTGTTATTTAATAGTGAAAATACTAAAATAACAAGACATCAGTAATGGTAAGTTTACCTAACCTCAAAGTTTCGAATATTTTACAAGGGGTCTCTTCATGGTTGAGTGTGTGCTGAGGGTTCATTTCCCTTTCTCGAATGAATCGCGACGCGAGCCTTTATTTACTCCGGTCGGCTTCGTCGATCTCCGAGTAAATTGTTTACAAGTATGAGGATTTGGTAAATCCTCGTTACAATATTTTAAAGACCTAATTTTAGTAATTCAAATTTTCCCAGAATTTTTTATATAGAACTAAATTTGCCAATTGAAAGACCCGAGTTCGAATCCCGGCTGAGCTAAATGGCCGACATTTTTTCACAGAATTTCAAATTTTTTATACGACTATTATGTCGAATAATACTTTAGCATAAAAATAGTTACACAGGTAGAGTAAATTTTAGGAATAATGAATATAAAATTTTATTGTACATATTGAAAACTTACTTGTATAAATAACCATGAAGTTACTAGCGCCAAACTACTGTACTGACCATTGAATCTATAATGATAGGCGTAAAAGGAGAAGTGATATAAGTAAAAAAATCTGAAACAAAAACAATTTTTTTCTTAATCATTATAAGTTATATCAAACACAAGGCTGGAAATCATTGTTATGCTGCTTTGAAATGAATAAAGTGTTGCTATATTTTCACTAACTTTGAAATTATAATCTACTTTTTTATTTAAGGGGATAGACCACTGTAATCTTTTAAAAAATATTGAACATTTTTTTGTCTAAAAAGGTTCTCTAGGATCTAAAAAATAAGAATCAATAAACATTATCAAAAACAAAAATTTTTTTAAGCTTAAATTTTTGATCCGCGTAATGATCTACTGCGCGCATAGTGCATAGAAACGTCTATGTTTTTAAAAAGTTTTTATTTTTTTTGGTCAAAAAATCTTGTTTTTATTAACAATTTTCTATCAATTTTTTACCAAAAAAACTTTAAATATTGATCAAGAATGTGCCATTTTTACCAAAACTGGTGTTTTCAAACTCTTTGACGTTCTTCTCTAGATTTTGAGTAGCAAGTTTATAAAAATGTTGGGTTTTTGTTCCAGATCATAAATTGAAAAAGATTTTCTACCGGCCAAGGTTCTCTAACTCAAAAAAATACTTTTTTAAATCGACCATCAATGTCGCCATTTCACCCTTTTAAACATAGCAAAATAATTTTTTATACTTTAATATTAGGGCTTGCAATCCGCAAAATTTTTAATCCCGCGGGATTATTTGCAGGATCCAGCAATGTTTTTGAAACACTCCCTGCGTTGAGGGAAATTAATTAATTAATTAAATAATTAATTTTGTGATCAAGAAAGAAAACATATATGGATTTAAGTATTTATTGACATTGGAAGTATATTCTGCAATCTGTCTTATTCATTTAATTAAAAATATTATGTCCATCCCGAAAGACGCTAAAAACGGTCCGTCACACAGAATGGCCCCCTTAAGGGACTGAAAGTGTATCCAGCTGCTAAAAATACTTTTTTTGCTTCTACACTTAGTATTGTTATAGTTTTTAAATAGTCATAAAGAATAGACAAATGTTTGCCCTTTGTTCCGTCACATTCATAGTCAGACATTTCTTTCTTTAAGGGGAGATTACAGTGATTTTTTTCAAAAAATCGAAACTTTTTTTTTCATTTTTGGTTAGTAGGTATAATTATAAAAAAAGACGCAAAAAATAGTCTGAAGTAAAAAAAACCTCGAAAATGTTTATTTATTATTAATTAACTAGCTGAAGTACGTTTTTTTTTAAATTTACAGTTTTTCTGGTGCACCGCTTGAAAGAGCAGTTTTTAAATTATAAGAAATGTATATTGTTAAGTAAGAAGAGTAATATGTATATAACTATTAATATAAATTTTTCTTATACTGCTTTATTATTTCAAAATATTGTCGAACTTACAGTTAAATTTTTGTAAATTTGGTCCTTCAAACTTTAAACGCGTTTTTCTCGAAACTGCATATTTTCAAATTGTTTACACTCTTATTTTTACACTATTGAACAAAAAAATCTAAAATCTGAACAGCATGTTCTTTGAATGTGTAGTTTTCGTGTAAACTAGGATTTTTAAGATCCACTAATATTTAAAAAAGTTATTAACAACTTAAGTTGCAAAAATATGGTTGAAGTATTAAAAAGTCTGTTATTCGGTTATTTTTCAATATATATTTTTTATCCTAGTTGACACGATAGCCAAAATGGTACAGATTAAAAAACTATTTAGTTTTTTTTATTTCACATTAACCGTTGCAGAGAAAAAGTGTAAGCAACATATCAAGAGAACCACTTTCGGCAGCCATTTTTTAAGACTTTAGTAAAAAAAAAAAGTTTTAATTACTTTAAGAGTTCTATTTTATTGTAAAAAAATGTATGTAATAAATATGTTTTTTACCATAAAAAAAAATCTTTAAAAAAAACCCTTAAAATCACTGGAATCTCCCCTTAATACTTTCTTAAGTATCTCAATAATTTACAATTTTTTCAATTAATTCGAAAATTTTATCAAAAGTGTAAGGTGCCCCCTTTTTGTCTTGCTGGTTAAAACCCCACTCCGTATTGTTTCTTTATTTACTCTAACATTTATTTTTCATGAGTCTTTAATGTTAAGAATTTTCTTCCTGCAAAAAGTGAAGTGTTTTAGAAGTCAAATTAAAAAAAATGTTATAAATTTTATAAATCTAGTGTTTTTATTTGAATTTTTCTATGTTTTTAGCAACTTTTCTAGAGGGTGGCAACTTTTAAGCTAAAATTCATGAGGTCAATTTTATCTAGTTTTGAAAATTTAGTGTAAATTTTTTTTTAAGAATTCGAATGATTTTTGTTTTAGGGTTCTGGATTTTTCGTCCCTTTTTCCAAGGCGAATGCTATGTTGACATTAAGAACATGTTAATTTTATAAGAAGTAATGATCAAGAAAGCTAAAGGGTGTCAACCTGAAGCTTTTCCTTTACGCGTTTAGGTAGAGTCGTCAAAATAAAAAATGTCCTACACTCATTAAGATATGTAGACAAATAAGAGTGAGTAAGACACGCTTATATAGAAAACAAATGATACTTTTGAGGATCTCGCAAAATTTTATGCAGGATCCGCAATCTATCAAAAGGCGGGGTATCCCGCGGGATTGCAACCCCTATTTAATATATAACTAATAATAATAATAATAATAAATAAATCGTTTTTTAATTCATTTCATTCGGTTCTTATAAATAAGTTATAAAATTAAATCTAGCTTTTTAGATTTACAGTGGTCTAACCCCTTAATTATTTGATGATTGATCGTCTAATAAGTTTTAATAATATTTGTAAAAATTAATTAAATTTACCGAAGCCAATGTCTCTTAGTAATAGGTGTATGACAACAAATAGCATCATATTGATCACAGATCCAAACTATAACTATGATGTAAAAAGCCGTTGTTGTATCATTGAAAAACTCAGACATTATTGCCTCCATTCCTAAAATAAAATTCAAGTTATTATTTTTTCAACAAACATGTTGTATCAATTCCTCTGTATGTTACACTTTTGTACTTTACTTTTTACTTTTTTATCAATAAAGGGCATGGTAAATTAAAGAGATAGGGGAAAGTCATGGGTGTGGTCCAGTTTTGTCATTGGTCAATTTACATTTTTTGACAAACTATTGAAAAAATATCCAAATTGTAGATACAACCGACCCTACTAAAAAATATGGACAAATTGAAGACCAAACTCTCCGGTTTTGTCCGAAATTAATCCGAAATATAACCGGAAATAATCTGAATCAGTCACAATCCTTCCAAAATAATCAGTTACATTCTGAAGCAAAATTTAAATCTGTATGAATCCTCTTATTTCAGTACGAATCAATCCGTTCCAATTCAATCGAGTTTATTCGGATTTGAAACGGATTGATTTAGATTAAAATAACAGGATACAAACGCATTAAAATTTAGCTTTAAAATGATTCGGAAATTATTTTCGTTAAGTTACATACATTTTTAGATTCGGATAAAAGCTGATTGGGTCGGCAACAAATTTCAAAATGCCTAGGAAAAAAACTGATTGAAATCCAATCCAATACTTTTGTCGAGGCTAAAATAAATCCGGAACAGTCCGAAACATGTCCGGCAATCGATTCCGAAATTATTTTAAGTTAAAGTGAAATCCGTTTTTTGTCCATCCACATCCGAAATTTGTCCAGCACAAAATTTAAAATCCGTTTTAAGTCTGGTTTAGTCCGGCAGATAATTCCGAAATTATTTACAGTCAGAGTGAAATCCGATTCTCGTCTGTTCACATCTGGAAATTGTCCGGCACAAATTTAAAAATCCGTTTTAAGTCTAGTTTAGCCTGCAAATTATCCGGCAATACATTCCAAAATTATTTATAGTCAGAGTAAGGTCCGTTTTCCATCCTCTTACATCCGGAACTTGTCTGGCACAAAATTAAAATCCATTGTAAGTCTGGTTTAGTCCGAAATTTATCCGGCAGTCAATTCTGTAATTATTTATAGTCAGAGCAGGGGCGTAGCTAGGCCGAGTGACATCCGGGTCGGTCTTACAGTACAATACTAAAAAGTATCACCTCCCTTATTATGAGTGTCAACTCTTTTACACACAATTTGGAGTCACCTTCATTAGAGTGGAGCGAAAAAACACTTTTTTCGAATTTACAAACGTAATAGTGCGGAAAACTTGCTGTCAGTATAGACAAGTAAAACGCAAAAAAAATTTTTGAAATCGATGAATATCTTCCATTCGCGCAATGAAGTCAAAGTTTTAAAATTTCAGAAAAATTAAGAGATTCAAATTTTTCCATGTAAAGTTGGAAATGAAGAGCGAAATATGTTTTATTATAGTTAATGCAACGTAATAGTACACAAAAGTGACTCAAAACAAAACTACTGTTATAAGGGAAAAATTCTATAGTTTGTTTTTAGGATCATATGCAGTTGCTTCTTTACGGGAACTGTAACCTAAAGGTAAATGTTAACTATAGATTTTTTTTCTTAGAATCAGTACTATAAGCAAAGAGAAAATTTTAAGTTGGTGGAGCATACGTCAGTATATGTTTCTTAAGGTATGTATTTCACAATTTCAACCACATTAGAGATACTCTGATATTTGGAAACAGAATACTACTTTACATTAGCAGCGACAATTATAAGGGTATTGAAACTCATTTCTTGAAGTTCATCCACTTAATTAAGGTTTTGTCATTGCATTTGCAGTTGAATTTTTTTCTTACTTGAAAATAATTTTTTTTTCATTGTATTTTATTAGTGATTCACTACTTACCAATACATCGCAAACTTTACTTAAAAATAATATCATATCTACAACTATTCCGGTACCTTACGTTTGGGGTCTTTCATTTTTCTATTTCAATGGAAGTTACTACCCAGAAACGAAAACCTATAACAAGACATTCATTTGAATGTTCACTAATTGGCAATCCTAAGGATTTGCCAAACTCTGCACTTCCTACTAATGGTGATGTTCTACGGTGCTGCAATAAGGAAAGATTTAATCTTTCGTCGAAAGTTAATAGGATTAATGTATGTTTTTCTGATGTAGCTAACATTGTATCAGAGAAAATCGTAGAAGTTTATAATAAAGCTTCTATTCCAGTAGTATCAAAGACAAGAATTATCAAAAAGATTCAGGAATATCACAGTAAGTACATCAATATCAAAAAGTCATTCGAAAGAGACAGCAAAAATATGGGCTCAACATTTCAATCAAAGCTTGCTGAATTTACAAGTTCATTGACGCAATTATTTGACGTGGCATCCTGCAAGTGCACTTTGACACTAAACTGCACTTGTGACAGGTCTCTCGCTCTTTGTATTTGTCCAAATTCCGTAACTGTAACATGTACATGCGAAAAGTCAAGAAAAATTCCCGCCATTGAATTGAAGTTTATGTATGATCAAAGAACCAACCGAGAGGGAAAAATTTCAGGCGTTGATCGCAAAACATCTAAGATACTTACCAAGCGAATTGAAAGAAAAAAAAACGAATCCATTCGCTTATGTCCGGAGCAAGTAAGTTCTTCTGCTGTAGTTTCATTTTGTGATGATACAGATGAAGAAAAACCGTCATCTAATTCGACTCATTGTCAGAGTCCTTCTGCACAAGAGGAAACATTTGAACCTCCGAAAAGAATCACAGATTATTTTAAGGATTCAACATTATCTCGTGTTAAGTCGTTTAATTTAAAAAATACAGCTTTGGTATGTGACCGATATGGTGTCTCTGATAGAGCAGCCGCGGCAATTATATCTAGTACGCTTGCTGATGTCGGAGTCATAACCGAATCAGACAAAGCTCTCGTAATAGACCGAAGCAAACTCAGAAGAGAAAAACAGAAAAATAGGACAAGTTTACAGCAGGAAAAACAAATAGACGATTCTATACGAGGCTTGTTTTTTGATGGTCGCAAAGATAAGACTTTGCACATCGAGAAAGTAGACTCAAAGCGTTTTAGACGTACCATTATAGAAGAACACGTGTCTTTAATTGAAGAACCTGGGTCTCGATACCTTAGTCATGTTGTTCCAGAATCTGGAAGTGCAAAACATATAAAGGAGGCAATTATATCCGATCTTGTCAATCGATGTTCTCTTTCCCTCCAAGAGTTAGATGTCGTGGGATGTGATGGAACAAACACAAACACCGGCTGGAAAAACGGTGTTATTCATCATATAGAAACTTATTTACAACGAGAAGTGCAATGGGTTGTCTGCATGTTACACCTTAACGAACTTCCATTTAGACACGTATTTGAATATCTAGATGGTTCTACATCTGGACCAAATTCGTTCTCTGGTCCAATTGGAAAGGCTCTCATAAATTGTAATGCGTTACCTGTAGTCAAATTTAAAAAAATTAATGGCTTCCTGCCAAATGTAGACACTGATGATCTTAGCAAAGATCAAAAGTATCTTTTCCGCATCTCTCAAGCTATTCAAATAGGGAAATGTCCTCTTGATCTTGCTAAGGCAGATCCAGGATCAATCTGTCACTCCCGTTGGCTAACAACAGCAAACAATATACTCAGATTGTATATATCAACACGAAAACCGTCTGCTGCTTTAATTCAAATAGTTGAATTTATTCTTACTTGCTATGTTCAAGTATGGTTTTCTATAAAGAAACATAGCTCAATAGTAGATGGACCTAAAAATCTCTTTCTGATGATACAGGCATCAAAACTCTTACCGCAGACGTTGCAGGAAGTTGTTCATCCTGTAATACAAAATAATGCTTACTTCGCGCATTCGGAAAACCTGCTGTTGTCTATGTGTCTGGACGAAAGAAAGCAAATTAGAGAGTTTGCTTTCAGACGCATTTTAGAGGCTCGGACTAGCAAAACACAGGACAAAAAGAAGTCTGGAATACGCAACTTCATTGTTCCAAAGTTAAACTTTGAGGCCTCTGATTACAGTGACTTAATTGATTGGAAAAATCAAAAATACTTTTCACCACCACTCTTAAGAAACGTTTCAAACGAGGAAATTTCTCGTCTAATTGGAACAGAAGAGATTCCGCAATGGGACGTTTCAATCTTTCCCTGTCATACGCAAGCTGTGGAACACTGTGTAAAACTAGTAACAGCGTCAGCAGAAAAAGTAGTGGGATTTGAAAATAGAGATGGATTTATTAGATCTACTTTAAAATCGAGGGAAAATATGCCAAAGTTTGATACAAAATCAGACTTTGCATTTACGCCTTAAATATCTACTCTTATATAACATGGTTGGTTGGTTGGGTAGGGCGGTGGTGGAACTCTATGTGCAGCCACCTGCACATAGAAACGGTCGAAGTGCTGCATTTACAATAAGGCATAAAAAGCCATAAAAATTTACGTAAACAAATAATATTTTTGCTGAAAAAGAGTATTTTTAGTTTTAAAAATTTTTAAAACTTTGACCTCATTGCGCGAATGGAAGATATTTATCGATTTCAAAATTTTTTTTTGCGTTTTATTTGTCTTTACTCATAGCAAGTTTTCCGCACTATTACGTTTGTAAATTCGAAAAAAGTGTTTCTTCGCTCCACTCTAACCCCCATGCCCCTGGCTACGCCACTGAGTCAAAGTGTAGTCCTTTAACATTCGTTTATATCCTGAAAGTGCCTGGCATTTGTCCGGCAGTCAATTCCGAAGTTATTTATAGTCAGAGTGAATTCCGTTTCTGGTGCGTTCACATAAAAAAATTGTCCGACAACAATTTTTAAACCTAATTTATGTTCATCAAAGTGAAGTCCATTTTTTCAAACAAATATTTTAATAATAATTCTTTGAAGTGAAAATAAATATAATGTGATCTTAAACTCAGCGTGTCATTATTATAAGTAACATTTGTTTAATGTATTAGTCGCGTAAAATGATTTTCGTCAGATTTTTTTTAAACTTTGCATCAGTCTTCCTGAAGTATTTATCTATGAAATCAGACCTATCTAATCAATTTTGACCACTTCTGAGCTTCAAAATATAATTTCAAGGTTGATACATTAGTAGTTAGTGTCCGTTTGGGCCGTCGGAAAGTGAGCGTGGCTATGACGTCACTGGCGCCAGACTGAGAGAGAGGGGTGGGGGAAGTAGTGGGTTAGAGAGAGAAAGAAGACATGAAGTGGGTGTGTAGTGTTGGGGTAGGTGTAAAAAGGAGCGTGTCGGAATTATGGGCCCCCAATAGGAGAAGAGTGGGGGTTGTAAAGATTTTGGGGCCCTTGGGAGTGAGGGTGATAAAGGGTCTGGTGGGTGTGTTTTTTTTCGGGCCTTGAATAGGAAAAAAGTGGGGTTATGTTAGGAAGAGTGTTGTATTTTGTGTCCAGGAGGGTGGGGAGCGTTAGAAGGAAAATGGCTTGCTCGAAATCTAGACAGAAAAACAGGTTTTCAAAATAAAAGAATGTGGATGGTAAAGAAAAAAGAAACTTAAAACTAGATATATATCAGATTTTAAACTGCTTTTAAAAGTTCATTTATTTTCTATTCTGATATTTTTATTTTAAACTAATTCTATGAAAACAATTTACTTCTTAATTAATATTATAATTATTACAAAATTTCTTTTGTTTTTCATTATCGTTATGATTTTTATTTTGAACAGACAAATTAAAAATTTTGTTAAATTTATTTTCGAATAACTTGATCTAAAAGGAAGGTATTGAAATTAAAAATTCAGAGTTTTAAGATACACAAATATATTTTAAGTTTTTTAAAATTATACACGAGTAAATAAGATCATAATTAAGATTATTAACTAATACATAAACATTGTACGACGTTTGCAATTATTAAACATACATTATAAAGGCTAAACCATACACGATAAGTACATAATGTAGCAAGGCAACTCAGGGACTCCTTATCGATTATAATAATAAAATAAGAAATATTTAAACACATTTTGACCAATAATGTGAGGAAGACGCAATATATTCGGAAAACGTATAGAACGCACTAGCAATGAGCTAACCTATGTTTTATAATTAATATTAAATTTAATTAGACAGCATTTCTAGACGCACACGATTGAACGCAGAGATTAAGATGATTATTACGAAAATCGTGAAAGTAATAACCACCTTGAAAACTGTGTAACTTTTTAATCATACTGTTATTATCATTCTTCTTAAACTTATTTAAAAGTTGACTGTACGTATTATTTACAATGCGATCATTGTTTATTAAATTTTTAGAAAAAAGTTTTGTAAAATCATGCAAAGAAGCACCACTATGCATATGAAACAGAAACACAACACAAAACTGACCACACACTTGAGAAAAGTAACTTTGTAACTGTTTCGTGTTCCATCGGTATAAGATGCAGTTTCTGCGCAGAAAATCAATATGTTCAGGAACATAAGAAATATGTTCCTCTCCCATGACGATCGATGCAGATTGCGATCCAGTGACTACCCGGTTTTCTGTAGCCATCTGTATTACTAACAATTGTTGGCGGCAACGTCACGACCTTCGGTATCCGATCCGCCGGAAATACGTCAACCGTAGTCCTAGGAACCGATTGTAGCAGTTGTAGAATCTGTAGATTGTTCATCATAAGATTTAGCAAACGGACAACCAAGTTGAGGAAATTCTTTTAAAATGTTTTTTACCTTCGATGAGATTGAAGTTTTCTTCACCACATCTTCTAAACTTAAAACGTTGTCGGTTGTATTGAGATCAAAATTGACTTTCTTCTTTATTTTACTTTTTGAACAGTCGAATGGTTCAGAATATACATCTTCATCAAGAAAAGTTGGTAGTGGTGGCTGTTTTCTTTCACGTCTTTGCTGGGTAAGCCACTTTTTCAATTTAAAAGAGTTGTTCAGTGCACAGACAAAAAATTTGTGCTCTTTCATGCCGTGATGTAAACAATACTCTTCAGTTGGATTCAGTTTCTTGAAAGAGGGGCAGGTAAATTGTTCAAGATTAATAATCTGACGGCTCATAATTTCTTGAAGTAACTCTGCTTTCTCAACTCCTCGTGTGTAAATTGTTCTTGCTGTTTTCGCTATAGAGCGAAGATGTGCATGTAAATATTTTACCGGTACATCTCCTTCAAACCACTCCAAAACATGAAAATAACAGCTCAACCAGTTGTTCTTATGTCTTGCAGTTGATGTAAGTTCAGGGAAAGGATACTGCGATGCCACAATCCAGTGTCCAATACAATCATGATCAACTACCAAAACTGCCACTTCCTTTTCAATAAATTGATCATCTGTGCCACGAAAGCCTTGAATGTCAATTATGTAATCCATCACTGTAGTATGTTATAAAAAAAACTGTACGAGGACCAGTAGCGTCCATTCTGGCCAACCTCCGCTCACAGAATGACATAAATATTTTCGGTTTAAGAACGTATATATACTGTATTTGTAAACATGTATGTGTACCGTTACATGTGAAGGTGTAGGGCTCAATAATGTTCTCTCAGATTGTGTGAGAAAATTTTAACTTCATGAAAAGTAGAAAAACAGATCCTTCCACTTTATCCCCCAAAATCAACTAAAACTTGTCTCGACGAGTCTATTTCCAACACGTTATCATACTCAGTGTAAACAATACAATTTACAGTACTTGTGAGAGGTTCTTCAAAACGTACTTCAATTCTAAGACTACCACTTTTTACAAGATTCCAATGAGAATAACAATTTGCAGAAAGATCGGGTGTAAGATCAAATGCAAATAGACAAAAACCTTCGCTATATTTGAGACGGTTAATATCATTACCCTCATTAAGAAAATGTATGCCAGTTCCTGACAAGAGCGTGTGATAAGCATCGATATATAGATTTTTTTTACTAAAATCCGGTTGTAAAGGTTTAGATGGTACTTGTACACCATCGACATAGAGAGATAAAAAGTTAATTTTATAATTTTTGAAATTGAACGGATTGTGAATTGTACTGCCATTAAATACTTTGTTATCGACAAACCCTAAAATTATTCTTTTAGGGAGTTGCCCGAGAATAACATTATCAAGAGCATCACCATGAACACCACTATGCATGGTAAGATCTATGTACTCCTCACCGTGTCCTGGAATAACAAACTCTATTCGCGAATCATCGGTTAATGAAGAAACAGGCTTGTAATGAATCCATTGCGAACTCTCGATAGAGGTTTGTGTCGGTGGTAATGAAAAGAGATCTAGTTCTGTTTTCAAACACTCGCAAGAGTGTGAATGTAAAAAAGACATTGTAAAACTTATTTATTTCCAAAAATATCAAATTTTTTTCTATTTCTTCTCTTTAAAGTCTTAGGCTTTTTTCTTGTTACCCGTCTTTTACTCTTTGTAGATTTCTTAATATTTTTCCTTGTAGTCCGTTTTGATCTTGTGCCCTTCTTCCTTTTATTCTTCTTTCTCTTTTAACTGTTCTTTGCCCTTTTCTTAAGACTAGATGGTTGCCTTTTCTTTTTTTTCCTTACAATTTTTCTACGTTTGATGTTTCTCGGTGCAAGAACATTATACAACTGAGCTTTCAAATTTTTTGTATCAATTTTATACCCAGAACCGTTCATCAAACTATCAATTTTATCAACAGCCTTTCTTTTCAAGTTATCTCGACTTTCATTGAACCGTGTTTTGATAGCCTGTTTAAATAGTACGTTACTCTTAACATCGTCCAAAGTATTAATACCAGCACGTAAAGCCTCTCAACCAACAACGCGGGCACCTCGTGCAAGTACTGGCAGTACTCGCCGAAAAAGTTTGCCTAGAAAACTACCTATACCATGTCCTTTTTGATAAGGTGATCCAACATAAATTTTTGAAATCCCACCACTACCAACTTGTGAGGTATAATAATCGATATAATGACTCATTTTTATTAATTTAATAAATTTTCTTAAAATGTAGTGTCACCGTCAGAGTACCAAACTCAAATGGTACAGGAAGTCCTAAATGATCTCTTATATCAATTTCTATTGTACGAAATTCTGTGCGAATAAGTGGTACATAATTTGGTCAAGTTAATTGAGTAGTCTGAGTAGAGGCAAAAACATAATTTTGTGTATCAACAGGTATAATGCGTAAAAGCGGTGTTTGAACGTCTCCATTTATACGAGGCTCACAAATATCACAATAGACAAAGAGCTTTTCAGGTAGCCCACGAGCCAGACTAGCTGGGTGACGGGCATAGTACGAATTTACAGGAATAATTTGGTGAGGAAAGAAGCCGAGAATGCGTGATATTTTTTTACTCATTGCTAGAAAATGATTACCACTATTTTCGCAATTGGGTTTACAGACTTTTTCTACTTTAACGTATCCATCCTCACCATCTTTAAAAACTAATCGTGCATGCTCTTGTGCAATTCTCGTCTGGTTTATCACTGTGACAAGATCTTTTATCTGTTTGTAAACTCCAGATCGAAAAATGTTAACAATAGGTCTACGCCACGTTCCAGTTATTAAATCTTTTGAGATGATGTTATTCTCGGTACCATTATCGGACAATGCATTCATTTCATCCTAAATTTTTAATAGAAAGGTAGTTTATATTTTTTAAGTAAATATTCACCATCAATAATTAATTCTTTACCATCTTTATTATAGCTTTCAATTGATGAACCATTTTCTGACGAGCTTGTCAAGAGAAATAATAGAATAGAATAGAAAATTTAAAATATTTAAAATATTTAAAATAAAAATTTAATAATAGAAAAAGAGAAATAATATTTTCAATTTCTTTCGCATTTTCATCTGCTTTTGATTTTTGATTTCTAATGTGTAGAAATGTATGTGGAAATTGAATCTCAGTAAGTGCAACAGTCCAATGTCCATTTAATCGTATCTCATGTGGTAACTGAGTGAGAAAATGAGTTGTTGTATTTTGAGAAAAATATTTCATATTACTCTTACTTGGTAAAATTAAAAAAAATTGTTCACTCTCCATTCTTATTATTATTTGTTTTTTAAATCAGATGCAGGAATCCAGGAATTAAATTTGTTTGGATAGCCTTTCCATTTAACAAGTAATTGTTTTTTCGCTCCCTTACCTTTACTTTTTATTATTCGTTCAATAATAAATTCAGTTTTAGTAAGAAGATTATTCTTCTTAACATGTGATAGCTCGCGTTCATAAAAATGTCCTTCTATAATTTCACCTGCCAAGTCACTTAATTCATAAACAACAGGTGAAATGAGAGTCATTGATAGTTGTTTGAGTTATAAACACACTCCCATTAAAAATTTTATCTACTTGATTAATACTACCCCCACTACTAGAGTATTTGATTTAAAACATTATCGTTGGATAACGAGTTTGAATGTTCTCGAATTTTTTCAATTTGTTCACTAGGAACTAAAACTATTTTTTTGCATGCTCCATATTAAAAAAACTTTTATATAATTTTTAAGACGTCTTATGTGAACAGACCTGATAGAATATTACCGATGATTGGTGCAAGTAAAAGCGGTAAAAATCCAGATCCTTTTTGTACCATGAAACGTTTTTTCTGTTTCCAATTTCCACGAGCTTCGGCTAATTTACGCAACTTCTGTCTATGTATACTTAATTTAAGTTTTTCATGAGATTTCAGTGGTACCTTTCCAGCCAAAATATTGAGAGCACACTCACAAATACACTTTATAAGTTTTGTATCAGCTTTCGATAAAATAGCTTGTCGTTGATTAGAATCAAGACGATATAACGCGTTTAGTGCTGCTGCGTTTTTTGCACCAATACGCCTGTATGCTTTTGACGCCATTACAATCGTACAACTGGTATCTCTTCGTGTTTATCAACTCTTTTTATGCTTTTCAGTGGTAAATATAAACGTAATTATACCCATCTACAGGAAAAATATTTGTTCTAAAACGCAATTGTCAGGTGTTGATTGTTTTAGATCTAGAAGAAGATAACCATGTGGTTTTGAGATTGCGTCATGGTAAGCTTCTTGCAAAAATCGAGGGTTTTCAGGGAATATTTGTCGGGCAAGGTATTGAAATTGTGCCCGATCTCTTGGGTTTTTAAAAACAACAATATAATTTGCATTAAGTGAAATATCTCTTTGTCCATGCCCTTGGTGAAACAAGTTTTGCGTTATAAAGACAACACTAAGATTTTTATGATGACCACCTTTTGTAAAGAGATCAACAATTGTATTATTTGAGGACTCTCTCATTAAATCATCGATAATGATCAGTTTGGCTACATTATTATCGTTTGAGTAATCTGCAGGTTGAGGTAATCCTTCTTTAAACTCGATAGTTTTAGCATACTCAGTGTAACCATTTTGCCATTCTGCCCTATTTCAAAACCTTATGTAGGATCTGATGTAGGTTCTTAGGTAAGATCTTACCTAGTAACATATGGTAGTTCTAATGTGATTTCTTATGTAAGAAATTACGTGAGATCTTACGTGTGCATTTGGCAAAAGATCTAACGTAAGTTCTTATGTAATTTCTTATGTAGGTTCTTAGGTAGGTTCTTATGTTTTCCAAAGAATGAAAAAATTTAATTTTCATATTTTTAATTTTAAAAAATTTTATCTTTGTAAATTAAATTATTATTATTTGTTTTATTTTAAGATTTAAATTTTAGATATTTTTGCTAAAATGTCTAAAAATTTTCAAAAACTTATTATAACCAAGGTCATTCATAACCATTCATAATAGTTTGAGAGGACATTTTATTTTTTTTTTTAAGGAAAGATGTCTTGTATCTTTTCCTTTCGCAGTGATAATTTCTTGCTCCTTATATAAAACCTATGAGATCAGTTCATTTGCGAGGAGGAATGAAGGCAGCCCTCCGACGGCAAACCGAAGAAATAATGTCTCGGGATTATTCTGTTTCAAACCGTTCCAGCTGTAAAGTGTACACATCAAGATAGTTTGTTTATATTGTGCAAGGTTTCAACTGAAAGGTTATAAATTAATATGTTTAAAAAACTTTAAATAAAGTGTGGTGCCCTAAATAATTTTAAGTTATCGACAGGACGAAAATTTATTCAATATGTACAACATGACAGTTATAATATTGGTAAGTTCTTATAAATTAATTGTATTTAAACATTTTCATAAAAGTAGGCTTATTATTAAATAATATTAATTTGTTCAAATTGTGTATTGTTTAGAATAAATAATTAATTTAATAAGGTAATTTTCAAAGATCTTTTTTAATATTAATTTAACTAGTTTTTTCAATGTAAAATTAAAATTTATAAGGAACTTTTTGATTATTAGAATTTTGAATATGTTAGTGTGCAAATATTATTGTCCGAAAATATTTAATTATATAATTCAATCAAAATTATAAACATAATAAGCTTAATAGTAAATTTATTTTTAAATTATAAATTATCTTATTGCTTATTACAATGAATAAAATGATAAATTATTATAATAAATATGCTAACTATTCTTTCGACTCTAATACATAATAAATAAATAATTTATTGAAAAAACGATTTTATTGTTTTTTAATTAATAATAGTAATTTTATTCCATATGTACAAATTTTCAGGTTTTTACATAAAGTTTTTTAATACTATAAATTACATTTTATATTTACCTTTAAACTAAACAATTTATCTACAAATAGTCATATAAATTATACACCATAACTTGTTTTAATTTAACTATAACCTAAACAATGTTTTATAAAAACAATTTATCACGCAATTGTTGTTCTTAAAATTATTCCTATTAATTCCATAAATGCTGAAATACATTGAAATTGATATGAATTGTAATAAATGATAATTCTTATTTTTTACAGAAAATATTACAATAAACAAAATTTCTATTCTAAAGAAATTGTTCATCAGATGCTGAAGACTTATCTACTCTTAAGATAAAGCTCCAAATTATGATGGGCATAGCTTTTAATACCTTTGAAGTCCTATGTAGCCCTTTTTCTGTATTTAAAGTTATAACATTTTGAAATTATTTTTTAAAGCAAAAAAAAATATTTTTAAAAAGAAAAAAATAAGCCGTAAAGATTAATGTAAATTATAATATTAATAATATGTAAGTCAATTAATATTATTTAATTATTTCGCAGGGAATTAAAAAACAGAAAATAAAGATCACAAGAGGTTGAATTTGTAACGATTATGTTTTTTTAATAATATTTCAAAATGTAAAAATATAAATGCAATAATATAGAAGAGAATAATACTGATAAATTCTTAAAATTCAATTAAATATTCACAAGGATATAAAATATTCGCAAAGAGCACAACAATCCGTTTACGGTCAAATAATAAATATATCTCCCTATATTATAAAAAGATATCGCCGCCGCCGCTGTTTCAAGATTTGAGCCTTATGACATATCTATATAACTAGCTATATATATATGTGTGTAATGCCTTACGACATCTCTCTATATTATAAAAAGATTTCGCCGCCGCCGCCGCAGATTCAGGAATTCGGGAAAATGGACATGCCCATTTTACCAAATTCAAAACTTTTAATCGAAACTCCCGAATGGCCTATCCCAAATGGACATTTTCCCGAAAGAATTCAGTATTACCGAATTCGAAATCCCGAATCGAAACTCTCGAATGGCTTATTCAAACGGACATTTTCCCGAAAGAATTGGGTATTTTACCGAATTCGAAAGCATATCCTAAATGAATATTTTCCAAAAAGAATTCGGTATAATGGACATATTCATTTTACCAAATTCGAAATCCCGCTCCCGAATGGCATACCCGAATTCGAAATCCTGAATCCAAACTCCCGAAGGGCCTATCCCAAATGGACATATTGCCGAAAGACTTCGGTAAAATGGACATGTCCCTTTTTCCAAATTCGAAATCCCGAATGGCCAAACTCCCGAATGGCCTATCCCAAATGGACATTTTGCCAAAAGAATTCGGTAAAATGGACATGCCCATTTTCCGAATTCAAAATCCCGAATACAAACTCCCGAAAGACTATCCTAAAGGGACATTTTGCCAAAAGAATTTGATAAACAATTTTACCGATTACCCATTTTACCGAATTGGAAATCCCGCTCCCGAATGGCCTATCCGAAATGAACTTTTCCAAAAGAATTTGGTAAAATGGACATGCTATTTCAGCAAATTCGAAATCTCTAATCGAAAACTTTTCCCAAAAGAATTAGGTATAATGGTCATGCCCATTTAACCAAATTCGAAATCATGAATTGAAACTCCAGAATGGCCTATCCGAAATGAATATTTCCCAAAAGAATTTAGTAAAATCGACATGCCCCTTTTTCCACATTCGAAATTCCGAATTGCCAAACTCCCGAATGGCCTATCCCAAATGGACATTTTCCAGAAAAGAATTCGGTATAATGGACATGCTCATTTTACCGAATTCGAAATCATGAATTGAAACTCCCGAATGGCCTATCCGAAATGAATATTTTCTTAAAAGAATTTGGTAAAATCGACATGCCCCTTTTTTTCGAATTCGAAATCCCGAATTGCCAAACTCCCGAATGGCCTATCCCAAATGGACATTTTCCAAAAAGAATTCGGTATAATGGACATTCTAATTTGCAAAATATAACAGTAGATAACTTTTTTTGCTTTTTAAAAAACGAAAATAATTTTTTTTTTCATAACACATTATTTAATTTCACACTTACAAACAAGTTTCCTATCCTCCCTAAAACAAAACTACCCTGCCGGTAAATATATTTTTTCGATTTTACTTTCCTGTAATTAACGTTTATCTTTTTTCAAAACACGTAATAGAATTAATTAATTAATGTCTTACAAACTAGTTACTGTCCAGTATAATTTTGCAAAATTGAAACTAAATAAACTCTTACTTAGAACAGAATGAGAAACTTGTTAGTTTGTAAGACATTTACTATGTTTTTTCAAGAGACAAAAGTGATTAATTAGTTGTTTTTAAATACGAAAAAAATTAATTACTGGGCAACATATTTTGCGACTTGGATTTCCAAAGAAAATTTTACTTAGAAAGGGTAAGGTGTTTTGTATATTTGAGAAATATATATAAAAATTTTGTAAAGTGAAAAATTGTCTATTACGTATTTTAAAAAAAGATAAGCGTTAATTACAGGAAAGTAAAAATCGAAAAAATATATTTACCGGGCAGGGTAGTTCTGTTAATGAATATTAAATAAGTTTTTATTTAGGGGAGGATAGGAAACTTGTTTGTGAAGGGTGAAATTAAATAATGTGTTATGAAAAAAAAAATTATTTTCGTTTTTTAAAAAGCAAAAAAAGTTAGCTACTGTTATATTTTGCAAATTGGAATGTGAGATATTTTTTTAATTAGAGAAAAATAACTAATTGGTTTGTATTTGAGAAATTAAATTATGTGTTTTTAAAAGACAAAAATTATTAATTAGGAATTATTAAAAACGACAAAAAATAAATAACGGTCCAAATAATTTTGTAAATTAGAAATTTTCAAAATTGGAACTTTTAAAAATATTCACGGTCAAGAAGATAATGAAAATGCGGAAATGTATTAAATTAATTAATGTGTTTTTAATATCTCAAAATTATTAATTACTTTATATTAAAATAAAAAAATACTGTTCAGTATAAATTTGCAAAAACTGAAATTATAAATAAATTCTTACTTAGAAAAGCATGAAAACTTGTTTGTAATAAATTATCAATATTTTTTCAAGAGACAGAAGTGGTTGATTACTTGTTTTCAATCAACACAAAAATGTATACCAAAAAAATGTATGGCCAGCTTAATTTTGCACATTAAATTTGTAAATAAAATTTTACATAGAAAAGAATGAGAAACTTGTTTGTTTAAAAGACAAAAACTTCGGAATTAGAAAACTAATTAGGAATTTTTAAAAACGACGAAAATTAGATACCGGACAAATAATTTTAAAAATATTAAATTCAAAAAAATTTTCACTTTTGGGAAGATAATTAAAATGTTGGAATGTATTAAATTGATGCAAGTGTTTTTATTAGCCAAACATAATTAATTGTGTTCATTTTAGATAAAAAAATTAATTACTGTTTAGTTTAATTTTGCAAAAGAAATTGTTTTTTTGTAGTAAAAGTTATAATTTTTGTGTTTTATTAGGCAGAAAATAATTGTAAATTGTTTTAAAATTACAAAAACTTCTGTCGGAAGGTATAAATTTTCTAATTAGAATACTTAATTACTTTATACTTTTAGTTTGGCATCTTCATGAGATAAACTATTGTTTTGGGAGCCATTGATACTTTTTCGTTTTTGATATTTTTTGCTTTGGTGATTTCGCCTCTTGATAAAAGAACAATTGTGAATCAAGGCCTATGATGAATTAAACCTCTTGTGATCTTTATTTTCTGTTTTTTGATTTCCTGCGAAATAATTAAATAATATTAATTGACTTATATATGATTAATATTATAATTTACATTAATCTTTACAGCTTATTTTTTTCTTTTTAAAAATATGTTTTATTGCTTTAAAAAATAACTTCAAATGTTATAACTTTAAACATAGACAATATTTTCTGTAAAAAATAAGAATTATTATTTATTACAATTCATACCAATTTCAATGTATTTCAGCATTTATGGAATTAATAGAATAATTTTAAGAACAACAATTGCGTGATAAATTGTTTTTATAAAACATTGTTTAGGTTATAGTTAAATTAAAACAAGTTATGGTGTATAATTTATATGACTATTTGTAGATAAATTGTTTAGTTTAAAGGTTAATATAAAATGTAATTTAT